>JACJUM010005602.1:6670456-6781356 GCA_020976665.1 Heortia vitessoides
AAGCGGCGGGTAATTGTGTTCGTGGTTCGGTGTTCGGCCACCCTTACATTCGCTCTAATGACCGACCGCCCTTATGAAATTATGCATAAGATGCTATTTTCGTGATCATATTTTTTCGTTCTAACATGAAGGAATCTTTACGGGACATCCAAGAAATAATATATTTAATATAATAAATTTAACGCAACGGAATTTACATGAGAATAGTACAAAGACAATATGTTCATAATACAGTTATCAAAAATAGTTATTATAGACCTGATCGGGATGAATTCCTTGTAAAAAAGGCCATCCGAGACGTTGTTCGAGTTGAGGTTGAAAATTATTTTCCGTCGCTAAGTTTATTTACAGAAAATATCATCCATTCAACTGTACCTCAAAAGTTTAATCTGTTATTAATCCTTACATAGGGACTATTATATACAGTTAAATTATATGTTTTTTCCATTATCACACAAAGACTATGAAAAATCACTCCCTTGCAGACTGTCATTTATCTACCTAGAACCGTTCTGAAGTAACCGTTCCGTAAGTTTAAATCATACAATCATCATTATCATCATACCAGCCATTGTAAGTTCATTGCTGGATATATGAATATGTTGGCCTTCCTAAAAAGGAAGGATTTTCCCATAAATGCCGCGCTGGTCAAGCGTATTGGCAATAACAGAACGTAGCTGGTGGTGGTGATGGTGCTGCCCATCGTTCCTGAGCATTTGAGCTGTTTATTGATATACCGCCATCTGTCAGACATCTAGATCAGGGCAGGTACTATTTTACTCTGCCGGTACCCCATGGCAGAGTACTATAATACCTCTCCTGTTCACTACAATATGCCTACTTTAATACGTACTAACAGATTAGAGTCATGAATAACAACGGCTTCGTCCGCGTAATAATGCTGAAATAATTATTAATTTTGTATCTAATCTAAAATGTATTGTCAGTTAATATCACTTAGCGAGTCACAAAACAATACTTAATCATTTATTCGCGTAGTGTGAAATTCATAATTTAGTTAATGATTGACGATCATAAATGGAAAACTAATTAATTACAGTTAGATATTGCATCGCAGTACATTCAAATCTTGATGCAAATATCGCGTTTGTCTATCATTATTTCGCCAATGTTTAACCAATTTTGAATCCATGTATCATAGGGTACTTCAATCATTTATATCCATTCAACTAGTTTGAATCATATTATATGTTCTAGCTAGACAATGTCTTTTCCAAGACTCTGCCAACAAAACCTTGTGGGTATGATATAAAGTTGATAAAAATGTATGAATATTATTACATGTTCGATGATATCACTTTTTGGAGTTATCTATATACGCAATTTCATCATTGTGTGACGCTACATCACTACATACTCGTACATAACGAATTATATAAAAGCTATTAAGTATAGTAAACATATAGAAAATTATTATATCACTACCTGTCACGAAAGATATTGTTTTGTTTTAGTTAAATAAATATTATATTCGAATTGATATAATTAACAAAAAGGAAATAGGAAATAAGTCATACGACTAAGAGTTATGTCATATAGAGTAGTACGAGTACGAAGTACTCAACAAATATTTATCATTTTTTTGTTTTTATAAGATTATTTCTGTTAACAAACACAACAAATAAATAATTAGCAACATCGGTGCATCCGTTCACGTGCAACGCCGTGACCCAAGGAAGGTTTTTTATATATACTAGTGGTCCATCCCAGCTTTATCCGGGTATATCGCAAAAATGTATCCCGTTGAACCCGTTTTCACGGGAGATTTTTTCCTGCATGTAGGCTTCTTACCTAAAAACAATAGTAGTTTTATTTATACTAACTTTCTATATATTTGATCCTAAACAAACCTAGTCTAAACAATGACAAATAAAACAAAGAAATAATTATATAAATTGGTTTGGTCTTTATAGAGCTATGGGCGTTTTATAATAATATATATTTAAGTTATGGATAGTGGCTTGTTGGCAAAAAACTAAAATAACAAAAAACAAAAATATGTGCTTCCTTTTATTGCACTTTGATACTAGGCACTGGCACAAGCGCACACTCCAAGGACGTCTGAATAATTTCGTGTGGCCGTGCCAGCCTGCGACACGCTCCCGCCAAGGCAATAAATCTGCATGTTATGTTTCTAGGATACCTGCTAGATTATGTCACGCCATAATGTAGCTTGCGCCGAAATTGTAAAGGAATTCGTATTGTACACGCGATTCATTGCTGTCAGCTTGTAGTTGCGCTATAACGCTTAGTAAATGTGTAAAAACTGTCCAAGTGGTGGTGGGATGAGAGGCTTTGGTTCGGTTTTATAGTGACTTCTTATTAAAGATCTAATGGTGTAATAATTCGTTTGAAACAAAAGGTGTCTGAATAAGTATTATCCCGTAAACTTTCAAACCATTTTTTGACTTCATTTTTACACAATTTAAATATTCTTTACTTTATTATTTTACTTAAACTATAGCATTTATTCAGTAGATTTTTTTAGTAACTATATTGAGGATGCTTACAAAATTGGTGTTTATATAACACTTAAAATATTGTTAAGATGATGAGGCTATAAAATTGGGGTATGGAACTAGTAGCGTAGGATGTATACCTACCTATAAGGTGGGTAGACCGCGATAATGCGGGCTGCCCAACCGTCCTATTAGGAACTATTTGGGAAGGCTACTGTTGAGCAGTGGTGGATATTGTAAAATATAGGTAGCACTTAATGAAACTACTATTTTACCGGCTTTGAAACACGGTTTGTTAACTTTTGCACATAACTTTGTCAATGTTTCAGTCTTTAAATAAAAAGCGCGTTTTTAAACTAATAAAAAGAGTACTTTTATTTTGAGTAGTGAACGCGCGAATCACAAAAAAACAGCTCATATATATTGACCTCACTCACTAATAAGTCGCATCAAGCAGTTTAATTACAGACATCAGTAACAGAGAAATCACAAATATAATACCTAAATTCATATAAATAACACCCAGACACAAAAAAACATAAATATCATTATGCAAATATTTGTCCTGGTTAGGGATCATACCCAATACCTGTGGCACACAAGATGAGATCACTACAATCAGTGCCATCGGGTCCGTCGATAATATTATTTATGTAGGTACCACTTATCCATCCACCTGATGTCCCAGTTAATAGAATTCGTTGAGAGGTATATCCAATAGCCAATGCAAATGTTGAAATAGCCCGAAAAAAATTAGTCCCCCAATTGAAGTGTTATTTCTTTATTCTCTCAGAGAAAAGTGCTAGTATCTTTCGTCCTATACAAACATTCTATGAAATGAAACCGAAAAACGCTGACACGTCTGCAGACGAAATGAAAAATAAAAAGGTCGTAAACTGAAGCAATAACGTGACACAGAACTTGATTCTTGACTCTCGGGTGTTCGTGAGACCCTTTTAGAGAAACATCAGGGTACAAAGGGTCCAGATAACAACCATTAGCATTACAAGAGAAGGAATCTACAACAATCTAAATATCAAACAAATATTAAAGTATTGAGTGTAGTAACAATTAATGTTCAGTCTGTACGATCAAACTCAGACGCTGGATATCATACTTGTAAGCGTAAAATTATAATTTACCTTTTACTCTATAGAATAGTTTTTAAAATATAATATATTTACTGTGTACATATAATGACAAAAAACAAATAAGCGAGAATTTTACAACCGTGGTATCGTCGTTGTAGGATGTTACCCTCATCTGTACCAGGTGTCACAAGATGCGATTGAAGTACTGGAACCGACAGATGGCATTATATCCACACGAAACATCGCAGCTTCACAACAGGACGAGGATGAGCAGAAGTATTCTTGTCGCAAAGTGATGCGGTGCGATTGCCATCACACTTGCCCAGCGTGGCAATTTAGGCCAAATTTAGGCCAAATTTAGGCCAAATTCTTCTTTGTTTGTTGAGGCCTATGACTAGCAGTAAACGTTTTATGGCTGCTATGATGACAATTATGGAGAGAATAGAAAGAAAATCTCAGCCATAGTACCTTTCATTGTACTACTGAAAGAGATAGAAGAAGATACAAGAAGCATTGCCACCACGCTTGCCCAGGGCGAGAATTTTGGGCATAATTCGTCTTTGCTTTAGGAGGTATAGCCCAGCAGTGGATATTTTACGACTGCACTGATGAAATATGCCGTACGTTATTGAATACAATTGGAATTAAAAATGTGTTTTATATACATACATATTAACTTATAACATATATATTAACTGCTGTCTCTTTAAGTCCTTTTTGTCTTGTTTCCTATTGAGATTTCACAGTATTAACAAAGACAATTAGCATCTTAATTTATCCTCCATACCTAATTAAATAATTAGAGTTCCTTTAATTAAGTAAATTGACGCCAAATAGAAAAATCTTTTAGGAATAGACAGCCGTGGAGCATATTTAATTCTAAAAAACGTCCATTTTATCGTTTAATATGAGGTACTCTCATCCATTTCTACCGCAAAATAACAGTGTTTGCATTAGTGAGTCCCGGTTTGAAGGGTGAGAGCGGCAGTGAAATTACTGGGTAATGTAACGGTAAGGCAACGCGCTAGTGATATCCTTATGATATTACGAATGTTTATAGATTGCTGTGATGCTTACTATAACGACTATAAGCTTTATCGACCTGGTTTAATAAAAAAAAGAACTACGTTGCTTAGAGATAAAGATGTGAAAAGTCAATTATTATCCGCGATTTTACGATAAGTCATAGAAGAATATCCGATAAGGCATTACCAAAAGAAGTATGTCGCACAAATATTATTATCCCCATTTCTATCGGCGAGGCGGCGCTACCATAATTTAGCCATGACTAGGAAAACCATTATAGACGCCGATGTGGGACTCTGTAGGTATATAGAACCGCAATGAAAGAATAACTGAAAGACAATTTTATTTGAGAAGGCTAAAATAAAAAATATTTAGCATGTAGTAATAAATTTCACTTCTGTTAACATTTTAATTAAAGCAAAAAATATTAACATACAAATAAATGCATTTTATAAGTAATCATCATCCATCAGCTGATAATTCTTTTAGCCATAGGATATCACTGCCTAACATATACCTCTCCTAGAGATATAGATATAGAGCGGCTATCTTTATCACATCAGGCGTTGCAAGTCCATTGTTAGACGTAGACCTCCCCGAGGGGAAAATGACCAATAAGTACCGTGCTGGGCGAGCAGTGGTGGGCGGCGTGGTTGTAATCGCAGAGCGTTGATTAGAAAAGGGGATGCTACTGTCCATCCCGGCCTGCGTATTTGAGAAACACGGTTTTTGGATGGTTATACTGCCATCTATCGGTTCCGGTGCATTAGTCTCTACTAACGACACCTGGTAAAAGAGGTACTATTCTTCTCTGCTGGTACTCTACGGCTCCATTTGGTGGCTTTATTTGGTCAAAATAGAGTTTAAATAACGAGCAGCAAATAACAAAGGTTCATTACTAGAATGTACTAAATAACTAACAGCAAAATCTCCATAGAGACGAATCCTTAGAAAGGCGGACGTTTGGAAGACCTACAAAACGGACCCTCGTAAATTGTTACCAAGGACAAAACAACATATTCTGACCCGAAACGAGTTACCCGAATGGTTTCTAAAACTATAGCGTAACTTTGTTATACAAAATTAGTTTCGGGATCCAGCCCTATCTGATATTTGTCGGGTATTGGGTCCAATTGGGAGGGGGGGGGGGGGGGGAATTCTAAGAATTTGTTCGGTTTCTATTTTGTTGATTCAACTTTTAAACAAAGCATTAATTAATTTGTTTATTAAAATTCAATAAATACAAATTTAAACAATATCTCATACCTAAATATGTATTTATTATCCAGACACAAAGCAAAGACGATATACCTCAATGTTTGTCTTAGATGTGGACGCCTAGAGCACAATTTAGGGACACCACCGAATGCAATACCGGGCCCGTCGAAAATTTAAAACTACTTTTTTCCTAGCAGCGAAGGATTATGCGTTCTGATTGCTATGGTAGACTTATACATATTATATACCTAAAAACCGTGAGCATCCTTACGAATCTTTGCATCTCAAAGGCAGGGTGGAGATGGGCAGCAGCATTTCAGACGCGAAAGCTACGCTCTGTGATTGCTAACAAGCTTGCCCAGCGCGGCAATTATGGGCGAAATTCCTCGTTCTTAAGGCCTCTGTTTAACAGTTGACTTCCAATAGCTGATACGATATAATGATATTTAAAAAGAATTCCGCAATAAATAATTTCTCAATGTCAGATAAAGATGTATATATTTTACGTCTAGAAAATTTGATAATGCAAAAGGGGTGGTTTTTTACTTTAATGCTTTGAAATGATTGATTTCCTACAATTAGTTCTATTGGTACATTCAACAACATTTTAACAAAAATTTGTTTAATAAGCATTAAATATGTTTTTTTTTATACTTTCCTATTCAATCATGGTTTGTTTACATTTTTATTTGTAATAAATCCCTAGCACTACATAAAGTTTTATAAAATTTACGTGTTTAGATTTTTTTTTAATTGTTACCTTTAACGTCTTTTTACTCTAAGGCCCTGATTGTCAATATTCAAGATTAACATACTCATGTTGAAACATTATCAGTAAGTACGTTTTGACTCTTCAAAGTCGATAAAAAAATATCCAGTTAATTACGTGTTCTTTATATGTAAATCAGTACTGCATACCTATAAATAAACTAATAAAGCAAGCCAAATTATTATTATAATGTTTTAAATTCATGTCAAAGTCCTTCTTTTATCCGTTCGTTCTTTATTTGCATGCCACGTATGAATCAGTCTATTTTGCGTTTTCAATTAGAATAATCTGCATTTTGAAAAGAGAAAATACAAATTTTTCTTCTCAAAAAAAACTATACGACTAAACTAAAATTTGCATTCCTTGAAACATGTCCAGTCCGCGAACGATTCCAATCGCATATATTACACTATCAATAGAACAGCAGTATAAAATATTTTTGATCATAAAGAATAAATATTCGTATGACCATTAATTTAGCTTTACAAAAAATACCAGTTTAAATCAAATCATAAATCTGTACGCTTTTACCAATATGGTCAGCAGGGACCAAATTATGGGTGGTCACGTTCCATCGGCCGACTGACAAATAGAGGCACGTTACAGATAATTCACAAAGATAATTAGATGCATTATCTATGGGTTATCAAAGCGCTAATTAATGCGATTATCAATATTCAATGTCATGCTAAGCTAGATTAAACATGAGAATATAATACCGGATGCCGTTTAAAGCCGTTTACATTAGAATCAATAATGTTCCCACACCTAATTTTCAGGTACCGGCAGAATATAATAGTACTTCCACTGAACCTACAGATGGCGGTATGGCAATAGCTCAAATGGAACAAGGCAGGGACAAAGATACGGCCAGTGGATATTGCGATTATCGATCCCATTTAGATATCTCTGTCTATATTGGTGTACGATGGATGTCCAACCACTGATATGATGACTTATCCTCAGCCTTATTCATCATAAACAGTGTAACAGAGAGACCACGTCGCTTCCCTTCCCTTTGCCTGAGCTCATATCGTTAGGCCTGCGAGGCATCACCGTGAGGTCTGCAGGGGTCTCAAATATCACCGGGTCTCAATGACTGACAAGGATCACTTAACAGCTGGGGAGGTAGAAACTTCGGTTAAGTGCCTGTCATAACATGTGCCTGCAAAAATGTGCTATCTATTAATTTAGGAAAAGCTTGTATGCGTCTAGTATAGCATTTAATTGTATGATGCTCGAGAATAAACCTGATTATTAACTGGTTAACATGGCAGATAATCTGTCTTAACAACACTTATATGTTTATGACAAAAAATATTGTAACTATGAATTGAAATATTAACTATCCTATCTCTCAAGTTGTATCAAAATGAAAACAGAAATCTAATACTAATCAAATTAAAAAAATGTCGGAAGGTACCGGCAAAGTAGAATAATCCCTCCTCCTGTACACGCTGAGACTGAGATACCAGAACCGACAAATAGCGGTATATTCAGCCGAGACAGTGTCGCTCAAATGTGGGGATGGGCTGCAGCATTTCCGTCGCGGTAGCTGCGCTCTGCGATTGCCAACACGCTTGCCCAGCGTGGCAATAATTGGCAATGGCTATATCCAGCCGTGGATTTCCAATGGCTGGAATTATGAATCAAATTCGGTTTAATAATTTAAAAGTTCATCCCGGACAAACACCGAAATACGAAATTATTATATATAAAAATAATTAATTCACACAATGCATTCATTTGATTCATTGATAAGTAGACTTAAGCACTTGTGTTACGGATATCAGCCAACAGAGGTTATTTATTTACAAATATAATACTTTAATAACATTTTGTGCAATAAAGTTAAATAAATAAATAAAATAAACGATTGTCCTGGATGGGGATCTAACATACAACCTCTAGCGTGTAAGGTATACTACCAAATGTACCATCGGGCTCGTTTACTATAAACTCACTATAAATGGAATAAGAAGCCTTTTAGATAGCTATATTACCACTGTTTGCCATTATTTATTTGGTGTTAAGTACTCGCCTGGAGTAGCCGTGAGGTAGCGTCACTATAGAATTAGCCGTGTGGTTTATTATTATTGTTACCTATCGGCAGAGTAGAATAGTACCTCCCCCTGTACTAGGAGTCACAAGAGACTTACGTAACACAAGTACTTAAGCGACTTATCTCGGAGTCAGGTCAGGTAAGAGGTTTTGTATAAATTTATTCATTTTTAACACTCAGTCAAAGAGGAAATATGTTCATCACATAAATGTTTTTCTTGAGTAGGGATCGAACCCGCGTCTCATAGCATACGCGATAGAGACACTACTCAATACGTAATCGGTCCTGCCAATAATAACGTCATCACTGAAAGGTAGATTTGTAAAAGTACTTTTTCTTATAATCATCTAAAAACTTCTAACAAGTATTAGTGGAGATTGATATACTCGTCCTTGTCTAATACATAAACCTTTCACACTACCCAACTCTTTCACGCCCCAGAACACATGGCACTGTGTAACACCCAAACACGCGTATACAAAAAGAAAACAGAATACATTGGCTAAACAAATGTCTTATTATTCCCGAGATACAAGCCCTCCGTAATACATAGACCATTTGTCAAGATAAGGGGTTACCAGGAACTTGCGATAAGGGAGGTTTTACGTGAATTTTGCACCTAGGCCTTAATGCTTGGAAAATATAGACTTCTTGTAGGCGAACGTATAATTTTAAATGAGCATTAAAAATTACGTCCAATTATAAAGGAATAACTTACCCGATTCCTTATAAATAGGGCATTAATTATGAAATAGATTTTCAATCGAAGTAGGAAAAAAAAGCTGTTATAGATTAGTCAGCGATTTTTTCTTATAAAACTTTCATCACACAAATTTTACGACCATACACAACTCAATGTTATCATAGTATAAAACGTATAAAACAAAATTATTTTTTTATTAAAAGGATTCTTTAACACATAGAGTGCATGTCCTAAATTCCTGAATTTGAAGAATTAAAAAGGTTTAATTACTAAATTTTTGTACCTTCTCTAACATTTCTATATTTAAAATTATAGGCCACGGGCCAGCGTGATATTCAAGAACTGCAGGTTGCGCTTTAGGTAAATTAATATTTAAATTGGCATCGTATTGCTAGCGGGAGTAGCGTTAATAGCCAGAATACCCCATTAAAGGGTTGTAATTACCGATATTCAATACCACTGCTTTAGCCTTCAAGGGGTAAGGCGAATAATAATTAAAGAAAAATAACTTGGTTATTTCGCCGACAGCGTTCGGGTCAGAGGGGATTTTTTGTCTTCAATTTTTATACCTTTTTATTCAATTTTCCGTTTCATTTAATTTGGCCCGTCCTAAGGTCTTTGGTGGTATTATCCATTTGACCGGGTTGACACCTTTGTATTAATTTATTCTGTGACGCCGGTAAAGGATTAAGTTGGCTCTTTTTCCTTTTGGACGACAATATCTGTGTGTAGCTCTGATTTTAGTTAGCAAATGAAATTTGTTTTACCATTAACATTTTAGGTCTAATGAGCTGTATTTGTCGTAAGAGAAATCAAACCGCATTATAAAGCCTAAAAAATATTATAAACATTTGTAAATAATTAGAATTCTTTACGCTGTGTATACGGATTAAACAGTTAAGGTTTACTCTACCTCTAATTATTAATAGAGGGCGTCACTGACTTGACTAGTGCCATACATGACGGTATGTGAGGGAAGCAGCAGAGTTTGTCAAATATGGCGATAGTGAGACTAAATAAGTAAATAATTCATTGAAAGAGGAATCGACAATAATTTATAAGTCGTTTCTTTGATTTTTCATGTAGGATTGTGTACCTGGATAGTAATATTTTTGTTGTTATAATGTTAATTTGTGTTAAATAATATCTTTGAATTTTTAGAGAAATACAATACTTTTATTATTCTGATATACATATATCTGTAATACTGGTTTATAAATTACAACTGATATTCAAATATGTCTTCATGACACAGCACGAAATTCTCCTGTCACCGTTGTTAATATGTTGCCATACCTGAAACAAATAAAATATCAATTAATTCTTGCAAATGATGTGATGATTAACTAAATTCCATAAGGGTTTGATCGTATGACTCTTACCACGAATATAACCAATAAATTATAGCCACCTAAATATTGTACATTATTTCAAGATAAACTTTACCGTATGTACAACCTCAGATAATAATAATCAATCATCTTGACAAGTTCCATTCTTATTTTTTTTACTGTTGAGCCATGATTGAGTAACAAATATCCACTCTTGTCTCTTATTTTATTTTAACACGTGGACTTTATTTCATACCACGGGATTTTGTCGGAAATTAGAGCTTACGGCGTGTGACCGTGAAAGCGTCTCACTTAAACACAGAAAGACAACACACACTTTTGCATTTATAATGTTATCATGGTCTTTTAAAAAGCGAGACTGTCTCCAAGTATAAAACAAATATACAGCTACCTATTATAGAAGTATACAGCGTAATTAAGGTGTGCATTACACAATATTAAGATCAGAACGCATAACAAACAAGCCGACATTAACCCATCCCTAAAATAAAACCGTGCCCGCTGTCACACGTACCTAACTCGATTTGAATAAATAATGTGCGTCTCGGATAGCAAACACAATTATCACGCCTTCATCTAAATAACACTCGCGTAATTCACCTAAATTCACTGTAAATTCACTTTAACCGAGGCCTGCGCGATGTAAAAGGAAACAAGAGCTGACTTTGTGCCTTCTAGATCTGTTAATGAATTTTAGTGGGATTAGTTCGGCTGTTATGATATATTGTATATGTATATATAATTCGTCTTGAAGCGGGTGGTGTAATAAGTTATTAGACTACCCACTTCTAAGCTGCACGGTGTCCATCAACGAGACGTAAATCTAATACCGAAGCAAAGTAAGAACGCGTATCCTAGCACATGTATCTAATTCAGGAATTTATCCTTTATATATAACTAATTTGGCTAACTGACATACGGTTCACGTAAAATAGATAAGAGTAACATACCGACACGACGTTTATATAAAGTAAATTTGCCTTCTAATTTTGGACGAAAATTACTATATCTGACGAATATCATTTAGAAACCTGCACTCAGCTTTAAAGTGGAACAAATTCATATCTCTCTTTAAGGGTCGAGCTTGAGAATGATATGAAATAATTACTAAAGAATTCAATTTTGCTTCCTTTTTTTTCATCCCCTCTCCCGTACCTACAACCCTAGATTCACAAGACGGGGACACTGCTATGTAATTGTAAAATACGTGTAGAATAAAAATAGTATGGATACAGATTATAGATTGATCTGATATAAACCGGGGCTTCTTCTTACTAGAAAGAATACCGAATAAAATAAATGACAGATACAATGGCCAAGGAAAACAGCAATTAATACGGGGAACGCTACGTAAAGAAAAAGCGCACAGTGGTGCGAACACTTCGCACACCGACGCCAAAACAAAATCAACCTACAATAAATCACTCGCCAAATGTACGGCAATAACAGAACACACATTTGCGAAGGAAAACTGAGTAATGTGTGATAATAATACAGATCGGGGCCAAATCTTACACATTGTTTTACGGTCGATGGTACATTTGGTTTCTGACAAAATAATAACATACTTTCGACGTACAATTTAGGTGTGAAAGAATAGTACCTTTATACCAGGTGATTGACCTACCTTCATCTTTAGCCCCCCTAGATGGCGGTAAATCCATTGGAAATAGCGAAGTTCAAATGAAACAGCGTCCCCAAATGAAGTAACGCGTTTCGATTGCAACCACATCTATACAGATTGTAGAAAAAAAAAACTATCAGTTTTTTCCGTGTCCATCAGTGGGTGTCCTATAGCTTACTAACCTAGGATGGATAAGATGATACCGTTTATTTCTGAATGGAATATAAAAAATGTATAAACGCCTGTCGTATCCATCTTTATTCCCCCAAAGGTTTGCCTATAAATAAATTTTCTTAAAGTAAAATGTTGGGAGTGAGAAAAGTTGAATCAATTCTTCTGTCGTTTACCTAATCGATTACTCAAAGGCTTAAAGGATCAAAGAAGATTAACTGTCGCTGGAAGTTGTTAAAAAAGGATTTTTGTTGTGAAAGTAATGTAATGAACAGTGTTCATGTTCATTCTATAAAAACACTTTGCTGTAAGTTTTATTTATTATTCTTATTTCGTATTTAAAGATATTCTGAAAACAATAAAATGTTATGAGTATATCTCTATATGATTTTTAATCTAAATAGATAACATAATATTTAGTTATTTCCTTGAGGTTAATGTATATAAATATTATTTTTGGTCTATCCTTCTGGGTATGGGCCTTTTATAAGCGGATAATTTTGCCAATAATTGCCGCACAGGTCTAGTTTGGCAATCGCATCACTGGCAGCGCAGCTTTCGCGATGGGGGTGCTGCTGGACATCCCTACCCTGTGCATTTGAGCACTGCTTCGGATGGATATATCATTTCAGTTTAGGTACCTTAGTCACCTCTAACGACACCTTACAGTATTCATGTATTAATTAAATATCCAGTCCGACAATCATAAGTTTTCTACGAACCTAACACTAATTCTGATAGGACTAGCTAGGCCGTCAGTTTCAGCATCATTAATCTTAAATAACGTCTAACTTAGACCATGATTTTACTGTTCAGCACGACAGATAATAATTAAATACTTACTGCTTTTTTACACTGAATTGAACTAAAAAGTATACAGTATTTAAATTTAATTATATGAATATATATTTTTCTGCAGAATAGATTAGATATACATGACTTATTATTAATAAGTGTAATCTATAGTGAAATGTACTAAATAAGCAATGTATTATAGGATCATTCTTTATATTGCCATACATAAGGTTAACTCTGTTTGCACAGGTCGCCTGAAATAAAATAAGAAATTATTTTATGTGACTTTCATGTATAAATGATATAATTTTTTTAACAAGTATATATCTATTACTGTTATTAATAGTTTGGATAGGATAAAACGTTAATTAGTCTCTGGAATATCCCAAAATATGTATTCATTATAACGCGCAAATGGGCGTAAGAATAATCGGAAAGCTCTAATTGGCACAATATTTTGTTCTTTATTTATAGCAGGAAGTCGATGAACACATACATTTTTCGTAACACACTATTCCAGACAGTTAATCAAGCAAAAAGTGGGAGATAAAGCCCCGCGCCCCTCGTTGCTAGGCAACAGTCCACATTAACGGGTAATTCCGTGATATTCTCATCACGTTGTGGAAAATTGGCTGCCCCCGAAAATTCAGCCCGTGCAGTGGCATAACATGTGGGAAACGCGTATGAATACATTACCGATCTTCATCGGAAAAAAGATCGTCGGCAAAATCGGTTTTTATAGTCATTGCTTTCCGACAAATATTGGTTCAAATCGATGCAAAGTCAAATCCGAGATCAGAATGCTAAATTAAGAAAACGGATGTTTTTTTTTATTTATTTGTTTTTATTAGCAGAGAATTAATAGCAAGCGAAAAGCTAATAAAAAGTTTTTATTCTAAAAAATGTTTTCAAACAGCGAGCGTACTCATTTTAAAATCGCATGCGAGCGCCACCGCAGAACGCCGGCTAACTTTGGAACTACACTTGGCGTACATTTAGCCGGGCGGTGGTGTCAGTTTCCTAAAAAAACGGGGTTTTACTCCTACAGCAATAAAGTCTGGCCAAACGTCCAACTTCATTTATTTAAACCTCACTTATCGCATGCAAAAGCTCGGGCAGTTTGATTGCTATTTTATTTTTGTCTTTCCGGAGATTTCACGTCAGACTTCAGAATTAAATTTTAAATTTGATTTACGTCTTTGGTAAAACTAATTTAATTAAAGCTGAAAGGTCATGATAGTAGTAATTAAGTAAAATTCTTGGCGAAACTATCAAATTCTCCACTTAAAAGTAGCGAACTATTACACTCTTAAATGTTTTTTTCTTTCCTCATTCGTACGGTCTGGGATACGTAGTCTTGATTATGACGACAATGCAGTCTTTTGTACAGAAAATATTCGCGCGATGTGTCTCTATTTGTCCTTTCTGCAGTATTTTGTAAAGGAACAAAAGAATGCATTATTTTACGGACTTGTTATGTTACAAACGTATGTGAAATTGAACAGAATAAACTTGCTGGACTCTTTGAAACGATACACTTTAACTTATAGTAATGCAAATAAAAAATAATTAAGAAAACTGTTTAATGGTAAATAGCTATTTAAACACAATAGCCGTTTATACGAAGATTGATATAAAAATCACTACATTCAGATTTTCTACAAAGTACAAAATAGGAACGAAGAAAATCAGAATTTACGAATCAGAAGCTCTCACAACTTGCAATACCGCATTGAAAAACGGAATTTTCCCAGCAAACAACTTCGGCAAAATATTTGTTGGTAACACGAGCGAGTTTTTCTTACCGCGTCTGTATATCCTGACAAATGGCTTCAGCATTATTGTTGGTTCCGGGTATAAGACCTGTGGTAATGTATTTCCGCGGATTGTTTCTTTTGTCCCCGCGGAGTCGCTGCAGCCCACTGGGATTAAACTATCAACGAAGTTTTGGGCCTTTTTATTTTAAAAATGAACGCTAGTCTTGAACATATATGTATCATATATACTTATAGCCACATATATCATATTGTCTTAGAACGAATGCTTTAATAAAATTATTAAAATATTAAAATAAGATAATTTAGGGAATCTAAATTAAATGAAAAATTGCCGCCAAACCTCTCATTTAACTATATGCGATCCTATACAGTGAGCAATCAAGCAATAGACTTTCAATAACAATTGCCATTACATATGAAATTAGTATATCATCCAAACATTTTTAAAAGACTAAGAGGTATACACCACTTCTACTGATAATCCAGTATTTGTACACCCCTAGTCACCCTTTATCCTATCTTTTCCATTTCGAAAATTAAATCAACGGAATTGAAAAACTGGATGCACCCACCCCTACATTCCTAGTGACAGCTAGCTTCCACTAAATCTACGCCATTCTGCTTAAGCCGGGGAAGAGACGGGCAGACACTCGTGAGAAGGTTCCTGATACAAAAATAATGCTGACATTGAAGTACTTTTGTACATTCAACTAAAATATTGTTCAACATATCCTTAACTATTACTCGTGGTTCTTCGATTTCTACTATAAAATATTAGGTGGAGATTTTATTACCGATGATTATCTAAGATTGATCTTGCATATAATCTAGCTTTCAGCACCTATATGTAATACAAAATTTAATTTGATATGAAGAATTAATTTAAGCCTATATTTCATTTAAACATGACTTAACATTATTTTTGTGTATTTTAGTACATGAATAACTTCTCAGCGAACTAACACGTTAGCGTATTTTATAGTTACAACTTCGTATATCTCTAAACCGTAAAGATAAATTTTTCTTGTCCAATTCACGTTTATCTAGAAACTAACAAGCGAATATTCCTTAGCACCTCTTGAAAGCGAAAAGAACTTACCATAATAGAGCGAATTTAAGCTAAATTTCATGCAAAATGGAGGATCTCTGTATAGCTGGGAGAGTTGCAAGCATCCATCAAGTGGAGTTATGTGAATAAACTTAGCGAGATTTCATTGTGCCAGTAGAAAATGTTGTTGGGAATACTGACAACGTAGCGGTTTATGCTAAACCCCTTTATACTTAGTTGAGTGTTGCGTCTTCACTCATGAGTTTTCATATCGTGAAAAACCTTCCTTGTCATTAATCGTTTTTTGTCATTTTATTACTAGTAAAATAGCTAATATATTATAATATAATTTAAGATGCTGAGATGGATGTTTCTACGATTACTGATGACATAAAAACTTAGAAGACATTAAGAACTTACAAGACAGCATTAGGGTCCATTGCTTGTGATCGTTAAGTCGTCTACATTTTCTTCGTTTACGTATTTATCTACCTTTGTTTCATATTACTTTACTTCTACTTTTTTTATGATTCGAGAAAGCATATGATTGTCCACTAGATCTATGAAGATTTTTAGTAAATAAATGAAATAGCTTTAAGTGAAACAGTAAAAAAGAATAAAAAAATCGTATTTTAAACAAAAGTTTGGTCACTAATATAGCAATTGAATGGTTTGAAAGATAAAAGAAGAAATACTCACAAGCAAATATAAATAATCTTCAATGTATTGTAAGTTATCAATAATATCAAATATATATCCAGATTCAATTAATCTTTCGGTCTTAATATACAAATCCTAAATAGACCTGCCCCAATTATCCCCACAAAAGCAGTAAACCAGAAAACAAAGCCCCTCGTCGGCTTTATGTCTATACCCGAATTGTAGCCACAAATTGCACCTCTTTATTGGTCTCCACATTACATTATTAATGCACCCTAGAGGCGGTCCTTACGAGGTCCGTGTTTTAATTCGAAATGCGCCGATTCCCGCGGAATTTAATTTCGGCTGAATGTAATTATTGTGCGGTTGATAATATTGACGGCGTTTTAAAAATTCAACGGATTGGCCTCGTCGTATGCGGTCAGCATTATTTTGTAGGAAATTATGGGGTTTTAGACCCGGAATGGGTATGTTCTTTTGATGTTTGCTTGTACCAATGTTAGTAATAGGCGCGCATTCCGCGTCGTTTTTATAATCAGATTTTTTGAGGACCTAATTCTTTGCTGTCTTCCGTATTGAATATCTTTGGATATTCAATAAAAAATCAAGTACCCTACAAATTTTACTTCAATTAATGGAATATTTAAGGGTATTGTTGAAACTATCAAAATATGGTAACCTTACAAGGACGTTAGTCTGAATAAAAGATAGACGCGACTAGGCAGAATTAGGTTTCTCATTTCTTTCTAACAAAAGCGACGCTTTTTGTTCAATATTTTAGTGCGACAAACTCAAAGCTATGTTAGCGCCTCGGAGAGGAAGCCTAAGGGCTAGTAACGTGCTAGCTACAATTCTACGAAGCTACATTTGTTGACTCAGGTCTTATTTCGCCAAATGCAACATAAGACTTTAAAGGCTAAAATTTCCAATTCAAGCTAAGTACACGAACGGCGTTGTAAATGTGGCCAGACAATTTTATTATTACCACTTTCAATTTTGAATAGATAAAGCGTTGTGGGCTTTCTAGCCATGAGCTAGTATACTGTCTGGCTGTACAATTTATTGTCACCCGAAATTGACTCTTAAAGTAATTGTCGTAGAGTATACACAAAGGTTACGCCGATTCCGCGGCTATACTGCGACTGGCACGGTTCCAACTACCCGCGATGTGCCGACTCACAAATCGTTGGGAACGTAACAGTTAGCATTAAATCAGCCTTAAATCTATGTAGATAAAGTCCATTTTTCTTTCGTGAATGTTTCAAATATGCCTGACTGTTTCCAATATTCTATGTATCAATAAAGTAAAATGCGAAATAAGGCCGCAAGTCCCGATTTTGGGTACATCGCGATATGATGACGACCAGGTGGGCCGCCATTTGAATACATGATACCTTCGTGCACAAGCCTTTATGATATTTACCTGGGACGACACCCGTTTTGTTTTCTCTCTCTAATAACAATTTAGGGAACACAGCAGAATCCCTATATAAAATGGGATATTCGCTGACGCTTATAATTGCGTTCGGTTTTTACTTAAACCAATATTGACAGTAATTAGCAACCTAAATTGACTTCCAATTCTCAATAAGGAAACAATTAAATCGATTCAATCATACACGTAGAATAGCTAACCGTTTTTTTATATTGAAACTAGCTGACCCAACAAGCATTTTGACTTAGATATATATATAGATATGATTATCATGAAAAAATATTGCGGCTATAAATTAATACATAAATTGTCCTAGCTCTTAATTTTAACCAAACCGTACGGTTTGCTCAGTAACTGTAAGGAAAATATAGTTTAAATATTTATTTGGGACAAACACCGTGACACGTAATTTTTATACGTAAGGATAAAACAGTTAAGTAAGCCGTCACATTATCTTTGTGTATACGTGTTTTGGGGTGATAAAATTAATTTTAATAAAATACGTATTAATTTCCTTGTACTCTCTACGTAACATGCTTTATAATAAACGCTTGAATTAAAGAAACTTTACAATACAAATAAACGCTATTCCTACGAAGAGTGTGCTGAATTATAAGTTTTGATCAAATATTTTGGTTATGCATTCATAAGCAGTGAACTTCGAAGCTATACAAATGTAATATAATTATAACTAAGAAAATAAAATTGGTCTTCAAATAATAGATTCTATAATATATATACGATATAATAGATTCTGCTTTAGATTATCGAACAACTGCAGAGCAATAAAATATTTATGTAAATATAGAAATTAATTACAAAATACTATCATATTAGGATAAAATTCGCTAGGATTAATTTTATCTATGTTACGTTAAACCAGAATTAATTTGCCTAGTACATTTAAAGCCTACAATACACATATATGCATTTTAAACACAGATAAGCTATTAATACAGGACAATAAATTAGATTGTATTTAGCGATAAGCACTTCGCTTGTATGTCTGTTCGCTTCTGTTTATAAGTTTCAAAATAGTTGACTCTGATTATAGAAAATTCACCTTTAACATAAATTAATTAATTATATGCATTTAAGATAAATGTATTCACTTCTATTGATTGAATTCGAATTAATTTTAACAGAGTTACTTATAGTTCAATCGTGTACTTTCAAAACGGGTTATATTTACCCTGAAGGTAACTCTGGCTCGCGTGAAAAATAAGTACTTAAATTTTCTTCGTGACCATAAGAGAGAATCCATAATTTATCTATCGGTGTAGCTTAAAATATACCTAAAAATATAGCTGTAGCTAGAAAGATATTAAGAGAAAATCAAATTACTTTACCCCTCAACATCAAGGGTATTCATTCTTCTTTGTAATGTTGTTCCTCATTTTGTATATAGAACGTTTAATTTGGAAGGTTTGTGTTTAAAATTTCTACAAAATTAATGGACTATATTTGACATCATTTCACAGCATGCTTTATCTTAAAATGAAAATAATAGATGAAGTGCGAATGTATGAAAAGTTAAGTTAAAAGCTAAGTTTGATAATAAAACAACTATTGGTGATTAACACCAACAAACCACGTTCACTGCTTCGGAATGTTTTCCAGAAAATTTTTCAATATGTATCTTTATTCTGAAAATAAAGTCTGCAAATTTACCCCTATAAAAAGGTTTTAACTTTAACCGTCGAGTAACAAACTATCGATAAAAAGTTGGCACTCCTTTAAGTCTTTTAACTCGTTGCAACTAAAGAAAAAAGTTGCCCGGAACACTCCCAAATCGGGGTGTCCGGTATTAAAGAAAGGAGGGTTTTCTATGCCCAGTGACTTCCTTGCCTCTAATTACAGTTCCTACAAAGAGTTACTCCACAAAGACCTCGTTTAGTTACAGCCCGCGGAATTACTTTCTATGATGTTTGAATTCTTTAAAAGTAGTTTGTGGTTCTGTCAACTTTTTGTGATGCGGTAAACGTGTATGAGAAACGTTTTCGTTTTGACGTTCTTGTAACCTGTAACTAGATTAAAGTTATCTCAAACTTTGTATGTTAGTATTAAAATGTATTTAGTTACAAGACAGGGCACAAGGCGTAAGAGAGTGTATTTCATTTAGACATTGAACAAAATAGTTTGATAAAAGACGTTCTGCATTTTCACACAGTCCCTAAGCAAATTTGGCAAAAGATTTTTCTCTCGACACGTTTACTTCTACGTTATAATAATACTCTTTGGACTCTTTGGGGTTTGACAATGGCATTTCTTCATTTGCTGTTGAATACCGACAAAGAAGAAATAGTACTGCCCTCTGGACCAGCTGTCGTAAGAGGAGATTATGTTACCTGAACCCACCAACAGATGGCGGTATATCCAGCGAAAACATCATAGTTTATATGCACACAGGGCAGTAGCATACCCGTTTTGAGACAATTTAGGTGCCTATAAGAACAGGCTAGACCTAGTTTAGGTACCTAAGTATCAAAATGTGTTTTAGTTTAAGTTACCTTTTGTTGTTGAATAAAGTTATTATTATTATTATTAATTAATGATTATGACAATTTCTGGGGAAGGTTAATATATTAACAGTTTACGTCCAATGGCTGATACGATGATGATGATGTTTTCTTAATTTATAATAGAATAATCAAATGAGTTTACCTCCACGTTCCTATTTATTAAGATTTATTTTTCACAAACCATGATGTCGTACTAAAAATTACGACGCGTAAAAGTTTACTACGACTGCTTCTAAATTCGAACGTAGTTTTATTCAGTACCAACTAGTTGTCATCCGAGTTCAGTGTGTTTTTTATTTCCCTGCTGTAGTAGTTTCGTAAATAGCCGTGTACATATAGACGAATTAATAAATGTTCATTTGCGTTCTGTTTCTTCTTTATTATAGCCCGCAATATATACTGATATATGTGATAA
The DNA here is from genome assembly GCA_020976665.1 of Heortia vitessoides. Taxonomy (NCBI): domain Eukaryota; kingdom Metazoa; phylum Arthropoda; class Insecta; order Lepidoptera; family Crambidae; genus Heortia; species Heortia vitessoides. The sequence continues at coordinate 6,691,606 of JACJUM010005602.1, forward strand.
ATATTAAATGATATTTTTCTAAACAACTCCATACAAATATTCTATGAGACCTTTTTACTTACATTCTTTGAAGGTTGGTATTCAGACACCTAGAGATTTATGAGCATGGTGATAAAGCCATGAGAGGTTTTGACTCTGTGCCAACCTATGAATTATAGCATTCGCTTAGCTGACTGATGTATAAACGAAATAACTTCTATATTCGCTCGCAGTATCGAGGGTCTTCAAAAACAAGGACTTTCAATGAAGACAGGAACGAGCTGGCAGGTTGATGCAATATCGTAGAAAACTGCAATCGAATAGAAACCTTATTCTCGATTTAATAAAGCTTACAAACGACCCTCTCTAGTCCAGATGTGCCGATAGCAAAAGTCGAGATCAGATGGTTCAAAAAGGTTTAATGGGGAGGACGTGTTCAGGGAAATTGGACGTTGTTAGGGGTAAGTAAGGCTGCTTTTGTGTTGGTATAGATTTGGTTGGTAGGAGGATGACCCGAAGGCCATAACCCTCACCCTTGGCATTTCGCCAAGGTGCTTGTGTGGAGACGGACGTGTCTGCGTCCAACCGTCTAGTTTTACGGCTTTTAGATTAATTACGTTGCATAAATAACTAGAATGGTAACTCCTTAAAACTTTTTCATTTTAGTTTTTCAGTAAATGCGTTATACCAGAATATGAATTCTATCCAAACATGCCTTGGAGAATTCATATAAGCAAGTGAAAACAACATGTTGCTAGGTTAGATAAATGATTATTATCATCATACCAGCAATTGAAGGTCCACTGCTGGATATAAGCCTCTCCAAGAAAGGAGATTTATTGCCCATAATAGCCACGCTGGGCAAGCGTATTGGGAATCGTGGAGCTCATCTTTCGCGACGGGGATGCTGCTGCCTATCCCTACCCTGTGCATTTGAGCTGCACTATTTCGGATGAATATACCGCCATCTGTCGGTTCTGGCACCTTAGTTACCTCTTGCGACACCTGGTGCAGCAGGTGGTACAATTCTACATTTAAATAAAAAATATTACTTTAAAAGAGTATTAAGGCTATATATAACACGTTGTAACATTATAACCTCTATAATGTACAGTATTAAAAAAACATGGTTGATATTTCGAAACAAATGGGTTTCGGATTTTAAAAATTCGAATTCGATGTCGAGAACAATACGAAATATTAAAACATAATTTGTTGTATTAGCGATTTCCCTGAATTTCGTTTTGAAATAGATTTGTAAAAATGTTTAACCCTATTGTCAGCGTTGTCGGTTTTAGCGTGCAAGTATTTCGGCAAAGCCACACATTGGTAATATATGTTACCAAGGGAAAATGAATAATTAGTTAGCAACTGCTTGAAAACAAAATAATAATAAATAAAATATGTTCTACAAGGCCAACTATTTTTTTGTTTCATTAGAATCCACTTCATCTGTATATCGTAGTATTACATTATATAAATAAATAGTATTCCTCCCTCTCTGTACCAGGTTTAGGTAATAGAGGTACTGAAATCAATAGATGGTGTTGTTCAAAGTAGTATAGCTCAAATGCAGAACTTGACGAGGATTGCCCTTCCTTTAGGAAGCCTATGTTTTAGAGATGATGTTACGTAACTTTATTCAATTTATTCTGAGACAATATTTCAATTAATTTAACCCAAAGTTTATTTTCAACTCCAAAATACATTTTGTGTTTTTCTTCTAAGCTCTTATATCAATAAAGTAAATTTTATTAAAAGTAAAATGTCAAAGTAGTGTTTACAAACTTTATAAAGTAGAAATATATAGTAGTTTCTATTGGTAACTTCGCCCGGGAAAATCTGCTATGGAAACAGAAGTCATTTAGGGATGAAAAAAAATTTCAGCGTGAAAAGATAATAAACAACTTTAATTATTTAACATAATATCAGATAATAATTAAGATTAATAGAAATTAATGGGGTTGGGATATTCGAATTAGATTAGCTTTTAGTGTGATATCTATTGGCTTTTTTGTGGAATTTGGATGGAAAAGTCTGTGTTAAAAAAGAAGAGGAAAAATAGTTGAGTAACGTGAAAGCGCGAAGAGGTAACAAAAAAATTTACTTTCGCAGGTAATTCGCAACTATTTTATTAGCTTGGATAGTAAATGATTTATCGTTTCAACTAAGTGTTGAATGTGAATTTTTTTAATAGGTCGACAAACAAGCGTACTCTTCGCGTGATTGTAACCACTACAGCCGATAGACGCTCGTAATATCACTGGTGCGTTGTCAACACTTAGACTTGAAGGTATTATGTCACATTACCTAATTTCACTGTCTCTCTCACAATCACAACAGTACAATTACTGCTTCTCATATATGGCGGTAGAGATAAGTGAGCGAGTGACGCACTAATGCAGGCGACCTTCTAATGAGGTCATATCATATACAACCTCGGGTTTTTTTTTCTCTTTCTCTTTTTTTTCTTTCCCCCTCATGTAGATTTTGTCGTTTGTTATTTTGTACAATAAATAACATGTGACTGGAACGAAATCACAGTTTACACATAAACGTTTATCACATAAATGTTGATCTTAGGTGGGGATTGAACCTTTTTCATACAGGATACAGAATGCACCATCGGGCCCGTCTGTTTAGTTTTAGACAAATTAAAATTTATATCAATCAATTTTTTTTCTATCATACATCGACCTTATTGCTTTTATATTATTAGACCTGCCTTAAAATAAGACCTGAAAATGCCTGAATTAAATAGAATCTCAACAATACTCAAGGTTATAATGAAAGAAAGAAACGTATACAACTTGTTAGATAATAGATTTGTTCATTGCAACGTCCGACCAACTCTACACTTGCAGTTTGTCATTACAGTTCGCTGTGTAATTGTCTAATTAGAGAGCAAAGGGCGACTGGAACTGTCCAAAGATTGTGCCAACTCTGACTTAAATAAATTGCAATTTGTTAACTAAGCTGATATTTTCCTTTTGCTATGACATTAAGAGTTAGCAATTATAAATATTGTTAAAAGGTAAGATAATTGTATATATTTAAATAAAACGGGCGTAATCGCGCGCTTTGTAGTATACGTATCTTGTGCGCAAATGGTCATGGGTTGGATCCCTATCCAGGACAAATATTTATAACAATAAAAATAATAATAGATTTCTTATTACACATACACCGAAAAGTAAAACAATTGAATTATTGGAGCACATTTTTATGTTTATATTATTATGTTAGACCAGGTTAAGAAAAGTGAACGTGATCGTAGCCTGTGTAGATTTGGCAGTAGAAATAGATGAGAGTGTAGAACTAATACAGGCGATCTTTGTATACTGTCTACCTCATATAAATATATACAACGGTACTATACAATGGGGAGCCTTATAGCATAGAGCGATCTCTTTCAGGCCACCTTTGGTTGGAGAAGTATAACTAATAATGAGGCTCTGAGTAAATCGTAGTCTAAGTTTTTAGTTTAAACGCATCGTAGGGCGTCCTCCCGCAATATGGACAGACGATCTAACTAAAGCCACAGGATCACGCTGGACATAGACCGCATACAACTGGTGCTATTGAAGGTTACTTGGGGAAGCCTATGTCCGTCCAGCAGAGGATGTTTTAAGGCTGATATTATGATGATTTAAATCTCTTTGGAAAGCCTATGTCAAGTATTAGACGTCCTATAGCTTCATGGTGATGATACTTCCCGAAACATAAACCGATCTTTGGACATTTTTATCTTTATCACAGATTTTAATTACCAAGATCAAATAATCGTTGGGGCTTAGGAAAACAGTAAAATAAGGAACTAGGACAACCTTAAGACGGTGATCAACCCCGAATAGCCGCTCAATGGGCACTTAATATTTTGACGTGGCCCAATTAAAAGGGAAAAACTGTGACGTAGGCCTCCCTACAATTGCCCGAACATTGAAATACTCCTTTTATTGTTCGAAACACAATAGAGTCGACTTGGCCCAGAACAATATGGCTGCCCCATTATTTGAACGAAAGAAAATAAGGTATTTTCATTAATGAAGTTAAAGTTTAATTGCGTTGCGAAATGATCTTTTCCGTCGTGCGGTGACCGCGTTCGCCTCGGGCAGAGACGGTCAGCAAAACAATTTTTTGTTACTTTCCTTTCATAACAAAAATTGTTCTAGTTTAGATTTTGTGGTTTTTGATTGCGTTGTGTAGTTAGAAAAAATCATCGATTTTCTTTATATTTGTCATAATTATTGATTACGGTAAAAGTTAATATTATTTTCTCCATTTGCTATCTTGTATAATTTTCATGAATATCAGTTATAAAATTACTGGCAATGGTCTTTTATGTCATTCAGTTAAAAATAAATCTGTGAGAAAGTGCCACAAAAAGAGTAACAACTATAGAAAAAAATCAATCTATTCTGTTGACAATATCTTTGCCCCAGTTAAATTTTATAAATAAAAGCGAGCACTTTCCGGTAAATCCTTTATTTACACGGTTGCTGACGGTATCTCGGCAATCTCGGTCGTTTTATTTCACGAGCTTGTTTTGTTGACGGTACGGAGGGCCCTTATCGCCGGCCCTCGCAATTACGATGGAGGAAGTTAATTGTGACATCTGCTTGTATACGCATAGGCAACAGGTTCGATGCCAGACAATTTATTTTACATCAATACTACATTAATATACGTGTTTGTAAATATATCACTTTATACAATAAAATAACAAATAAATTCATACCACATTTCATACATTATCCTACCTCAAAGATAGGTCACTTAAATCACTTGTATTACGAATAGCTGACAATAGATTTACAAATGTTATACTCAATTACACATTTTAACACCTAGACACAGAACATACACAAATATTCGTCATAGAAATGTTTGTTCTGCGTAGTATGTATCGAGCTCACCTTTGGAGGTCAAAATAGGATCACTACCATCTGTGACATCTGGCCTGCCAATCGAACCAATAAAAAAAGTTTATCGGAGCAACCCTAATGGCATTTTATCAAAAGTAAAAGTTGCCAATGCCAAAACCGACAAAAAACACGTTGTCAAAAATAAAAACTTTTGCAAATCCAAAATAAATATTAGATGTAGAAATAAAATCTTAAAATTTACCGAAATAGTTTTATTATGAGTGAGTAATAGAAGGAAAAGAAAATGGGTAAATGGCTAGTTATAATTCTTCGCTATACCAGCGAATATTCTTACGTAACTCCCAAATGTCGGCCAATCATCACAAATAGGTGTCAATTTTTCACGGGAAGGTTTTGTGCTTGATAAATTCAATAAAATGATAATAATATACGAGTTGGAGACGCCATTATACGCAGATGTCGCCCCTCCAAAATGAATTCAAACGACACGCAAAAAATGAAATTACGGTGCGTCCCACAAAAACAAGATGACAATGCAAAGTTTGGTCGGGAGTGTGGCCGCGTCGGAATAATGAGTGAAAGTGTTTTGAGGATGAATGCTAGGTTTGGCGGGGGCGTAATTAGAATGAGACCTAAATGCACTAGGCTAATAACGTTGTGGGAGCACTGAGCATTGCAATCCATTTTCTAACTTAATTCCTATTCAACGATCTCACATATTCGGTGTAGTTAGTGAATGAATGCCTTAGTATCAAAACTTAGTTAAGTTACTCTTGTTTTTGTAATTTAGAATTTAAGTCTCTTAACAGGAAGACTATTCAAATTAAGAAAGAAGATGAGATAAAAACTTATTAACAAGGCCAGTGTTTTTCTGTATTATCAATAACAAAAAAAGTACTGAATCAAAATGTGCTCAGCATTTACCTCTTACATTGAGAGTCGTAAAAATCCAAAACATATTTTGAAGTCGTTTGATAAAATTTGTTTCTTATATTTCCGCCCGCTGCTTTTACCCTGGTGTACAAGCTATTCATAAGCCCCCTTAAAGCTGTATTTTCGCATATGTTATAAATGAATATTGTATATAATGTGTAATAGTTAACGAGCAACTGAGAGCAATTTAGATATGTATCACCTAAATAAAAATATCAAAATTGCTTAATAACGTCATATAAATTCTTGGCTTTGCATTGGCTTGGATTTGAGTCATAGTTTAAATAATGAGAATAATTTAAACATTGTAGTAAATGAACTCCCTAGTATTTTCTAGAATTTATGCGTACACTAGTCTTAAAACTATGTTTTAAAACGTTTACCGCGGGGTAGACAAATGTCGAACTAAAAACATTAGAAGTTAGGTAAAACGCGTTTAAAAGTTGTTAAGAAGTAGTTTTATTATAGATAAATACGTTTGCACTGAAACTAAGACCAGATCCAGTTCTCGTAAACCTCCTTAACCCTAAAAGTCCAAAGTAAAATCGAAAACAGCATTCGATGCACCGCCACTAGATAGTTCGATACTTTGTATTCGGCGCACATTTGCTGACAAAGCAAACCTTTGCTCACACACTCGACTCCTAAAGTGGTCAATAAACGGCGGTTACAAGTGGTAACTCCACCCCTCCAGGGTGAGGCACAATACAAATGACTCTATTCTGAGAGAATCGTTCTTCTATCGTCCCTCAAAAACGCACTAATATTTACAAATTTAACACTCAAATGCGTGAGGTGACGTCACGCCCCTTGCGCCAGAGGTTTTCAAAGTGTACGCCCTGGGCCCGCGGAGAATGAGCAAGGACCGCTATTAACCTACATCGACTATACAAATAAAAAAGCGACGTATGATTACAATGATAAAATAATTAGATTGAAGTAGACTGCCTGCAAAAACCGTGTGCATATGTACCTCCCTCTTACCTATTTTTGCCGCCAAAAAGCATCGTAATTCTGTTTCTGTTTGAAGGATGATTTAAGCAGTACTAATACTGGGTAATGTTATATAATGCCTTCAAATCACAAGGTTGGCAACGTGTCTCCTCGTGATGATATCCATATCCTCGTGATGTTACGAGCCTCTATAGGCTGCAGTACTATTTATTAACGCGCGGATCGTACGCTTGGTTGTTAAAGTAGTCGTATAAAAAATGCATCCACCATAAATTTCAAAGCTGGTGTTTATTACAAAAGAACATGTTGTTCACCCTTGCTTACGCATTTCCATAATGGCTAAATCAATTTTTTGGGACTTGTTATCTACGTTGTTGTAAAGAGAAATAAATAATGCCAGTTAATTTAAAACAAAACGCATGTCACATTTTATGTTTTTTTTTTATACTTCCCTAATAAGTTATGTATGACGGGCCAGGAAGGCGCAGGTGATAGTAATCCCATCTGCCTTCCCAGAACAAATAATTATATTTATATGATCTTCTGTGTCTGGGAGTTCAATATTTGTATTTAAGTAGCATAATTGTGATTCCTTCGTTGTCTGACGTCGGTAACACAAATGCTTTAAGTGACTTACCACGGAGTTAAATCAATGTATATTGTGTGAATTATTATATTATTATTATTAATGTGGCTAGACTTTTATATTGACCTTGATATGATCATAATATAGTACAAATCCAGATTTTTACGTACCAATTACTAAACCTGCAAACGCGAAATCTATATAGTTTTGGAACCAGTGCACTATTAAGTTTTCTCCCCTTGTGTGCGTAGGTCGAGAATAGCTTGCCGTTTTGAGCAGAATGTTAAAAAGGGATATATACTTACTTTTCTTACCCTACCTTTTCTGTTGTTTACTATTGGTCAGAAAAATATATTACTTGACTTTTATATGTTACGTACAAAGTAGAGAATTAATAACATAACTAATAGTTATTATTAGCATCTTTAAGATACGTTAGTAAGTCTATTTTAATAATCAAAATTAATCAATAGTGAACTCTATCAGTTTTAGACAGAGTTTAACTTTCGGTGAAAAATTTAGACAGTTTTATATAGGTTAATCTAAACTCATGTGAACATCGTACAGAATATGAAGATAAACGCGTAATCCCATACAAATTTTATACAAGTATGCTTTCAACTTGTTAACCTAGAAAAGTTACGAGCACTGAATTAGTTTAAAAAAAAATCTTTGAATATTTTTTATCTATATCAAAAGAGAAGCTGTCTGACTGACATATCCAAAGAGGGTTTAACTATAAGGGCTAGAAACTTGACATTTTGCACAAGTATTCCTTTTATAACGTAGGTAAGCGTTAAGGAAGGATTTCTAAAAAATCTTCTGAAAACGTCCTAAAGGGGTAAAACGAGAGTGCAAAGTTCGTATAAAACTTTGCTGTTTTTTAAAGTTATTCGAAAGAAATTCAGTATAAAGGTTCAAAAGTCATATAGTATCTCGTAAAATATATATTTTAAATGATCCCTTAAGGAGATAAAGGGGGGTGCAAAGTAACTACGAAAGCTCTACAATTTAAAGTGGGTGAAACCGCAGGGCGCGTAGTTTTATCATTTTGTCCATGATCAGGTACTATTTGCCCCTAAAAGGCATCTGTATTCCGTCCGACGGAGACGGGTTGGCTTTTTGATTTCTCTAGCCGATGAGTCTCCTGTGCACAACGAAGATTGATGCGAAGGCGTTGTTTTTGTGGCTCGGTAAACAAGGAGAACTTTGTTTTTCGCGCAAAACGAAGCGCCTTTGATAGGGTTAGTTTTGAAAGAAATGAACAGGTTTGTTATCGGTATTATGTCCACTTTCTGTAGTCACCTTTTAGAGTTTGTGATAAACTCAAGTTTTATCTGTGAAATGTTTGCCATAGGATCTGCCCTGTTTGCAACTGAGCTATAATATTCGATATACCAACATCTGTTAATTCCTCTGTCACCTCCTATGACACAAAGAGATTATTGTGCCCTGCCAATAACCACAAGCATGTTCACTTTTATCATCATCATCATAGCAGCCGCAGAATGTACACAGTTGGTCATAGGCTTCACCATGATTGCCAAAATCCTGCATTCAATATTATTCTGTAAGAGCGAACCATGAGATTCAAAATTAACTGTAAAATTTCTGAGATTATTGTAAGTTGTTCTGTTGCTTTGTGTACGCTAATCGAAATAACTATTTAAAATTTTCGGATACATGTTCATTCAATATGTAGATTATATAGTACCAACTTCATTATCTGATCATTTTTCTACTACCAAACTAGAATTATAATTATTTGTTCCTTGTTTCTTCTTTTTTCTTAATCTAATTTGTCACTAGATATCACAGATATTTCGCACATTTGAAACAAGCGATAAAGAGAGTGAAGTGAAAGACTACTGCAAACCAACCTAATTATTGATCGCTGAGAAAATAAAATTAACCCCTGGCACAATGGTTCAAGAAAAGCGCGTTTATCACACAAATCAACGTCAACGCCAGTTTACATTATCCTCTAAAACTCCTAGCAAGTTCATTAAAACACTAAACATCGGCTAATTGGCTAATAACGTAATACCCCGGATTACGGGACTCAAAAACTTCGCCTAGAAAGTTCGGGAACAAAAAACGGCCCCGGTAAACGGTCGGCACTAGCTGAGAACACTCGGTTTCGCCCGGGCCAATTAACGGTCGACGACGTTACTGAATGACGAACTTTGGTGCATTTACCTTGTTGCTAAGGCAGATAGACTTTTAAATTCAAAGTGTTGGACTAATTGCTGCAAATTGGAGGTATTTAGTTGCTTTGACGTAATCCAAATAAAATTACCTCAGTTACTTTGTACAATTTACTTGATATGCAATCTGATAGAAGTAGTGCTTCTAGCAGATTCGGCAGGGTTAAACAATACCTCCTCTTTTACCTATGCCAGATACACAGATTTGTCTGAAGTACCAAAACCAATACAAAATCAATCAATACCGCTTTTTTTTCGGTACCTCGCTCGATACTAAAGAGGTACAAATCTTCTCTACTGGTGCCCTAAAAACCTTTGAACATGAGTACCATAAACACGCATTTATAAGTTTACACCTAAAACAGAACAATCCGCCGTTTGAATAGTTAAAAACTATTCGTTTCGTTTACTATCCTTTTTACGTCGAATAAACTACATTAAGGATTCAGGGTGAGTTGACTGTCTCCCTAGAGACGACCTTCTTGACTGGATGTAGGCTGATTTAATACACGTAAAAACAAACGAAGGTTAGGTGCGAATAGAAAGAAATTACGTGATACAATTTGCACTGTAATCGACTTTGAACGGCCTGAGTCTGTATGAAAGTCTAATTAAATACCAGCTGTATACTGTTATCGATTAAATTAAGCATGAGTGCTAAATTATCTTGACTCCTTATTCACATTTATTTGACCCGTATATATGTTCACCTATTGATACTATGAACTGCCATCTATATGTAAGATTTTTAGTTAACATCCGACTTACTATTTCTTCTTATCCACTGCTTCTTCATCATCAAGACTCTTTTTTCCTCGGGAACGCTTTAAAGAAATATATTTATTTTTTAAATTCTTACAACATGGCAAACATTGATTTAACGTTGTAATAATACAGCAATAGCTGTATTATTACATCTATCTAAATACGTATGTTTAACACGCAGACCTGAGTGGGGATCGAACAAACGGCCCCAGGCGCACAAGATACGATCATTTCCACCTGTGCCACCAGGTCCGTCAAAAATATTATTATTATCATAGCATTCGTAAAATGTAGTAGATGTTGCAACTACATAAACCTTTCCAAAAAAGGGGGAATTTCGTCTTTAATTGGATAATCGCAAAACATACTGCCCTTTCCCGCCCTTGCATGGCTCTATTCGGATTATTCATCATGATAGCAGCTGTAGAACGTCTACCACTGACAAAGGCCTTTCCAAGAAAGGAGGAATTTTGCCCATAATTGCCGCACTGAAAAGTGGTGGTGGCTATAGCAGAGCGTAGCTTTGCGACGGGGATACGGCTGCCAATTCAAGTCATTTTGTATTTTGGCCGCCATGTTACGCTGTTTCGGGTGAATATATCAGTCAATCAGTTATACAAGCAGATAATATTAATACTTATTATCTAACCTGACAGACATTGTCTTGTCTTACCTATACACCTATCTTTAACAAAATTGCGAATATAAATTAAGATACAAATTTTGATTTGAATTTGAAAACTTCTTCTCGGCCAAATATTGTGATATGTAATTTTTATATCGAAAAAGTACTAATATTACTGTCATTATTAAAATAATAATAATAGATTACAAAATAAACAACTAAACAATGATAATGTGAGTAAAATTAATAACAATGTTAATACATTATTTTCTGTATGAATAACAAATTAAAAAAAATTGCCAGCAGCATGATGAAAAGTAAACAAGTTTAATAAGAAGAAACATCAATGACAATCCTCAAATTCAAATGTAGAGCTCAAAATTATTCGCACCATAATTAAAGGGTTATCTTCCCCGATTATACCCATCTCTTTCAGATGATACAGTATCCCCCCGCCCCCCCCCCACCCTCATCTCGTATTCTTGGAGCGAGCAAAAAACCATTCACAATTTGAAATGACGATTTCATTGTAAGAAAACGCTTGGGAAGTTATCACAAAGAGCTCCCGGCCTATTACATTGATTACAGCGGACTAGAACCAGAAATGTAAGATATACAGATGGCTCGCTTTAAATAACATTCAAATACGAACGGTAGTACAGAAATTTGTGAGCACTAGTTGATCTTACTACATAACTGTAGGTCTTTTACGTAATATCAAAGTTTGCACGCGTGTGAGAACGGGCCGCTGCAAACGTGTTTTTGAATCGAAGGGGTATTCTGTTCGTATTTATTTGTGCTGGTACAGATTAGTATGTCGGAATGGTTTTTTTAGGAGTTGAAATGTAAAGGGAAGTGGAATATAAAATACCTTCAATGATTGCTCGGCCCATTTTTTGTAGTAGAGCTTAACAATTCGTGTGGTATGACGAGTTGATTGATAGGGTGTGTTCTAGAATTCAGACAAGTCTGAAAGGGATTTACGTGAAAAACCATTATTTACAAAAAGTGTTCATATAAAACAAGTATTAATTAAATTATTTTTTAACGGCTTAAACGCAGTTTATTTAACTTTTTATAATTTTTTTGTGGTTGGAGCTGTGTGTTGCTGGCAGAGAGTAGTACCTCTCACTTTACCGGGTATTGTAAGAGGCGACTAAGGTACTAGAACCGACAAATGGATGTATATCCATCCGAAACAGTGCAGCTCAAATGTACAGGGCGGGTGTTGGCAGTAGCATCCCTGTCGGTAGAGCTGCGCTCTGATTTCTTTTATAATGTTTCCAATGGTAATAAGGTTAACCGATATACCAACCTCATCAGGAACTTTATCATCATCATCATCATTATACCAGCCATTATAAGTCTACTGCTGTACATAAGCCTCTCCAAGAAAGAAAGTTATTTACCAATAATTGCCGCGCTGGGCAAGCATATCGGCAATCGCAGAGCGCAGCTATTAAGACGGGGATGCTACTGCCCACCCCCACCTGAGCATTTGAGCTGCACTGTTTCGGATGGATATACCTCCATTTGTCGGTTCTAGTACCTTAGTCGCCTCTTACGACATCTGGTGCAATCGAAGGTACTATTCTATTCTGACAGTATTTCATGGCACCACGGAACTTTATACCGATAGTTTATGAATCCAACATCCAACACAAAAACTTTTCTTTTTGTTTGATAAAAATCTGCTACCGATTTGAGCATGTAAGACGTTTCAGAAGAAAAATTCATTTCATCACTTTCCCATGTTCTTTCAAAGCTTAGTGTCAACGCGAGCTGTTATGTAAATAGTTTTATTGCGTTGCCTTCATGGCAAAGAGGCTTCATTTGAGACTTAGAGAATCTGTAAGTCCATCAAGCGTTTTATGGTGCGTCTTGACTAAAGTACTTTGGACTCGTGTGAAAAATGTGATTTTAAAATACAACGAATTCCTTATTGACGGCTTGTAAAAATATTTCTTACCGACTGTCATCTGTTTTATAAAAAAGTTACTACGATTGATACGTTACGAATAAGTTTATACCCAAAGGGTGTTATGGAAGACCTTAGGAAATATTAAGCGGATAAGTGGCAGCATAAATACAGAAGACTCGTAAAAAAATTATAGGCTCTAATGCAGAAAAACGTAAGCCATGAATATTGAGTGGCTGGTCGAGTAAAACATAGCTTTTACACCGAGTGATTTTATTTGCCCTAAATAACCTCATTTTATTAGCTATGAATCCCTAAATTCGCTAGCTCTTCTTTATAAGAAACGGCTATCTTGAGTTCTAGTAAATTTTCGTGTATTGTAAGCGTAGACAACATTAAAACAATTCATATCCAAATGTTTGTCTGAGATGAACTTTTAAAATACTAAATCGATTTGAATTCACTTTTGCTTCCTGTATACTCTAATCCAACTAAAGAGATAGAATACTTTATACTTGAATGTATAGTCGCAAAATTTCTTTGATGATAAATGTATGAGTATAATTAAGAAGTTAAAGTCTAGTTGGGTTGGGTTAGCTAGCTAGCTAGATATATACAACATGTATATATATACATACATATGTTGAGTGGGAATTACTAGAAGTAGGATATATTTACAGTAGTGCTGTATAACTGTAGTGTTTCACAATTTGAAGAAATCACGAATTTGTCACGTAAAAAGGAAAACGTAACTCGGTAGCAATTGCATCCTTCAAATCAATAGTCTGCGAAAAATAGGAGTAGCTTTATTTTATTATTATATTTTAAATTAATGGATTTTTTGTAATACTTATTAAAATTGTCTATCAACATCCAAATACTTAGTGCAGATATGTATAGTATGGAAATCTATATCTATACCGATCATTTAATTAGAAATGTTAATATAATATTATATAAAAGTAGTTTTCTATTCTTTTGATTACTGGTGTATTAAATATACATCTTTAATTATAATATATCGAATAAACTAGAATCTAATTAAAATAGTATATATTTCTTTAGAATATATAAATATAAATATTTCATATATTTTAGATTGTGTAAGCTCTGATATTACCTGAATATTTTAAAAATTACTGTTTAATTAATTGAGATAGTTCTTATTAAAATAGATGTACAGGTAATGTTGAAAAATAGCATAAATTAAAAATATCGAAAATTATCTTTAATGGCAAAAGAAACAGTACAAAAGTTAATTTTATGAAATTTATACGAGAATATGGAATAGAATATATAATACATTTATGGTTTAATTACGCGTGGTTGCTAGCACGAAGAATGTGAACAATAAAAAATAAACACAAAGCAAAGGCGTCGTTCGCATTCAGCCCGGTGTTTTTTCTTGGGCAAACAAACGGACAGTTATACGGGCCCATTATTTGCCAACGCGTCATCCGTACTAGCCGGATGTTGTTAATGGCGGAAAATGCGGAAAATTGGGCTATTCATTTCGCAAGCTGACCGCGCCGATTCCGTATATGAGGGATGATATCGATTTAACTTGTCGATACAGTTATCGATATTTACTGTAATTTTATCGTCGCTACTAAGTAATAAAATGTACCAGTAGGATTATATATGCGATATTCCTACCATTACTATATTAATTTGGCGCGTATGCATTGTCAGTGTTGAGTCATTATTGATAATGGTCACTTAATGCAACTAAAACTTCGATTAATGCTTCTAAAGCACGTCATTAAACGTATGCTGTATCTAGCATTACTATTCGTGTTTATATCTTATTACTTTAATAAACTATTATGTCACTCGTGAGCTTCCAATTTGGCTTGATCTGCCATATAATAAATATGGAGAGCTTATCGCTAAATATATGCCTAGCCCATTATATCCGATAGTATTCATTTTGGAAATGTAAATAAATATAATGCTTTATTCATAGAGAATCATCTCAGATTTCTCGCTGCTTTAAAAACAAAAAATATTTCTCTGAATGTTCTCCTTTATTTACTGGCTATAAATATATATCATAGTAGCCGTCAACAGTCCACTGCTGGACATAGGCCAACCCAAGAAAGAGGGAATTTGCTCATAATTGCCACCCTGGGAAACCGTGGTGACAACCGCATAGCGTAGCTTTCGAAAGAAATTCTGCTGCCCATTCTTGCCTTCTTGCGTTTGAACAACACTGCTCTGGATGGATATACCGTCATCTGTTGGTTCCAGTACCTCGGTCGCTTCTTGCGACACCTGGTACAGGGGGAGGTACTATTCTACTCTGCCAATGACTACTAACAGCTATGGTCACTTGGAGAGCCAAGTGAGAAAGTTTTTTTGTCCATAATTGCGGCGCTGGACCATAATTGCACAACAGAGATGCTGCTGCCCATCCCCACTCTGTGGATTTGAGCTGCACTGTTTCGGATGGATATACCGCCATCCTTTGGGTTCTGGAACCTTAGTCACCTCTTAGGACACCTCGTAGAGGGGGGGTACTTATACTATGCCGGTACGTCATGGCAAGTTACATTACATCGATAATTTTGGTCCCATCACTAACTGAAATACGCACTACAGGTGAGAGGGTAGCAGGCAACAATTATTTACGTAGCGCGACGCCGCGCCGATGTAATTAGCGGAATCGATGGGCTGGTCACTGGGTTATATTCCCGTATTAAACCTGCACCTATGCTATTTGCTTTGTAACCTTCGGGTGCGGGTATTGTGTGCCTTAATTAGTACACAAATATTTTGAAGGATACTTTATTCAGTATTTGGTATACACAATTCTGCAGCACAGTATTCCTTCTTAAGCTCGTTTACAAATCCTGATTAAAATGACAGATGTCATTATAATAACGTCGCACGAGTTATTTATATTGGCATTACAGTATATGTTATCAGATTTATTTTTAATATTATTTACAATATTATGAATATTATATAAAATCAACCTCTAATTAAGACCATTCAAATAATTTAAAACAGCTTTGACACCTGTCATTGTTATTTATATTTAAAACTTCTTTCCATTCAGATACGTTGGAATGCCTGTAGTATATTGAACACCACATTAAATTATGTTTAATTATATATAATAAAAATAATAGTTAAAAGTGTTTAAGAAAATGTAAAATGTATTTACTATTGTGTGAAGAGAATAGCATAGGACTGCATCCAGAATAGATAGGATATTTTTTACTTTGATTAACCATGCTTGTTGGGCGACCCATGATCAGATATTTGTATCGAATTAATTCAAGAGTCGCTTTAACAGGTTTTTTTGTATCAGATTGAAAATATATTTTATACCCAAAAAAGTATGTTTCAAAAATGGTAAAATATAAAATACTATTTTGCAGAGTCGCATAATTATGCCGCGAGATTATAGCTGATAATTAAACATTTTTAAAGGAAAAAAAAACGAGTACAGCTTGACTACTAGCAACGATTACTTGAAGAGTTTTAGTAAATACCTAAAACATATTGCGCACATTTGATGGTTGCCCTCGATTTCGCTGTAATGTCATCACCATTGGACAATCATCAATTCCCGAACGAATAATAAAATATTTACAAATTCGGTTCTCAATTATCTAAGGTATTGAGTAGCATACATAAAAAAAGAGAACAGTAGAACTGAGAATATCTTCCTTTTTTAAAGTTGTTTAAAAAACAAATATTCGAATCACTGCTTTATGTAAATATATTATACAGTCCATGGAGTCTTTCAAATACAATAAATAACGAAACAACTATATGTTTTTCGATTTAAACGTTCAGATGATAAGATTGTCTTGCCCCATCTGTGTGCAATTCATGCAAGAAGATTGCTTTCTACACCGTTTAGGTTGGAATTTTAAAAACTGGAACTGTTTCAATTGCTTCCATCATTTTCATTTTAGGCTCTCACCAATGTAGTTAGTTGCCAGCACTGTCATTTTCTTTTTACTTCCACTTCAATAACTTATCGATGGACAACTTTTCCGAACGAAGCCGACAATTTTCTCACTATTATTTTAGGTAAGTGAGATATCTGAAGGATGAAATGGGATCGCCCATAAAGGCGCTCCTTCAACTGGAGCATTTACCTGTAATGTACCGTCAGTGCCGAGCATTACGTCAGTGAGGGTGGCGAACCGAGCGTTACAGTGCGCAACCCGTAATGCAATCTGTAATGTTACAGATTCTAGCATTATATATTACATTAAAGAGCGCCATTTGATAATATTGAGTGTAATATTTTGTGATAGCTGCGCTCTACGATTGCCAACATGCTTGCCCAGCGCGGCAACTATGGGCCGAAAATTTCCTTCCTTGGATAGTTTGATGGATTTCAAATGGTTATTAAGATGATGATTATTATATTCCAGTTATAACTTCCTAATAATGGTTATTGCCCATGCCAAGGAGTGAATTGGGCAACTTTTATTATTAATTATTCGCATAGAAACGGGATCTACGCGGGTGAAACCGCAGAGCGCTACATTTTTTCATGACACCAAAGTGACAAAAGATTGACCCAAAAACAATTTAGATTTAGAAATCATAATGTCTACCATTATATCTAAGATCCAATACTTTTAACATCTGCCGATTTACAACCGTATCCAGGGATAAGCTCGAATCCAGAATTCAGTTTTTAATGGCGCATCAACATTGTAAGAGCGGCTAAAGTCACAATATCCCGGTTTATCTGCAGACCTTAATGCCGGTGAGCCACCAATCATCGCGCTAACGATTTCCGATGTGAGCGCTACCAGTAAAGCGGCAGTTACCCGGCTAACGGCCGCGATACAACGGTATTGCGGCTATTACTTGCTTTTTTAATTCAGCCGAGAAATTCAATTATTTATTGGCGGCACCGGTAACACTTTCCTTACGGCTCCTCCGGTTAATTTATCCAACGACATTGACCTTGAACTTCTCGACCTCGATCCTTTTTTGATTTTATTTATATTTTGAAATTACATGATTTCCTTAAATTGTATTTATTATATTTGGACCGACCAAAATAGAGACTCTTAATTGCAGAAAACATGTGTTTATCTGTCATCGTCATCATTATATTAGCCATCAGACGTCCACTGCTGGACATAGGCCTTTTCAAATAATCTCCAATAGGATCGGTTACATGCGGCCTGTGTCCAGCGCGATCTTGCAGCTTTAGTCAGATCGTCTGTCCATCTTGCGGGTGGACACCCTACGCCCTACGCGTTTTTCTGTAACTTATATTAAATACATCAGGTAGGGTAGTAGCATCTTACTTGAGTACGTAAAACAAATAAAATATTTTTGAACACACAGCGAGTTATATTAGACTCCTATCACGTACGGTGGTTTGATCTAAATATAGATTTCCTTTGTTTTATTGAAACCAGAAACACTAATCTAACATAATAACGTATTTGACAGGCGCAATGCGCATTTGATAGTGTTCCAGGTCAACCAGGACAAATATTTATTTTATGAGTATATGTATTTGTTCTGTGTCTGATAGTTAATTATATATGTATCATTCTCATGATTCTACTGTTATCTCGTGTATTAAAGATATGTCATGACGAAAATGCTTTAAATGACTTATCTCGGAGTTAAATGTTGCGCGGAATTTGTATTGTCTCACATAATTTTCCTAATCCAAAAATAAACGTATATCATCAACTAAAATATCGGTTTATAAATAAATTACGCACTCTAATGAAGTTTGATTAGAAAATACTAAATGTTCCGGTTTAATATCTGAAGGGCGTCATGTCGGTGCGCCACCAATCATTGCGCGCTGCGGTTAACGATTTTCAATGTGTGCGCTACCCGTAAAGCGGCAGTTACCCGACTAACGGCCGAGATACAGCCGTATCGCGGCTATGAATTGCCCTTTCCCATTTTAACATTCGAATTACTTTACCTAGGTAAATAAGGCTGCTAATATATTTCAAGTGGCGTTTTCTCTTTTGCGTATTGAATACAGGTCCGACTGTGCTTTAGTGGCGCCCTATTTTGTGCATCAAGGGTCGTGGATTCGATCCCCCACTCGTGTTGAATATTTGTGTTTGTTCTGTGTCTGGAAGTTATATATAATATTTGTGATTACTTTGTAATATGTTATGCTACTTTTTTCAGAGACAGGTACAAGAGGGAGACCTCAGACAAAGGGAGTCAGTATTGGTTACCTCACTCTCACTTATTTCTAGCGCCTATTAACAGTGTTCGCATCGCTGTGTTCTGGTTTAAGCGTAGCATACTATCACACGGACCGAATGCATAACGTTTACGTCACTGCAGCCTATAGACATTGTTCAAATCACAAGGATATCACAAGCGCGTTACTTACCTTATGAATTGAAGATATTAAGTAACATTCCCCGATAATATCACTGTCCCTCTTACACTTTAAACCAGAACACAGCAATGCGAACACTGTTATTAGGCGCTAGAAATAAGTGAGATTGAGTAATGTTTGTCGACTTCGAATAATATAAAAAAGTCAGTTCAATGCATGAAATGTTCTTAAATATGAAAAATAATATTATATACACACTATAAAATATTTAAGTGCAATGAGCCAATGTAAAACATCAACAACTATGATCAAAACAATGATTAAATCAGCGAGGGTTCACATTCTCACATTTAACTGAAAATTTTGGAATAGAAAAATGATCTTGTGATATCATAGTTACTTTCATTATATTGACTACAGTTTGTTTTGCCGCTCTTCGTAATTACAAGTAACTAGGAGAATTAGGAGTTCAATGTGAGCAACATGCAATATCTCAAACACATATCGCATTCACTCCAATTAAAATTGTATTGCGAAATTTCACTAACATTTCTATCTATCCGAACTGGTATTGTTGATGATACCTAGGAACAACCATGAAATAAATGGATAATTTGACAAATGTTCTTATGTTTACTAGCTTTGTGTCGCGCTAGTGATGTCTGTGTTTCGTATGATTATTTGCTAACCAAAAAAAAGTTATATTTTAATAAAGTACTGTCTAAGTGTACTTAGAAATGTATATTATAATTTTGTAAGTAAACGCAAATATATTACAAAGACACAATCGATGTCCACGGAGCCTCCTCCACACGGGCGGTCTTTTTCGACAACTGAGTACAACTGTCAATACGATTTTATCATTGCGGTCTCATGCCGTACCGGTAGATGTGTTTTTCTCGTACGTACTTGTATACATGCTAAATTCCACTGATACGCCAATATTTCCATCTTGTCCGACACTATTGATTCATGGTACGGGGGACGTTCCTCTTTGCAGTTTAAACGGAGGTTATGACCCTGCGGTTTGGGGGACTTAACCCGTTTAGGATATTAACTCGCTTTTCAATTTAGTGTTCGAAATAACTGTCTGGATAAAACGAGGCTGGTGAGTAGTTAACGGTTTTATGGTTGGAACATAAAGATGGCGATTTATTGTTGGAATTCACCATTTTTATATTAAGCCTCATTTCTAATCTGAAATTTACCCAGAAATCGATGATATATCGATATTGAATTAGGGTCAGGACAATTCAATTTGTGGTGTTCTGGGAAATGCCACAATATTTAATTTTTTCTATATTACGATGTCAGCGAAGAAGCAAACGGTCCGCTTGATGGTTAACGCAACAGCATCTTACAGACACTTGAGTCATCACAAAGATATCACTAACGTATCGCCAGACTTGTGACTTGAAGATATTATGTTTCATTACCCATTAATTCAACTGCCTCTCTCACCGAAATATTATTATTTGATGGTAGAAATATAAGATGGTGTAAGTCGGTACCAATGCAGACGACCTTTGTAAGAGGTCTATTAATAACTATAAATACTATGTAGGTCGGGAGTGATGGGAAATTCATGCCATTTTTAGAAAACAAACAGTCTCGATACTACGCCGGTTCGTGACGTTCCTAGATGAACATCACGTGGATGCTGGCCAAATAGATTGACCATTATTAAAATGGTGGATTCGGCATAGCATACTGACACACTTCAGAAATAATAATATAGTTTCAGTAAATCATTACACGTTTGAACATTCATAGAGTACCTTCAAAACAATCATTATAAAAAATATATGTAACCGAATACGGACAATACATAATATCATCTGAAGCAGTTGAAATCAACAAAATCAAAATTATAGCGGCAAATTTTCCGACCGGCTGAAGCCGAATTGTCCTAGCGTCGGAATCTCGGGTATTTGCGTTTTACAGCTCGGCTGTTCCCACGTTTACAGCGAGTCTTCGATTGGGACCGCATACTTTACGAGGAGGCTGCGATTTTGGTTGACCGTGGTCGCAGTTATGGCGGTTCGATATATAATTTGACAAACAGAAATTAATTAACAATTTGAAGTGTAGGTTTTGAAAAGCACAGCTTCAGGCATCTAACTGAAAGGTTAGGAACTGAACGTCTAATTAGACCCGGATTAGGACTGCATCCTGAAAGCAATCTCTTCGCGAGGCCCATCTAGATAGGAGTGGATAATCTACAACTGACATGATGGTGAGATTGACTATCCTAAACAGGTATAATTATATTAAATCAGCCATTAGAAATCCACTGTGGAGTCCACAGGCCTCCCCAGAAACGGGGATATTTTCCCGAAATTCCCGCGCTGGGCAAGCGTGTAGGTAATCCGCGGGCACCGCTTATGAGACGGAAATACTGCTTGCGACTGAAATGACGGTATATATATCCGAAACAGAGCAGTTCAATGCACTGAGCAGGAATGGGCTGCAGCATCTCCGTCGGAAAGCTGCGCTCTGCTATTGCCAACATGCTTGCCCAGCGTGGTAATTATGGGTAAAGACCCTCCTTTCTTGGAGAAGTCTAAATTCCGCAGTGGACTTTCAATAGCTGGTATTATGATGATGACAACTAATGACCAAACCGACGTTGTCATGTCGTAAATTGAGATGTCTGAAGTTTGATCAAACAGTAAATAGTTACAATAGAATTATTAAAATAAGTTTAGTACCTTAGAAATTTCTCCTGGTCACGTACTTTTTTTAAATACGACAATTAGGTTTATTGCTACGTGTTCCGGCATTCGCTTTAAAATCTTACAATTATTTCCAAAACACGCTCGCATTGGGCCCACCCAGTGTTTACGTATTACTCTTATACGTTTCCCGCTATGGATTCTCGTATCATTAATCTCAGTAATAAATATCAGAGCTCCCCTACCGCTGTTCGTCTCAGCGTTATGATCCCTCATACAGCCTTGCGGGGAGCACTTAATAAAATGCGTTTTTCCAATT
This sequence comes from Heortia vitessoides, assembly GCA_020976665.1. Lineage (NCBI taxonomy): Eukaryota > Metazoa > Arthropoda > Insecta > Lepidoptera > Crambidae > Heortia > Heortia vitessoides. Next base: position 6,713,760 of record JACJUM010005602.1, read on the forward strand.
TATTTTTCTTTCGCCTGCAAGTGTCCCGGCTCTACAATGGTGTCGTAAAATTATATGTGTTTGCTGGGATGATATATGTGGCTTTTTAGGGTAGTAACGATCAGTCTTGGCCATCAATTGACTCATAAATTTTGTCATGTTTGGTGTAGATTCTTTACTTTTCAAAAGAATATTTTATATTTTAATTTGGTTTACTAGTAACATTTTGATTACAAATTAAATAAATTAGGCAATGTCTGCAGTACTGTTTTTTTTATAATATATGGAATTATATTTACTAAAAAAAGGGAAAGATTCAATTCGGATACCGCCTGACACCTGACAAGTTGATATTTTTTCTAGTAACTATCATCTTTATTATAATTCAGCATTTTCGAAAACTGTTTGGCGGTAGAAATAGGTTAGAGTTAGTACCAATGTTGACGACTTTTGTTTGAGGTCTAACTCTAGTAATATGTTACGTGTGGACTAAGTGGACTAAGTGGCAGACAAGCCAGGGTTCGATAATCGATGTTAGTACCTATTTAGCTTTTTGTATGACTGGGCTATAATTAGAAGATTAAAAGATCCTTTAGACCCATTGGCTTAAGTTTGCAAATGGAACTGAACAATGTAGTTCCCTGGAAAATGAAATTGTTATGTAATCAGGAATGAATTTAATCAAAAAGTCAAACTGAGAAATAAGTCTTTATTTATAATAATTTTAGGTTATCTAAGTCCGGAGAGCGACAATGATCGTGTTTGCGATATCATTAATCAGTTGACCAAGCCTCAATTGCCACGAATTCGTGAAAACAATTTCCCGTCAATGACCTCAAAATATTTCATTTAAACTGCGGTCTTTTGAAACTGAGTTGTACAATTCTGTCTACATTTGCCAAGTTCGAGAACCTAAGACAAGTAATGCGCTTCAGCCATTATAGTTTCAAAGCGATCTCACAAGAGGCCAAGTTATAATATTACTACTGAAGTCAGAAACTGAAGTATTCTAGGTACGAACGAAAATTAATACAAAATGTTGTCAGTTATATTCCTGGAGGTGCAAGTTCGTGTAGTGATCCAAACTAAATCGTAATTAACTATTACTCGATGCGTAGTTTTTTTTTTAGTTTACGCGGAATCTTGGTATAAATTGGGTTAAAAGAAATCTGGAACAGCCAAGCATTGCCGCCTAGAATGTTCACTGATCGACATAGGTCTCCTAAGAAACAGAAATTTTCGCCTATAATTATCGCGTTGGAGAGGCGTGGTTGCAATCGCAGAGCATTCCCGCGAAGCTGACCGCGTGACGGGAATGCCGCTGTCCATTTCCACGCCTTATTGCGCTTTAAACACGCAGTTTATGATAGATACAGCGCCATTTCTATAGAATTTAAAACACAAAAAAATGGAATGAAACTTCTATAAAATTAATACTGATTTACGTCATCATATGAGTGGTCTAACATTTATAAATTAGGCCTACCAGAAACTAGACCTCCGGCTCAAGATGGTTCTTTAAACTAAGTTTAGGGCAGGTTTATGCAAGAGCCACCAGAAAGCAACCTCACAGAAAAACTATTGGTGGTAAAGGCTCCATTAATAACAAATAATTAGTAATAATTCAATTAATATTGAGTCCCTACCGCCGTTAGCGCTAACAAACCATAGTTCTACAGCTAATCCAATAAATGATTAATACTAATAAGTATTTTTCTTTTTAATTCAGGTAATATATTTTAAATAAATTAATAAATATAACTACATAAATTCACATAATATATGACTGACTCCAAGATAAGTAGCTTAAAGCATTTATGTTACATTATTGAGTGAATTACAAATATATTACTTAGATACAAATAAATAACATCCAGACACAGAACAAATACAAATATTTATCATATAAATATGGGGTACGAACCCAAGACTTTTGGCGTATCTATCTGCCCCATTGGCCCCGTCTAAATTTTAAATAAATATTCAAAGCTGTTTACTCGCTGAATAAATAGTAAAAACTCGAGTCGCAGGGGTAGGCACTAGGCACTGAAGTCAACCCAGGTCCCCCGGGTATTAAGTAAGGACGGAAAACTTCCTGGCTGTTTAACTGAAATTACCTCTTTTAACATAATTAAGCTCCTTTATTTGCTTCTGTTTTGTTTCATACTAATTCCTTGGCTAGAAAAACGTTTTAATTTTAACTTTTGAACGTCTTCCGTTGCACTGGAGAGTTCTTGAATTTGTTATTTTCATTGTTTGCAGCTATCTGGGAGAGTGTAATGTATCTTTATGTTTACTTTTAATTAAATAAGGGCAGTTTTTACGTGTATTCTATTGTTTAGAAACAAAAACTCGTCTGTTTTATATATTTTAATGGAATACTTAATTTTTTTTTAATGTACACTTTAGAGTATCACCACTAGTATAAAGCAAAGTAGCTTTATGCTGTTTGGTGATAATTTTAGAGGTTTCTAATTAGCACACTTTTTGCGATCACATTACAATCGCGTGCTAAACCCTACGAGATAGAATAAAACAATATGGTATTGTATTCTTAAAATAAGTCCACGATGTTGTATTATGTCTAACTCTTAGAGATAATCTACAATAACCATTTTTTATCCTCATTGCACCCGTGCGAACTCAGGGTGGGTTAGTTTGGTATATAAATAACGTTATCAATATTTGTAGTTCTTGACTTACAATTGGCAAAAAGGACGCACTAAAATTTTGAAATCTTTAATTAAAACTTCCTTATACTCACATATTATAATCATATAAAGTACACATCCTATCTTGTATGCCAGGGATCGTGGGTTCGATTTTCACCCAAAATAAATATTGATATCTGACATCCGTATCCTCTGTTGTCTGGCATCCGTATAACAAGTGCTTTAAGTGACTTACCACGGAGTCAGGTCAATGTATGAGATGTCAATGTGGGAATTTATTATTATTATAGTATTGAGGTATCCAATTAAAAAAAAACTTACTCGAGGAGCTCGCTATCAATACCGCGTTCGTCACTACGGCAATATATGTGAGAAAGTAAAGGACAGCTATAATAATGCTCAGGAAACTGGCAAAGTGACAAATGTTCGGAGCTGGCGTGTACACTGCACAGGATGAATCGTATGCCCAAACAATATGTTGCACTGTTAAACAGCCCTTGAAACCGGTTTACACGATCCGAATTACCACAGAAACACATCCCGCCGAACAGAAAAATTTAATGCACCATTGCATTCGTGGCGCTGTCAGAAAAAACACCAAATTCGTCCATTGTATGTAACGGTTTTAGTCTCAACTTTAAAACGCAGGAGCATTTTTTTGATTGCAACCTGTCGGACCTAAATGACAGCCCGCAGGTTTTTCGTTGTTTTCTAGTTAACGTTAAAAGCTTAGTGGTTTCCGGCGAGTTTCATTTCAACCTGGAACACAATTTGGAGTACTCTTTGTATATGAAAAGTTTGTCGTTCGTTTGGTCTGCGATGCGGTCACGGGCCGGTGCGATTGTCATGGTGCAAATATTTGCACGGACGCGGGGAGCCGTTCCGGTTGGTATCGTAAGCCGCTTATGGTGTATCTGGTTCTTGCGATGTGTCTTTTGAAACGAATTTTGTCTAGTGTCCAGATAAAAATTGTTAGGGTAACTTTACCACTTGTAAAATAAAATAGAATGATTTATAGGAAGTATTTATTACATTTCATAAACAGATTTTACCCTCAAGACTGATAGATTTTTTAAAGAAAAGCACATTGATTTTATATTACGCGTACGTTTTATTTAAAATACTAACTAAATCCATCATTTCAAAAAGGACATTGTCTTTGTAATATATCTAACCTTAACAGCTCTTACAAACTCTCTTTTATTAACAACTACTAGGTGTTAATGGAACATTTATCACTACAGTTTTTTTCCATAGCCTTTTCTGATGGTGCGCGTAATGAACCTGCAGTAAACTTAGTTTTAAGACCCACCTGGTGCCCGCGGGCTAGTTTAAAATAGGTCGCTCAATGAAGTGAAATTACTCTTACGTCCTATCACTGGAGTTGGAACTTCATTTTCTATTATATTTTTATAAATTAGAAAATTTCTGTCATTATTGTATTTATGATAATATTTTTTTAATTGAAGTGCGTGCGTTTTTATGTTTATCCGTCCGTCCTTATTCTAGTGAAATGAATGAGAAAATAATTCCTGCTGAATATCGAAGTCGCAAAATTTCATGCGATTCATCATGCATTTTAATTAAAAATTTTATTTAGTACACTTAAAAAAAAAATTATTTAGGAGGTTATTTCATAAATAGAGCCTTATAAAGAATGACTGTTGAAATCGAAAGCTATACGTCTTGATTCAAAGCTATCGTGTTGGCCGTAAAAGTTGTAGGAAGATCTTCCAATAAATAATACCGCGGGGTGTCGGCTGCAATACATAAATTGGTGGGACTTTTGACAGGAGATCGGATAAGGGCTCCAGAGGGCAGGACCGTACTAGGGATCAGGAATATTTAAAGCAACTAGCTTTGGGCCGACAGAATCTCTAGAGAACCTCTTGTAATAACAGGAGGAAGTCTATGTTGTTCAGAGACCAGAACTACATAACACCAGGCCCCCGAACTTACAAGGCAATTATTGTATAATTGCCATACATAAAACAATGAAACAGTACATTTTAAAAATGTGCTCCTTCCTTCTACTTTGCACTTCTGAAACAGGAAGACGTCACCAGGGCCCCTTTCGCTCTGACTCTGACCCTGGCTAACCAAGGGGACGCACTAAGGGTGGGTTACTGCCGTTTTTATCGTGATTATAATCGGCTTTGCTGGACAGGGTGCAGGAACACCATTGTTACCCGATACAACTGACGTTCCGAAATTCTCTATGGACACGGTAATTTCATTACGTTTGAGAAGTGTTTTGACATGTAACGATGTTTGACACTAGGGGGATGTTTGTGTTCCCTTATTTATTAATTATGATTTTGTTTCGATATCCTAATAAATACGTTTTGTTTGAGTATTTGGGGATCAGATATAAAGTCATTGTATTTTGTGTACGTTTAAATTTCAAATAAAATTTCTAAATTTCAAAATGGATTTTTTTTTTAGATTATCTAGGCCATGGTTGGCTACCATTTGTATTATATACACGATTTTCTCAAGTAAATGTAATGTTCAAATATCACCCTTTTTACTAAATATATAATAGATCCATTTGAACTTCGTAAATAACATAGACAATTGATAATTTAAATGGGTCAATGGTATAGTATGAATATATTTTTAATTTCGGTTAAAAAAAATCAATAAACAACAGACAATATATCTTCTATACAAAGGGCCATCCTTCAATAGGGCTAAATATCGTTAGGGAAGACATCGCATGAATTAGTACAAAAATAAGTGACGGCTTCATTGTCATCCGATTATGTGAGATAATTTCTCTCCGGTTACAATATCCACGAGGGAGACTTTTCATTGAAAAAAATAATAGGATAGACTAAAAACATTATTTGAATTGCAGGTAAAGTGAGAGACAGTCTGGACGGTAGTGATGTGATCTTATGTGCCAGGGACGACCCCTGGTTTGATCCCCACCCAGGACAAATATTTATATGATAATATTTGTGTTTGTCCTGTGTCTGGGTGTTAAAAATATGTATTTAAGTATTATATTTGTGTTTCTTCTGTTCTTTGATATCTTTGATATAAGGGATTTAAAGGACTTACCACGGCGTCAGGCCAAATTTATGAGATGTGTGAATATTGTCATAAAGTAATTTACATACCTTGCATTACGTTATGGCAATAATTCTGGCAAATATTGGATGGGTATATTACTGTTACTTCTACTAGGTATTTATACCAAAAATATATGGTATTTAAAAATCGATGAAAGTGGTTTTATTTTAAATATTGATCTTGTAAATTAATTTATTTAAACCACATCTCATAAACCGCCCTGTCTTCGAGATAAATATCATACGTTACGGATATCAAAGAGAGGTATTTCAAATTTAATTCTTAAATACATATTTCAACAGGAAATCTAACAAAAAACACAAATCTCCAAAAAATCATGTTTGGTCCTGGCTATGGAACGCACCATCGGGCCTGTAATGTTGGTAACAGTAGCATTTCATTGGTAAAAACGTATCACAAGGTCGTGCATTCTTGGCCAGGTCGTTTTAATTTGCAATACAAAATAATGGCTGATATTTATTTTGCTCTAAGCAAAACACAGACCTGAAAATATTGGAGCCTAAAGAATACAATAATTTAAGCGAAATCTATGCAACGATAGAAACATTCACAATTTTTTAAAGATAAAGCAAGAGTTTGGCACTATAGGAAAATAGTTTAGATATTTTCTTACAAAATTATTTAATGTTTCAGAGATTGTTTCAGGATAATAGTTTCTACTAGGTTGATAATCAAGTATACGAAAAAGGCCATTCGATAGACAACTATCACTAAGGTATATAGAAGCTCGGGGCTTCACAAAAATATCACTAGCACGCCGCTAACTATAGCGGATACCTGATATATAACCTGATATAGTCTTATTATTTGACGTTTTCAAATGTCCTTGCATCTTTCCTGCATAAGTCGTCCTAAGGGAAAATAAGGAGCACGGATAATTACCTATCACGCGGGTTCTAATAACTGCAAATGCAGTCCGGACTAATGATTTAATTTCTCAGGTGTGATTCAGCAAATAAAAAGAAAGCAAAAGAGCTTTATCAAATCTTCAACCAACACCCATTCAAAAAAATCCTGAATTTCAATTGTATGGCAGGCGCGTTAATCACTGCGCCATACGCTTTATATTACCCAATAAAAAACCCTATCTCTCACAGCCTTCGCACCGGAACACAACCATGCGACCACTAATGCATGACGGTGAGAAAGAACAATCAGCCTAAAAAAACCAACTTACACTAAAACTAATAATGAAATAAAATATATAATTATTGAGTAAAATATATTTCTAGAACTTCGTAAATAATATAACAAAAGGGTTCGGTAGGTAAAATAAAATATGTTACTAGAGGCACGGAACATCTCGCTTACAAAACTTACTCGTGGAAAGAAATAAATACATTTTCATAAAACCTATTGTGCCGGGGACTGGTCGGGTTGCTATTGTAATCTTATACTTTTCTTGTGATGGTTAATTCAAATGAAATAACAAAACAAAAGGATATGTTATTTGTATTACAGTAATAGATGGTATTTTTCGCTTTTAATAACATTTATTTAACTACTTTTCTTTAATAAACGAAACATTACCGTTCAAATATATTTTTCTACACTATTCAATACATCTCATTCATAGCTTCTGCATCGGAACCTTATGAACTATCCCCGCCCTGTGGCATTTACTTAGTGAGGATATACTGCCGTTTGTCGGTTCTTCACCTCAGTCGCCTCTTACCACACATTGTTCATTCTACACAAATTTAGTACGAACGTTCTACAAATAACGCGGGTGAAGCCGCGGGGCGCTAATATTATTATGTGAAATAACGTTAGGATGTTTTATTGGAAATCATAATCATCATCAAAGCAGCCATAGAATGTCCACTGATGGACATAGGCCTCCTCAAGAGGAATATTTGCGCATTATTGCCGCGCTGGACAGCCATCATTCTCGACAAGAATGCAGTTCCCGACCTGTTTAAGATATCCTGTTTTGGATGAATATAAAATGATGATGGTACAGGCAAAAGTATTATTCTACTCTGCCAATACCCCACGGAATACTTGTCTATATGTAATGTTATATATATTCCATAAAATAATATGGAACCGGCAACCGATACTACGCCATCACCACGCGATGCGATGCATAACGCAAAACTTACATCCACAAGGTTCTGGCTGGACCATTTAAAATTATAAGGGAGGAATATACTCGTATCTCCAGCAGTGGATGTCCAACATAAAAATGTTGACTTTCGTAAAACATTTTCAATACTATTCTTACATTTAAATGATTGTTTCATCAACGGGAGACTGGTGCTGTCCAAAAACAAAAATCGTATGAAATGAATGCTCGAGCCCATGTATCAATACGAGAACAATCAATACGGGATCGCAAATATCCAATCAACATCCAGCTGTTCCGATAAAAAATATCATGCATGAGTCTTGTTTATATGCGTCAAAAAGCGCGTCAAATCGAATTTGTCCGCAAGAAATTTGCATTGATCAAATCAATATGTATCTATGCTAATAATGAAAATGCAATATCTACTTCCAAAAATAAACTTTCAGCTGATTATTAAATAAGTTATATATAATTTTGTAGTATAGCTATTTTTATTTATTTTATCATAATAAATCGTTCGAGAAAATTTTGACAAAAGTTAAAGTCAAAATATTGTTTAGAAATAACACCAGAAATAAGGTACTGCTATTTACAAAACAAAAAAAACTAAGCCTCTCAAAGACCCACAATGTTTAATATGCGAAACAGATACATAGTAAAACAATACCGAAACCTTAAGTACTTTTACATAAATTCCAGAAATTTACTTAATTATATATAATATAAAATACTGTATTCAACATCGGTATTCTGAGGAGCAGAATTAATCTATAGTTTCCCATCGTACAAAAAATGGTAGCAAATAGAAATGAAATATAGCGACCCCATAAATCAGAAGAAAACAATAGCATCCTATAGTTCAAATTAATTATGTAAGTCACAAAGGCGGCACGCATTCTAAGCGTCAATTACTGAACCGATGGCGGCTACTATATCGTCGGATTATTTGCAAATTGATCCAATTTGCCGAACACGGCTCCGCTTTTAGTGAGCGACGTTTAATGTAGCTCTTTCAACTTTGTTTGCGTATCACGGAACGCAGGTATTATATCTAATACACACAGTCGTATAGTTGCCGTCACTGTTTCAATCAAATAAAGGATTATCCTAATATATATAACATGTCACGTTGTTTGTCCGCGATGCACGCCGTGTGCAGTTTGATCCCACTTGAAAGATAGGAAAGCTTAAACCTTAATTTATAGCGGCAATATTATTTTATTGCAAATAAAGAAGACGGTTGAACGTCCATACAAAATTGGGCCTGACGATACAGCAACAATTACTACACTATTTCATTTTGAAATTACTGGCATTTAAAATAAAAAAAACTTTTTTACAACTGCTACACGGGAGAAAAAAGAGTGTTATTATTATATATAGGGTGTTATTATTTGCTTCGTAATAGTTATTCTTACAAACTCTCAGTGCTCTCACGTTGTAATTAAAGACTAATTAATACTGACTAGATTTTATTAGAGGACATTACGGTTTCTAAGATTATTGTAAAATACTAGCTGTTTCCCACTCAATGAGGTATGAATTTGATGTGACACGAGTTCTACCTTGTTGCCAGTACAAGAAAAAAATCAACCTGTTGATTATTTTATTTTTACAATGTTTTTATAGACGTTGTTATATAATTCATTATTTAAAACGATTTTTTAAAACATAAAATAAAGAAAAATCATTGATTCACTTTCATTGCTTTGATTTTCTATTTTATATCATTTCTTTATTTATATTAATAGTTCATTTTATTTGGCTATGTCTATAACTATGTCAAAAAGTAAAGCTAGGAAGTAAAGAAAGTCAATAATATTATGATTATATATTTTATTTAATATCCCATGGTAAAATGGCTAAATATTTCATGATTAAAAATTAAAAATCTTGATGAATATTTTATTTGTGTAACGATAGGCCCAGATTCGCCTGTCTCCATTATCAAATAATTGACATTCACAATTATCTGTTAACTCGAAACGACTTTAACAGGTGAAGACTTTGAAATCGCTGTAATCACCTGTTAAGATCAGCCCAACGTAGATTTATTCACGATAATGTTCAATCATCATTTTCGGCAAACGTATGGAAGTTTTTGCATTCTCAGGGTCTCGGGAAGTCTTTAAACCTTCCCGATTCTTACTCTGTTTTTTCCTCTAACGAGCTTAATAAACACTTCTCTTTAACTACCACACTAGATCCCGTTGTAAAATTGTCAACTATAACTTTAATCACTTCCTTGCCACGTCCGTCAGCTAATGTATTCAATTTTTTCTCCTGTAACCTTAGATGAGACTTTTAAAACTATTTCAATTCTCAAATCCAATGCTGTTGGCTATGATGATGTGAGTCGCCGCATGGTCTTTCTGTTACTTAACTTTATTGTACCACATTATCAATTTCTTCCTACAACATGGCTCCTTTCCCAGTATATGGCGCAAAGCCTATGTTACCCCGGTTCCTAAAACACTTAACCCTACTTCTTCTCATCAATTTCGTCCCATCTCTATTTTGCCATATCTCTCTAAAATTATCGAGGCAGCTGTACACAAACAACTCTCTAGCCATGTCTTACAAAACGCCCTTTTAGGTCTCTTTCAATCCGGTTTTCGTTCAGGACATAGCACTACAACAGCTCTACTAAATATCCTGTATGATGTAAGAGTTGGAATGGAATACTCCCGCCTTACGGCCTTAATTCTAAATGATTACTCCAACGCCTTCAACTCCATCAATCACGAAGTTCTCCTCTCTATTCTCTCTTACGTCGGGGTCTCTGACTCGGTTCGGGAATGGTTCGCATCCTACCTTCGAGAACGCCAGCAAGCGGTGCGCCTGGGTGATGATTTGTCCCAGTGGATGACAATTGATGCTGGTGTGCCGAAAGGTAGCATTCTCTCTCCGTTATTATTTTCCCTTTTCATAAGCCTTGTCACCAAATCTATTGGCTGCTCTTACCATCTATACACTGATGACCTGCAACTAGACACCCAGGCAGAGTACAATGACCTGGATTGGACCATTGCTCGGATTAATGCTGATTTGACCAACATCACAAACTGGTCACAAAAGTTTGGTGTCTCTATGAACCCGTCCAAGACTCAAGCCATTATCTTGGGCTGCAAACGGCAATTATCCAGTTTAAAAAATGTACCTGTAATTATTTTTAATAACATGGTAGTGCCCTACAGCACATGCGTTAAGAATCTTGGCCTATTTATCGACTCTTCCTTAACCTGGGATACACATGTTAATGAAATCAGCAGTAAGGTTACTGGAACGCTTCGTGCTCTCTATCGATTAAAATATTTTCTTCCTACTAAAACCAAAACCCTTCTTATTCAATCCTTGGTTTTACCCATAATTGACTATGGTGACGTGTGCTGCACTAATATCTCTCAAGAACTCCTTAATAAATTGGAACGTCTATTAAACAACTGTCTTCGTTTCATTTTCGGTTTGCGTAAATACGATCATATTTCCCATTACCGTTCTCTTCTCGGCTGGCTTCCTATTCGAGAACGTCGCAAAATTCGAGTTCTAACCATACTATTTTCAATACTTTTTGATCCGTACGCACCAATTTACTTAAAGGTCCATCTGTCTAATTCCTATCTTCCTCTCACGAACGTAATCTCCGTTCTTCTAATACTCTCTCGCTCTTAACTCCTTCTCTTCACTCTAGTTTTTTGACAAACTCTTTTACAGTGATAGCCATACGGCTCTGGAACGAGCTTCTGTTGAATATTAAGCAATCCCCCAACAACTTTATCCTGAAACGCTATCTCCGTACTTTATTTACTGATGGTGCTTCTCTAATTTTATAACCCTATTTCTGATGTACGTTATTTTATGTGTATATATATATATATATATTATTTCATATGCATTTATTGCGTTTATTTATACAAATATGTATGCCACGTTTATCTATTTTGTATATATATTGCCTGCACCAATACATATATATATATATTTTTTTGTTTTGTGTAATGGTTGACTGGGAGATAACGCCATCTGGCATTAAATCCGCCATTTGTGCATTTTGTAACATTTTGTGCAATAAAGTTAAATAAATAAAAATAAATAAAAAATGGCGATATCGGTTGCCTGTATAGAGTGAGTAATCAATAGATGGTGTTTCTATGTTAAACCTATGCATAGCATAAAACAAAATCGCTTCCCGGTGTCTATCTCTTAGATCTTTGAAACTACGCAATGGATTTACATGCGGTTTTTTAATAGTTAGAATGATTCCAGACGAAGGTTTATATGTATAATTCAACTATAATATAGTAGAGAAACACTGATCATTTTAGCGGTTCCCAATGTAATAACGTAAAAAAATATTTTTTTATATTGCAAAAACATTGCAAACGCCGGCTGAGCCCCACAAGATAGATCAAAATAATGAACTACAGTATTTTACACCTTACAAAAGTCTTAAAAAAGGCAGCATATTTCTATCCGTTATAGATACCCACAAAGACCATTTATTTTCCTAATCACACCCGTATATATGTATAAAAAAGGTTTTAAATAGCAAAATGTATTTTCAAATCAACTACGAGTGTACAACATTTTTCTTTTGTTTTACTTTTACGCGTACTTTCATATGCAATGTAATGTTGAAATAATTGATAGGCACCTCAATTTCATAATTTGTTTTATTTAGTGGTTTACGATTAAAAACTCTAACATAAGCCTACGAAAAATAATAAATGCTATATATTTTTTTTATTTACTAATTTTCCGGACTTAATATCGTTTGCAATGTTAATTATAAAAAATCAAATCGAAAAAGTATGTACAGAAACAAAATTAGGGATATTAATTAGAATCAGATTCTGTAATGTATCTTGCATCACTAGTATACATTTATTCTTAGCGCGGCCTTTAAAAGAATGCGGTCGCTAAAAGATGCGATGCGTCATTGATTGTATAATCTACAAGTTTTCCTGTCTCAAATATATCATTAAAAAATATTATATATCATAAAAAATATAATGCCACTATATATCAATATAAAATTAATGTCTTAACCTAAAACACGTATACGTATACGGCGTAGCAAAAATGTATTAAAATCAGTTAATAGCTTAGAAGTTCATCTCGGACATCCGAGAAGTTTTCGGAAAATTCGTTTCACCGTAACGCCTGCTATATTCCCGTTTTGGAAGAATTTGTAGATAAAATATAGCTTCTATTACTAGTTAAATATGTAATTTAGCTTTAATAGATTTTTATTACGCTATTTTGTAGTCTCCTAAAAATAAAATAATTGTTTATACACGCATTTATTAAGTTAATATATGTTTAAATAATTTTTTATACACGCATTTATTGAGTTAATATATTTTTTTAATAATATGTTCTGTTTGAGTTTCTTTTAACAAAGGCACAGGTGTAAGAAATATTATTAAGTAAAAAAAATCAATAGTTTTTATTTCGTGAAATAATATATGAGGTATATATTGTCGGTTGCCTGGAAAAGATCGCCCTCAGCGATAAGGCCGCCAAAAAGTCCCATTAAACTTCCGAGGCTGGGTAGAATGGACAAGGTGGACAGACGATCCTAAGCTTGTAACCAGCCCTTTTGGAAATCTCTTAGAAAGGCTTGAGTCCAACTGTGGACGTCTTACGACTGATAAGATAATGATGTAAATTTCTTCCTAAACGAAATTGATTTAATATGTAAATTTTAACCTTATAATCTCCACATCACACATAATAAAACAAAATGCATTTCATTAGAAACCTTATTTCTCTCGTAATAAGTTCGTTAATCACCCAAACCGTGTATCCCACAGACATTAATACACAAATCCCGGTTCAGGTGACATAATGACGTCTAAAGGGAGATAATAATATTTTGCCAACTTACGACCCTAATAAACTTTACCCAAATTACGCGTACGCAAAGTTAATCCCTGTTTGTTTGTTGTTCCTTCGTAAGAGTTTGGCCCAAACTATGCGGACGAACAGGGCCGGCTCGAGGTCCCCAAACCTTAACTTAGTTATGCACCTGAACGGGGAGGGCTCGTTTTATCAAATTAAGAAAAGTCACGCTATTTTTAGAGTGCATAAGCGCATTAATATTGTAAATAAGTCAGGAAAAAGAAATAAGAAAAGCGAGATTATTAAACTTTTCTTCGCTTATGTTGATGAGTTACGAGTACCTAACCTACATAAAGAAGTCTTAATTAGGATGTTTCAACAAATTGTACTTTGATGTTTCGATGCACAAATCAAATATTAGCAGTGTCTATTATCTTTCGCACCCAGTTGTTTCAGAACATTGGGTTTTCGACAAAGACTGTAAAAATTGTATACAAATATTCTATTATATATAATACGAATTCTATTGAATATTTCTTTTTATTCTTACAACATTTCACACATAGACATGACGCCGCGATAAGTTGCTTAAAGCACTTGTGTTACGAACATCAGACAACAGATGATTAATAAATATAACACTTAAGTACACATTGAACACCAGGACATAGAACAAACGCAAATATTCATCACATAGATATTTATCTTGGATGGGAAATCGAACCCACGACACTCAACACACAAGATAAGATCTCTACCATCTGCGCCATTAGGCCCGTCATTGACTTACAAAAAGGCCTATTAGGGCCTAAAAGGAAAGCTATTACCAAACTAGATACTGCCCTGGCACAACTATGGGACTCGTCATGTTGTACAAACGGCCGCAAAGTTTTGCAATTGATCTAACAAAATTACTTTGCCTGCAGTCAAGACTTCGGTTGGCTACTGTCAGATTGGTTCGTGATTTGGGTTGACGTGCTCTAACTTTCGATATAAGACGCAACTTCAAATGTCATTTAAAGGAGTAATTTGGGGTTTATGGTAGGCGACTAGATAGCATTTAGGTATATGGGTTATTGAGTAACAACGTATCGAACGACGCTGTATGTGAAGCCATTGGGAACAAGGTTGACCGACAGGTGAAGGCAGCACGGTAAGTCGATAGATACGAATCGCGCAGAACCGTTCGTTGTGACACGCTTACCCAGCGCGGCAATTATGGGCGAAATTCCCCCTTTCTTGGGGAGGCCTATGTCCAGCAGTAGACTTCCAATGGCTGATGTGATGATGATATATCTAAACAGTCCTGGCCGTCGTTTTAACCTGTGTGCTGTATAGTGTTCTCTTTTTGACTGGTGAAGCTGTTGTGCGATTTTTTATTGTACTAGGGAAATTATTCCTCACGTTAATTTTAATGCATAAATAATGTGACGATTCTTTTTCTTTCGGACGAATCTACGGCGACTACGAAAAAACACTACTAAGACGTAACGACCCGTTTGTTTGGCCCTTGGCCGAAGGCCGAGTAGTCGTCATCGGGATAGTTATCGTGTTTCGCAAAAGAGAGGACTGAGTGAGATGTACTTGAGATGTAGGTCTACGAAAAGAATGTGTGTGAAGTATTTGTGACTGTGGAGTGCCAGTTAGAGGGTGACTTTGGAAGGTAATTATAGCAGTCACACTATCGGACGGTGAATACAACGGTCAGGAGGCCATAGAGCAATGTCAAATATGTCTTTATATAAATAGGAATATAATAGCGATAAATGAACGATGACCCTAACCACCAATAATCGTTAAAGTTAAGTTTTTTTTCAATAACTAGTATCACGATGGGTGATCAAAGATTTATTACCTCATCCTCTCTTTGTTCTTAGTGGGGTATTCAGTCATAAGGAAAACTGCAGTCAACAAAAATTCAACTGTCTTTACCCAACTTTATCATTTAGAAAGTAACTATTAAATTTACTAAGAATAATACGTGTTGTTGTAACCATATAATAATAATATTATTTATATCTACAAACAATGAGTATCATTCATAGCTATACTGAGATAGACTCCACCTTTTATATTTTATTTTAATATTATTTCAAAGTAGACGAGAGTTTAATTTAGGAAAAAAACAATCTTGCTCTTATTGGATTTGAAAGAGGTCACTCGTTTGGACAACTCAAATACCCTTTAAGTTTTACCGACCGAAGACAAAGCATCAACAAAAACATGTCCGAATATGATAACAAAAGATGGCTCTACATTTCCTAATCAAATTGGGTCGTTCGTTCCTCAAACGTCTCTTGCATGTCCTACAGGGGTTCTATTACGAACAGATTACATTATGATGGTACGATGAACAGTGAATGGTACCTTAGTACGCCATCTTGTTTATTATTTTATGTTCCTAAAATAACTCTAATAACACCCCACCTCGGTTCTATTAATGTGCTTTGAAAACAATAATTTGAAGCAGACAATATATATATGAATATATTTGTTAATTTTGTTTCAAATTAAATATACTCTGAAAAGTTTCTTTAGTAATAATTAATAAATGACTTGACAATCATGATTGTTTTTCTTTTTTTCTTAACCAGGAGCACGCCACGGTTTCGTGCAAGTACTTGGTATTTATTCTGTTATTGATTTCGTTACAGTGACAGTTTTAATGTCATTCTAACCTTTATACCTTAATTAAAATAATTTTTAATAATACAATATTTTCAATTTAAGCAAAAGTTGATCCCGTTAGTAAAAAATAATTGTCCAATCTGGTGCTAGAGAGTCATGCTAGAACTAAGCACAAACATACATTTCGATAATTTATATTTTTATATAAATTATAATAAAAGTATTACCTCAAACAATTTATTAAGCTAAGTAAAACAGTTTTAGCCGCAACCTCTTACTTAATTTACTAAATAAACTTGACTGAACGAAACAAAAACCTTTTTAGAGCGTTGGTTCATATAAAAATAAATACAATATACAAGCACAAAACAAATATAACAGAAAAATTGCTCCAAACAAAAAGGCCGCGCAACATGGCAGGTTAAACGGTTTAAAGGGTTGAAAAACTTTTCCAGTGACCACCCCAATGTACTGCCCGCATCAGCCGCACGCGTCGCCCTTGCACTCATGCGTTTTTCACGCTCCAATACTCGGTTACCAAACCGGTTTCAACTAGTTCAAGCCAGTTCCGGCCTGTCATAAAGGGCCTGCATTCGGCCAAATTGAATAAATACTCCAGCACGAAAAACACTGCTGAACCATTTTGGCACTGAATAGCTTAGAAAACGTGCAGAAATAAAATTGTGAAAGAGATTGCCTTTATACACAAACTGTTCAAGGTTTGCTTAACATCAGTATTGTCGACAATAGAATAGATAAAAATGGATTAAGGCGATGGATATCATGGTCATTTGAAATAATACTATTGCATTCAAAAGGTCGTGTTTTATGTTACAACAGAAATGGTAAATTGATCTCACTTTTCGTAGTACCAATTTAAGACGATTTTTGTAAATATACTTTACAACGTCGATTATAAAAATTTGAAATCTAGTAGTAAATTAGTTTAATTTTGTTTAAATAACATTTAAGTTTAAATATAATTTAGATGTAAATGGATTTGTGTCGTTATAACCTATATTCGAGGATAACAAATAATGCAATCTCCGATAAAGAAATATTCCATTATCACGTCTGTTTGTAATAAAATAATTAGGGACACCAGTAACATTAATTGGACGTACTTCTGTTACAGTACATTATGTTGTTGACATACTTCGGATATTAAACACAGACCTACAACCACACTCGTACATTCATTTGACCTCGTTTCTGCTAAATTTCCTAATGATCCCTCATTTACACGGGCAATAGATTCGGCTTCTCGTTTCATTTACCAGCCTCGGTACAAAACGTAAATACTAGTACTGTTATTTAAGATAATATTGCAACTGTTTTTGATTATTAAACTATTCATATCTAAGCAAACATCAGTCAACTTTCCCTCGTTAATTGAATGTGCTTGTAAAATATTTGTACTGGAAACGACAATATAAGACACACCGCTGGTAAAATACATTAAATTGTTTCGCTCTTAACATAGATGTTATGAATGGCTGCTCATATCGGGGTGGAGGTACAAAAACATTCGTTATCTATAGACCTAGCAAAATATCCAAATGAACGATTCAATTACAAAATGCATCAAATACAACGCCCAGTGAGTTTTCCAAACCATACCCGTCCGAAGGGGTCTCACCCTAAAGAAGAGGTCGTTGACCTAACCCCGGCTCACTCATGTTACGTTCATTACAAATTCTTACTGCCGTCTCTTTCACTCCCACTAGCAAAAGACTTCTCTGGCGGACACTACATAAATAATGCCGAAAATTCATACGTCTTACGGCTAAGTGCTATGTGATATGTACAATGCTCTTATAAGGGAATTAATTGGCGATATATTTCATCTGCAGATGCATTTTAGTGTACATAAACTGACAGTTAATGGACAACGATGGCTGTTAAAATACCCAGAGAATGCTAATACGCTGGGGTGGCAAGTCCATGCCTTCGACAAATAAAAGGGATAGCTGTTGGAAATTTCTTATTTTATTTTTCCAGGGATGTACCGAGTTCTTCAGTTTACAGAATAAAATATTTACAATCATCGTCAAACAAAATAAATGTCCAATTTTATTTTTCATCTTGATTATAAAATAATAATAAAAAATAATAAAAATAACTATAATTATATATTATCTACTGCTTAGTTAATTTGGCAAACGTTGTTCTGCCATAAAAATGATATAAAATAATGAAATTACTAAAACCACTATCAAGAAATAAGAGCTTGTAATATGAGGGTGAAAATTTAGAGTTGTATGCATTTTAAATGTTACATAAAAAAAATCCCATACAGTATATGCATATAAAATTTCATAGGAATCGGTCAAACCGTTTCGGAGGTGTATTGTAACTAATACTGTGACACGAGAACTGTATATATTAGATAAATGCAAGTGTGTATCAATGTATATGTTTGCTTATTACGCTTTCACATAAACCCTAGGGAACTACAGAGTCACGCGTGGAAAGTTAGTTGAGTAAATCTCAAGGGAAATAATAAATTATGTATACGTTAAAAATAAATGATGGATCAACTTAATCGGACCATAGATTCACTCATTACAAACAAGATTCTATGCATTTAATTGTAGCAAATAAGAAGTGCAAATAGGAGTTAAGACTACTTTTATTTAAAAATATAGTAATGTTTCTTTAAATCGACAAAATATGAATACTCATTCGAATAAGTTCTTGTTATTCTTGAGAAACGAAACGTCGAACAAAAATTGTAAGAAGTTAAATAAACCGCGTTTCAAAGTCGTTAATAGTGAATTTTTATTATTAGTGAATGTAGATATTATAAATTAATAACTATCTCGCCGTTTTACCAGCAGAATAAAATGTACCTCCTGCAGTACCAGGTGACTGAGGTACCAGAACCGACAGATGGCGGGCGGTATATCCATTCGAAGCAGTGTAACTCAAAGACACATGGCGGGGATGGATCGCAGCATCCCTGTCGTGAAAACTGCACTCGGCGATTTCAATACTATTAGGCGATTTTAATACTAAAAGAAATATTTTTCGACTTCGTCATAGAAAGCCTCCCCTCCAGCATAAGCGCCTCCCCAAAAAAGGGGGAAATTTATATTTAAGTATATTATGTGTAATTAATTCCTCGAATGTGTGATATCCGTGACACAAGAGCTTTAGGCTGCTTATTTCATAGATGGTGCTTTATTTATTTTCCCACTTAGCTAAGATTAACTAAAGTGAAGACTGACGTGTTCGGCACATCACTTATGCTAAGTGAGTGCCGAACGCGTCGGGCATTACAAGGAAATCTACGAAATTTTGAAGTAACATTTACATTCTGACGAAATGAAAAAGCAACTTATAAACAATAGAAACTTAAATCATTTCCAACCGTAGTTTTATAAAGGCTGTACCACGATAACAGCGGCCTTAATTTGTTTCATGATACAATACTTACTTTACTTAGAACCTATATAAAATTTACGAGTGTAATGCGCCAAGTTAACGGTGTAGGCGAAATTAGGTTACGTAAATAATGTCGAGACAAGTAGAGCCTCCAACGTAGCATACATCGTAAACTTATATTACACACATTTCCAATATACTTATTTACAAGTTCTGTCATCGTTAATTTGCTTAGCGAAAATTAAAACAATTAGGTTCCATGGTTCACTTAGTGCTAGTCATATAAATGGTTACCCATAAAAAACTCATTATTATTCAATATATGGTTTTTATTTTAGCGGTTTAAGGTTAAAATTGTATTAAGCTTTAAACTTTGATCAAAACGCTTTGATTTTGTTAAAGAATCGTAAAATCGTGGACTAAAAATATATTCATATTTTTAGTCCACTTAATAATCGAATGTCCACTTAATAATTAAAAAAAAGCTTGAAGCTTTTTTTTAATAAAATGGAAGGGAGATTAGTAAAACCACAAAAAAATATGATATGAAAACAGTAACGCCATTTCTTTAAGCAGAAAGTAGATCAATCCAAATACATATAAGAAAAATACGCTAATTGTAATAATATATTACATACAACATCATACACTAGCATGACTCCGAAGTCGCTTAAGGCAGCTGTGATGTTACAGACATCATTTAACAAAATAATCACAAACATTATACTTAAATACATATATAACACCCAGATACAGAACAAACACATATAACATCAATATATTTTTTCCCTGGGCGGGGATTGAACCCTTGGTACATATAATACGGTCTATACTATCAGCACCATCGAAGCCATGATTTTTCAAACACATTCGCACATAAACAAATACTATCAACTATCACTAGAAATATAACATTCTTATACTCAAAATGAAATAACAAGCAAGTATTAAAGTATATAAGTATCTTCATGACTATAGTATTACGACGTTTTCTACATGCTTCTTATATTTATTTCATTTCCTTCGCCCTGATCTCAATCTCAAACAGACGCAGGCCATCTAGCGACCACTATAATGCATAATATATTCCAAATGTGGAACATACAATATTTCCCGCTCTGTGTCCGCGACGATCCCATCAGGCGCACATATCGCCTGTACGCATAAATAACGATATTCCACAAGACACGAGCAGACCACACACTCCAGATATGATTTCATAACTTATATATCCTCCACATTAGATTATGGACAGAGGAATCGTCCGGGGTGTTTTTGGATTATTAAGATTTAAGATTGGCAATAAGGCTTTATTAAAAATCTTTAAAATACGATTTTATAACTTTTACATACTTTTTGACGGGCCTGATTGCGCAGAAGGTAGTGATCCTATCTTGTGCGTTATAGGTCGTGGATTTGATTTCCACCCAGGGCAAATATTTATATGATGATATTTAGCTGAGTGTTAAATATATGTATTTAAGTAGTATATTTATGATTCCTGTTGTCTGGCGTCCGTAACAGTGGCTTTAAGCGACTTACGGAGCCAGGACAATGTATGAGATATTGTGGGAATTATTATTATTTGTTTCTTAAATTCTGGTGCAACGTCTAAAAATAGCTTCAACGTAGCCGAATCAATAAAAGTTTAGTATACGTTGTTATAAAGATATTAATGAATAAAAAATAATATCAACAAAAATAGATTTAATTAGACCACAGACACAAAATCACAAACAAAAATTTCAAGAGTTTGAGCAATATATAAGAAAAATACATTATTAGTAATATTTCTAGTAAATACAAAGCAAACGTTTACTGGCGTCTGCTTGTTAGTTTTAATAAATTATATATGAAGATTGACAGCTAGATTATTACCATTAGATATTAATACTTGAACAATCAAAGTATCTTAAAGATAAAATACTTCTTATGAACTTTCTACATTTAATATTTTAATAGATGAATTAGAACTTTTAAAGAGAGTTTGAATTTTTTTTTTTTAGACAAAATATTAATAAAACAGGCTGACTACGAAACTGCTTGATATCGTTATTTGTAAAGGCTTAGCGTTTTTTAAAGCCAAATCTTTGTTTATGAAAATGACATGTCATATTGTTTGTCCGGAATAAAGTACAAAGCTACTGAACCCATTATAATATTTGTGTTGTTCTTCAAGTTGTGAGATAGAATAATATAACAATATTTATACTAAATCAATATTACAATTTTCTTTTTATTCTTAAAATCACAAGTTATTGATATAAACGTTTAATTATAAAGAGGTATTATTAAAAGCTGCGGTAGTATTAACTGTAATTCACCTGTGAATTTATCTTGATGTATCCTCGTAATGTATGAATAGATTAAATCTTAATGTACACTCGTCTTAATGCATTTTATAGTATAAATATAGAGCTACAGAAACGGCGGCGTGTCTCCGACAGT
This sequence comes from Heortia vitessoides, assembly GCA_020976665.1. NCBI lineage: Eukaryota > Metazoa > Arthropoda > Insecta > Lepidoptera > Crambidae > Heortia > Heortia vitessoides. The sequence goes on from JACJUM010005602.1 coordinate 6,735,888, forward strand.
CCTGCGAACGAATAGGGTTGCATTCACTTGCTTAGTATTTGCAAGACAAATACTAAGAAATTCAATAATGTAACTGAATATAAACAAAATTAATATTAACATTACTAGCCATTGTGCGGGTTATTATTATCATTTCAAGAGTTATTTAGTAAATGTATAGTTGAATGTCAATTTCCATTTAGCGTTTATACGTGACGGATTAATTATTAATAATCTTGTGCATAATAAAATCAGAATAATGTGTAATAAAGTTTACTTAAACATATTTAACGGCCTTAACACGCGGTTTTTTTTTACTTTTTAAACTTTTTGTTTTATATTTTAGTGACATGGCAACCACCGTTCTTAAGTTTCTTAAAAAAGTCGCGTTTTAAAGCCGTAAGTAATAAGTAGTTTTATTAGAAGTAATAAAACGTTAAAATGTTGGTAGATATTATATTAATTTTTTTTTCGACTTTTAAAATTAAATACTCATTTGTGTGTCTGATGAGAATAGTTCTATGCAGTTGAATAATAATATTTGATTATAGAACTATTGAGTGCTATAATTCATTTGTTATAATAGTGTGTTTCTGTTTTTGATCGCTATGAGACTATATCACTTAACATTGCATTGTCAAACTAACAAGCTGATGATTACAAAATCTGGATTTTGTAATCATCAGCTTGTTAGTATTTCTCTGCTCAAACGAACAGCCCTCGCATATTGCCTGAACGCATAAATAATGCGATTCTAGTGGTGTAGATAAGCAAAATAGACAAAGGGGCGTCTTGGTGTCCGGCGCTCCCGAGGCGGAAAATGAAAGGCGGTCGGCGACCCGCATGGGCCGGCGACTGGCACACTAACTGGATTGTGTTTATGTCGGCCATTACGCGAGCTGAAACACAAGATAACGTGACGACGGGTTTGGTTTTGTCCGTTTTCTAATTTACTTTGGAATAACGTGTGGGTTATTCAGTCAACGTTTGTGCCATGGGTTTACTGCGGCAAATGTGAAGTAGGACCATTTGCAATAGCATGCATCTCTCATTTAATGTTCAAGCCAAAACAGCTTGGTGAGTGGTAGTAAAATTACTGGGTTATGTGACATAACATGTTCGGGGCACAAAGATGATAACTTGCTATGTAGAATCTTATAAGCATGAATATTGTAACAGAGAACTAAGATATTGATATCGACTGATGGCATATCCATATGAAATAGCTTAGATTAAATAAACAGTGCAGGTATGGGCAGCGACATCTTAGTCGGGAAGCTATGTTCAGCGATTGCCACCACGCTAGCCATTTTGAGGAAGCACGTGTTCAACAAAGGATGTTTAATATCTGAAGTGATGATATTTTCATTGAAAAACTATTGGTAGCTGTGAGAATCTAAAATAATTGATTTCATTGCTAAAGATTAATTGAAAGTTCGACAAGGCTTTTGAAATAGAATGTGCTCCAAATAACTTAAAAGTTTCATTCTTTATGATGATATTTATTATTTTATATGATAATATTTATGATATTAAAGTTAAAGAAAACAGGTATATACGTTAATGTAATTATTTAAATGGCACACAAAACTCGATAGAATAATGAAAAAGTTCATCGCCACCTAGTTTTAGGTCGACATAGTTTCCGCTGCAACTACGGAAAATTACCATAATTACGGCTTTATGTGGGGCTCGCTTTTCGCCGTCGACTTGACTCCAAACGTACCTGTAACAAGGCGCCTTATGTTAAAATTACTGTCAAATATATGATTATATATATATATATATATATATATATAAGGCAAGTTATATGCCTACATTAGGGTATGTTTATATATATATATATAAACTCTAAACTATAAACAAACTCAAATATACTTTATTCCAATAGGCCAATTACAAGCACTTTCGAAAGGTCAATAAGTAAAATTAATAGTAATAATATTTTCAAGAAGAAAGTAATTAAATATCTAGACAATCCTGATGCCTTATTGATTATAAGATTCACCTAAAACATAGCTCATTTGATTGGGCCCCTCTTATACTAGTCCAGATACCAGACTGGTGCTTATCCTCGTTATTTGGAACTAAGCTAAATCAATGTTAAAAGGCTTTCTTTTTATTACACCAGGTCGATAATGTAGACGATATTTTGTATGAGGTCTAACTCATTCATCATAATTGCAAGTCGACAGCCATTGCAAGTCGACTGCTGAACATAGGCCTTCCCAAGAAAGGGGGAATTTCGCCCATATTTGCCGCGCTGGGCAAAAGCGTGTTAGCAATCACAGAGCAGAGCATTCGCGACGGAGATGCTACTGCCCATCTCTATCCTGTGCATTTGAGCTACGTCTTGGATGAATATACCGCCATCTGTCGGTTCTGGTACCTTAGTCGCCTCTTACGACACCTGGTACAAAGGGAGGTGTTATTCTACTCTGTACCTCTGTACCTCACGGCACATTTCTTCATTATTATTAAATATCATTAGAAGGTTACCTTCTTCGATAATAAATGTTGAAGAGGCCCACGGCGGCTATTGATAAAAATGATTGACCACCACACCACACTGAAATTTTTAAAGTCAAATAAATCATCCCCAAGGACTCTTCCTAAAAAAATACTTAGCGTTATTCCTCTTAAAAATCTATCTGTATTTCTGGGGAATATTCCACACATGGTTGTAAACACAATTTCCGTAAGCAGTTCGTAAAATAAATTGGTTTCCTCATTTCCTTTGAACCACTATGAAATACAGAAGTCGTAAATATGAATATTTGCCATAATACGAAATAACATCGCATCAGAATTTAATACGTGACAGAAAGAACTTCTGAAATGATAATCAGCATAGTAAGTATGCGGAATCAGAAATTATTTTTGCAAATATATTACAGGTGTCTATCCATACCAATTTAATTTTACAATAGCAGCTTGCTATTTTGATTTAAAGACCTTGCTTCATAGTCATTCACGTAACAGAAAAGAAATTTATTTCGTGACTACCATACATTATTTTGAAATAAAAAGTCACCTATGTATATATGTGTATTTATGTATAGTTCCAGATATTGTTTATGTTCTAGATTGACTAAGCAACAAACTGATATTACAAGTTATCGCATTAATATAACATTGAGATTGTATTATCACAGGCAGTAGGTCATGTAAAAGTGTTGACATATCTTTAATATTTGGAACTAATTAGCTATATTACTATGGGGTAGCAGCAGAGTAAAGTAGTAACCCTTCCTGTACCAGGAGTCGTAAGCAGCCATTGAGGTACCGGAATCAGCAGATTGCAGTATACCCGCCTGAAGTAACATGGCTCAAATACACAAGGCGGAGATATGCAACAGAATTACCTTCACAGAACTACGCTCTGATATTACCAACGGTTCACAAAATTGACATTCTAGAGGAGGCCTACGTCGAGTCGTAGACGTCCTAGGAACTGCCTATTTTTGCTTGTTTTGGCAAAAAATATACTAAAAGTTCAATGAATATTAATGACGTAACATTTAGAACGTTAAAAGGATATTAATAATTCGTATCACGTTATGATTAAATTGAATTTTCTCTTCGAAATTTCACATAAAAAGGCATTTCTATAATTATTTCGTACATGTTTAGGATCATACAATTAACCTAAAAACGAAACACCAAAGAGAACGAATTTCGTTATACAAAAACAGGGACCATTTTTCTAGACTGAAAGCGCGAAGCAAAAGGTATGCAAGCTGAGGGAACGCTAACTCTCATGAATCCGTAGGAATGAATAAAAAAATACCTCCACAAAGGGCGCTGGGTCAAAAAGGAGATACCTCTGGGTGTAATAAAGTCTCTCTTTACAGCAACGTTTCAAATTAAAATGTAATGTGGCTTTCGTCAATTGCAAAGAGGCTGTTCGCGGTGTTTTTTGCTTGGCATTGGGACAAAAGAAATGTAGGAAGGATGTTCTGGTGTAATTAATCTTTACTTATTGTCATCTGAATGAAGTAACTGTATGTCTGTACTATTTCTAAATGTTACTAAACACTATTTCTAAAGGTTCAAAGCTTGATTTTTGTAACTAGAAGAGCTTTTACAGTAATAGAACTAGTTTTAACCGTTCTCATCCGTTAAGAACCATTGCCGAAAACGTCACACAAAAAATGTTAAAAGTTATATTAACCGAGTTTTGAAGCCGTTAAAAAATAGTTTTATCATGAGTAGTGAACTCGTAAATATACGGAATTTACAAGAGTTTAAATGTATTAGAATATAATAATAATATTTGTTAGTACTATGTCATACATGTCATACTATTTTAGAAGATTTTTATTAAAGATTTTTATTTATACGCTTCAAATATAAATTATAGTTGTTAAAGAGAGAGAGAGAGAGAGTGTGTAAAAGATGATATGATGACTAAAAGAAATTGAATAGGAATTTTGACGTAGTTTGGGTAGGTAATTCTGACAGTAGTCTGATCTAGTTGGCATACATAAATTAAAAAAAAATCATGAGTGATCTACGTTTGTGGCATGTTGCGGAAGTAATGGAAATATTTAAGAGCTAAAAATAAAAATTAATTCCTTGATTATCCTGGTAATAATAAACATTTAATGTGTAGGGAGATAAAATATTGACTCTGAAAAGTAAAAAAATCTTGATGAGGTTATAGTTAATATTTATTATATATAGAGAATAATGTTTTGTACTGATCGTACATTTCATATTTATTCATGGCGGCTATAAAACAACAAAGTGTATCAAAAACAAGTATAAAGTTAAGTAAACGTATCCAAGTGTAACCAAAACACTTAGGAAGGGTGAGGGTTGGAACGGGTTTCTAATTTTTCCCTATTTGATTTGTGTTCTTTGATCATAAGTCGGTCGGGTAATGATGAAATATACCTTTGGTTTGGATTCTTTTAAAAGGCCTTTCAAAAGTTTTTTGCAAGTAGAACAAAACATTAAAAAGTATATATAACTGCATACTTGAAAGGACTCGTGGCAACTTGTTTTCCTTCAACCTTTCGGAATCCATAGCTTAAAAAAAATTGACAAAGACCTTCTATTAACAGCTTTGCGGATGGAAGGTGGAAGGAAAAGCAAAAGACTTCCGCAATTTATCGGACAGGTAGACCTTTTTTGATTACGTAAGCGTCACCGTAGCCTAGAGACATTCGTGTAATCACAAGGATATCACTAGTATAAGGCTAATATTGTAGTCTAAAGATATTATATCAAATTACCTAGTCACCTCGTCTCACACCATTCAATCGAGAATATTTCAAAAATACTCTATGGCGATTGAAATAGGTGTGAGGTACCAATGCAAATGACCTTTACTTCTAGTGTGTAGTTTTCAGCTATACATGTAGGCACTATATCAGCTATTTCCTTTTTTTTAATTGAGATTTTATCAAATTGCTAGAACTTATAACTACATGTTGCAAACTTAGCAAATATTGTTAAGTTACAAAGCGATGGCTTACCAAGTTAAAGGCGCGAGCCAACATAACGGTGGTACTTTTAAAAATATTAAAATGTTACAAGCAACTTTGAAGAGTTTCAACTTCAGTAAGTTATCATATTGTCTTGGAGCCCCTCTCGGCCTGGTTAATAAGAGTGAGTTATGGGTAGTGCAACAGAAAAACGAACAACAAACTCCGGGACTGAGGACGTTTAAACACAGGCTAAAATACGAGCTAAGAAAAACTTTTGCACGCTATTTTTTTTTTGCGTCAGTTTTTGAACGCGAATGCAAAGAGAAAGTTACTATTTGCTCGTTTTATAAATCTTCTTCAGAAGTCAGTGGGTGTGACATCCATGATTTCTGTTATTTAATTTTATTAAAATTTTGTGTTCTGTTTCGGTGACGTTGGATTTTTTGTTGGAAGTTACAAAATTAAGAGTCGTTTTTAAGATTGAGTATTTCAGGATATTTGCGTTTAGGTGTATTTCAGAGCTCCATTTGTATAATTTTATTGTACAAGTTTAAAATACCGTAACTGCGATAAGAGTTTTTCTATAATATAATATGAGTCAGTATATCATTCGGATTGCATTATATTCCAGCGGGATAAAAAGTAACTTATGTTCCTTGCTAAGGGTTCAAGTTATCAACATGCCTAATTGCATTACAATCTATATACTGGTTAGGCAGTGAAAACATTACAAGCAGTCAAACATGATACACTCATGTATTAAAGAAGTATTTACATTATGACTATAATGCCATTATTATTTTGAAAGAACTACATTTACTAGAAAGGTGTTAAATTGCCAAGGTATTCATTATTGCCTCCCCAAACAATGCCAAGTTTCACGTGCAAAATGAAAGATGAAACCGGCCCGAAGCTCGAAGTTATCGGGGTCAAGCGGAGATGAAACAGTCATCGACAGCAAGCGGCTCGCGGCTCCTTTGGTTCTGATATCTGATAGACTTGTAATTTGAGCTCTATAGATTTTTATCGGGTAAAGCTTTCATTTAAGTACGATGCTGACGATGACTCAATACACATCCACTGTTGTGCGTTCACAATAATTATGGAGCAATATTCTATGTATAATGTTTTATTTAGGGGCCCTGATGGCGTATTTCTTGTGCTAAGGGTCGTGGTTTCGATCCCCACCCAGTGTAATAATTATGTGACGAATATATTTGGCGGGCCCGATGGCACAGATGGTAGTGATCCTGTTTTGTGCGCCAAAGGTAGTGGGTACGAACCCCACCCGCGAAAATATTTTTTCAATGATATTAATATTTGTTCTGTGTCTGGGTATTAAATATATATATTTCAGTAGTATATTTGTGATTTATCTGTTGTCTGATGTCCGTAACACAAGTAATTTAAGCGAGTTATCACGGAATCAGGTCTTGTATAAGATGTTGTGGTAATTTATTTATATGAGTTTGTTCTGTATGTGAGAATTAAACATATTTTTAAGTATTATATTTGTGATACCATATTGTCTGATGTTCATAATACTTATCTTAAAATAAGGTAAACGTATGAAGATGAGTTTATTCATATACTATTGTGTATGTATATAATCTGCACTGCTTATCTGTGCATATTATCAACATGAAAGTGTTTCCTTCTGTTTGTTGGTTACGTTTTACACTGCTAAACTACTGAAGGAATCTTAATTAAAGTTGGCATATGGATATCTTAAACTCGAAACATATTTTTTCTTCTCTCGAACCTTTTTTTTGTTTTAATCGCGGGAAACTTCAACCGCGGTAGTTAGTATATGCATAGGACGTCCACCCACGTGGTGGACTGACGATCTCAATAAAATTTCAGTATGCAAGCTGCATACAACCGAACTTTGAAAATATTGTTCAAGGATAACAGTGTCCTCATACAGCTGATTTTGTCATTATATGATTGATAAATAATCGGGTTGTTCAGTTGCACCCGGACTGAGAATTGATTTAACGACCATCTATTTCGTAGTCGAGAAGCTACGATGTAAAGAAGGAATACAGATTAATCAAAAATATTTTATCGTTCTGGCAATTTTATTTTATCCTCTACTGCGTCAAAATTAAGAACGTTTGCAAACTAAAATATAAAACTCAACTTATAACCAGATATAACTCTATAAGATAGAGTGTCAAGGAACTTTATCAAAGATCTTTGTAAAGATTTCGCCTTGGTATTAAGTAGAGCACCGCAGCCTCCTCCAAATAGAAATAATGGGTAGAGATAACGGAAGAGGCGGCCCATTACCCAATTGGGTAGCGGGGATTCGTTCTTTTGTGTAGGTTTATCTCGTTCGCTGAAATATGATCTGTGGATGGAGCCCTGATTGTCGCGGACCGGTCAATCTAAGGAAACTCCCTCTTCATTAAATAAAGGATATCAATGTTTTATTATTTTTTGTATTAGATACTGTTACTTGTTGCTTTGTGTTTTCATGCTTTAGATCGGGATGGTCTTGGAAAAGATTAATGACCACTGTTTGATCAAGTAGGAGCTGATACACTCTTAATCAAGACATTTCAGTTCGAATTTTAAACAAAATACACATGTCTAATTTACTATCGGCCCTTGCATGTCCACTGACAGAGGGAAGACTTTCTAATATACATTTCTGAAAATATTTTCCTATAAAATTTTCCACTTCTTCTTCTCAAAGACGGCGCTGCTGCCCACCTCGCTCGCTTTTGAATTTGGTTTACGCTATTTCCGATGGATATATCGCCATCTATCGATTTCCACACTGGTGATACCACTCGCAAATTATAACTGGTTAAACATCAAATAGAGCTAAACACAATTAACGTATTCAAATTTTCTGCTACAAAAAATATCCTTAATATTATCAGTGACCCAATTTCGTCCTCTTATGCATACTTCATCACATGAGGCCGAAAGTAAATTCCGAAACTTCGCTATTCGGTAATAGAAAAATAAAATTACTTCCATAACGTTTATTGCCAGTGTAACTTTACAGAAACAGAACTGGGACATGAAACAAACAAGATACCAACTTCTTTATTAAAATTTATGAGTTCTATCAAACACCAAAACTTTTTCGAGACGGTTTTATGTATAGGAAAGCTGTAAATAACTAATCATACATCCTAACCACTCGTGTGCTGTGCATTCTTAAGTAAATATCCTGGAAGTTCCAAGAAACTTCAGTTTTTGTTGGGAACTCCATTTTTTATGGAAATAGTTTTATTCATTAGGAAGAATATGATGCGAGCATGCTATAAGGAAAATCAGATTTTTTCGGCCTTCGTATTCATGAAGTATGCTTATGTAATATTACTTTTATTAATAAGGAAAAAAAGTTAAGGCGCACCAATGAGATTTGGGAGACGAAGAACAAAGATGATGTACAATTTAATAGAAAACGTGTTAGAAATAAGCTATGTCGAAAGCCAATAACCGGCCCTTTTTACTATATCTCTGACTTGATACCTTATTTTATAAACATTCTTACTCGCGGTATCACTTGTTTTCTTCGGCATTAGTATTAAATTTGAATAAAAATGCTAGTATAATAAAAATGCTAAAATATCTATACCCTTGACAATGTATAATGATCGGTTAAGAAGTAAAGGTGTATAACCAACTTATTCGCATTTTTATGATTATATCACTTAGATTTGGATGCGTGGGGTAGTATTGAATAATACCCACACTTGTATCAGGTGTCGTAAGAGGCGGCTGAAGTATCGGAAACGACAGATGGCGCTATATAATATACACACACACATATACACAAATTCAACAGGGATGGGCAGCAGCATTTCCATCGCGAAGATACGCTCTGCGATTGCAATCAAACTCACGCGGATTTATGGGCAAAGTTTCTCCTTTTTTGGGGAGGCCTATGTCCATCAGTGGAATTCTAAGCTGCTATAATAATAATATCGCAGCAGCTTAGAAAGTTCACTGATGGACGTGAACATATATGACACCCTAACTTATCAAGGTTCGATTATCATATGTGTTCATTTATCAAGCATCCAAAAACACATATTTATCCTAATGAAGAAGATTATAGATTTGGACGTAGAAACTTTAAAATACTGTATAATATCCGCGCCATGTAAGCAAAAATGCTAGCAAAGTATCAGGTACAAATAGGCGTGACATGTCAATGGCTGACACATTACATCCAGATTATGGAGATTTCATGGAAATCAATCAATGAAATATACGCATTATCGCTGGTCCTTCAATTAAGATAAAAAGCATTGCGTTTATAAAACATAATGACACCGAACGAAAGTATATTTGAAATTACTGTTATGGATGCTAAAACATAAATAATGCTAACTAATACAGTATTAGATGTGCAGTCTGTAAGCTTGACATTAGCATAAAATTAATAAGAAATACTTTTAGAGAATTCAAGAAAAGATAATCTCTACAGAGAGCTTTGTTTTCTGGTCTGAAGTACAATTTTTGTCATTGGTCAAAATAAAACTGACTGATTTAATTAAAGAAAGAGTGAACACAATATAGGCCGACCCTTTCATTAGTTATCGAAGTGATGTAAGTGGTAGAATTCCCTAGTCGGCAAGACAGGTGGCTATGAATGAAATTCCTCCCCAACTATTCGTAGGTGATGCGTAATTGCAATTCCTAGCTAGGCCTCGAGGGCTGTGTAACCCCATACGGGAATTAAATTGGCTTTCTCAATGAAGGTGGCGTTCTTGATTTATCGATGAGCAAGCTTCTATCATTAATTTTTTAGACATTCATTTTCCAATCACCTTTGATCCTGGCACGCTGCCAATATTGACATTAAGCAAAAGTACACTTGTCTTTTTAAACTAATCAAAAGGTCTACCTTTGCTTACTTTACCTTTTTCCTTAGTTATCCCGTAGAGTTTTTATAAATCGCCTAACCAGTTATATATACAATGTCTGGAAATAATAATTATTTGGAGATTTAACAAATATTCACAAAATGTATTTCAGTTGAGTACCTGTAGTGTGTATGAGCCGTGAGGTACCGGTCGAGTAGAATAGTACCTCCCTGTATACCAGGTGTCGTAAGAGGCGACTAAGGTACTAGAACTGACAGATGGCGGTATATCAATCCGAAACAGTGTAGCTCAAATACAGATGGTGGGCATGGGCAGCTTCATATCCATCGCGAAAGCTGCGCTCTGCTTGCAAACCAACGCGCCCAACGCGGCAGTTATTGGCAAAATTCCCCCTTTCTTGGAGAGGCCTATATCCAGTAGTGGACTTTTAATGGCTGTAATGCTGCTGATGATGATGACCTACAGTTAGAATGTACCTACACTATGTAGTTGTGGAATATTTTATTTATTTATTTATTTAAATTTATTGCACAGAATGTTACAAAATGTACAAATGGCGGACTTAATGCCAGATGGCGTTATCTCCCAGTCATTACACAAAACAGAAAAAAATATATATAGTGGTGCAGACAATATATATACAAAATAGATAAACGTGGCATACATATTTGTATAAATAAACGCAAAAAATGCATATGATATAAATATATACATATATATATATGTATGTATATATATATATATATGTGTGTATATATGTATATATGAATGAAATATAATTATAAAAATAACAGAAATACTCTATTGGATTTCTTTTTTAGTTCTAATTTTTTCATATGTATGAAATTAAATGTACTGTAAAGTATACACAGGTAAGATATCTATAAAGATTTATTTATTAGTATACCTATATTATGTGCTTAGAGCTTTAAACGGCTGAAAGAACCCAGTCGGCTTTCTCCTCTGAAATTTCTTGTTAATCCACATTGCCATATCACGCGGCTCCTCGGGCTACATGCCATTGGATAACCACCTGGCTGGGCATTCAATCAATCCATCAGACAATGTTACGTTTTGTATTTTAACAATGAAGCTTGGGATTATTTCTAGGAGTCGAAATTGTTGCAGAAAATAATGGTAATTCTTGCATCGGCTTTTCCGATAGCTGTCATATTTTGTAATTGTTTCTGTTTCCTCTACCGTCAACTGAAATAATAAACATATCAGCTGTTGGACCACTAATGTTTGTTTTGTTCCCCGAGAGATTTCGAATAGCATCGGTGGTTTATAGCTTCTATCAAGCACGATTTTGTCGGCTGTAGATTCTAGACTAATATGTACACGTTTTAGATGAAAACTTCAAGCAGTGTTTATTCAAAACATCAATAACCTATTTTCCATCTGTTTTAAATGTTATGGCTAGCTGTCTCCCACTTTCAATAAAGTCACATTAATAGTAAGTATAGTTTCGAATAAAAAAGTCGTTTATAAACCTATACGTTAACTAAAACTATTATTATATTCTATATATTCAAATACAATAGCAAAGTGAGTGCATTCTGGTTGAAAGCAGAATTATATTCTAAGCAGTATATATATTGATAACATATGATTTACAACAGCAACAATAGATGTCGCTGTAACTTGCAATTCTGGCGCCTTTCTCGGTCCAACCTAATATAATAGTTGTGAAAATAAACGTTGCCGGCCATAGTTGATACATTGTTATTGCGAAGTTATTTATCTTAAGTCTATGTCGATGTAGGGCTGTCGGTAGAATGATATAGGTATATTGATATTAGAGTAAAATTAGGGCTTCAGTGGCATGTTGGCATAAAACTCTTTATTAGGTCCCCAGATTATTTATATTCCAAATGTACTATTGTTAGACAGTCTAGTATTAGACAATCCGTTTATATATGTATATCTATATAACTTCCAATATATTTGTTGTTCAATGCTTTTCTTTAGATTCGAGGGGTCAATAATTGGATACACAAATTGTAATCGAATGATTGTAATGTAGGATAGGTATTTTGACCTATTCAATACTGAATTAACAAAAATAGATTACTAACTACTAGATAAAATATCTAGAGAAACGATGAATAAAATAGATTAAATAAATAAATTGCAATTCTCATAATAGAGAAATACGAGAACAATGCTTATAAGTGTAGGTTTGCGTGAGTCTGGTGCCCAAATTAATAAATAAAACTTGTGTTCTAATGGCTATTTTTAATTAAAGTCACAAAAGAAAAGTTCTGTTATACGCAAACATAATGTAAAAATATATTTATATAAAGAAAAAGTTTGAGTGATGAATTCGTATTAATTCATTGTTGAAGGTCACATATAAATACACAAAGAGAATAATGTACAGTAAAAGGAAGAGCAAAAGATATATAATACGGTACGAAAATATACTACGGCAAAAACTACGAAACTGCTGGAGGCAACCCTCCCTTTTCTTGAAAAGGCTATAATTCCCAGTATATGTCGGATATGCTGAAAATTATAATCCCCGCCTTCCGGCAATTTTTCACATCTCTTACATCACGATATGTTACTGGCGCATAAAAAGTATATCTATATACATTTTAAACAGTTTAAAAGTTTATACAGTTTTGTTAAATGGTGACTAAATCTATGAAGCAATGCTAGTAAGCAAAAAGTGTTTATTTATTATTTCTATTACCATTAAATATATGTAAATAAATTTTAATAAAAAAAATGCTGATTGTTTGACAGCTTTATTTATCACAAAGACGAAAAAAACGTAGAACAAATGAAGTTAACTCAATAACTATCATCTAGTTCGTGAATTCACAAAATACCCATTAACCCAACAAGCCAAAACCGTAATTTCCCTCCTATATCAGCAGTCAAATCGTCGGACAGCTTGAATCAATGATGGATACGGTAAATTAAAGGAAATTGAACGTACTACCTACCAACCTCTGATGTTCTTTATCGCGTTTTAATAGAGTTCAAAATGGGTTAACCTACGTGGAACGCCAGGTGACCTTATACAAAGGTATAATGCAGCAAACATCGCGTGTGCTAGTAATGAAAACAGTTGAGCAAAAGCTCATCGGGGTTTGTATTCGCAAAGCGATCGAATTTTTTGTAATTATTCTGAATTATTTTAATTCAACATCAATGGTAGAAAGTAGAAATCCCGTGCACGTCGAACAAACGTCGTGTATACGTAAAACGTCTACTACTCGATATAGGTTCTCAAGAAAGAGAGATTTTATGCTATTGCAAAGCGTAGCTTCACGATGGGAATGCTGCTGCCCATCCCCGCACCTGGTATAAGAGTATAATATTCTTATATTATAATACTCTGCCAGTAACCCATGGAAAAAGCAAGCAATTCCTATGTTACTGCAAAAAATGGATAGATACAGCTTTCAGTACCTCAGTTGTCTTTTACACTTTTACAGAAGACAGAGGCAGGTACTATTCACTCTGCCGATGCATACTATACTAAATATTCTTGGCCTTGAACTAGTAATTTTATTCATTCTAATAACAAAATATAGTGTAACTATTTAAGATTTCCTATGTTTATCCTGCTATAAGAATTATAAGTACCTACAGCACTCCATATTATAATTAGCTTACCTTACATTTATGAACATTATGAAGAACGAATTGTAATTGTATTTCTAAACACAACAAGTATTGTTTTGAACTAAGAAATCGACAACCCAAGAACCTTTTCAGACATTAACCCGGTTGCCTTTTCCGTGTTTTCAATTTCCACCTGCAATAATATCGAGTGACTCCAATCTAAAGCCTTCCTTTCGTGAGCAGGTAATGGACGTAACGCGATTTAATGAAAAGCTAAGCTTAATACTTGATTAAAGCAGTTAAAGAAAGACTGCGGACTGACTCGTAGAATGCAGTTGCAATCGAAGAACCTGGAGCAGGATTGAGCTAGAGATCGAAAATATATTAGGATCTGTTTTAAAGGAATGAATGCTGGTTACAAGTATATAATTTACAAAAAATATTTTTTTGCGGATTACATAATTTTTTTTCTGTTCCATAGTTTTATTTCTAATGAAAGCCATTTTGATTTTCTAACCCGATTGCCTTGCCCTACATCCAAATGTGCTACATTTTTTCATAAATAATATTAAAACCATTTTTTTTTAGTTTTTCACTCAACAGTATGTTCAAATTCAAGACATGAAGTTGAAACTGCTTAGTTATAATTTGTCTATCAAACATTGTGAGTGCAAAAAAATAAAACCACAAGTCCTACCACGGCTAACACGGAAAATGAAGGGGCTTCAAGCTTGTAATGTCCGGACTACCACTTATGGGGTATATTTTAGTACCAAATGTATTTCTGGCTAGGTCAGCGTTCATGACAATGTCACTTGAGGATATTAGGGACAACCTATTAAACCAGAATGACACTACGGCTAAGCAGAAGATAGCAATAATAATAAATTTATTAGTACAAGTGGAGTACCCACACAGACAACTTTATAAGACATCTCCTTACTTACCTCTCGGACGTACGCACTCACTTATTGACACACCTTGAAGATAATAAAAGCAGGTAATATTCTACGGAACTTCTACTTTATTCAATACAGAATCAATTTAACCAACATAACAAATACTCGTTCTTTTTAATGGTTCATACTCTTTAATAATATAAGTCAAGATATAAACCTGCTAAGAAGTACCTCCAGAATTACCCTACAAAACGTTTCGCCTAATAAATTCCGACATCCTACAGAAATCTATTATGTATAATGGCTTACTGCATACCTTCAGCTTTCGCTGCAAGCGCTGAATTATTGAGGGGCCAGTCGTGAGCAAACAGAATCAAAAATTTAATCTAATTCGCTTCATACTTCGTTAGCCATGCAGCCCTTTATGCTGACTTGTAAAGGGGGCTGCCGATTGCAAGAATTCTGCATCTTTTATATTGCAATTAAAGAATTGCTTTTGGCATTAGAGGTAAATTTATTATATATAACTAAGCCGTGAGGTACCGGCAGAGTAGAATAGCACCATCCCCTCTACCAGGTGTCGTAAGAGACGACAAAGGTACCAGAGCTACACTGTTTCGGATGAATATACCGCCGTTTATCCATCCGAAACAGAGTAGCTCGAATGTACAGGTTAAGGATGGGCAACAGCATCCCATTGCCAACACACTTGCCTAGTGCGGCAATTAGGGCAAAAATCCACCCTTTCTTCGGGAGGTCTGTGTCCAGCAGTGGCCTTCCAATGGCTTTAATAATAATGAACGATATATATATATATATATATATATATATATATATATAACTAAAAATATCGTTCAAGGAATTTGAAACAAATTCATTAATTATTCATAACCATGGATTAATAGAAAGTTTCTATGAGTGTAAGACTAAATTCGTAAAGCATTTCTCTAGCGAAAGAGCTGTTATAAAAGAATTATGGTTGTGGGGATGACTTCATCCATAGTTTATTTAATGTTCCATAACTCTTAATATAAGGTCAATCGTTAATGATCAGCCTGGCCTATTTCTTCCTGTGGCGCTAGAATGGATGGCACTAGTGATAAATAGAGAGTTAAGGCATTTAAAACGCTAATGATACTGCTCCTTATGATCATTACTATACGGATCAAAATTCATTTAGCATATTTAAATTATAGTGTGACTATTTCAAATGAACTCACGTAAAACCCTATTGTGTGGCCACTAGAACATTTCGCAACAAACGCACTTTATCAAACAAAACTTTCAGACCGACCATTATCACACTTAAAACTCGTCTAAATCACACAAATCCCAAATAGTGTGCACTCTTAACCCCGAAATCTCAATTAATGCGACCTTAAAGTCGGCTTGCAATAGCTAATTACATTCCCTACTCGTAGAACATTCCCTATTCGTATAGTATCGTGAGTATTATGTGGAAATGTCACAAGTTGTGATATATAGAGGCGCCCGGATAGCCCAGATTACTAGCTCTGCGGTGACTGGGTCTCACAAATGTATTTCAGACGGGATTCGAATAACTTGTTGTTTTATTATGTAAAACATAGTTCAGGGTTAGAACGAACGTTTACTCGTAAATATATAACATCGTTCGTATACAATCATGTATATTTATTGAGATAGTTTGATGAAATACGAGGATTATAGATGGTTTAGTGTGTGATTTTGTTAGATTCTTTTTCACGCCTGAATAACTGAGCGGATCTTAATAAAAATCGACATGTAGACAGCTTAACATTTTTTGTAGGATAAAAGCTATTTCGTAGCCTAAATTCGTGTGTAAAACTTTCGTTTCTCTCGTAATAATAATAATCAATAATACGTAATAAGTAGCATAATGCACTCGTGTTCCGTATATCAGACATCGAGGTATTACTAATTTTATATGCCTCAATAACAATGATATTCAATATATACAAGACAAGAAGATATACAATACTATATCTTCATCAACCCACTCGTGTTCAAGAGGCAGCGAACCAGAAATATTGAACAACAAAGATCCAGACATGTAAATACGTACATCATTGCCTTAAGCACCAACTTCGATTTGGCAGAATTCCGAAGTGCTGATGTACCCAGATAAGTTGCCAGTTGCCAAACAAGATTACTGGAGCAACAGTAATCGCCAGAGTCTGCAATGACAGCTACTGGTCGGATGACTGTAATTAATTACCCACTTGCCACACACACTTCTTCGCTCCATTACACTGATCCAAGCAGAAAAAGACGGAGATATACGGTGCGTGTGTAAGAGAAGGACAAGAATAAGGAAGGATTACGTTTCGGTGAGATAAATTTAGTGAGATTTTACGGTTTTAACTAAATTTTGTCACAACGAAATGATACAAAATGTGTAAAGACACTTCGAATATGTCCACAGACCATTTATTGCTTCTTCTAATTGACATTAGTTTATTTGCTTCATTTGATTTGCCTTGTCTATATTATTCTAAACTAACTTATATTTCAGACCCAATCGTTTAAATATGTTTATTTAGAACTTTAAAATACAGTTTTTGTCTATTAACTATCTAGTAGACATTCAGACATTACATTTCCATTAAATCATCAAAAAATAAACTTATCTCAATCAATTACTCAAATGGTTATTAAAAGAAATGGAACACCGTTGCCAACAAAAATTATACTTTCCAATTGGAATTTCAAAAATATCATTCTAACGTAAGTAGAGGCTCAAGAGGCAAGCAGATGGCACTTGACGTTATTATAAAATTAATTGCGCCAACGAAGCTGAATTAAGGACGTCGAGGAGCCGTTCGAAATAAGCTGTCCTTGCTTAATCCAAAGGGAATATTTTATATGGAAAAAATAATGAAGCCAATCCCAATACTTTTCTATTGCTAAGAGGAATTTGAATTAAATATATTTAAAATACTACTACACACGTCCTATAGTACCATTTATAATCAATATAAAAGGTACTAAAGGACTTGTGTAGTTATTTTAAATTTCTTGAGTCTTCATAACTTTCATTTATGAAGACTCTTTTAATAAACTTAAAATAAACATTTAAACACTTAAAGTGGTTTTAGAATTATTCTGGGTTGAATTATTTAAAGAATTTAACACGTTTTTATCATAATCAACGTTGTTTGCAGAATCTTGCGGACAAAATTATGAAACGTGTCTAAAGATTTTTAAGTTATTTTGGCGAAATCAGACCATTTGTTTCTGTAACTTCCCTATATCAAAGTGATGATAGATAAACCAGACATCAGTTTAAAGTATAGGGGACATATTTTCTGGCTCAATGCTTATCAAGTGGTTATATAATTTATCATGTGAGAATCACGTATTAATTACGTACATTTGTTTTCGAATTATTACCTAACAAATCTGATGAATTGATTGATTGAAACACTAGTTAATTCTGTTTTTGAATATATGTTTAAAAAGGTATTTTTAAACAATATAGAAAGTCAGAAAGTAGTTTAAAAACATATAAACATTTTTTTTATATAATACGTATTTATTATGTTTATTTAAACAATTTTTATGTAACGCGTATCTTTTTTGTATATATATTGTCTGCTCCACTATATATATATACATATATTTACTTCTGTTTCGTGTAATGGTTGACTGAGAGATAATGCTAAATAGCATTAAGTCCGCCATTTGTACATTTTGTAATATTTTGTGTAATAAATTTCAATAAATAAATAATTAAAATAATTGAATTAATTAAAGTTCGCTTAATCAATAAAAAAAACAACACGTACAGTAATGAAAACTCGGGCAAAAGTCAAATACATATTTCCTAATTGATGTCAATAAATGTTTATTGCCATCATATCCTTTTCTAGTAATTTATATTAATAGAGTAACACTTCTGACATTATTGACAACAGCATGACGTCAGAGTTTATTTCAATACTACAGTCAAAACAAAGGAAATCTATTTTTGAGAGCTCCGTTGTTTCGTCGCACAGTTGACAGCAAAGTTTAGGTAGTATTTGATTTTCAGGAAATATGACACCCGTTTTTGTATCTAGTTATGCCAAGAAGTTTAATCTCAAAATCCTCCAGGTATACTATATATACTATAAACGCTATTTCAGCTCACCTTACAAATACCAAAACAAATATAGCTATATCTTCAGTATTTGTTGTTGTTGATACATGAGTTTCCCTTTTATATGTAAGTCAACGTAATAAAAAATCCTCCCCATAGCAACAACATATAACGTAATAGCATTACGATTCCCGTAGCGTTCTACATGCTTCACCAGCACTAAAGTCCCCCTGTTATGAAACACGGATCCGCGCCGAACGGGTGTCGGAACGGGCGTGGTTGGAATTCGATCAGGGACACTAGCAAATAGTTACATTTTATTCCAATCCCATTTTCTACTAGTCATACACCTTTTCTACCAATATTAATAATAATACCATGATTGAAGGTGTATTTTTCAAACTCGTTAGTGCTGGTGTGCAATGATCATTCACAGCGGAAACAACTTATGATAGAATATTAACCGAAATTGTAAAAAGACTTGGTTGGTATTGCAAAATAGAATTTGTGACTACCACAGAAAATATAACTTTAGTTAACACGAATTATATATACATTATTTTATTAGTTGGACTACCAAAGAAAAATGTGGAGTCTTCTTCTTTATTTTTAGGAGTAATTATTAAAAACATATCACACGAGAAATAATTTTAAGTATCCTGGCTCTAAAATAACTAATATTGTAATTTGTACACCAAAGCAAAAGACCTAAAGTTTTACCCTGTGGCAGTCAAAACGCCCACAATGGCAAAAGCGTACAACCAACTACGGCTCGTAAAAGGAACGAACGAACCGTGGTCGACGCAATTCGAACTATGTCGTAGACTAACGCGGTAATAACTGACTAGGACGGGATGCTGCTTTCAAACGTATCACAACACTGAGATAATTGTTCTGTCATTGTGTTGTTATAACAGAAGAATTCCCTTATTTTTCGATCACTTTATTTATTAAGTTTATTCTTAAATGCCAAACATCAAACATTTAAATAGTTTTCATGTTGTTAACATAATATTATATTTAAACTTGTGGTCATTATAACAAGTCCTCTTAATTCAAGTTATAAAATTTAAAAATTATCACCTGGAAGCAGTTGCGTATAAGAAGATCAGCATTACTATGTAATGTTTACTGATCCAATTTAAGTAAGCCTGCTATCGTGAAACATATGTACAAAGAATACAGCGAAATCGTTGCGCAACCCAGACAAAATAGAAGAATTGGTATTACGTGTCGTATATGTTGGAACCTTTTCCATAAAATCTACTAACAACGGCAAGCAACTAAAAGCACATCCAAACATCGTTTAAGAACGGTTAACGTTCCAGTAGCACCTAATGGTGCCAAAAACCTCGAGCAAACATGGTGTAAGCTACTCCTAATCTCGACGATGGCAGGCCTCTATGTTATGTTAGGCGGCTGATAGTAGTCCTGTATTAAAATTAAATTCTCGCCAAAGGCGGGTCAGCACTCATTCATTATCGAGGGTAATATGAAAGCTTCGACCTCACTACACTGTGTTTAGTTCTACTAAACATGTTCAAATTTCGAACATCAATTTCAACTTCAGCTCTGTTTTATGCACGCGCTGGGATTTTCTTATTGATAAACGAAATATGGTTGCGAAATGTTATTAGCTGGCCTTAATTAACAGTTGAAAATTAGTAAATTGTTCGTGCCCAGGGAATTTATTATTATAATAAATGTATAAACTAAGCATTTTCTAAATAATGGCTTTAATTTCTAGTTTATGACTTTAAAAATATTGCTGTTTAGTTTTCTATTGTATTGGATGTCTAAGAGAAATTATTTGGTGGCCCAAGTCTTATATCGATTTTGATATTCAATAGCATAAAAGGTCACGACTCGAGAGAAAACATCCCGAAGATGACGTCTCGACAAAGGACGATAAATTGTGTAATGCGGTAAGTAGATGGCTCAGTTTCAAGAACCCGCGGGACTCTGTAAAAGCAGGCTTACTCTTATCGCTTTTAATTTGAAACGATGCCAGAAAAATAAGGAGTTCCTGCAGGAGGCGACGGAGCAGCGACGGTGTGCGATTACTTAACTTTAGTGCGGCTACCGACTGAATTACACGAAATGGCGCCCAGCGTGGGGCTCGGTATAAGTAAGCAAATTGTGAGAGCGAAACGCCTAGGAATTGCAAATTCAAGCGGCTTTCCCGCGTTTTGTTCGAGCCAAGTCGGCCCGCAATTCGCACACCTCTAGCTCCTTACATTATTTAAAGAAGTAGCCGCACTGGATTCAGAGTTTCAGCTTTTTTCGCAGCAGAAAATTCATTCATAATTTATATATGTTTGTTAAACTTTTTTCTCATTGCACTGTTACGTTTTCAGCATTCTCTTTTTACTTATATGTTCGAGTACGTACTATGGAGCAAAGAACCTCATGCGAGCAAAACAAAGAATAATCTCGGCGCTAATTTCGCCTATCGCGGCGAATAGCTGTTTCAATTATTTTTTCCCGCGTATCTCACAGAAAAAGATTGCACAAACAAATGTACAAATTAAGCGCAAACGAGCCGCCATTTGCCGTGTAATTTCATCGGACTTTTGGTAAAAGCGAGTCAGGCCTACCCATTCCGATATTTCGACTTGAGAAATAAATGCTTGCCTATAATTTTAACAAATTTCCTCTCCAATGTGGCATTACGATTTGCGACAGAGCAATCTCGCTCATGATTGCGTTGCAAAAAACGCTAAGAGGCTCCTTCTGCGACGTTACATCTTAATGTGGCCACAATATACATAATGGTAAGATATTTAGACCACGAGTGCTCCTGACTGCTATACATCAAACGAAGATATTACCACAAAACGCCTGTTAGATACCGACAGCATAAAATATACGAAACGTTTTGATATATTTGAGGGATATGGAAATCGGTCGAGGTGGGGAGTCTGAATATGTATGCTGAGATCGTTTATGACGAGAAAAAATATTGAGATAACAATCGCCGGATTTATTTGTTCTACATTACGGAGAGGGTCAAATGAAATCAAGCGTTTAAGTTTATCGGAAACATATTATATCAGGAAACAAATTGAAGAATTATACATTATATTTAAGTAACTTACTACGCCACTTAGATGATCCTAGTATAAATGTTATTACTAAAATACTACTATTATTACATTATAATACTACTATTACAAAATAATGTTCATCATTCGTATAAAAACACATACATATCAACAATAGGAAATGTCAAAGAAAGTGTGGAAGTGGTAAAAGAATCTATAGCTCTTAATTTTTTTAATATTAGCATCACAAGTGAAACTATCGTCGCATATAAACGAAGTCACGAGTTAACGTTGCTAAATGCGAATTTCAATTACTACCGAGCACTAGAAGTCTTCCTTGCGAACCAGCAGCAATTTCCGTGTTGCAGCTTAACGACCTTACATTTCCGCATTAATATCGATATAGATGGTAAATTTTAGCTTGTATGAAGTATGTACCATCTTTACATTATGTTTAAAATAACTCTGACTAACTACACTATTTTGTTTTTACAAGCTTCTCAAATACAAAATTATAACATCTCATACATTGACCTGACTCCGTTATATGTCACTTAAAGGACTTGTGTTACACTTATAGATATCAGACGAATAACAAATATATGCAAGTATCCTCATATAAAATATTTGTCCTGGTGGGGGTCCAACCCTAGACTTGGCGCACAAGATAGGATCACTTTCACCTGGGCCACCAGGCTCGTTAAATTAATATATTGATGTATGGTGCCAGTGATGACGGATGGCATGGACATAAAGGTCAAAAGTCGCTAGAGATAGATATTATTGCCAAATTCAATAATCCAAATTCAAAAAAGTGAATAGTGTCGCAGTGGTAAACCGTTAAGCAACGTCCACCCATCAAAATACACAGATGATGGAGTCCAGGACTGAAGGACCGTGCTGGCTGCAGACCACAAACAGTCCGACCTGTTGGAAATCTTATGGAGATGCCTGTATTCAACCAATAGGAACTGAAATTTCAAGGAAATGGCTTAAAATGTATAATCAGTTTCTTACATATTTGTGAATTCAATTGAGTTGGCGACTCGTTTGATAACTACGTGCACCAAGTTGTGGTGTGGTAAGTGGTTAGTTATAGAAGGTATATAAACTTCAAAATCCAATACTGTGAAACATAAAAGAAACTAGCGTCGTATTTATGTTTTGCAGTAAAGTATGGATCGGTCGAATTCTGAACAGGTGTGACATGAACATGAATTCTTCATTACAATGTGTACTGCTCATGCTGTATCCACCACAGTATAGTTGTGAACTTGGATCTTAAAGTTATTCATTCCTACGTACTCTTACGACAAGTAGTTCAGCTAGGTAAGTCTAACATATGGAAAAAAGTTAATCGCTGGCACCAACTCGGCGGGGATGCGTTTGGAAAACGACCATACATATTCTTATTCAACATACCTCAGTGTCTCAAGTCGAGCCTAGGACTAATGTGTGTTAACATACCGATAGTAATGAAACGTGTTCTCTCACCGTAAGTCTTGTAAGTCAACGAATTGTAACTCAACAATATGGATCCTATGAAAAAGGCAATGCTCGGAGTCTCTTTACGCGATCCAATTAGGAAAAAGGAGTGTAGTAAGAGAACCAACTTTATCAACAGACAGAGATAAACCTATTAGTTAAGTAACTGAAAGCGCAGAACCAACGGCTCATGAAACTTGAACATTCTAGAATGCAAACCTCGCACCGGAAAACATAAAATACATAAAGTAGGACGTCCATCCACGATCGTACTGAATAAAGCACTCATACAACCGGTACAGGTTGTTAAAATCACATAGGCATCCCATGCCCAGCAGTGGATGGCTGATATGATGATGATGATGTATGTAATAGAAAAACTGGAACTCGAAATGCTATACAATCATTGACTATACAATCCATAATTATCCTAGTTCTAAAACTGATCCTAATTTCGATTAACTAGAACGCGATAAATCGAATAAATCCTATATAATGTCGAACACTGCTCTGGCAATGGGCCATGATAGCCGAGCGTAATTAGAACAGATTTTGATGGGAGTCTGTACAAATAATAGCCTCCCAATGTTTAATGATAATCTCCAGTGAAATCAGAACACTAGATATAAACAGAATCGTCGATGAATATATTGGAAACAAAGGGCTCAGGCCCTAACTGATATAACTGAAATACACCTTTTTACATTGTTAAGACCAAATGTCAATCAACGCTCTGAAATTTGAAGTATGTAGGTACTTTTCAGAAGTCTTCGTGTTCCTCCAATGCATTTACTATTTACTCCCGCTAGCGTCAAAAATCGAGACTATTCCAAAGCACAAAGTTGTTAGTCCAAAAGTAACTTTATACATTTTCCTGTATACATTTGTTTCGATTTATTTGCCCCAGTTCTAGGATATGCATGGGGGCTGATCGTCCAAAGACGTCGTACGTGCAGGCAAAGGTGTGTGGAATACCTTGAATATTTCATTAATAGCGCCGATGTCTCAGTAAAAGAACAATAATTCTGAAAAATTGATATTTTCTTGAATAAGGAAAAGGACAAAACTTATAACAAATATTTCAGCAGTATAATAAAAAACATTTATACTGAATTTTATTGGAAAATAGCAAACTTTGCATACTCGTTTTATCCCTTCAGGGGGTGAAGTTTTAAAAAATCTTTTCTTCGTGCTCCCCTATATCACAAAAGGAACCCTTTTAAAATATTCGAAGTTGATTTATCAGTCAGTCAGTCAGCTTCTTTTATATATATAGAAAATAATTAACTATAAGTAATATTGAACGCCGTTAGGTATCGGGACAGTAGAATAGTACCAGGTGTCGTAAGATTTGACTACTAAGATACCAGAACTAACAGATAAAGCTGCGCACTACGATAACCATAATGGGCAAGCGCCCATCGCCGAAGTAATGGGCAAAAATTTCCCTTTCTAGCAGAAGCCCATGAACAGCTTGGACTTTATATTTATATACCAGTATTCTCACGAAAACGGAAACTACTAGGGTTAAACCGGGTTCCGCTAGTATTTAATAACTACAAAAATATATTTGTACATAATAAATCTATGGGTATACACAATTCCAGGTATACAGCAAACTTTTTTGAACTATACTTCTATTAAAAACGATTAATTCGCGTGAAGTCACATTCTTTTGTGCCAGTTTTTTCTTTTCCTTTACTTTCATATTCCGTTAAACAGTAAATATTGAAAACTTAATTAAATCAAAAGATTTGCTTTTGTCTATTTGCTTAATTCACCCATAACTTATGTTTATCCACGGTATGTTGCGGAGTTCTTGATAATTAAGTCACCGTTGTAATTAGAGTTTGTGGTCAGTTTAAAACCAGAGCTATATAAATGAACATAATAGAGCGAACAAGCCTTCATTGTATAACGGTTTTATTCATCATCATACCAGCCATTGAAAGTCCACTGCTGGACATAGGCCTCTCCAAGAAATGAGATTTTTTGCCCATAATTGCCGTGCTGGGCAAGCGTGCTGGCAATCGCAGTGCGCTGCTTTTGCAACGGTAATGCTGCAGCCTTTCACCGCCCTATGCATTTCAGCTGCACTGTTCCGGATGGATATACCGCCATCTGTCGGTTCTGGTACCTTAGTCGCCTCTTACGACACCTCGTGCAGTGGAAGGTACTATTCTGCTCTACCAGAGTACCTCACGGCTATATTATAATTGATTCATATTGATAGTAGACATCGAATAAGAATATTGAGAGGTAATAAAATGGTTAAGAAAAATCGTCAAGGCTAAGTTTCTAAAACAATGCAATCATTATATTTATGTTGTTTATGATCACATGCACATCATGATCATCATTGCACATGATTTCCAGTATTATATATGAGGTATATATTTATTATTATTGAGGTTTTCCATGTGTAACTTTTTAATAAATATTTCATTGCATTTGTTCACTTTCACTCCGTCAATTATATCCGTAAAGCTGTTATTTATAATCCAGAATGCGAATTTAAATTTACTTAAATATATATACTAGTGATATTTACCTACAATTTATTTGGATTTAGCTATCATAGAATAAGTTTTCTATAATTATAAATATATGTGCTGAAATATTCCTAAATAAGTACATCATAGGTACAACGTACACTTATGATATAATTAAATAAATACTATGGTTTATACATAGCTAGGTAATAAATAAATGAATGCGTCACTGGATATAGTTTAACATAATAGGGAAAATATCATGAGAGTCGATTTCCTTCTTTCGTTATAAAAACTAGTGAAATCTGCGAAGAATGTCCACCGTCACTCCCTTGGCTCGTGAACGCTCGATTTTTTCTACTCAGCCCCGATACCATTTCCTCCTTTTGATTGATGGATAATAATGAAACCGAATTGATCTATAAGTTTCTATATCAATCTGTAATAGTTACTTTAGGATGACATGTTTTTAGGGTGTTTTTATTGCCATCGTCGGAGTGGAAGCCTTTCAACGTTCGCGAATCATCTTTACATATTTTATATACTTTGTGATAGTTAATATTATATACCACAAAAAGAACTCATGTAATCTTATTTTGTACGCCAATGGTTGGGTTCGATCTCCTCCCAGGACAGTATATCCATATGTTGATATTAGTATTTTTACTGTATCTGGGTGTTTCATATATGTAATTAATTATCATATTCATGATACCACTGTTGCCCGATGTCCGTAACACAAGTGCTTTAAGCTACTTATCTCGGACGGAGGTTATATTATGTACTGGTTATATATGAGATTTAGTGTGAACTATAAATATTCAAATTAAAATCATATACAAGTTTTTTGATACTCATAAAAAAAACTAAATCTATTTAAAATTCCCCGTTGCCCAGAGCCATACGTTTTGCTAAAGCAAAGAGCAATATTTTACAGTATAAGTAAAGTAAAAAAACTGCCAATCTTATTGGGAACTATTGACATGCAACTCTAAGATTTTATTGAGCCATTAATTTTCTCCTAAGCTCGACTTATACCGTATATACATCACTGTAATCTTGTTTGAGAATTTGCAGTTTGCAACATCTGGAGCTGTTTATCTTGACAATAATGAAAAAAAATTACATACAATTATTTATTTTGATTCTAATTTTGACGTTGTAAATCTAAATGAGGTTTAAACGAAAGCTGTTGCTAGCATAGGTAAGAGTATCATTAATAGTATAATAAATGTGAGAGTTCCTCTGTCTATTTCACGACCGACTATGACGTACACAGATTTTATACACAAATATTTTGAACCGCAGGTCCTTATCTAGGCTATTTTTGATCCCCGCAATAAAAGAAAAGCTCCCGCAGGACACGACGTGTGACATACACGCGAATAGAAACGCTCGTGGAAAGCTAGTTTAAAACAATTAGTTAATAGCCCTAATTTTCTACAAACACACATTTGTGTAATTACGCATCAATATTCCTTTGCACGTTTTAACCCAATTAACTGCGATAACGACTTTAGTAATACCAGTAGAACGATAGACATCATTATAGTGTACTATTATAATGTTTTTATCTTATTAAGTGTCATATAATTTATTCAAACGATTACACAAACTAATATCTTTAATTCATTTTTGTGTTTGTACTTCTTGGACTGTTTTCGAAAAAAATACTCTTAATCCTTCAGGTACTATTTTAAAAGTCGAAAAAGTTTGTTCTGTTTAATTGGATACTGGTATTTATGATTATATATTTTCTATATTACAAATTTAAACATCATTCCATCCCTGTCGTATTTTTTTAATTGTACTCTTTAGTACAATTAAAGTTTATTTATCATTTATCCTTTATTCCTCAAATCAAATGGACTCTATTTTTAATTCAATTTTAAATATCAATATATCTATATTGATGTGAAAATCGGTTCACATAGCCATTCTAGTAAAATTAATATTTTTTTATCTGACTGTAATACTTAAAATAATTTTATTGAAATATCATGTTTTTAATCTTTTATCACTAATCTTAATGTGTCCATTGTTTGAAATATGGTTCATATAATGATTCTAACAGAATAATATTTTTTAAATCTGATCGATATACCTGTATTTCATTTACATACATTAACAAAAATGGTACTCTTTAATAATACACAATGTCTATTAAAGGCTATATTTCTATACTGGCATACCTACAAATCTAGACATACAAACTGCAAACGAGGTCACAAGATGCACATATTGAAATCAAATTTGATTGAAAGCTAGACAATGGTGTATCTCCTACGGCCGAGAAGCGCCTAGAGCCCGCTCGTCGGATCGGAATCGCCACAATGGTTATCCAATACGGCGATAAGACTGGAAGTATCTTGATTTGGAATAGAATGGAAATATACTCCTAGACACGTTGGTATTGAAAACAAATACATAAGTTTAAAGGTATACATTGTACAATGTAAGTAATTAAACATTTTCAGCAAAGGAAAAATGACTTTTATCGGGCTTACACTAGCAGAAATTCAACGTTTCTTCTCAAGTTTTGCTAACTACTTCTACAAAACTTAAAATTATTTTACCTTACTCAAATTTGAATACCAACTTTAAATAACCTAATGAATACAATCCAACCACGCAAAAAAAGAAATTAATATAGATATTTTTTTTTAAATGGAGATTAAATATTCTTTACTTAAGTTCCATCCAAAGCTTTGTCAATATTTTTAGCAAAAATTTGTTAACTATAAAATTATCCGATAAAACAACCAAGCAGCGACAAAAAACCTGGTTAAACGTTAGAAATACATTAATAGCTAGGATTTCTTTACCAATCATTAAATTTACCCACCTCGAATTCATTAAACGTTTTAAAGTGAATCATTCAACGACAGCCGACGGCCCCGATGGCAGTGTCCCTCTCTTATGCACCAAAAGCCGTGGGTTCGATCCCTACCCAGGACAAATATTTATATGATGATATTTATGTTTGTTTCGTGCCTGAGTATTAAATATTTGTATTTAAAACAGTATATTTGTGGTTCTTCTATTGTTTGATGTGCGTAACACAACCGCTTTAAATGACTTATCACGGAATGAGGTCAATGTATGAGATGTTCTAGGAATTTATTGTTATTATTATTGTTTACTAGCTGTGTGTGAGTAGTTTTTTTGGGTACCATACCTGTTTACCTAAACTTTGAATGTCATGTTTATTTATATCAAATCAATGGCCTGAAAAATAAGTTTCAAGTTTCTAGCTCTAAAAATAGCGATACTTCTATAAATTCATCCCCCTTTTTGACCCCTTACAACCATTATTTCGGATTGAAAAAAAACCTATGTTCTTTCTCAGGGTCTAAAGATTGTCTGTGCCAAATTTCTTGTCTTGGATTTGCCAAATTTCATTGAAATGATGGGTTCAAAATTTGAACTAAATTAAGTTGAGAGGTAAGGATCGATACTGTTGGCAGAGGGCCGAACTATATATCAATCGTTGTCAAAGCCCACATACATCCGACAGAATACTGACGATTTATTCATGAATATTACATTTTGAGTAGACACAGGAAAAGCAATGTCTTTTACACAATGTCACGCGCAATTTTATCTCTTCATCATCTATACTCTCATTCTCATTCATCATCATTATCATAACATCGTAGAATCATTTGTCGGTTCCAGTAACTCAGCTACCTTATGACACCTGGTACAGGAGAGATACTATTTTGTCGTTACCTCACAGCATTTCACATTAAGACTCGGATATTTGTAGGTGCAGGTACATCCATACACAAAACGTACCTCGAATATTTTTCGTAACGTACATTTGACCACCCACAATTAGATTCCACTTATAACTAATACTTTACAACTGTCAAACTTGATTTTGACATTTAAAAGGACGATATGCTCATTGTCACAAAATATGGGTGAAGTTAGAAAATAATGATACAAAATGAATACAAATTTATGTTTCAAATGGAGGTGGTCTTTTGGTAATAAAGTCGTCGTAGGCTGTGTTTGGAGGCGTGAAATATAGAACGACATCGTTTACGGCCCGAACTGCAGGCGCAAGTAATAAATTAATTTAGACCTTGCTTAGGGTTGCCAACGGCGCGGTTAAACTAATGACAAAACATATGTACAGCAACAAATTTACGAGAGTATTGAGGGTCGATAGATTGTTTGACCTAAAGTGAAATCATCATCTTCCACAAACATATGTTATGTGTTTACTGCTCTTTATTAAATCAAGCTTGCCGAATAAGTCCTGTTTTAAAAAAAATAATAAGTAGTTTTATTTTAAATATAATATAGTTTCCCATTCATTCACTTCTGACATTTTATATTGAAATGTCGACTTCATCTAAACAAGCCACGCAGGCACAAATACAAACATAAACTTTAGTCTATTTTGGTTAACTTGGCACACAAACCCTTGCTATAACCATGAAGTTATTTTTGGTACCCTTGTTTATGCCAATAGAGTCACCATGCAAGATTAAACAAATTCAACCCGTTGGCGCCCCTAACCGGTGCATAGTTGAGAGAAATTAAGCGGGTGCAATAAAGATTTGCTCGTAAAACTATTCGGGAGCAGCCAACAATTCGGATTAAGGCCTGGAAAGCAGCCTGCCTAGAAAATAGTCTGTCTGGAAATCCGCCTAGAACTCTGGAAGAATTACAGAAACAATGGGAGCGCTTTTGTAGTCGCTCATGGTGAATTTGCTTTGTCTTCCGACACTGTAGTAAAGGGAACTTCTTAAAGTCTTATTGATTTTTTTTAGACCGTTTTATGGTGTACAATACTGTAGTACATAATTTTGATCTATGTGTCAGGTTCAGCCAGCGTTTGCAATGTAATCGCAAAAATACATGTTTATTTACGACATAAAATTAAAAACTTCTAAAACTATAATTGTTTCTCTACTATATTATATAAACCTTCCACTTTGCTCTATCTATTTAATCTTTATCTGTAGCGTAGTTTTAACGATCTTAGTATACATAGGCACAGACAGCGTAAAGTGACATTATTTTATACTGTACTGTACACTTATGTAGGGATGAATTTAAAATTTAAAAATATTTTCAAATATGTATATGTATATATATTAATAAATATAGTTGTTAAATGATAATAGTAAAATTGAAAACACAGTCTAAAAAACATAAAACGATAAAAAATTCTTCACCAAATTAAAAGGTCCTCCAAGTCGTGCTATAATTAATCTATGTCCGAACTTCTCTTCCCAGAGGCCCCGGTCACATGGCTGACTGCCAACCTCGCACCGTGTCTCAAAGCCTACGTCACTGCAGGGTTGCGAGGTTACTTAGTTTCCCGTATACATACCAGACAACTTAACACGAAAACATTTTTAATTCAAAACGTGTTTGTAAATCTTTGTTAAAATAATATTTACTAGAAAAAATATATCTGTCTCAGGCTCGCAGGTCCTAGATATAAGTTTTTTTTCTAGTAAATATTAATTTAAAATATAATTCAGCATTAAAGTATATTATCTTTGCAATATAAATGCATGCTGCCCAACTTTTTCGCCCTCCAAATACATAATCATTTCATTTCCACATAATCTGTCTCATTTGTGGGTGGGCGATCTACTCTTTATAATTTTTAGCGCAGATACCCTTTAGCTCAGGTAGTAGGATTATATCATGCGCGTCAGTTTGATCTTCACCCAGAGTAAATATTTATATAATGAATATTTATATTTGTTCGGTGACTGAGTGTTATTTATGTGTATCTAAGCCTTATATTTGTAATTTTTCTGATGTATGATATCCGTACCACATGTGTTCAGAGTTATCTCGGAGTCAGGTCAATGTATGTAATGACATGCAACTTAAAAATATATAATGAGTTTGCGCTTCAGTTTCTCTATTCCATTTTTTTTTTTATTATTTATTTTTAATTTAGTAATACTAGAAAGACTTACATAATAATTAGTACCATTAAAGCAAAAAACTAGTCATTATATAAAACTTATAATAATTAATCTCGTATTGTAATATTTTTGTAACTTCCTGTCAAGTACTTACACCGCTGGCAGCCCTAACCATAGCGCATACGTTCCACCAAACATTCGGTACGAAGGCTAGAATCCCTGGTATTACCTACAAAATTGTTTGCCAAGAATAGAGAAAAAGGCGCCATTTATCAAAACATTAAATCAGCGGTGAGATCCTAGAAAGATTATTTTTATATGTGGCATGTACAAATGCTTTCAAAGTATTTTTTTACGCCAACAGAAGGAAAAATGATAACGAGGTGGATTCCTATTACAGAAGCCAAACAAGATTCATCCAAATAAAGTTGCTATTCACGACGCCAAAAAATATAATAGCAGAACTGTAAGAACATGTTATCAAACGTAAGATTAATAACGAAGCAACTACAATTACTTTTTTACAATGAAGCACATTGGAACTTTTCGACTTAACCTTTAAAAGTCATCACGATACGGCAGCGCGTGAAAACCAATCGCAGCCTAAATATAATTGAATATTCCGTGATCGAATCGGCAGGAACGGCAGGATATCAACACATTGCGCGTAATGGACCGGAATCACAGCGGAAACGTCGCTCACGCTGCGAAAATCCATACCACCCGCAGTTTTATATATTATTCTCATTGAAATGCAGGAACTAAAAATGAACAAGAATCTCTTGACGGTAGCGCCTTGCGTGGATGTAATCAAGCATTCCCGTGTCATGGTATCGTGTACATTTGTAATGGTGAAATTGTAGGGAGGGAGCGAGGTGCTTAAATCTACATTTAAAAAAAAAATCTTTTTCAACAGCAAATCGTAATATTGGATTATTTTTTAGGAATATCAGACGACGAAACGTTATCGAAATTATGTAAGGTACAATTTTAATACCCCAGTATTTAGTCCTAGGGAGAACGTGATTGATTATCCTAGCCAAATAACGTCCACTGCTGAACATAGGCCGCTTCCAGAAAGTGGGAATTCTACTCAATTAACAATCGTGGTGGCAATCGCAGTGGTCGATAATAATAAATTCACACATGTCATGCATTGATCTGACTGAATTCGACAACAGAAATATTGCAAATACATATATATAACAATACACAGACAAATATGTATATGACAAAATATTTTTTTCCCCTAGATGGGAATCGAACCCACCAGCATCTGCACCATGGGGCTCATCACATTACCTCGCACATTTTTATTATTCATATCTCTCTGAGCGACTCATTCTGAGCTATGACCTATTTGTCTCACTTTACAATGACATACGTAATTAACTTTATTTTTGTTGTTATAGTATTATTTTTAAACAAAACGTATTGTCTATCAGTTGGAGTCCCTCACGTCATTCAACTTGAATTAAGGTAACTTAAAGTCAAGGTAATTTTAAACCTTATAGCAATTAAAAACAGCTTTTAATCAGTACTAGTAAAACTAGCCAATTGCAATGCCATCAGAGTTGAAACAGGAAAATTTTGTTGTTTGTCTTAAACCATAGGCGCCACAGTTCTATGTCTACTCTTATAAACAGGCTAAAACTTTTAGGTAAAATCACCGTACTTATGCGCAGGCGATCTGACCCTTTAGGGTACTGCAATACCCATTATCTTAAATACCTCTTGAAAAATCGGCAACCACACTATAATTTTTTTCGGGGAGTAGTTTAAGTTTGTTGTAATTACTGATTACTCTTAAGCAATCTTTAGCTAGTTACTAAATAGGTATATCTTTATAATTTATATATAAAAATTAATTATATTAATTCTACTATTAACTAATTTTTATTACAAAACGTTCGTTTATCTGAGACATAAAGTATTAAACACAATCAATTACTTGTATACATTCAAACATAGTTATAATTTCCAGTATAACAGAGAAAAAAGTTAGAAACTTTTTGTTCAACATGACAACTTTAAGCTTAAAAAAAACGGAATGTCAAATGTATAGCCTCGTGCATTCGACGTTTTTACTAACTATGCATCCAACTTCCACGGAGGTATATTATTCACACTCCACGGGTGGTAGGAGGTCGGTATATTTAATCTTCTCGAGGGAAACTCTCAGTTATCGGAGGGAAATGCATAATCTGGATCCGGAAACGGGGCTCAGATTTTCACTGACTGGATGAGATGCCCGATTTTATGTGGAATTATTTTTTATAATCTTACAGGAAAACGAGTGCTGTGTGTCGCATCAATAGATTTTCGAATTGTGTGTGGACATTCATGTTGAATTGATTTGGCAACAATGGCGAAGACAGGATATAGCAATTTACTTAGTCTTGTCCAAAGCACTGGAAATGTGCCAAATATGTTATGATCGTATTTCTATATCATCAATACGTATAAGAAAATTGATAGACTGATGTTTGTATAATATAGATGTTTAACAAAATATAATACAGATGTTGAATATGATAACAAGACATGCCATATAGCAGTGTTTGCCTTGCTGTGTTCCGGTTTGAAGGATTAGAAAGGCAGTAAAATTCAGTAATTTCACATTAACCAATGGTAATGTGCAATAGTGGCTTCATGTCACAAGGTTAACAACACGCTAGTGATATCCTTGTAATATTATGTGCGTCTGTAAGCTGCTGTGGTGCTTATTATCACGCGGTCTGTGTACAAGTACACAGACCGCGTCGGCTTGTTCTAATAAAAAAGAAGTCAAAACAATAATTTCAGATTTTTTATAAGTTTTAAAGTAAATATTTGTGCAGGCATTATGCAAACAACAATATAGAGCTGAATGCAAAATATGAAAACAAAATCACCGATTTCCAACCCAAACTGATTTTACATCAAGCAAATAAGCATTTTCATATAATAAATGTAGAAGTGTTGTGTTGTTTGTTACACGTTATGACTTAACCAGGCATCCGATATTTTTGTTGATTGAAGCGTATGCGACATTGGCTTCTTTTCATTTAAGATTTTTTGTATTGGATGTTACAAAATGCATATATCTGATGAAGAAAACAAAATAGCTTAGCTTTTTTTTTAATAAAATGTGACAACTTAGCTGGCATCTTCCCTATATTGGTGCATACCTGAAAACAAAAAAACATCACGGTTAATATTATCTTGTTGAAGTCATTACGTATCTATACCTAAATTGAATCTATAATATTTAAAAAATACTTTGATGGGCCCGACGCCAAATGTCATAAGATTGACGCCCATAGATTATGTTTTTTTTCCTGTATACAGACATAGGTGGGATTAAATATGTATATAGGTATTATATATCTTTAATTCCACTGTTATCCGATATCAAGTGCTTCAATCAACATACTTCGTAGTCTGGTCACAATAATACAAGTTGTTGTGAATTCATTAGTTGTACTAAAAACTCTTTTTTAAAGACTCAAAAGCGGTTTATTTAAGTATATTTTTATTAAGACGTTGCAGTAAATTTGCGGCAACTGTCCTCAAGATTGCCTGATTTCAAGTTTTATTAGGAGTAGTGAAACGACAAATAATAATTTAACGAAAAATTTTTTCTTATTTAAAAACAACCCTGCTTGTTAAATACTACGGCCGAGATTCTATACTGAATTAGGTACTCATTAACGACTAATTTAATAGAAAAAATGAACCCCAAAAAATCAAACCTTATTGATTCAATCTTCATCGAAGCGAATTTCACAAGAAATTCCGAGCGTCAATATTCTCATTATCGAGATATCGGCAACGGCGAGAATGCTCGCTCAGGACGTATCGAAGATTTTGTGACACCTGTCAAATGTGTGACAAAGGTCACGCCGGGTGACACCTGATAAGCTATATCGAGTCACTAACTTAGTTTGTTAATGGTGACGCTGATCACACAGGTAAACAAGCTATACGTATCAAACAATTTTCCCTTTAAAATTTTCCGGTTTTAAAAGTGGTTAAGTAATGAAATGTAAAAGTGATATCCTGCAATTCACTCTAACCTCTTTCTACGACCACCAGACAGTAGCACTCGTATTGATGTATTCTAATTTGAATGATAAAACAGGTGGTGAAATCACTGGATAGCATAACAAAGTTGAGAAACAGTCCGCGTGATACTAAGCGTCAACGCAGCCTATAGAAGCTCTCATTATCACAAAGATATCACTAGCGCGTTGCCAACGTTGTGATGTAAAGCTATTATGTCACATTACCCAGTAATTTACACTTTAAACTGGATCACAGTGAGTGTGAGGTGCCAATGCAGTTTTAATTAGAATTAAAACGGTTCTATTGAAACTACTTTAGGAAACTAGCAGTGGACTTCCTGAGGCTGATATAATGATGATAACGTGGTTCATTGATTTGTTAGCCTGACGAATATATTTTCGTAATGATGTGTAACCGTTTCTCAACTTTCTTTCTTTTATAATATAAAACGTTTTTATTGTTTCTGTTGCCATGTTTTCAACGTCATCATTATCTTATCAGCCGTTGAATATTCACTGTTGAACAACCCTTACCCAAGCAAAAGAGCTTACTCAAGAAAAGGGTAATTTTGCCCTTAAAAAAATTTAAGCAATTACTGATATTTTAGGCAATATACAAAACCACGCATCACTAAACGACGAGCAAGGTGGATAGACAAACTGACTAAAACCGTAAGAACGCACTGAGTACTCACCGTTCACAACTGGTTCTATTGAAAATATCTCTGGGACATCTATGGAACGCCTGAACATCCGACGTCATGTACAACGACGTTGAACCATTCTTCGTTATAAAAATTAAGTGTAAGCAAACAAATGTATTCGAAAGTCTTTAAAAGCAATTGCTTCAGTTTCCCAGTAAATGACATCACATTATCAAAAATAACAAAACCGTCTATTGACATTCATCCAAGTAATTTCAATTACGCGGAATTAATTTTATCACTCTCCTTGTATTCAGCGTTAGGTAACCAATAAAATTAATTTGATTACAAAGGTCCAAGATAATGGTATCCCGACTCGGAGTTATCCCGCTGTCCCGGCATAATGACTTTGGAAGCTAATCTCCGTATAAAGTTAACTAAGGATCAGTCCATTCACACCTCAGACTACCATTGCGTACTTAGCATTCATTTCTCAGACTTAAACTTGTTATATAACTTTAAATTACTGTTTCTCTATCGAGTTAAAAACCATTTTATAAATGATTTTATGATTATTATTATATCATCATCATATTATTCTGGTTTTAGGTAATCTCAAATATCAGTTCCAGGTTCGCGAGCGGAATCGATGACGATCACACGAGGGTGCCTCTGAGACTCGACCTAGACTTCAGTAGATCCTGAGATTAGCGCCTTTAAACAAACAAATAAACAAACTCTTCCGCCTTATAATATTAGTATAGATATTATAGCAATGTGGTCAATATAATTGAACACATTTGAATAAAGCCGTTTATTTTTACGCATAGGAAACTACATAGAAAATTTCTCGCGATCAGCTGCCTTTTATAATCTAACTGTTACCTACTATAGGTAATAGTTAGATTATAAAAGACATTATTGCACTTTAAAACTTTTATTAAATAATCTCTTAACAGCAATGATATTATTTTCACCTCACCCTTGAATTCTGAGCCTGCCTTGAGTACTTTGATCTGAGATTCACTAGCTATGTAGTTTGTCGGACTATTCTTGTCTAGTTTACGGTACGCAGGTTTACGACGTCCCTGAGCACTGAGATAATGGGTTCACATCCCGTCTACGTCATAGTGTAGATAGAGCGTGCTCGTAAAATCTGATCATCTTTTGTAGCTTGTAGATATTTTATGGTCTACATAACTGGAAAAAAATGTAAAGAATATCTTCTTAGTAGGGCCTTCTGTGAATAAACTGTGAAATATATTTATTTTTATATATATATTTATCATTTTGCAGATCTATATATAAATGAAGAAGCTGACTGACTGACATATCGACGCAGGACCTAAACTATAAGGGTTAGAAACTTGAAATTTTGCACAGGGGTTCCTTTTGTAATATAGGAGAGCACTCAGAAAGGGTGAAACGGTTAGTATGAAACTTTGCTATATTTTGAAGTTAATCGAAATTCAGTATCATGGTTCTGTAATGAAAGTCATAATACACATATTATTTTTAAAGTTCTACAATTTAACGCGGGCGAAAACGCAGGATGCTGCTGGTTAACAATATATGTCTCTTATCGAAATTATTATTTTGATGATCGTAGTTTCATGTAAATTTTAAAATACACTAGTAAAATTGACTCAAAACTCTGGGATATCAATATTCCGACTCTCTGTCTGATCTGACTATTTACAATTTTTTTTTCAAGCATAGCAACGTCTATAAAAAGAGAGTATTATAGATAAATTAGATATTTACCGTCTAATACACAATAGTAACAACATCAGTACCGTTAAGTTCAAAATAAAGACCACAAATTGGCAAGCGCAGCATTGGATACACCCACATATTGGATAGGTGTACTAAATCAAACTGGATCCCGCTAAATACAAGCTGCCTACAACCGGTACTACTGAAAATATTTAGGCCAGGTATTACAAGCAGTGGACGTCCTGTGGCTGACATGATCATGATGGCGCAATGAATAGCTCGTTTATCCAAATTCACATAACAATGTGTAGATACTATAATGGAGTTGTTTAACAGCATGACATCGATCATATATGATTGTGATATTTTCAACTTCCGGACTGATTTCGTATTTTTAAAATATAATAGTTATATGTCACGCTGAAAAAGCTCAACAGATCTGAATGAAATTTAGCGCAATAATTAATGATAGTCTGGAATAACACATAAAGTACTTTTTATACCGAAAACATGTTCCAATGGAATAATAGATATTTCTTTTTTATTTTTTATAAAATCGGTATAACTTTGCACGTTCTGCTGTCTAAGAGCGATATTCTGCTTAAAATAACAAGATTCGAACAGGGACGCGATAATTAAAGGCTTCGCGGACAAAGCTAAGATGTACATATGCGTAAGTAATAGTTAAAAAAACTAGACTTTCCCTTGTGATCACCACCTGCTTTTTACGCCAAATAAATAAAATAAAATAAAAATTCTAGGTCCACTCGTTCACTTCATATTCATAAGCAAACATAGTCACTTACACAAACCTAGTAAACTTGCCTGTAAAGAGCTGTTAAAGTTATTGCCTATCCTTAAATTTTAATGCACTTGCCTTTAATGGCGTATCCTAAATAATTCACATTTAACAGACGATGCTGTAAATGGCCGAAGAAATGCCGGCGTCGAGTGAAAATTTACTATAAAACCAAGTAATACTTGAGCTTATTAGAATACGTCTGCTTTTCTGATATTAAACTTCCGTTAAAATGTCCAGGAGTTATATTTTTATTATATACACGAAATACGAAAGTGCATAATAGGCATACAATATGTATGCTTATTATGCAGCGAACACACTTTGTTCATACGGGAATCAATCGCTCTTTTTTTGTGAAGTCTGAAGTAAAACCTTTGCGTGTCTGATTTAATCATAACGGTCGACTTTATAGTGTCTATATTTAACTAAATAGTAGTTTTAAGTGACTGGTTTACATTTATTGGTGCCGGGTGGTGTTGAAAAGCCAATTGAGTCTATAGCACTCCATCGTCATCATTGTAGCAGCCATAGAATATCAACTGTTGGTTATAGGCCTCCCCAAGAAAGGGCGAAATCTGCCCATAATTGCCACACTGGATAGGTTTGGCAGAAAACGCTGAATGCAACTTTGCGACAGGAATGCTGCTGCCTATCCCCGCCCAGTAGCAATTTGGCAACACTGCTTCGGATGCATATATCGCTGTCCGTCGACCTCAGTACCTCAGTCGCCTCTAATTGATTATATTATACACGGCGACGTCAGGATAATAAAACAACTAGATTTGCTTATCGATCTTATAATAACATTTTGTTTAATATTAATTTAATATTCCTCAATCTTAACAAGCCTAAGAAAAAATATTATTAGCTACCTATAATATTATAACATTTACTTACGATGTGTAATGATGAAATATAGCTCATTCATTCTTTAGATAATGTAACAAGGTTATCTAAAGCAAATAAATATATAAGGAACTTTATTAGGAGTCTATATAATGTCACAGAATGATACCACACACGTTTGTTAATATTTAAATCTTCAAACAAAATGACTATATCGTCTATAGCCCTTTTAATACTGCTTGGATTACAATAATAGCTGTCAAATATACACGTTTTTTTAATTTTTAATGATTATTGATATTAATTTCAGATTGATTGTACATAAAATACTTTATATGAGAAACTTTTGCAATGAAAACAATATTGCCAATGTTACGTTAATAACTTGTGCGACGCTGTTATATAGACAACCGTCACTTTAATCAATCTATATTTAATAGAGTACAGTATAATATTTTCTAATATTATACTGTTATCCTATAAACGCATTTACTATTTATAATAAAACTCCTTTTAAAAGATGATGAAACCATCTTTTATCAATCTTCAAAACATGTAAAAAGTTAACTAACCGCGTTTGAAAGCCGTTAACAGAGTGGTTTTATAAGTAAGTAGTAGTAGTTTTATAATTGTATCTTGTTTCCTTGCAAAGTTTAGAACCAGCAATTTTTTGTTAAATTGAGCAACACCAAAGAGTCTCTTAACATCGTTTTAGTATCAAAATTTTATTATTTTCACTTGATCGTAATCAAATGCGAAACACTGTAAAATGCAGTACCTACATTATGTTTGTTACAAAACTGACTAATCTTTTAAACAAATTGCGTTATTACGCTCAGTCCAAATTGTAGCTTTGCATGATTCGCGCAAATCATTTAACTGTTTCAATCCACTAAAACGCACACAGCTCAAGAACTATTGTTTGCAGTTCAAATGGCGGCCATTTTTAACCATTAATTCTTATGTTTTGAATTGCATATTGTTTTATAATATTTGTAGAATACATTATATAACACTTGATAAAAACATAGATGCAATTTTAAAAATGAATTTGGAAAATTAAACTGTAATTCTAATAATTAATACACATACATGCGAATATGTGTTTGTTTGTAACATATATTTACATTGTAACCACTCGATCAGTTACGATAAAATATCGTTCATCATCTTATCTGTTCTCAAGAAACTTGCAAGTGACCGCAAAGTAACCGGACCGTCGAACTAAACATGTAAAATGTTACATAAAACGTGTTTTGATGAAATGACCGTGTGTTGAAATGAGTAGCTTTATTATAAGTTAAATACGCATAAATCTTAGAAATATTATAGAAAGTGTACACGAAATACCATTTAAAGTTGTATTATAATTAAAAAGTATATTGACTTTTTGGATAAGTAGTAACCTTGCTCACCCTAAGCCTGGTTTTCGTTGACTTGAATAGTCCCGCGTAAATCAGCTAGTGGACCTAAGTCCTGACTAATTGCCTAACGTTAAAAGGATTAGACATTCTAGTAATGGCACTAAATAACAAAATTACTAAGCCCTGCGGTGAAGGGCAAAAGCTGGTTTTACGAGCATCTTGAGATTCTGAAATATTGTCCGTTAAGAGTTGATGCTTGGGTCTAAAGTCTGGTTTACTAAAACAGTAAGGAGAATCGTTGAGTACTTGATATATAACCTTTTGGAATTAGATGCTACTAAAGATACCTACCAATTATTAGAGTGATCCTTTAGTTACTGTTGTTCCCTTGATTTGAAGGGCCATAACATTATTAGCTTTGAGTCTTGTGTAGGCTGACGTACGAATTTAGAACTTGCGGAAGTACGCCCACTCGGTGGATTTCGTTTGTATCAAATTATAGAGTAGTTGGGTTTCCTTTTAGCTTAATTTTCTTATAGCAACTTTTACCATATGAGGAACCGGCAAAATAGTACCTACTCCTGTACCAGGTGTATCGGAATGGCGGTATATCCACTCTTAGTTTTAGGCACTGCTGAGTTTTAACCTCAAATGAATATAGGTACTGGTATAAATGTTTTTTTTACTTATGTCATAATCAATTCGATTAAATAATTATAATAGTTATACTAAACAACGGTTTAATAAAGTGAAACTTTTTATCAAAGTTATAAAAAACATGTTCTTGTTGATTAATATATGTCCTATCAAAATTAGTCATAGTAATCGATTAAAAAGAACTTTCTAGATACCGAGATAATGGTATTTCAAATCTTAAACTGTAGTTTATTGTAAAATCTCACACAATTGCTCCTGAAAGACTTATTTATTTTATGAAACTGAGTTGTAGGCACTGCGAGCTTGCATTTATTTCCTGTATTAACATTATGAATGTCAAATTGTTTCCTGAAGTTTTCTAGGTTTTTGTAGACATATATAATGTTTTCATGAATATATTTACAGTATATAATCATTACATTAAGTTATTTAAATTTATATTTAAGCGAGTCTGTTGGTGTGGTATTTTGTTAATCGCACGAATAGGCCTCTTCTGCAGAACAAATATTGTACCCCAAAGTAGACATAATGCTTTGAAAGTAACTAAAATAAACTAAACGAGCTGTTTGAACATCTGTAAATTTGCGGACTTTATATATCACAAAAGCTGCAGAACTCAGTCTATAGGCGAGATCCATTATGTGAGGTCCCCATTGCAACTAATGGTCTAGTCTTATACTTACAAATACAGTAGTATTACCCATATCTGATTTCTCATTCTTAATAACTTTAGTAGATTTGGTGTGTATGACATAAGTTGTAACAAATTTTATACATTTGTCTTATTTTCATTAAGTAGCAGAATATTTACGTTAAACCAATTCACTACTTTCAATATGTCATTGTTTACATCTTCATAGGAAATTTGTCGTCTTTTAACTTTGAATGAAAGTGAGGTAACATGTGCAAACATTATCGCTGCGGTCTGCAAGATGGGGTAAATCGTTTATATAAATAAGGAACAGGAATGATCCTAATATTGAGCCTTGTGGTACACCCATTGTAACCACCGACCCAGGGGAACGTTGGCCATTCACATTTACCTTCTGTATTCTATCATTGAGATAAGATTCTAGCAAACTTTCTTAAGTTTTAGTTTGCTTAGATCCTTTTAGTCCATAATGGTGAAATTTTCTGATCAATATTAAAGTATTAAATATACTATTTATTCTGATCTCTGTTAATAATAAACGCGCAGACAGACAAAGTAATTCAGATTCAACAACTGCCGAAATATATTCGTAACGTTAACAAATGTATACAATTTGTTACTTTGGTAAGTACGACCTCTTACTGTCCGCTCCATGAGTTCTCTGAAACGTGTCTAGCCTACAATTGGTCTGAATCTACCAAGTTTGCAAGTCCTTTGAGGCGACTGGGAACTTCTTCAAAGCATCTTTGTGACTGGCAACACTGAGACAAAACAAATACTGGGCATACATTAAATTCATACTGATTATTAACATAGTTGTCGATGTAACAGACTGAATGGTGTCTAGTAGATTTTAAGCAATGTCAAATTATGATTGTAATTTTTTCATTTATGTTTTAACATTAAAATATTGGCTCAAAACTTAAACTCAATATTATCTATACTTAAAGACATATCACAGGCAGTTCTAAAATCGGTCGAGTATAATACAATTTTTTGCCGTTAGGTACCGGCAGAGTAAAATAGTACCTACCCCCCTCTTTACCAGGTGCCGTAAGAGAACGACTTAGACACTATAACCGACAGATGGCGGTAGGTATATCCATCCAAGACAGTGTAGCTCAAATGCATAGGGTGAGGATGAGCAGCAGCATCCCCATAGTGAAAGTTGCGCTCTACGATTGCCGACACGTTTGCCCAACGTGGCAATTATGGGCAAAATTCCCCTTTCCTGTGGCCTATGTCCAGCAGTGGAATTCTAATGGCTGTAATGGTAATGATGAAACAATTTTAAAAGTATTTTTGATGTATAAGTAGATAGATCTGCAATTTAAATGACCGTTGACCCTGATGACCTCATAAAAAGTCATATTATAAATCGCACGAATAGCAACATAAATATTAAATTTATTAACCACACCATAC
This sequence comes from Heortia vitessoides, assembly GCA_020976665.1. Lineage (NCBI taxonomy): Eukaryota > Metazoa > Arthropoda > Insecta > Lepidoptera > Crambidae > Heortia > Heortia vitessoides. Next base: position 6,779,790 of record JACJUM010005602.1, read on the forward strand.
CAAAAGGCTTTACTCTGTGGAAATAACTAAACTTAACTAGGTGAGCTATGCCAACGTCTGTCTGACCTAAGAACACAGTATTGACCATATCCAGTTCCTCATTCTTAGCAACGATTCATGAATGTGTTTGCTAAACATTTTGTGTAACAAACTTAGCACATTTAGTATTTTTTTCATTAAGAGACAAACTGTTAACATTATTATAACAGTTAAGTACTTTCGATATAGTGTTGTTTAATTCGTCAAAAAGAGCTTAAAGGGAAGTATTATCTGCAAACAAAACTATATCGCTACAGTATTTTGTTTGGTAAGGCAAGACTTTAATGTATATAAGGAACAGGAAAGGACCTTGTGGTACGTCCATTAAATCCAGCTTCCATCTAGGTGACCCAGATCGACTTCTATTCCCGTCCATTGTTTAAATACTACCTCGTAGATATGACTAAAATAAACTTAAACAGGATCGCCTGACTCTATAATGGTGTAATTCCCAGACCAATGTATCATGGCCCACACAATCATTCCTTGAAGGGTCTTATGAATCCTTGTATGAAATTTTATATACTTTTTTAAAAATATTTTCATAAACTTAATACCGGCATCAGTAGTCAAACAACCCCTAGAAAAACCAAATTGTTTACTATGTATTAAATTATTATTTAAAAAATGAAAAATCTGTAGAATTCATAAAATCTCCACACACAGCTAATCATTTTCTATTATAGAGATAGTTGCAACAAAATATTCTTCGTTTATATTCCAAAAGATCAAAATTCACTGATGGTTATTCATGCGATTGTTTAGATTCTATCATATATGTATAGACTTATTGTTCTATTATTTTGTGTGCAAATAGTCCATTAACATATGTAGATCGCTATGTCCGTGATGGGTGAAATCAAACCATGTCAGCGAACAGATTGTTCTATTTATAAAGAGGCAAAATATGGGCAATCTTTTGTAAGTTAAACCAAACAACAATGCGTTAGTATTTTATAAACGGGCCCAATAAACTAGAGTACACCACCGATCCGAGTCTCATAAAACTTGGGTGTGACGATTCAGTTGTTTCATACATAAAAAAACAAATTCTTTTTTTTCGATTTTTTTTTTATAATGAATAAATAAATAACGTGCTTACATATTTTTTTTAACCAATCGGTCACTAACTTGTCATTGACGAAAATTGAGTAAATAATATTTGATCCCTAGATTAGGGTACTAGTTTTTTTTGTTAGTCCATATATATAAACATGTCTAAAAATAATATGAATTAACATTATGTACTATAAGAGTTTTATATATTTATATAGCATTATTATAGTAAACATAAATATACCATTGGGAACATTACTTCAAATACTTTTATTATTTATAGACACAATGGAGTTTGAGTTAAATGCAGTAGATTCGTCATTATTTGGTACATACACTTAAGGCTAACTCATCGACTCTCAACTTAGAGTTTTGGACACTTTGAAGTCAGAAATAACTGACTGGAGGTGTGTAATTTAATATATCAATACACACACACACACACACACACACACACACACATATATATATA
>JACJUM010005602.1:6781456-6795040 GCA_020976665.1 Heortia vitessoides
ATATAACACGACTATAGTGCTTCTACCTATCACTGGCCTACCGGACAGACTTCTTGACACGTTTAAGATTTATCAATTCCTCCATGAACTTTTGGCGCATTACCAATGCTAAGCATTATTTTAATTGTCATCATATCAGGTTGATTTTTCTAATTCTGGAGCGTATATATTTTGCGGAATATTTCCAAAAATCCTAGGAATGTATAGAATACAATTGTTGGGCAGGTCAAGGGAATACGTCTAAAATGCATAAACTTAAAAAGCAGAATGACTTTATTCTATAACTTGCAATAACAAATACTAATTATTAGTTGACGAGTTAGCTTATATATATATTGCATAATTTAATTTGTAATATTACTAGGTACCCCCGTGCCACTATCACAATGGACGTCCAATCTGAACTCTAAACTAAATAAATAAAAATAATAATAAATTCACACGACATCTTATACTTTGACCTGACTTCGAGATAAGTAGCTTAAATTTTTTATGCTACGGACATTAGACAATAGAAGAGTCACAAGTAGGTACAATAATTAAATACATACAAATAATACTTAGACTTAGCCGTGGGGTACTAGCATAATAGAAAGGTATGTAATTATTGGCAAATTTCCCCTTTTATAAGAAGGCTTATGTCCAGCAGTGGACTTCCAATGGCTGATATAATGGTGATGATGAATACAGAAAAAATAAAAATATGTCTTGGGTGGGGATCGAACCCACGACTTTTGGCGTAACATAATCACTAACATTTGCACTATCAGGCCCTATAAAAAATGATCGTGTACAACTAAAGTTATTCATTCAAACTGATGCAATTTATTGACCAATTACGAGCACATACAAACCATTAGCCCATTAGCTTTTACATGCTAATCTGTTACTGATAGAGACCAGCTTGTGTTAATTACGCCCTTTAGATAACTTGAATTATGGTCGGACAACGTGATATTGTTTGGGAAAATTGTTGGAAATCGTTACATGGCCAAGATCAGAATAGGGAGAGATTTATAGATATGCTATATTTAAAAAATAAAATTTGTATGTCGCTTGCAAGGTTTTATACCAAGATAAATAAAACTGGAAAATTATAACATCCATACTAAATAAGACTTTAAATACATGAAAATCCACAATATAACCTCACTTATATTCACAGTCAAATAATACTCTAAGTTATTAGCATGATGTATATATTCAGGTATCGAAATGATTAAGATACACGGAGTAATGAAGATAAGGTTAAACAACAATTATTAGAAGTTACAGATTTAATACTAAGTCCAGTATACCTGGTAATTCTACGTCATTTAGTATCGCTATATTATATTAATAATTCTGTTCACCTTCACCCTAGATCCGAAGTCTTGAATCTCACAATCAACAACTTTTAATCCCCGTCATTATGCAGTCAGGATTCATCTAACTTGGTCCTTTTAAAACTTATCTAGTTTCCTAGTTTCCGGCACTTTCTAGCCGAGGTGAATAATAGAAGAGATAGCACGAAGACTCTGTTTCGTTCAGAATTTTTGATAGTGATACCAAAGAGGATACTGCATATTAATGAACTTTTTTGTCTGAATCTCGGGTTTCGCCAAGCTTCCATTACGCAGGCACAATGAAATATTCAACTTTGATGATATCGGACCGTCAAAGAGGACGTAGATGCGAGAATGTAATAATAGTATTTGTATGTAGAACTTACGTGTTTATATTTATGTAGGGAGTCAATGTTACATTTGGCATAGTTTGTTGAGTGCAGAATTTAATTTGTAATATCACTCTGTTTCGTTCTGTGATAAAACAATATACGTTAATGTATACGATAGCTATATATGACTAGGTTAGCGTATTGGGATTGTACTTTAATTCTGTATTAAAGTAACAGCCGACTTAGACTTCGTGCGGGTTCACAATAAACTTTTATCATTTTTAATCCCGATTTTTATCTATAATACAAATTAAAATGTTTTCAATAGAAAATTCCTAGTCCATGGTGTCGCTAACCTTGTGTTTCAAAAATATTATGTCATATTACCCCAGTTACTGCCTCTTTTACCCTTCGAACGGGAACACAGCTATGCGAACACTGCTATTTGACGGTAGAAATAGGTGAAAGTGCGGTACCAATGCAGACGACCTTTATCTACCTTATGTAATGTGTCATGTCATGTCTTAACCAATGGTATAAAATACTTTAATACTCTATTGTAATTATAAATTTACATCCCTTTTTTACTGGATAACTAAACACTACATAATACCGATTATATTTTTGAGTGTGTAAACCACCCACTCTCTATGAGATCTTTCAATAAAATTACCTGTATCAAGGTTTAGTTTGCTTTATATGTATTCAACACTTTTTAATTTGTAGGACTAAAATGTTGGACTGAACTCCTTTTCTTTTTTACCATTCCATTCCTTTCATATTTTTATACCATTACTTTTAGTATAAAAATAAAACCCACACATCTCAAAATTTAACGCAATATAAATGTCAGTTACCATTCAATTTCGCCAACTATGCCACAAGCCTGCCTGTAGATATAAGCGGGATATCGTTATGATACGTTAAGTAAGTTTGACGTCTTGACACGCTCTGCGGCACCGGCTCCTATGGGATATAATGAACCATTATGTGATACATAATGCAAGCGCCTGGGTGCTTCGTGCCGGATGTGACGCAGGTGTCAAGATTAAGATATGCCTTAATTATATCGGATCCCGGTTTGACTATTTTGAATTATAAAGAAAATTAAAGGGGCCCGGTGGCGTGTTTGGTAGTGTTACTTTCTGTTGCGCCAAAGTCGTGGATTTGATTCCCATTCAGTATTTGTATTTTACATCTATCTATTTGTATGTTATATTTATTTGTACACAATTACACATACTTCAGTGCAAAATTTGTGATTCCTCTGCCGTATTACAAGTGCTTTATTTTTTAATACTACGGGTATTATATATCATTTTCAATTAACAAATTTTGCTATCAAGATAAAGCACTTTTGTATTTGTCTATATGTACACGGCACTTACAGACCTATATATTCTTTTACGTTATCAATAAAACTATCTAGGGAAGGCCTAAGTCCAGCAATGGCCCTTTAGGTGGTGTCAATATGTTAACTTTACATACTTACATACATTACGCCCATTAGTCCCATCAGAGTAAGCAAAGACTATGAATCCCCTCTTGCTATCTTGGCATACTTCTCTCGCCTCCCTTACTTCCTTTCATGCACGCTCGCTTATTCTCGGTTCTTCTGGCCTAACGTTCTACACCGACTTTTCCATTCACTTCCGTTTTTCATATCTGTGCAGTCATTCTCATTTTCATTTCATTTTCATTAATTTTAACATTAACTATGCGAATAGTATTTAAACTTAGTCTTAGTCCTGCCAGATTGCCTTAGAATATCTTGTTGTTTGCAGGTGGTCAGTAGCCTATATTAGATTTTCTCTGTACCTACCATTCGGATATTATTCAGCCATTCGGATATCCTAATAATGGCCTGATTCACAGTTGGGCTTAGACTTAGACTAGGATATCAAATATCGCTCAATTTGCTAATTATAAGCTATATTGGTAACTAGCAACCCGTCCTGTGTTGCCATTGTTATTGTGGGTTATCTATCTCTAAGAGATGGATATATACCACCGCTTACTTTTTTGTAAACCTTTTTATGTTGTGTAATAATTCAGTGTTATCTCAAAAAAAACATTACATATTCACATTAGAAACATCTAAAATTATTAACGTTTATCTACTATATTATGCATGTATTATGCATATAAACCTTCCTCTATTTATGAAAATACCGCTTATAAATGCGTAGCGTAGTTTTAAAGATCTAAGTATATAGTAAAGAACAAACAGATTGTAGAAAACGACTTTGTTTTACACGATATAGTGATGCTACAATAATTGAGCGATGTATTCTATCATCGACTAGTTAGTTCTGTGTTATATCGATTTTAGTTCCTACTCATGATGGCCCTAGAAATGAATTATTATATATATACAGCTCTCTATTTCATCCTATGTATATATATATATTAATATTTCATCTATCATTTATAATATCTTTCATATTTTTCAAATCAAAAATAGATATATGTCCTAACTATATATCAATTTTTGATTTAAAAAATATGTTTAATGTTGCGACTATAAGTTGAGATATACACTATCTCTAGAGATGGACTCAACTGCCGGCCAAACGCAATGACACGCAGTTTTGATATATAAAGAATATGTATATATCGGTTGATCGACCACACTAAACTATTTACTTAGGGTAAAAAAGTAACTACCTATTGTGAATACAAGCACGCTAGTCTAGTCTTAATTTAATTATAATAAAGTAGAAAAAGTAAAATATATATAAATGTGGGAAAATAGCTAGGAGGCCAATCCCAGTCCAGACAATACAGAAAATAGATTTAGTATGAAAGAGTAATGTATCGAAGTTAGAGAGGTAGCAAATGATAGAACTGAAAAAAACGGAATAAAGCTTGATATAGATCAATACAGCCATTAAAATTCAACCATTGGATATAGGCCTCTTACAGAAAGGGGGATTTTTCCCTTACTTGCCGCACTGAGCAAGCGTGTTGGCAATCGCAGAGGACAGCTTTTGCGACGAGGGTGCGGTTGCCCATTCCCACCGTTTGCATTTGAGCTACTCTCTTTCGGATGGATATACTGCCATCTGTTGGTTGTGGTACCTAAGTCACCTTTTATGACACCTGGTACAGAGGGAGGTACTATTCTACTCTGTCAGTATCTCGCAGCTAATGATAGCGATATAAATAAAATAGGAATAAAATAGCTATAAAAAGTCTCTATACTCTTACAGAGAGTTTATATATATTACTTTATTTATATATATATATATATATATATATATATATACCTCTACTTTACTTAAGGTAAGAAAATAAATAAGTGTCTATTCTCTTACAGAGGGGTCTAGAAAAATAGGTGTTTCGACTTAATCAGCGTGTGACTGAGGTACCTACTTTGATTGAGGCAAGAAAATAAATACTCTGAATTCAAGCTAGCTAGCTAGTCTGGTAAATCTAAATTATATCGAGAACAAACCCAATAGTCTTCATCAAGTATAAGCAATAATTACAGCTCAGTAACTTGCTTGTCAGAATCCCATTTGAATAGTCGCAGTTCCAGTGAAGTGGAAATCCTATAATGCACCCGTCATAACTACTTCGACCCCCGGCTTAGCGCCTGCAAGCTGCCAACACTGGAATGGGGAAACTTATACTTGATTTCTGGCTGCGCTTTTGGCAAACCGATATTGATTGATCGTCACAAACATGTTTTGCTAACAGGTAAATGTTCAAGTTTGTGGGTGATCTTGGTATATCTCTTATAACAGTGACACTGATTTTTTGAATATGATAAATACATACTAATATTACAATAGCATGTATACACACCGCCGATACCCCAAATTGACGTTTGGTACCGCTAAAGTAGAATAGTACCTACCCCTGTACCAGGTGTCGTAGGTTACTAAGGTATCAGAACCGACAGATGGCGGTATATTTATGCGGAACAGTGTCTCAAACACAGGGCAGGAATGTGCAGCGGTATTCTTGTCGGAAAAACTACGCACTGCAATTGCCCAGCGCGGCAATTATAGGCATAATTCTCTCTTTATGTATTCACACTACATCTCATACATTACACTACATCCTACCTGACTCCGATATAAGTCAATCAAAGTGATCACATATTTGATCTACAGACAGAATAGACATTAATATTCTTCATATAAATATGTCTTAGGTGGGGATCGAATCCACGACCCGTGGCGTATTAGATAAGGACACTACCGCAGCATAAAGACATATATTCATATATATCTATACTTCAATTGTAAGTTTTTATTAAATTACTCCACAAACTACCATCAGCAGTAACACTTCCTCAATCCAAAGGTAACTAACTAATCGATGTTGTAGTTAAGTTCTAGTCTTGTTTTATTGTTGTACAAAAAAAAAACAATTATTATATATATATTAACGACAATAAATATTACCATTGTCACGTTTTATAAATGACTAATTGAATTTGAATACAATGTAGGAATACAAAATATGTTTTAATAGGCACTTTCAAATTCAATTTAAAGTTCCTCTCAAATGTTTGTTCAAATCACTCGCTTAACTCACTTGCAATTTTTTTCACTAATAAACTTAGATAACCTTATCAAACTTATTGGTTATATACCAATCAATGTAGGTTACATTATACTAAGATCCATTCAACTGTGTATTCAGGGTATAAAAGGTAATAATAATAACAAACTATATGGTACAATAATAAAAACAAAACAAGAACCTATTAACAACACGGAATATGGCGGTCTTATCGCTTAGAAATTTCTTACAGGTAACCTTTGGATGGAGTAAGCTGATGGTTGTTTTGTTTGTAATATATGGTAAAAGTCTTTGACGACTTAATATGTTCTGGTTTATTTGTAAGCCTTCTAACACTCTGATGCAGAAATGGTTTTATGTAGGTAGAAAGTGTTGAAGGTACACCTGAATACATGCTTAATATTACACAAGAATGTTGCTAACAGGTAGAGTTCGTAGAGCAGTAACCTATATATATAAAAGGTCAAGCTGACTGACTCACTAACTGACTGACTGACATCAAAACAAGGCCTAAACTTAAAGGTTTAGAGTCTTGAAACATTGCAATGTTTTTTTTTTATAACGAATGTTTTATAACTGTGGTTTCTCGTCTAAAACAGCCAGTTGTATGTGATCTACCCGATATTTATATTTTTTCTTTTTTAATTGAATACGCTTTTCTATTATCTTTAAATATTGTTTGCTCAGAAAGTGAATTAATTGTAATTCTTTATGAGAAAATAAGAAACCGTAACATACTTAATGGCAAAGAAAGGATATTTTAAATTTGTACTCCCTAAGGGGGTAAAATGGTGGTACAAAGTTAGTAAAAAAGATTTTTTTTAAGTTACTGTAATACAATGTTATATCTATATACAAAGAGAAGCTGACTGACTGGCTAACATTATCGACTTACGGACTAGACTATAAGATCAGAAAATTCAGTATTACTTAGCCCACAATACTATAATACTACTAATCTATACTATGCTATAGGTATATATAACATTACGCTTAGACCAATAACAGCGAATCATAAATTAATCTAAGTTTGTTTTACAACTTAACGCAATTAAACCGCGCGCAAAAACCTGACCTAATGAATTCCACTTAAGATGTAATTTTGCAGTACTAAAACGACAATAAATATTTCAACATTCAAACTCTCAACGTACCCTAGGAAAATACACACACAAAGCATCCAAAAACAATGACCTCTTCATAGTTGCATATTCATTGAGACCGCATATTAATTAGGGCTGACCATAGCTAGTTAATCCTACAATTATTTCAGTTGGCGCGGCCAACTGCGCCCTGTCTTGAGCAGGACAGGCGAGGCTAATTCGGTCTAATGCCTTCTACCCTTGTCTGCATTAACCATTAACTTGTGACACGCTTAATTCACTAAGTGCTGTGGTCGGGCCGAGAGAAGTGCAAGCGGTGAAATAGTTCGTTAGTTTTTATATTAATGACGGTTATGGCGTACTTTGATCTTTTATTAATAACCAATGCAGGGGGCGCTGGCTGTCTTTGTCTTATCTGTAGACAAGTTTTTGTAATTCCACTATTAATAAAGTTTGTAATTATATAGAGGTATATTTGTAATTATATGGTTGCACATTTAATGACTTCTATTAAGATACAGCCAGAGAATCTATAGTAATATTAGAAACTGAAGAGTTTATTTCTTTTTTTAAACGCGCTACGCTCAGTAACCGCAGGTCCGATTTGAAAAATTATTTCAGAGCTGGATAGTCCATTTATCGAGGAAGGTCCCCTCGAAGTCACTATTTTACGCAGACTTACGGGTACTGCTAGTATTACATATACTTTGAAATCAATTAATCCATCATAAATAATTTTTTAATTGTAATATATTTTTAGAAACATATAACATAGACAATAATCTAATTAATATAATTGATATGTTACGCTGACCTCTATGAGAAGTGATCGATTGTTGTTTTTTAGTTTTGAAATAGTATGGTGCAATTAAATACATAAAATCAATTAGAAATTTTCTCGTTCTGATTACGTGTAGGTAATCAGTGTTCGAGAAAGTTGAGGTAGCAAGGAAAGTAGATCAGAATTGAAGCGAATGTATGACTACTGATTGCTGTATGAAATAAGCGACCTGTAGCCGTGTGTAGGCAAGTGTGATGTAACAGTTTAATATTATACATAGACATTACAATGACCCCGGTATCCGAAAGGCGTCCGACTCTTTGAGATAGCCTACTTTGTACTGGGCTCAAAATCAATTTAACGTTCCATGAAAGAACGTGGGAAAACTTGTAATTAAGCATAGATAGAAAATTCCAAATAATATAACTAAATTACTATTAATAAATAATAATAATATATTCACACTATATCTCATAATTGTCTCCGCGATAAGTCACTTAACTCTATGGCCGACAGAGGAATCACAAATATAATACTTAAATACATATATGTAACATCCAGACACCGAACAAACACAAATTTATATCATCATCTAAATATTTACCCTGGGTGGGAAACGAACCCACGATTTTTTATGCACAAGATAGGATCACTGCCATCTGCAGTTTAAATTAATTGTTTTGCATAAATTGAATTATTTATTGACGAGCCGCCCACCCGCTGTCGCTGAAGCCACACTTAGTGGATCGTAGAAATGACCAAAATATATTACCCTATTAACTGACCACCTTTGTAAATCTGGGCTTCGCCTCCAGTCTAAATTATTTATTCGAGTGTAAAGGTCACCGTGTCTTTGGGAATGCCAAGTGTATCTTGGTCGGGCTAAATCGAGTCAAAATAATTAACCTGACGAGTAGAAATAATAAAACTGTCATTTGTTTATTTTATTTAATTGAAGACAAGATATCTGTTTCATTGATAAAACAGTAATTTTTTTATTAACATTGATATACTCCACCGTCCAGTACCGGTGGTAAGAATAATAGTTTCCTGTGGATCCTATGAGGCGACAAAACAGTGTAGCTTAAATACACAGGGTGGGGATGGGCAGCAACCCGTCGTGATAGCTGCGCTCTGTGATTGCTAACACGCATGACCAGCGCTGCAACTGGAAAGATTCCCCCTTTTTCGGAAGTCCTATGTCCAGCAGTGTAACCAATAGCTGTAATGATGATGATGATGAAACTAGATCAGCTCGTACATTTAAGCAATCACACCAATAATACAGAACATGTTATAAATTAATAATAAAAATATCTATTAAAAGCAATGCTTCACTAAACACGTTATTTATATCTAGATGAATTATACGAAATACGTTGCCACAAATCATACACAAATAACAACGACCTGTTTTATGCAAACAGTTAAAGAGATTAGGGTATTTCCTTTGATGGTCTTACTTTAATGGATTTCTCCATTTGCCGAAAACTTTCCTACGAATCACTTAATCTGCCAATCCGGATATATTTTTATGTGATTTATGAATCTGTGACGCGGCGCTGTTGCCTTGGATTTGTTTTATATTGGCGGAGCCCGCGTTTTTGTTCGCACTATTTTATGTTACAAAATGGCGGCTGGAAATGCTTATTAACAATATCGTTTATCTATTGAACCCCATTCATACTACTTATTCCAGCTATTTAACTATTACTACACAAATGCGAGAAATAAGTTATAAATTTCTATGAAATTAAAACTGTAAATATTTTTTTTGACCATATCGACAATCAATCGTGCTATCCACGTGATCGTAAGCGTCATTACAGCTTTTAATCGCTCGTAATATTGATGGATGGATGATGTCACATTACCCAGTAGTTTCGCTACTTCTCTTACCCTACAAACCGGAACACAGCAATGCGAATATTGCTATTTGGCGGTAGAAATAGGTGAGAGTGAGGTACTAATGCAGGCGACCTAACTTGATTTGTATAAGGTCCACCTCATGTTAATAGGTAAGTAGTCATTTATGTCATTTATATGTCATATATGCTGCGAAGGAATAAACAGATACACTTTTGTGTTTATAATATTAGTATCACTCACACATATCATACTCGTATCTACAGTTGGATATTTACTGTCCGGCATTGGGCTTATCAAGAAGGTGGAGATTACTTGTGATTGCTGCTTTGGGCAAGCGTGGTATCAGTAACAGAGCGTTGCATCGCCCTATGTATTTAAGCTGTTTCAAATGGATATACCGCCATCTATCGGCTCCGGTACCTCAGTCGCAGTCGATACCTGGTATATGAAGAGTTACCGTTTTACGCTACCGTTACCCCACAGCTATGTTTATATAACATTATGACAACATTACGCTATATTTATATCAAATTGATAATATGTAATATGATATTCACGCAACATCTTAAACATTGAGCTGACTTCGAGGTCAATCGCTTCTTAAATCGAGGTAAAGCACTTGCGTTACGGACATCAGATAAATATAATACGTTAGTAATATGTATTTTTAACACCCAAACACAAAACAAACACAAATATTACCAAATATTTTTTATCCAGGGTAGGGATCGAGTCCACAAGCCATAGCGCGAATAATATGATCACTATTATTTAGGTCATCGAGCCCGCCAAGAATGTTATAACTGTGAAATGTACTGCAGCATTAAAACGTTTCCAATAGGTTACCTACTAATACATATTTTATATAGTATGTTCACATGTATTTTGGTAAGTGCCGAAATGGCGTCCAGTTTTTCGCGGTAATGAGGGTGGCTCCCCCTGTCGGGTATCGGCGGATCCATAAATATAGAGGGATATGTTTTCGACCTTTAATGCCATGCGATAAGGGAACTATGACGGCCGATAAAATTCTCACACCTACTGTATAAGTGTTATTTGTCAAATTTCAAAACTTATAATACATATACACTAAGGACTAAGGTGTACTTTATATTATTTTATTTTCTAACGTATAAATTGAAAAAAGAACTTAAAATTGAATGATGCCTGATCGATAGATAAGATACGGAATTTTTCAAAAAAGTTTGGTGTAAAGGAACATTCCCTGTTTAAAAATGTGCAGCCATAACGTAATAGAGGCCGTGAAAATCAAAATAGAACATTGAAGTACGAGTAGGTAGTTCACAGTTAAGATTAGTTTCTTTAGATTTACTAGTATAGAGTATTATTACAAACTGGCTTGCCGACTTTATCCGCGACGTATTTCATTTATATCTCATCCCTGAGGAACTCCCGTTATTCCGGAAAGAAGTCTATCTCGCTCTCTGACAGGTAAACTGTGTGAAAAGTCGTGCCAATTTCTTGTAGAATCAAAAAAAGCCAAATTTACACCACGAAACGTTTTTGGAAAAAAGTATTATCTATTATTATTCCAGACAATCAATAATATCTGTGCTGAATTCATTAAAATCACAAACTATCATAGCACTTAAGTACATATAATAACCCAGACACAAAACAAAAATAAATACTATCACATAAATATTTGTCCTGAGTGGGGATCTAACTCATGACCAATGATAGGATCACTACCATCTGCGGGTCCGAAACGAAGTTTTAAAATTCCAGATTTACAGACAGTAGGATTGAAAACTCACCGCAGCTAAAATACTTAAAAGCAACAATATTTTCAACTTAAATTAATAAATCAATTATTCTATGCATATTGTATTTTCTACCATGCAGTATAAAATCTAAGAATCTGCGAAGAAAGACGAAGACGCAAATCCTTCGCAAGTAACGGCAAATTAATTTTATAAAAACACTCTCTCGAATTCTAGTAAGTCGACACTTGGAGTGGCAACTTCGCTGGAATAGACTATTCTGGAGAATATCCAAACGAGATAAACCATAAAACAACAATATGTACTTTGGGGAATTCAATTGAACCAGTTTGGGTGTAATTTCGTTTCTCGCCGGAGTAACCCCACAACTCGTTACAACTCTCCACATTAGCTTCATCGGGTGAACCAAATAAAAATTGGGCGCTTTTTTTCAATTCATCTTTAGCAAAGTTTTAATTCAGATAAATTAAGCGAAATCCATTTTCGGATGTGCGTGTTATTTTCGCTGTTTTGAGATTTCCAATTACTATGTTATCGGGGCGACGGATGACTTTTACTGACTTTGGACTTGATTTATATTAGGTTTCAACTTGAAAAATTACACTGGTAACTTTCAAGTGAAATTGCTCTTTTTGACACTTATTTGTAATTACAAACATTTTTATTTGTTATTATTTGATAAAATGTTCAGCTGTGCCGCTTAATCGCCTCGTCAATTCATTTTATTCTATTTTGAAACTCTAAATCATTTTTGTAAATAACATATTTATAATAAATTGAAGTGTAATATATCTTCACCTCTTTTAATAACTTTATTGACAAAGCGGACATTTTATCACGCAACAATAAGTTTTGAAAGTTGTGGCATGTTAAATTTATTTAAAAATACGAGACTTACAATTAATTTTATCTTAATGCGCGGTATAATTTCAAACGAGTAGACTAAAATGTATAGAAAGTATACCGCCATTAGGCATGAGTATTAAAATTTAAAAATATAATTACTCGAAATTAAAAGAAATATACCCACCATTTTGACAAACTCAGAGTATCAGAGTTGCCAAAATATTTATTACAAGTAACGAGAAACTATTAAATTATAAGGTCTTCCTAGAGCCAACCTGGCTTGAAATAATTTCAAGAGATTTACTATTTAACGTTTAACAAATACAGCGCACAGCGCCATCGAGGGCGTTATTATTTATCACAAAATATGTTGAATTCCGTTATACTATATGAATATTTTAGAAAGCATGATGCCATGCTACACACTCTTCTAGTGAAACAAGATACGGTAATAAGTGAGCCGAGTTTCCGACTTCACAAAATAATCGTATAATCCTCTTTTCGTAAGCTGAAATCGAGATCCGAATGTGTTGGGTAAATTTACCACATATGCATAACAGAAAGTGTATTCTCGCGGTTTAGCGAAGACAATAACTTTACATATCTGTGTTTATTTAGGAGTAAAAGAGGAAATGTTTCAGCCTACGCCTATTTAATAGTAAGGACAAATATTTATTTATATATATGTACATGTGAGTGTGACGGTACTACTAGAATGAGCAAATATTATAAAGCAATGAAAAATGTAATACAAGTCATTCAATGACTAAGAACTCATTTCATATCACAAATTATAAAAAAAAAATGGTCTGGCAAATTCTAATCTTTTACGTCTGCTTGTCATGTGAAAAAAACAACAGTGATCTAATTGAATATTAAAGTTTATATTTAACTTATAATATATATTGAACATGATGGAAGACGCAAACAGCTGCAACACAGTTTAATACTAGCACAGCTGCCGACGATCACTTCTTACATGATTATGTTTTATGTTCGTGTGTATTGATTAAGTCTGGATTATGGAATAAACATTAGTATTACCTA
>JACJUM010005602.1:6795440-6830876 GCA_020976665.1 Heortia vitessoides
CAGCCATTGGAAGTTCACTGCGGGACATAGACCTCCCCAAGAAAGGGAGAAATTTACCTATAATTACGTATTGGCAATCGCAAAGCGCAGCTTTCACGACGGTAATGCTGCTGCCCTGTGTATTTGCGCTACACTGTCTCGGATGGATATACCGCCATCTGTCTGTTCTACTCTGCCGGTAACTCACGACAGAGTAAATGCATAAATGTTAGGAAATATTTTATACCTTACTTCACGTACTAATACACGTGCGCCTTTTGTATTTTATATTTTGCCTGATGGTTGAATGGATGTACATTGTATTTTAGGAGTGCAAAAGTTAAATAAATAACTTTGTATCTTTTTGAACTCTTTGTACATATAAACTATGGGAAAATATCAAACACGATTATTTCTTAAAGATAAACGGCTTAAGCTTCAAAAGTTCACATCTCTAGATATTTCGGCAATGAATAAACATATATATCCAAGTTATAGTAGATCCTCAAACACAACTGAGATTCCAACAACATTGTCCCGAATCAATACGAGTCAGTAGTTAAAGTCCATTTTAACATCGGAACTCGGGTCCCGTGGGTAATCACAGTATGCTAAACTAGTTTTAGCCTCCGACCTCAGAGAGGTCGGTGTTTACAGGCCAATATACTTGTTAAAACTGGTTCAGATTTACAGTCGCACAATATAAATCGGCCGCTCTCAAACTATATTTAAATAAAATTGAAGTGTCCGTTTATAATTTTAAATAAACAACTTTTCATTTAACGCAAAGTACTCGTATATATAGTTTTTTGTCTGCCTGTTTGTTCCGGCTAATCTCTAAAGCAACTTCACCGAGTTTATCGGGACTATCACTGGTAGATAGCAGATTTTATAAGGAGTAACCTAGGCTAATTTTATTATTTTTTATTCCACGGGGAAGGAAACTACGCGGGTGCAACTGCGGGGCGCTAGTTGTAAATAAACATGTGAGTTTAGCGGATAAGAAGTGAATTCAATGAAGATTGCTGATTGTTCAAAGAAGAAAACCAACAGTCATACGTTATGTTTAGTATATCATCGGAGGTTAGATTAAATTCTTGCATGAACGATTCAAGATCACTGGACTTATTATTCCAAGAATCATCATCATTACAGCCATTGGAAGTCCATAGCTGGACATCAACCTCCCCAAAAAAGGAAGAATTTTGTCCATAATTGCCGCTCTGGGCAAGCGTGTTGGCAATCACAGGACGTAAACGACACTTGGTAAAGAGGGAGGCACTATTCTACTCTGTCTGGTAACTCAGAAGTTTTAAAAAAAAATTTTTTTGTTAAAAAAACGACATATATTGGTAATAACCTTAACTAAATTATAATTACAACTTGTTAAGTTTTCTTTTATAAACACCGGTTACATAAGAATTAAGAAGATAAAAAAGTGATTTGTAACCAAAGAGTGGTCTTGAACAAAAATGACAGTCCAAAGTCACACTAGCGCCATCTATTAGCGCTACTAAGTAAGCTAGTTTATCAAAAATAATTGGTGGATAGGTTTATATTGTAGGACAAATAATAAATTAACTTGATTATTAAAAGTAAAATATAAGTTTTTAATGCCAAATGGTTGGAAAATGTCTAGTCCTCCCTAACACAAAAACTGATCGTCAAGGATTTTATTGACACATATATATCAAAAAGTTGTGTTACTAAATGACATTCGGAATGAATCAACCACAGAATCAGAAATAACAGCGGAGTATTTAAACCACGAGAATAGATATAAGCACACAAAAAGTAGATAAATCAAATAAAGAAACGACACGGCTTTTTATACATCAGCGAAATCATTTTATAGCATACCTCATCCATCCGAATGCCAAGGTATAAAGGAACAAAACAATTTTATATCGTAAATTTCTCTCTAAAACTGTTTCAAACTTCTAATATCGAAATGCACTTTATCTATGAGAGCCTTTCACGCTCCAGGCGAGAGGGTGCACATCAAAGATGTCTTCGCGTTTATGCTGAAACTCTTCATCTTAAAAGGCATTAAAACGCTATTACCCGTCGTTCAAAATGATACTCTAAATGTATACCCGCTCGTGGTATATTCGTTTCACGAGTCGCTTGTCGTAAGTTTTTTATAGCAACAGAGTTGCCAGCTACCGAAGGGGTAACTGCCGGTTTTTGCCGTTTCAGAGGCAAGCCGTAAGCGTAATAAAGCCAATAAGGTTTACGCCTCTTATCACAAGTGTCCGATGGAAGGTTGTACCTCTATGCCGACACATTACAATTTTAATGAGAAATGTTTTACTTATAGTCTTCCATCTTTGATATTTAATAGCTTTATAGTCAGTATTTTAGTGTTTTTTCAGTTTTAGTAACAATTATTAATAAATTATGATATGAGAATACACCCCTCGTTTTTCAAATATTATTTATATAAAATTTTCTAACATTGCGTTCGTTGGGTACTCATAATGAATAGTCTACTCTTAAAACAACTTTAATAAATAAGTTAAAATTGAATCTTGAGAACGGTTGCCGCAAGATAACCGAAACGTAAAATTTTAAATAATCCACGTTTTATAACTGTTAACAGAGTAATAATTATAAGTATGCGTTGTAAAGCATAAAGGTTACAAAATACTATACAAATAATGGTTAAATATACCCGTAATCATAAAGACATTGTTGAAAATATTTAATTACCCTAGCAACACCAAGTTTTGGTAAACAGCAACTTCTCGATGTGCAAAAGTTGAATTTCAAGTACATTCCGCGTGCGTACGTATGTCTACGTTAATTACACTTTTAAGACGAACAAATGCGAGCATTAATGTTTTCAATGTTCCCCTGATGTTTTCTTTGAGGAGACATTACTCGAGCTAATGCACGAAAATGCGTATGGATAACTTTTACGTGGATCTCGTGTTACGTGGCCGTTTCTCGCGAATTGTGATAAATAAAATTTAGACGAGTCGTCTTATAACTTCGGGCCCCTTAATGGCGTATTCATTTCGTGTCATTTCGAAATACCACCTATATTTTAAGACACGCTTGTAATGGTTTTGAAGAAAAGCAAATATGTATAGATTCTGCAATTGAATCTAGCCTAAACATAACTTACTGGGGCTCGCTCGCTTTGATTATTCAGGCTTGTACCAATGTGATCAATTCTACATTATTATTTTAGTACTTAGATAGCTCAAATTTAAATATGTTAACTCTTGCTTTATGTGAGAAAGTGTATGATAGAATAAGCAATAGTGCATAAGACCGAGGTAAAAGTAGAAAGATTTGGTACAAATGATATATACACTAAGATTAAAAAGAGGAATGTTGAGGTGGTTGCAGCTTACTGAACGGATGGCTCAACGTAGACTTATGAAAATAATAGAAGTCTAGGGTTAATTAAACAGTTTTTAAGACCAATTAGGATATACGAGTACTATGCTAATCAAATAGGAAAAATAATATAAATGATCTAGTTCAGACTGGCGCACGCATATTAAAAAATATTAATGGAGAGAAAAGTAGGTATACCAGATTTAAATCAGATCTGCTGAACCCGATGGAAAAAGGTCAGTTTTAGCATTCATGCATCTCTAAATAGCATATTATATATATAAGACAATTTTTTAATAAAGATATTACGTACTTTTTTGTCAATTGCAAAATAATATTCAGAAAAAGAACTTTAAACGCCCTGAACGGAAACTCGCATCGTATTTGTATTAAACTAAATTGATTGTTAACGCAATGCCATTTTATCTTTCTGACATATATACCTTATACTATATTATTCTGTATTAATAATTTATACAATGGTCCATCCAATACCACATCCGTCTTTATCGATAGATCTCGTTCTCACGGACAGCGATATCTTGCCAGTCAATAGAATCAATTGAGATATCCCGTATGGCGAGCGACTGCCAGTCACCATCAGCTCTGGGGAGTGTCCAGACAATTACCTGCAACAAAACATAATATACATTAAAATGGATGATATTTTATATAGTTATGTCATTTTTTATATTTGGAACTATAATTTTCCTAAAAAGCATATCTCCCTGTAAACCATTACAAATTATTCATGAGATCCGCCCCGGCTTCGCATGGGTGCAGTGAGGATAAAAATGGTTATTGATTGTTATATCTAAGAGATAGACATATGGCATCGCAGATATTTTTATAAGCATATATAAGGTGTACAATACTATTTTGATTTCGTCGTTATTGTTTTGATTTCGTCATGTTATGCCAGCGTTTGCAATGCAATCGCTAAAAATAGGTTTATACATGCGATGTCAAATTGGAAACCCTAAAAATTATCAGTTTTTCTGTACTATAGCAGGCATGTATTACACATAAAAATCTTCCTCGTGAAATACTCTATCCTTTAAAAAACCGCATTTAAACTCGTTGCGTATTATTATAGATCTAACCAAATATCGGGACAGACAGACAGCGGAATGTGACTTAGTTTTATACTATGCAGTAATATAAAGTAAAGCAAAACGGACTTATTTTTTAATAAACTAAATAAGTCTCTTCTTTTTCTAGATTAAACTAACTAAATTTAATATTTAACTTACTCAAAAAATAATCATATATTCAGTAAATAACAATGAAATTACTCGTTTTATCAAGTTCCTTATTTGTTTAATAAAATTTTATAAACATAGTAATCCGTGATTATATCATAGTGCAAAATTTTAGTATTGTTATGTTGGCAGATCCAAGTGAAAGCAGCGGCTACCACTTATTATATTAATCATTCAATTATTTAGTCTAGTTTTCGAGGTAAATAAATAATTCAATGTTGATGCAATGCTCACGTAATTACCCAAATTGCCAATAAAATCTAAGTTAGTGCGTGTCTAGGTCACGCACACGGAGCATATGTATACAGAGTTCACTGAATTTATGTCGACTTTGGAGACGTAGCTGACATTAAAAGAAAAACATTCCAGTATTTCTTATTATAATTTACTAATCACTATCAGTTAATACACTACTAGAGACTTCTATTGAGCTAATGTACTGATTTCTCATTCAACTCACAACGGTAGAACTCTGCCTTGCCTCTGACTTGTTATTTTTTTTAATTTTTCCTTAACTATGTAAAACACACTAAACACATTTTTATTCAGACCGAGCAAACTATTTAATCTCGTGTCGACTTCAAAGAATTTGGGTTAATATTCTTTTCCCCAGAATAGCCGAGATCTTTAAAGAATTTTACTGTTTTAATGACTACACTGAAAGGAACATGAAAAAATAGAAGAGCATTTAGGGAAAGACATTCAAATATTAAGCATTCCGCTTAAACGAGCAAAGATATTTTTCAATTTCACACTTTTTTAAATTACATAGAACATTTTATTTTTCACTGAAAACATCTAAATATTTTTTTATGGAATTTGTGTAGTGTTGTATTTTGTTTTATTTTGGCGGTATGAGGATGGTTATAATTAACTCAGATAAAAACGTAAAATCAGCCTATGTTTGTTTTTAGGATCATATACAGTAAATGACACAAGCATTGTTGTAAATGAAATAAATAAATTATATATAATATATATAATGACTTGTATATGGGCATATTAGGATACCTTGATGGTAATCAAACCTGCGTCTTTCGCAACGTGACAAACATACATTTTATTGATTTAATAGCTTTAAATCAATATTTGGAAATCAATGAATATGTATACACTTCACGGGCCCGATGGCGCAGATGGTAGTTTATGTCTTATGCGCCAAGTGTGGTTGGATCCTCACCCCGGCAAATACTTATATGATATTACTGATGTTTGTTCTGTGCCTGGGTTTTAAACATATGTAATTAAGTAGTATATTTGTGATTCCTCTGTTGTCTTTTGTTCGTAACACAAGTACTTTAGGTGACTTATAACAGAATCAGGTCAATGTATGAGATGTGGGAATTTATTTAATTAAAAAATAAGGTTGTCACATATTATTTAATGTATTAGTCAACAATAAGTGTAGACTGACGTGATGTTTTGCGTAATTACGCTTGCTTTACTTTTATATAAATCGATCTAAAGGAACGTCAAACCCTCAAACTTAAAACAAATAATTGGTAAAATTGTAATCAATCCAGAAATCACCATACGATATTAGAAGATGCTTAAAT
The DNA here is from genome assembly GCA_020976665.1 of Heortia vitessoides. NCBI lineage: Eukaryota > Metazoa > Arthropoda > Insecta > Lepidoptera > Crambidae > Heortia > Heortia vitessoides. The sequence continues at coordinate 6,801,586 of JACJUM010005602.1, forward strand.
TTTAAAAGTTATATGTTTTGAGTATTGGTTAAAATTTGATAATATGCTATTTTAAATAAAATATAAAAATCGTGCAATCATTACATGTTCCTGAAACGTAACCTGACAACATTCGTGTGTAACAATGTTGCCTATTGTCCTACATATGTGACACTTATATGTTTAGTGTTGATGTTGCATGATGTTATTTGTGGGGTCAATTGAGAATCTGTTAATTTGAAATAGTTTTATTTTTCATTAATACAAACATCACGCCTGCGTTCCATCGGGGTAGGCAGAGACTATGGATGTCCACTAGCTATAATCTTGATATACCTCTCTCGCTTCCTTATTCCATTTTCTATATTCCATCTGCTTTCTTATATATATCAAATCAGAAAAAAGAAGTTGATAAAAAGAAGTGCTTTCTCACTCTGTTCAATTGGCATGCCATCTCGATTACTTAAAATAATTTTATTCGATCATTCAATTTACTTTGTATAAACAATGTATTTATTTTTATTACATAATATATTAAAACTATAAATATTTCATGCACAAACCATCAGCGTGTTCAATTAAATAACCGACATCCATTCATTACACCATCTCTTCATTAGTACAATCATTGGATGTGTAGTTTACAATATAAAATGATTCCAGTCAGCTGTAACTCTTCAGGCACATAATTGCGGCCACGCTCGCAATTGTTTTAAAACATACTGTAACTTTGATATTACCTAATTGCTTTTACGTAATGAGGTCTAATAGGTAAATGTTCACTTTTTAATAGCTTTTACAAAACGAAGCTTGCAGTAAATTTTGAAGTGGAATAAAGTATGACCACCGCTTTAGATGTGTTATTGGTCATACATTAAATAAGATTAAATGTATTGAAGAATATATGAAATAAGATAGACCCAGTCTATAACTGATCACCGCAATATTCAATATCGTGTCAATTAACTTAGATGTTCTTCGGATATACATTATTCTAAATAATCAGATCATTTATGGATCAAAATGCTGATGTTTGTTTTTGTGGTAATTGATGAAGTGCCACATACAATGTCCCATCACTGACTTGACTAGTGTCGTGTCACCTCACTATTTTTTCTCAGTCATTTAATCTGTTTCATGCGCAAGTACCTCTGTAAATTTTATCCGACCTAACCCACAATATATTCTGTAATTACCGAAGTGTCTCGCTTTTATTTAAACAACAGTTTTGAACAAACGCCAACGTAAGGACACCTACGACACGAGATAATAATATGTTCACACAACTTCTTATATATTAACCTGACTCGTAGATAAGTCGCTTGAAGTAAACACAAATAATTTGACGGACATCAGACAACAGAAGAATTACCACCGAGATATTCTTAATGTTATATCTTGGGTAAGTTTTTCTAAGCACATTATTTATTATCAAACGTTAGGTCACTATTTCGTTTTGCTATGGGCATTTAAAGATGTATTTTTATCTTGATTGTTTAAAAAAGAAGTGAACCAGACAAATGTTAAAAAACAACCCTAATATTATTTTTAAATTGAAAAATAAATGTATTTGTCATACCAATCTTTCAGTTTTCATATCTAGTAGTTATAACTAGCAAAATTCTGGGCGTCGTCTATATAAACAAAAACAAAGCAATAATTCTTGCAGCGCAACACATAAGCTGACTTCTAAACTTAATTTAATTTTCTACAATGGCCACCCTGAATACAGACTATAGCTGGTAAAAACCAGCGGGATCGCGTAATTGGACTAATTAACTCTAAGAGTCACGTACAAATTAAGATGGGAGAAGAAAAATTCCGCAGAACCGTTTTGAACGGACGAAGGAATCCATTCAACTTGCTGAGAATTAAAGTGATGACTGTTTTTAAATCGACCAGAGATAGTTTTAATTTTTTTCTATTAGTGATGTGGTCATTTAAATAACGACTGCAAATTTGTGATGACTTTTTGAAATGTATTTTTTTATTTTATTAAATTGAATCATCTTCTATTAATACATGAAAACATAATTGTTTCGAGCTAAATATTAAGTCTAAATGTATAATAATTTATAAATGAACACTGCATGAACAGAACAAGAAAGATTTTCTATTACAAAGAAAGCGGAAGTGAAAGCGGAAAATATGTCTTTAATTCATTAAATTCCCAATAGTTTTAACATAGTATTGCCCTCATTTCATCATATCAGCCACTGGACGTTTACTGCTGGATATAAATACAATGCCCCCATGAAAGAGAAATTATTGACCATAATTGCCGCGGTGGGCAAGCGTGTTGGCAATCGTAGAGCGTAGTTGTAGCGATGGGTATACTCCTGCCCATCTCCACCTGTGTATTCGAGCTACACTATTTCGGATGACTATACCGCCACCTGTCGGTTATGTTACGTTAGTCGCCACTTGCGATACCTGATACAGGAGGATGTACTATTATATTCTGCTTAAACCTCAATTAAAAGGAAATAAAAGGTACAGAAGAATATTATGACCCCGCTGTATTGATCAACCGCTTATTATTAAATTAATTTTTTTTATAAATAAAGTTCTGAACAGCATTGTTAAATATAATTACTTCACTTGCGCCGGATATAGTGACGACATGTCACTTATTGCCGCCTATTTTAAGACATTATATCCGGTTATATTGACAGACTTGATTCTTAACATGTCTGTCTCGTTTTCGTGAATATTCCGTCCTCTCGCTATCAGACAGCACCAGGCGCGTGCGTGACTCGTTATGTTGACTATTTATTTTATTCGTTTGTTTTATGGCCGTTAATGTTTTTTTATTATAAATATTCAAAAGGTAACCTCACTCTTTTTAATGTTTCTCCTCTATTAATCTAAATACCGAAAAAAAATACAATTTGTGTACATACATCCTAAGTCTATGTCATTCCTCTTCGATTTTATTATAAGAGGATACCACTGAACTTGAACATCATTATGATACAGATAACTGAATATATTCTTATACAATCTTAGAATAAAAAAAGGTTATATTTGAAGACATATTCTTTAAATAAAAACTTTTTTCTTCTATTTCTCCTAATATGTATACATACGTAATAATGTAAGCACCATTAGTTTCAGAAATTTGCTAATACGTAATTTGTACTCCACTTGCAACTTCGTCTGGTCGGGCATAATATGCATATTATATCTTCAGTATTATAATATTACTCATCTTAAATTAACATTATCAACACCAATGAGCAGGCTAGTACCTCCTCCTGCACCAGATGTCGTAAGAGGCGACTGAGCAGACAGACGGCGGTGCATCCACCCAAAACCAGCACACCTCATGGCTAATTGTTACCTATTTATTTAAAAATGTATTTGTACAAAAATCTCAGTTTCATCACAATCCATACTTTTAGCAATTTGGACACTATGATTTTGCAATTATACATAGTTGGTTAAATACTAAATAACTACATATTAAATCAACTATGTAATCATGATGATGATGACAGTTGATTGAGTTCATAAATGATTCTAGATGTGATGATAATGAATATCGATTAACTATAGTCTGTATAATTAAGTAGCGTTTACATAATCAAATACCGTACATCTCTCCTCGAATCCCTGGCTCATCGCGTGACGAAGTGCAGTCACGTCAACCGACAGCCACGAGTTTAATATCAAATTACGGAGTCGCGCGGTGGTAGGGTATCTTTAATAATGTAGTTTGCTCCAAATATTGGAGTTATCGACACTTTTCCTGTGTTAAAATAGCACTATACGATAACTATTTAAGGGGTTTTTTAATACACAAATACTTAAAAAATTTATTTAAACTACTCTTTTAAAGCCGTTAATAGTTTTATATTATAGAGAATTATTTTTTTCCTTAACTATCGCTGAACTTTTATCACGAGAATCCTTAACCCTAAGGGCTTATGCATATTTAGAATGCTGTTAATAGATAGTAGGAGAAAGCAAAATATAAATTAAGAATTATCATCATCATTACAATCATTAGAAGTCCACTGCTGGACAAAGGTCTCCTCAGAAAAGGGGAATTTTGATCTTAATTGCCACGCTGAGCAAGCGCAGAGCGCAGATTTCGCGAAAGGGATGCTACTGCCCATCCCCATTTAAGCTACACTGACTGGGATGGATACACCGCCATATGTTGGTTCTAATACCTCAGTCGCCTCTTACAACACCTGGTACAAGGTGAGGTACTATTTTACTCTGCCGGTAACTCACAGCGGATTAAGAATACAATCTTGTTTGATTATTATCCATATTTTCGTCATTTTTAATCTTAAAATTCCAGGAGAAACCCAAAGTATATAGCACACCAGCCTGCCTGGAGGATCTACATGATGTGCTCCAATTATCATAGAATACCTAACCATTTCTGTCTGTACAATAATGTGCAATAGCCGACTGGCAGCGTGACACCACTGCAGGCACGTCAACCGTCAGCATGTTTAATATCAAATTACCTGCGCCGTGCTTCAGTTAGACAAACAGCAACTTTACCGAAATATTATTTTCATATGAAATCTAAATACGGCACTGCTTTGTAATTATTTTTTTTACTTTTATATTTTAAAATACATTTAATTTCATTGTTACAAATAAAGGCAACGTGATTATTTTATTAATATTTTCTGTCAAAAATATATTTTTAAGTTTACAAAACTCAACTATTTAAATGTGGCATGCCTAACTATGGGCACTAATGTTTTTTTAAACCTGATGTACTTTATGTAAATAATATCTGTAATGTAATCTATATCTAATATTATGAATCTGAAGATATTGTTTGTGTAAACGCGCTAATCTCAGGAATTACTTGTCTAATTTGAAAAAACCCTTTCGGTGTTGGATAGTCAATTTATCGGAAAAGCATTCTATAACCCCCAAAGTCACTATTCCATGCAGACGAAATCGCAGGCACTGCAAATTTTAAATAGAATGATATGCCTGACTCTTACATCCTGGCGCTGCAAATATTTCATATAATGTAAGAGCCGCGCAAGCGACGTGTCACCGCAGGCGCTGATGTCACGAAGTTCGTCAGTTTACGAGTATTAATGGCAACGAAGCTGAGCGCACGCCCGTCACTCATGTTGTCTTGAATATCAAATTACGTGCCATATTTGAATATGATAATGATACCACCCAATAATATCAATAAGAGTTAAAAATATCTTTGTTTTTATACAATTAAGTTGTATTTATAACACTGAAGGTTGTGAATAAATAAGACAATTATTTTGGAGAAGTTTTTGTAGTATCCAAACTCAACTCCTTTTGTAGAACCCATATCTGTAGAACAGGTGCATATGCTTATGTGCATCGTACACTCCAAAGCCAAAAGGGCGTCGCAAAGTTCTTAAGCCTTAATAACGTTAATGAACGCGCAATGCAGTGGCGTCACTTGTCAGAGCGCGCTTAATATCGAATTACGTGCCGCGCCTAACAGCACGCTCGCTCGCGCCAAATTATAATATGATAATGACGTACTGCGCCGAATGTGCAGCCAGCCTTACCTCTGAATGTGTGCAATGAAGGAGAATTTCGCTTAATGAAAGTATTTGAATTCTGTGACGATGAATGTATTCACGAACCAATATCAAAATCTTGAATGAATGTTTTCAAACACTTCTATCCAATTCTACTTACTAGACACTGTCTTTTCTTATTTTCACTTTAGCAAGGACAGAATAACAAAAAATTTGGTATCAAATATACCAAATTTTTAAAACATGTAGATACATTTATAATTACGTTAATAAACACTTAGGCGGGCGACCTAATTTTCTTTTAATCGAATTAAGGAAGTACAGCCTTGCACGTAATGATGTTACCGGCTCTAACGCAGGAATGTAGAAAAACCTTACAAGGAAACTGTGACATTTCCCAAATTACGTAACCATTAGACGCGCAAGGCAAAAGAAATCGAAAACCAGACTACTTGAGGCGAACTATCGGGAATTTTCCATTTACCGTTGGATATACAATACTTTCGAGAGCCACTCACGGCATGATAGGTAACTGTATCTTTTATGAGACGCCGTTGTGGCAAGCTGAAGTGTTTGTACAATGATATACTCCTATTTTGTCGTGTTATGTCGATTACCATGTAGTGCGAGTGACTTTTTAGCCATTTAATGAATGTGTATATAAATATATTACTGCAAATCAAAAGCATGCTGAACTTTGTCTATCCATTAAACCTTGTCAGCCAAAATCATGAAATATTACAGAAACCTCTTTATTGTTTCTACTTGTAAAATTAGGTATTAGTCATTATATTCTAAAATTATTATACTTTTCCAATATTGACTTTATTCCTAATAGGTACTATAAACAAAAGCGAAAGTGTGTATGTCTGTCCCTCTGTCTGTCTATTATACTATTACCTTCTGACCAGTGAACTGGTTTTAATGACATTTAAAAAGTAGCTTTTCAGTTTGGCTTGAAACTAAGATAGAATTTAATAAATGCCTACACTTAGAAAAAATTTGTATAATAAACCAAAACAAGTATAATAAAAATATACTGAATTTTCAATAAAAACACGACTACTGTTTTTAATTAAAAATCCTATAGGCTCCCAAAGGAAAAAGATCCATTGCTCAATTTAAAAATATATTCTCCCGTGTCACATCAAAATGGCGGCTAAAGCGAGCTGTCAGATAGCACGCATGACATGTGCCTAGCTATTTGACATGTGACCGACATGATTTGCACACCAATCATATGCGTCGATATCGGCCCATAACGGTATTGAAAATGGCGGAGTAATAAACGGGAAAAAGCACTATCGATGGTATTTTCCAACATTTCAACGAACGAGTCCAGTAAAATGGTTTTCTCTCAAACAGGACATATGACGTATAAAAAAACAAATCCAGAGCACAGGTGACGTCCCCGGAGTGACCTGTAAGGGGATTATGGCGGTAAGCCTCTCAGGATGGCCCGGGACAGACTTCCTCTTAAGGATTTGAGGTCCGGGACAACTTTATTTTTGTTGTAATTAGTGCGATCTCAAACTAAAAATAACTTTATTTTTAAGGTACATTTGTTACTTAACCCAGGGCAACGTTTTATACCATTTTTCTAATGAGAGTTTCCACATGAGGGGTTTTCGAGCTTGGGTCACGGTATCGCCTTCAGATCACTTGTAATATTTTCACGGACATGGCCAACATTAGCCGTAATTTGTTTTATTCATACATATTCTTTTCGATTGAAAGTATAAAAATTCAATTTGTCAGCTGTGTTTAATTACTTCAGAGGTTTTTTGCAATAAAATCTGTAAAGTAATTATTACTAAAAAATGCAATAATGCTTAAATGCGTTTCAGTCTTCAGGCGAGATTTTATTCCTTTCCTCATCATCATTAGAAGTTCACTGCTAGACATAGACCTCCCCAAGAATATTGCCCAGCGCTGGAGAAGCGTGTTGGCAATCGCAGAGCGCAGCTTTAGCAATGGGGATGCTGCTGCCATCCCCACCCCGTCATATCACATCCATACATTGAGCTACACTATTTCGGATTGATGGATTACAAAACCTGATAGTATACTACTCTGCCGATTTGTGTTGGTAATGTTAATTGCAAATCACAAAATAGTTTAAAAAAACTTATTAGTATCTCCATTTACATAGGTGATGTATTTTTCATTCAATTTTAAATATTATATTTTATAAATTTATAAAAAGTTTATTGACTACATTTTTTCCTTATTAAGTATGCTAATATATTGTTAGAATTCTGTCACATGTATAATCTGTAATTAATGATAAAAAATATATATTCACGTTAAGCTTTAGCTATAACATAAAAGATGCAGTAAACTATGTTTTTATAGTGTCATAATAACAATTAATAATTGACGTAGTTTTGTGTTTCTTCTGTAAAGGCTTAATGGGGACATGAAGATTATATTACTGGATATAAAGATGTTAATGTGGAGATAGGGTACCCTAACGACGGCCTAAAAGGCCGACGTTCAGTGCTGTAAATACTTGGTTATTGCTATCTTCAATATCATTGAATATAAGTCATTTTATACGAAGTGTATGTATGTTCTTTGCTCGAGTAATTCTAGATCGCACAATAAACTGTATAAAATGACCCGGCCACGTTATAACTTAATAAAAAACATTAAATTCATCGAGTGTGACAAACGATGAGTTACGTAGTATTAATTTAAAATTATTACTTAAAAATCGTTCATTCATATGACTATTAACTTATCATTTAGTTCAAGGGTTCCGTTAACAGATTAACAGATACCATAAAAAAAAACACAAAAAATTCATTATCATAACAAATTAGTATAATACTAACTATATTTTATATGCGCCCACATAATTTACTTTGCAGTCTGACTTATAACATAATATTTTGACATTTGATAACATCTCATTTACGCAAACGAATCTAGTTTAAATAAACTCAAAAACAGTTGAAGTTAAATATATTTTTTTCGAGAACAAAGAGAAGTTATTTCACACGGACGAACTTTTGGTACACAGACTTTTGCGCGGTGCATGCCAGTGAAGGGTCGCCACAAATACTGCCAACATTGAGAAGCATTGTTCATCAGCATTTTTGAATGTCCAAACTTTAAGGCATCGGGCCTACCGTAAGGGTAATTAAGGAGCAAAGAATTTCCATAATGACCTAATGAAAGATCGATGGGAAGAGATGAATACAACTAAGTGCAAAATACGCATAAAGTACTTTACTTTACACTACTCTACTTTGTACTGTACCTATACAGGTACAGTACAAAGTTCCATTCGCTCTAGATAATTTATTTTTAGTAAATAAAATTTAATCGTTGACTGTCGGGTAATGATAGAGTAGAAAAGTAACTTCTATTGCACCAAATATCGTGATCGTCTGTTACTGAGGAACCGGAACCACCAGGTGGCGATATATCCACCTGAAATAGCGTAGCTGAAAGGGTGTGGAGCAGTTCTGTCATGAAGATACGCTCTGCGTTTGCAAGCATACCTACCCAGCGCAGTAATTATGGTCAAGATTCTTTTCTTGGGTAGACTTGTGGGCATCCCGCGGCTGATATGATGATAATGAGTACGAACAACCGATCCCAATAACAAACGTTTGGCGAGTTCGTCAACTACTTTGAAATGCATACCCTTACCCTGCATGTCTTTATCATCAGATCATTTAAACAACTCCTTGTTAACCACCAATAAAGAAACTATACAAGAATATGTACCTATTCAAGACCAGTAAACTCCTAATTTTATATTCGGTCAAAATCGAGTGCCTCTTCCTACAATTCGCAAAACTTACAGCCCCACTACTGCATACATTCAACAATTGCTCAGAAGGCGCCAGGGGAAATACACCTGATTGAGCCTCTCCCCCCCCTCCACCTCTCTCCCCCCATTGTGCAGCCCAAGCGGCGCATTTGGAAATTGGCGGACTAGACGAAAAAGGCATTTTTTTCCACTCCGATATGCGTCTTTCTACCTCCCCTGTCTGCACTTCACTCGGACAAAATAGTTATTATCGGTTATTTCAAGGGGAGACGGGGAAGACAGGGGAATTGGAGAATTCTCTCGGAACTTATAAAATTAACGCGAAAGTTGCAGTCACGGAACAAATTATTTGTCCCTGACTTAAATTATCCATAATATTGTACCTCATGCAAGGACAGTTATCCGTTACGCATGCTTTGTTCACAAGTTCACTTGCATATAACGCAGAAACGAAGTGTCTACGAAATGGCAATTATCGCACTTATTTGTCTATAGCTGATCCAATAAGAATGTTAATATGATCAAGTTCATTGCAATAAATGAACTTCTTTAATTTATAACATGACCACAGCACCTCCAAATCACTGTTCACATTATCTGACATTTTTCTGCGTACATACCAGTACGATAATACTCATGGAAAGAAATAGACAGATCGTCCCTTTCTTTTAACTGATGTTAGGAATAGGCAACATTTCAATTCTTATTTCTAGGCGTGTTTAAAAAAATTAAGATATCTTCGTCAAATAGAACAATATAAGCGAGAGGTGTACTATCATACGTTTTACGGACACATTTAAAAACTACTCGTTCGATTTTAAAATTTATTTTACTAACAGATAGCGACATTATTAGCAAGTAACATAAGTTATCTATTTCTTATTTGATCGCGATGGAAAAGTCATAACCTTTGTTATTACGTTACAGTTCCTTTTTGTAAAAGAACTGCAGTCGTAATTAAATCCCTACTAATATTATAAATACGAAAGTATCTCTGTCTGTTACGCTTTCCCGCTTAAACCTCTAAACCGATTTTATAAAATTTAGCACAGACAATCTTTAGGCCCTGAGACCCTGAAAATTGCCTATGTCCTTTACATTGGCAATTTTTTAATTAAAAAAAAGGGTTGTGAGGGGTCCAAAGGGGGGATAAAAAGTTGTATGGAAGTATCGCTATTTTTGGAGCTAGAAGCTTAAAACTTATTTTTCAAGCCATTGATTCAATATAAATTAACATGACATTCAAAGTTTATATAAGTTAAGATTAAGTGGTATGGTACCAAAAAAAAAACTATTCCACGCGGATGAAGTCGCGGGCACAGCTAGTTAAAAATAAAATTCAAATGTTTTGTACCAGTAATGTTTTTTAGAGTTTCGTTTATATACGTTGTCAAGACAAACGTGACAAAACGTCTGTACTATTTATTCCAATCATACATTTCCGTTAATACTACTTTAATGATGTTATTAAGTCATTTATGATTACTAAATAAAGACATAGAATAAATCATAAAATAAGTATATTAAAAATCTTATTCGGGGAACAACTTATTGTTAGTTTATGTTTGTTTATAACATGACTGTTTCAAGCAGTAGGATAGCACTCATTAACAGATATTCTTTTGTATCTGTTTGTCATTGAGCACAGAGTTTAACACAGTTAGTTCTGTTTTACTATGATGATGATTTTCTAATAGTTGAATTGGATGTGATGATGATCAAGTATAATACTTAAATACACATATTTATGTATATATATATAAAGTCCTCTAAGATACTTATTTATTATTATCTAATTTATTGTTCATTGACAAGCCCAAGTATTCCATATTATATATATATATATATATATATATATATATATATATATGTGTGTGTGTGTGCGTGTGCGTGTGTGTGTGTTTGTGTGTGTTTCTTATTGAGCGCAAATAGAATAAAAATTAAAATAATAAAATCAACATAGATACAACGAGCCTAATGCTGGAGTCCTCAATTCCAGCGCCACCGGGAATAAGTCCGGGTTACGGACTAGTCCATTCCAAAGGACTTCTTGACCTTGTACCAAAAACAGTTGCACAACAGCACAAACACCGGTTGCTCGAATAAAACACGACACGGCACCAAAAACTAGGTAATCGAAACGAGTGTCGCCTTGCTTTGAATACAAAATTTCTCCTCACATTTGTGGAATGCAAACCGTTCAACGCGACGTAACATTACTTAAACTGCAACGAGGATTAGACATATGTAAATCGACATTTCATAATCGTACTTCGCACAATCATTCCACGCCACTGAGTTTTATTTTAATATACAATACCCTACGCTAATAGCATACTTCCTGCCTTGCATGGAAAATAATTACTATTTGTTGTTGTTATTACGATTTGATAGGTGTTGCCTTAATTGCCTAATTTATTATTTAGATATATATCTAATAAATTAGACTGAACTGTAATACCAAAATTATTATTATTTTACTAAAAATTACCTGTATACCTAACTACCGCTAAATAAAATTAAGCAAGAAACTTTTTTTTTATTTTCATCAAAGCTTCCTCTTGACAATAGTACATAATGTTGCGTATATTATGTACAACTGTCAAGAGGTATCTAGAATTATATTGAATCATTTAAATTAATATTAGAAGTAAAGTCAGGATACGTTTATTCCTAAGACAATATTGTTTAACCACAAAATATCGAGCATGATTAAATTATGTTCTTGCAAGGAAGTATCTGATAACAAACCCGACTTTTATCTGAGAAGTCAAGAAGTTCTATCATCCAGAAGTTGATGTCACACATCCTCAAGGTCTCATTAATTCCCATCTCAAATAATAAGCCGACTTTTAAAATTATGGCAAAATTAGCCAAGTATTCAAAATACACTATCAACGAACGTAATAGTGCATAAACTCTCACAGAATTAAAACAGCACGGGGCAGGATGCGCACAAAAACTATTATAAGAAAGATTATTATTCGCGCATATATTCATACATTATTCGCGCTTGGCGTTGAGGTCCCTTGTTGGAATCCCTATGTCAGGTTTAATACATAGAATACTTCCAAGCTCGTAAATTATAAAAACTTGAATCAAACAGAAGAATACATTTTATATCACTACACAAGCGGAACAAAACCTTCAGTCACTATACATACTAACATTTAAACTACATGTTGGTACATAATTTTGAATTTGAACTGTTCAAATTGCAACAAAAAATTTTTCTTATTATTACAAAGCGTGCAAATAGAATTGACCATTAAGTAATAAACATCTATTATCACTGTGTTATGTTAACACACATGCTTCAAACCTGTCTAAGACATTGATCATTTTCACTATCATTACATCTGTTCGTCCACTGATGAACATAAATACCAAAAGATTTCTAATAGGACCGGTTGCGACCGACTGATATCCAAAACGATCCTGCGGTTATATTCTGATCGTCTGTCATATAGCCAGATCGTCTGTGTAATAACACAATTTATTGTACACCAGAAATACATGTAAACAAAACAATAATTGTGGGGTACAATGATGCGACCTTATCGCAAAAAGCCATTTCTTTCAAGAATATCTCTTAGAATGACCTGACTCCGTAGAAAGGCACTTAAAGCAGTTGTGTTATGGACGCCAGACAACAGAGTAATCACAAGTATGCTACTTAAAAATATATATTTAACACCCAGACACAGAAAAAATACCTTCTATTAATATTTGTTCTGGGTGGGAATCTAACCCACGACCCCTAGCGCACAAGATAAGATCACTACCATCTGCGCCATCGGGCCCGTCCGGAACCCTTGGATGGAAAAGAATGAAACTAAGAGGCAGCGAGAGGTGTTCATTATACATAGCATAGATCTTACGCCCCCAATTTTGTACGGCTTATGCACTGGCCTATTTTCAGATAATGGATAATTAATTTGAAGCTAATAAATGATGAATGTACTTCACTTCATATTTTGGTCATTGAGAGCTGGATAATTTTATGATATTAAAAAAAACAGTGCAACGTATACAGCCCTTGAACCGTCTAGAATGGAATGAAAACAACGAAATTTAATAATAATTAGTAGGTTACTAACCCAATACCCACTCAAGCGTATACATTGTGGAATACATCGCAGGGGAATTTCGTAATTCATAATAGCGATACACGTACACAATATATTGAAGTACATACTTACACATTTTAAACGCTTTCGCGTTTGTAAGTCTTTCTTACTCTGTCACGTTAAAGAAAATGTCGCATGAAATTTGGCACAGAGATTATTGCTTACCTCTATTTTTCTTTATGGAATCGGTCTGAATTCTGCACAGTTTAGCAGTCAGGTAGCCTTCTTCTCGGAATCATAGAGATTAATAATTCAGGAATGTTTTATAAAGTAAAGACCACGCGGAAAAATTCGCAAACAGAAAGTATTATTAATACACGTGTCAAAGTGGTTAAAAAAATCGCTCATGTCTAACCATGTCATTTAAAAAAAATATTATATATTTTTACAATTAACTAAGTACAATGAATAAGTTTCATTATTATTGTTGTTTAAATCGCCTTACGAGTAGGTATGGTGGGCTATATTTCCATCTTGGGCATAATAAATGTGACCGTACGTCCCGCTGGACGAAGGCGTGCCGGACAGTCAGGTTATCGGACTACATGTCCCATAAAACATTAACATGTCCCGCTTTGTCGCAGCATCGCTTGTTCTCGTGTGTTACTTATTTTTTAAGGAATTCCGTCTGTGATTTTATTAATGCTATACGAAAATATTAAATTTTCTTGATGCTGCCTGAATTTATCCAATCTGATGAACATACAAATTATTAAATAAAATCATATACTGTTATATTTTGCCTGTCATTTTGTTCATATAGGAAAATATATTACAGATTATTTTAAAATAATTTTTTTTGGTGAAAGCATTTCCATTGCTTTCAAACTTTTTTAATATAAAATTATGCTGACTCACATTAATTGGGAAAACTTTTGATTTTCACGTACTCGAAACAAAAAAGATGATTTTAACAAAATCGAACTGCTTCAAACTTAAATTTACTGAAAACACTTAATTTACGATATTGGTAATAAAAACGGTGTATTAAATAGTGAGAGTAGATTATGATCTTTAATTCCACAAATAATACATGAAAACAACGTCAATAAATATTGTGACCTAGGATCAAATATTCCTGCTAAACGGATCTAACTAGTAACTAGTTTTAATTCATAATAACTTTATGAATTGGCAAACATAACAACTAGTTTACTCAACAACTAAAGCGTTACAACAATCGTGTATTGATCCAGTTCAATCAATCTGTTGTCCTAGAAAATGAAGGTAAATAAAACAATATACCAGTATACTATCGTGCCAAATCAATGCAACTAGTTTCGCAGCAATTGAACGGTTTGATAAAGTTCAATCTTTGCTCTCTTCAAAACATCGGAACAAAATAATTAGATTTATTACGACAAATTTCTTCTGTTTCTTTCTAATTTTCTATACAAGATCGCTTATATACAGGAATGTATACATAAAACATGGTATTTTATAATATGGAAATCGCAATCGAATATAGCTGATCTGATCTGATCTAATCGTAAAAGAATTGAATCAGATGGTTTGGAAATAGAACTGCGAGGTATCTTTTGTTTTTTTATTCCAATTTCATTATTTTATGTTTCAATAAATAATTAAAAGAAAAACAATTAAAAAACAAACAATTACTCTTTTTCTTCACATCACAATTATGTAGTAATTCACTAGAAAACCACTAATTAAATTAAGTTTTAATACATATGTAAGAGCATAAATCGCATACAACCGGTTATATTGGAAATTACTTGGATTTGCGGATCTGAT
Source organism: Heortia vitessoides (assembly GCA_020976665.1). Lineage (NCBI taxonomy): Eukaryota > Metazoa > Arthropoda > Insecta > Lepidoptera > Crambidae > Heortia > Heortia vitessoides. The sequence goes on from JACJUM010005602.1 coordinate 6,816,741, forward strand.
GATGATGACATAACGACGGTCATAAAATCAATTGGCGTAAACGATACATAGGTAAAAATATGTATTTATTTATTTCTGACTTCTTTTAAGTAAAAGAGGATTACATTTTTAATAATATGTGTTAAATACAGCCTAAAAATTATTAAAAATAGCTTTTCGAATAATAAAGTTAGAATGAATTAATTGCTTTTATTTATTTCTCTTTCTGTAAACCTGCACATTGTCCATTTACGACTATATTGGATTTATGACGTCGTTATGTAATACTAGCAGTGATCTACGGTTTTACCCGCGTTGAGTTGTAGAACTTTTATATTAACTTCGCAACCTTTTATCTAGGGAGTAAAAGAGGGTTACAAAGTTAGTATAGAGAACGATTTTCGAAAATATATTTTACGTGTGTTTTATGACTTTCAATGAAGAACCTTTATACTTCATTTCATCGGGATATGTTCAAATACAGCAAAGTTTCATACAAAACGGAACGCAAATCTAGCGTTCATGTTTTAGGTGTATTTTCAAAAATCTATTCTTAGTCCTCCCCAACATTATCAAAAGAACATATCTGCGAAATTACAAACTCCTAACCCTTGCAGGTTAGGCTGTGCGGTAATATGTCAGACAGTCAGACAGACCGCTAGTCAGCTTCTTTTATAAATAAAGATGCCGTTGATAGTTTAAATGTCAGATCTATGACATTTAAATTCCCGGCTTACATAATTTCCCTGTATACCTTATACTTATGTAGGTTCGCATTTACTTCTTAACCGGTGTTTATGTATAGTCAAGACCGAGTTCCTGCAACGGGTTAACTACACCAGTTGTTCTCGCAGGATTTTTTCCAGTGGTTTATGTAATCGATCTAGATTGAGACTCAGTTTACACAGACAAGAATCTTGTTGAGACTTTTTTTACCTTTTCTATTGCTACAGTTTACATATTTTACAATTAATTAGTTATTGAAATTGTAATGTTTAAAATAAGAACTATTTTGTTGCTTAACAATAAAATAACTTGTTAAAAACGCAACCCGTTTATATATATATACTCATTTTTTAATATAGATTTGTTCAAAAATATTCTTTAACAAATCTATTCAAATGCACGCGCCAAATGCCAAAGGCGTCAATGCGTTTCCTATTGTGGTGACAAGCATGGCCTATCAATATTACCGATTCTGGTGCACTCAGTCACACGTCCATCGCACACTTTATGACTGCCCGCGATTTGAATTGCCGTGTATGAGAAACAGGGATCAGGTTATTCTGGTTATGTCTGGTAGATTATTCGATGTTTAAGCATACAGGAGACGTTACAGGCCCGGCGTGGTGGACCCGCCGTAACGAGAGTTACACAACCGCAGTACATATTAGCGCGGTGCGCGTGCGCAGTACACAGTACACAGTGACACGCCGACGTGCAACATGATCTGCAACATTGCTGTGAGTATTCTTTTATTTACTAACAATAAAAAAAAACGTCTCAAAAGGTATAAAAACTAAAATAAAACATTCGCATCATTCTGGATTCCTTGAACATAAAAAATGCTTTATGTAGGCTTTAAATATATTTTCATTGAAATTTGATCGTCCTTATTAGATATGAAAAGTATCTCATTTAATTATTGTACGTAAAAAATAATGGATGTTATATATTGATAATTATGATATAAATCATAATTAATTATTATTAAAAAATTTAAGAATTCATAAACGTGACATAAAAATACTTATTACGAAAATACTCAGTCCGGGTATTAAATTCCCTGCTTTCCAAAAACAGCAATCTATACGTCTGTCTTATCCATTCGAATCATATCTTTTTTAATTTAAATAGTCCAATTCAAATTTCAATATTTTTAAATTGATGCTATAGTTTACCACTTTTGTATTTGTAATGTAATGTAATGTATTTTCAAATCAGGAGATAATTAAAGATGCAAATTTTGACTGTCAATCCATAGCCTATTAGTTAAAAAAGCTGCTTCACCACTAACAGTCCAAGATGAACTGGGGATTGAGACTTTACTATATATATATATATATATATATTTCAGTTTTGTGTAATGGTTGACTGGGAGATAATGCCATCTGGCATTAAGTCCGCCATTTGTACATTTTGTAACATTTTGTGCAATAAAGTTAAATAAATAAAAAATAAATAAATAATTGTATGTCCAGATATAAGTCTAGGCGATTCCGCAATACGGGATCAGATAAAACGTGATGTCTATAGAAAACATGGTGCACTTTTTGCCGGTGCAAATACATTCTCACATGTCGTTGCACATTAAACATTATTTTGAATTACCTAATCCATGAGTTTTGGCCATCCCTAATAAACCGCAGCAAACCTTGCTTAACAACAATCGACAAGAAGTAGACCACATACAAAGGTCATCTGTATTGGTACCTCACTCTCGCCAATTTCTACCGCCAAATAGCATTGTTAGCATTGCTGTGTTCCGATTTTAAAGGTTAGAGGCTGTAAAATTACTTGGTAAAAGAGACATAGCATCTTCAGTTCACAAGGTTGGAGACACGCCAGTGATATCTCTGTGATGACAAAAGTGTCTATAGGCTGCGATCACGTTTACCATCAAACATTCAAAATAAAAAAAAAAAAAAGATGACTCGGCAGGACATCTGGTTCATAATTAATGTAAGCACATCGTAACTGTGTTGAATTGCATTGCATTTGTAATTGTTCCGGCTCAATGCGTCTTTGCTAAGCATTTTTAATGTACCAAATAAATGCCAGTAAAAAGTTTACATTCGCAAAGCAAATTAGTTGTGAATAAGCAACGAGTTAGGTCACCTTCGGTCGAAATAAACCTTTCCCTCCAAAAAAAGTTGACCAAAGTTTTGGCCGAAGCCGAAAGTTATAGCAAGCGCTAAAATTTAATGAACTTTTACGAATAAGCAAGAATGTGATGGATGTTGCATTGCGTGGGAGTAGAACAAGTTCTCGACATTTTTAAAAATACCTATACACATACAATAACCTTACATTTCGCCTAATTTACTTAAAACTCTAATCTTGAGTTTACGAAAAACATACATTGTTTTTATATGTAGTGACAATTAATAATATAAATTTGCTTGGACTGAATAGTCAGGATTTTTTCGATAATCAGTAGTCAACGGTAATATGTAATCTAAACCAATAACATCTAATAAATCAGGTAAAAACGCGCTTATCGTAAGATCTTTCATCATCATCATATCAGCTATTGGAGTTCACTGCTGGTCGTAGACCTCCCCAAGAAAAAGTAAATTTGCGCATAATTGCACGATGAGCATGTTGGCAACTGCACAGCGCAGCTTTCGTGACGGGGATGCCCATCCCCGCCCTGTGCTATTAAGCTATACTTTTCGGATGGATATATCACCTCGGTATCTATCGGTTCTGGTACCTTAGTCACCTCTTACGACACCTGGTACAGGGGGAGGTACTATTCTACTCTGCCTTTATATCTCGGCTACTAAGATCTTTAAAACTCTTGTCAAATGCGGGCACTTTAATTTTTATTGAACATTACGCTACGGCATTTCCGAGCTGAATAATTAAACAAAAATTAAAGTTTGTATTCACTCTCTCTTTAAACTGGAGGTAACAGTATTGGAGCAATTAAAACAAATAACAAATATTGCATTAATTTTGAAACATTACTGCCCCTATTTTCAACGATAATTGGAAAAGACAATTAAAACATGTCTCATATTTTTTGTTGTTCCAATTATGACGATACGGGTCAGTGAAACACGCAGTTAATTTAATAATATTATAATTTAAGCCTTTTGTAGCACAAGTTGCATTGATCGGTGAAAATGTATATTTAGAATTTCCTAGAATCGAAGTATAATTGAGATAAGACATGGTTTTAGTTCTTAGTCAAAAAAGTAAGCAATTATTGACCAATTATTTAATAATAGCATTACACTTTCCCGTTTTGTGTTTGAGTTTTGATGATATTGACAAATAAGCATAAAGTGAGCCTGCTAGTGTTACCGCAGCCCATAGAAGCTCGTAATATCACATTGATATCACTAGCGTGTTGCCAACCTTGTGACTTGAAGATGTCACATTAGCCAGTAATTTTACTGCCTCTCTCACTCTTCAAACCCGAACATAGCAATGCGAAAAATGCTATTCGGCGGTAGAAATAGGGTAGAGTGAGGTATCAATGCAGGTGTCCTCTGTATGAGGTCTAGCTCGTTTAGATTCGGACATCTTAAGGTATTTTAGGTAAATAAATTGTATGGTCTTCACTAAAAGTTTTTCTTTTTTTTCAGTTCACTTTCGTGCTTTTGGTGGCCAGCCATCTTGGCGTGGCGTCTCCCGTGCCTGAACCGGACCCATATCACCACCGCACGCAGTAAGTATTAGGATTGACACAACATCTTATACATCGACCTGACTCCGTGGTACGTCGCTTAAAGCACTTCTATTATAGACATTAGGCAACAGAGGAATCATAATTATTATGTCTTAATACGTAATTTTAACACCCAGACATAGAACAAACACAAAAACAAACATAAATATTTGTCCTAGGTGGGGATCGAACCCACGATCCTTGGCACATAAGATCACTACTATCAGCGCCATCGGGCCCGTCAAGTATTAAACAATCTAAAAAAATCAAAAAATTACTATAATAGATGAACAGTTAGCTGTACTATCCTCATCGAAGCCGCCTCAAGAGGAAGTTTAACCCATAATAGCAGGAATGGACAGACGTGATGCTTCGCAATTGTAATGTTTCTGCATATTTCCACGGCAAGAAATTAGCTAGTAGTGTTACTTCTTAAATTATTCATATTTTATTTAAAAAACAAACAGATATTTTTACTCGTGGATGTAAAAAAATATGTCGCATTTGAAAGTTTAACTGTTAAAATGTGAATTTTAACAGTTAAATTTCTATTTATTCGGTCTCGCTATAAATTTTTACATTATATTTCTGTAGCGCTTTTCCATATCGTTCCTAAATGATTCCCACATTAATTATACTTTTAAACATTTACGCTTTAATAAATAAAACTTGTTGTAAAAAAAATGTTTTTAACGGCTCTAGAACACGGCTTATTTAACTTATACTTTTCTTACTTTACTTACTTTACTTAGACGTTTCTGATATCTTACTGCAAATGCTTACTAAAGTGCCAATTGATGATACATTTCTCAATTTTTTTAACTGTTACTATCAAGACTACTCGCCTTTTATTTATTCTGTCTTTAAATATTTGACGATAGCAACCTCAGACCAAATATAGTGCCTACGTTTTGGTCGAATTAAAGGCTCCTAATCTGATTTCTCAGATTGACTCTAAAAAGTCATTGTAAATCGACGGTAAAATCTAACCAATAATCATACAATTAGAACATAACTGTACAGATCAACGATTACAAATTGAGGTTGCGTTTAATTAACCCATATATATTTTGATTTAATTAATTTTAACACATCTCCCTCATTAAAATGCTCATGACATAATTTTACATATACATTTCTGCACATCAATTATCCGACTTTCAATTCAAATAGCTTTCTTTGATGTGATTTTTACAAATGTCTATCTAAAATTACCGATAGAAAATATATGTCGATTCATTGTTTTGAGTTCAGTATTGAAAAAGTGTTATTATTAACATGCTATATGCTATACACTGAGATAAGTCGCTTAAAGCACATGTGTTACGGAAATCAGACAACAGTGGGATCACAAATGTAATAATTAAACACATATTTTAATAACCAGAAAAAACAGGGGTTCGACCCCCTGTGTGGGGGTCGAACCCACGAAACTTGGTTCACAAGATAGTATCTCCACCATCTGCGCCATCGAGCCAAGTATTATATGCCACTATAATTAGTTTATAGTAAAAATCTTATGATGTAGACCGCTTTTATTGCAGAGAATTATGAACGTACCGTGCTGATCAATGGACTTTTTTAACAACGGACACGTCATTCTCAAGCACACCCTAAAACCTTTACCTCCAAGCTCGTATAGACGACGCTCAGACGTCCATTAGTCTAGCCATGCATCCGCCCATATCTCCTCTAGACATCTGTAATCATGGGGTATAATGACGCCCCTGACATGACTTATCTCCTGTCACTGCAAGCTAATGAGCCCTGGCGTATTAAAGCTAATAAACTGTCAAACTGTGATACGATATACAACAAGAAAACAGTAGTGTGTGTCTTCGTAAACATTTTTCTAAGGTTAAATCGTTTCACGAATATAAACAACCAGCAATGCCTCACGATTTTACCTGCGTACTTACAATTGCTGTCAAAGTACAGGGATAGAGTACGGGGATAGAGCCTGTATTTATTGATGATAATATAACTTTCCGTTAGTAAAATAATTTTTGTAATCAGTCGAGTAGAATTGAGATTAATCTATTGTAAATGCACATTTATAGAAATGTGCCTCCATACATTAAATTTTTGATGTTTAGAGTTTGGTTTTATGAAATATCATATATCCTATAACTTGATAAAGATGTAGCTCACTAACGGAGAAAGAATTATTAAAATTTTTTAGTTAAATCGTACCAAACAATCAAATATTTCCTCTTTATTTTATGCACGATATATGATCCTATACATGACCCATAAACTACACATATGGCGCAAGGATTTTTCAGTGTATTTGGTAGAATATGCAAAAGTTAATTGTAACATTAACAAGGTAGCATCATTCTGGTCAAATCACGTTTAAAGAATTTGCTTTGCTTCAAATCTTATATTTTCTTTTCAATGTCTTATATTATGAATAATTTAAATTAATTATAGGTATGAGTAATTTGTTCTTTTTTGCCTTAAAGCAATAAAAATAACATCAAAATCAAATGCCAACAAGCAATGATAGTCCAAAAAATGGTGTGTACGAATAACTGTACTAAATACTTCGATTCTCCGAGTCAATTTAAAAATTGCCAGCCCACAAAAAGGTTGAGTAGAAAATTGGTCACCCAAAGTCTTAGGGCTCATATTATGTTTTAAGATAAACTGATAAGTTGGATAGTATGAGTAGATGCTCAATTAGATAAAATCCATCAGAAACTCCAATATTATGTCAAAACTTTTCCAAACAACATTTGATAGTTAACCATTTACCCATTCGACCTTTAAATTATTTTCTGTGACCCAAATAGAAAAGTAACAGGGCTACCACGTATTAGTTTAAGAACTTTTGTACAATTTTAATAAATGATAATTACATACCGCAAACCAACAGTTTGAAAACGCGATATTTTAAACCATGTTGTGTTGCTTAAAATGTCATGTTGGGAAATAACTTACAGAAAGTATTCTCATACTTGATCAGGGAATAGAAATGGCGGACGACCAGACGATGGTCTTTTATATTTGTATTTGTGTACTTTTGTATGTTTGGCATGGATAAACTCAAAAATTACTAGACGGATTTCAATAATTCTTTCACCAGATTATTTCTAAGTAACATATGCTGCTTTTTTTTATTTAGGAATCCCTACTAAAATTTCAATTATATAATCTAAGGTATGAAAAAATTTCTATAAAATGACTTTCATCGCATGCGCTATGGTTGAGTTGGATCGTCGGTCAGTTTTAGCCAATTCATATATGTTTAACTCAAATGTTTCAAACAATTGTCCAGCCGTGCGAGTTGCTAGTCTTAATATAAAGTAAGTTTGCATTTTACTCAATGATTAGTCTAACGAATTCTTTTTTCTTCTGACGTCTCCATTTAATTGACCTCTTTGTTTTCTCATTAGGTATATTAATAGTTACATATGTATAATTATTTTAATACGTATTATATAACTTACATTTTTAATTTAGTATTTCTGTTTTATATCTGTTATGATTACTTTTTTTATATAGGTGTGTATTGCACCGCCTTATCTTTTATCTGTTTTGTCCTATGGCGGACTGGTAGATAAAACGACTAGGAATGAACTCCCCCATGTGTACATTATACGTGTATTGTATTTAATTTTTCTTTAAAAAGATACGGTACCAAAATGATTTCAATAATTTGTACATGTAACAGTACGTTCTCAATTCAAATTTTCGTTGAAAGCTCGTTTTTAAAACCACTTTTTATCCTACATTTATGGTACGAAGTTCCCAAAGATAGTATCGGTTTTTATAACTTTTAGTCATTTTTATATTATATGTTATAAATTTATTTCATATTCTTAATTGTCAAAGCTTTATTTATTGCTGTTTAACTGTCTCAATAATGTTAGAGAAAGTGGTAAAAGCTACCAAAATTTTTGCCATACTCGAAGAGGGTTGCATCTAATGCTTCGTGGCTCAGAGGCTAAGTGTGAGTCGCTCGACGGTTCAAAGGATCTGGCAGCGGTATCGAGACGCCGGTTCTGTAGAGAGAAGGCCGGGTTCTTGAAGAAAATCATGTACCAAACCACAGGATGATCGTTTTCTTGTGAGTCGCGCATTGAGAAATCGCAAGTCTTCGTATGTGGACCTGAAGAACAACCCCGAAGAAGTAAGAAATGTGCATTTTAGTCTATGGACGGTCAGGAGGAGGCTTTTCGCGGCTAATACACGCAGTCATCGCCCTAAGTTACTCCAGGAGCACAGAGTTGCCAGGCTTAGGTTTGCTCGAGATTGTGTCATGGACTCAAGAAGACTGGAATAGGGTATTGTTCTCCGATGAAGCCAAGATATCTCTTTTCGGTGAAGGTCGATCTCATGCTATGAAGACGAGGAGAATGCTTTGCAGAGGCTTGTTTTGAAGAAATCACACCTTATGTTGGGGGCTCTGTTATGTTTTGGGCAGGAATAAATTCAATGGATCGTACAGAGTTAGTCTTCATTGAAAATGGCTCACTGACTGGACATCGACACATAACGGAAGGTCTGATTCCTCATGCACAACCCGCATTGGCCGCTTTAGGCGAAGATTTTTATGGACGATTACGCTCGAGCCCACCGGTCTGGCGATGTGGAAGCGTATGTACAAAAGGTCGGCATTCATCGTTTGAATTGGCCAGCTTAAAGTCCCGACCTCAACCCTATAGAGCATGTCTGAAACGTTCTGAAACGATGCGTAAGATCAGTACAACCGGCTCCGCAAACCATCAGAGAGCTGAAGAATGTGATTACCGCGGAGTGAGAACGTATTCCGCATGCAAGTATCCGGAATATCCTCGCTAGCATACCCAGACGAATTCAAGCTGTGATTTTAGCTAGACGGGGTCACACTCGATACTAAACATTTATCTGCTTTTACTTTATTAAAGCAAAAACAAACAAAAATCTTTGTTAACTTTTGATTCACGAGCATATGCACTACTAGCGAGCATACACACTAGTGAACTTTAGCATTAAAACCCATAAATTTTATCAAAATTTTACGATAATACTGACGAAAACGATTATTTGCTTATTAATTTACAAAATTGTGAAAGTAAAACTACCTATTATTATCAAACAAACCAATAGTAACATTTGAAATCGTTTATTGCTTAGGTGCCCGTTTTTTTACCATTGAGTGTATCTTAGATGTGCAAAAAGCTATAAATATATTTTTTTTTATTCCAGCATCAAAATCCATGTGCCTCACGAGATACATACCCTTCACCACCATCACGTCTCCCACGTGCCAGTCATCAAGCACGTGCCTATCATCAAGGAGGTTCCAATCCTCAAAGAGGTCACAGTGGTGAAGCCTGTACCAATCATAAAGCATATTGGCGTGCCAATAGTCCACACGGTCGCTGTTGAGAAACCATTATTTGTGCATACACCTTCACTTTGGCATTAGTACTAATTTTAATCTGTGCATAAGCACAATTTGAGCGTAAGCAGATTTAGCACTTCTTTGTGTGGTAACCGATTTGTACTAAACTTGCTTTTCGCTGTTGTTACCTCATTGTTGTTTTATTTTTGCCCAAAATACAATTAAGCTACAATGTTGTATGTACATTACTTTACTTTTATATCATAAGAAAATGTTAAGAACATTTGTGTTGGGCAAACATTGGTGAAAATTGTTTTGCAACGATTTAGAAACAAGACTGATTTATCATCGATATTCAAATAATGCACCTGATATCTCTTCATGTTTTTAAAATAGCTGTACATCTAATTTGGACAGAATTATAAATACCAACCAGGGACATGTTTTTTTATGAATATGTTTTATTTTCGAATGGTAAAAATCAGCTTAGTTAGTAGAATAAAGAGAGGCATTATACAACATTTATTTACTAACAGCTTTAATTGTATTCAGGCAAATAGTCATTTTCTCAATTGATACTTACTTTCATATTTTTTACGTGTTTTTACTAAATTACTTATATTGGGTGCTGTTTTATTTATAGCTCTGCATTGTCAATTATGATACTGAAAGAGTGTTGAAATCACATTTTTATACAATCGAACAATAAACAGTGACTTGCAACATCTTGTTTTTATTTGATTAAAATAATTGTATTATTTATTTTATATTATTATATAATGAGTGCAAATTTAAGGTATTTTGTATTATATTCTAGGTACTATTATCTTAGATTTATTATTTTACAGAAAGAGGCCATTTGTCAAATGGCCTCTTTCTGTAGAATAGGTACATCCATATCTAAATAATCTAAGGCTATCGATGTCAAAATATCTAGTTCATACAACAGACATGTGTCCATGATACGAAAGCGTTAGTCAGGCATTGTTTCGGCGCATCACCGCAACGCAGCGCTGTGGCGCCATTATTCACTTGTCAAACTTAGACGCCATCTTGTTGAAGGCTATCAGATCGTTCGTAAAGTGCCTAGGGTGTATCTGGTGCTATTTTGCTTTACATATATTTTTGGTGTATTAGATCTAAATATTATGTGGCTTAGATCAAATAAACACGCGTTCTATTTCAAACGTATTGTAAAAATGTAGCTCTAATGTAAATTAAGACCAATAAACTTCATATTTCATCCGAAAAAGAAACAAAAGTGCATGGAATCGGAATTAAAAGGCCATTAAAAATTCCATACATCACAAAAACGCTTGCTCCCACCCGTTTATCAAACCAATATTTTTTTACGCAAACCTGCCGATTGATACTCAACCAATTAATTCTTTTGTATACACACTTGTTACTGATAATTATTTCGCTCATGGAAACGGCTCTCGACAGCTACGATAACGATGAACAAAACTGAGATGCCAATTTAAAAGCCAATTTAATTCGGGAATTATTTGCACAAACAATGGGGGACCCGTGTCGAATTATTTAATTTATCTATGCGCTCGATCGTGATTAATGAGTAATGAGCTTATGTACTATCATTTCGCCAAATAACGCGTAGTTCAACATCCATATCTTAACGTGGTAAACATAAAGTTGATGTTCCATTGCTGCGTGCGTTGGCAGCGCTCGGACAGGAGCCAAACCCATAATGGCGATGATTCTAAACCACTAAATTCCGGTGGTTACATTCGGTTAAATTAGCAAGTAACTTGGTTGTGGTAAGGCATTAGCGAAAATGCATCAGGAATTCGCATACCACTATTAATAACATTTTGTACTTAATTTTCTCATTTTTATTAAAACAGTGGTGTTTGATTACACAAATATAAATATATAATAAATAAATAAATTCACTCGCCATCTTAAAAGTTGACCCGACTTCGAAATGAGTTGCTTAAAGCACTTGTGTTGTGGATTCTAGACAACATGAATTACAAAAAAAATGCATAAAAATATATAAATCACAACCAGACACAGTAAAAATTCAAATATTAATTGTATAAATATTTCTCCTGAGTGCGGGTAAGACATATGTATATAATAATTTTAATATTAATTGAAATAATAATATTTTCCTGGCTTCGGGTAAGTATTAGACAAACACAAACATTGCTAAGTCTACTAGAAAGTTACACAGAATAAACAAAAACATAGTGAACGACAACTGAATATGTTTTATTCCAATTCAATTACTCGCAACGGAAAACACCGGCCGATTGTGCGCTGACGTTGGTTTATTTGTCGGCAAAAACAAATTTTCCGATCCGATGTTTCGGATAGAGAAATTACCAGCGCGCATAATTGGTTATCGCGTAATTTAAAAATTTCGTCGGGCTATAATTCAGCGGAAATCACGTGGTTGCTCCACAACATCGCATGGTTCCGATACATTAATAATGGAACTTTTTGCGTCGGACCGCGTTCGCTCGAATTTTTCACTCCTAGGTATGAATAAAGTGGGCAGGTTTACTGGCATACATTACGCTTTGCATACTTAATGATATACCTATTTATAATCAGTTATCGAACATTTAACATGTCTATGAAATTTACCAGAATTCCTTTTTATATTTTAAAAACCAAAATAACAGATTTACTGCAATACTCACTGAAAAAGAATAACTCTACTGTCATTTTAATTATACGTACACAATTTCCAACATTTTTAAGTTTATTAAAGCAGATTTACAAACGAACTTTGGCAACTTTTAGTTTAAAAATTATAATAAGTTTAAATTCTGCCTAAATTTAAACAAATATACAAAATACCAACATTAATGCAGTCATGTTCCGGACACCAGTCTATTTCAAATAACAGAGAATATATTTGTCATTGTGCGAAAGTTCCGTTACCAAAATAAACTGGTTAGGAAGTTGAAGTGGCAATCGGTGGGGTACGTAGCAGGAAGAACGGACGGCCTATTGGGCCGGAGTGAAAATCACGCACCGTCAAGCGCAGCGTTAGACGCTCACCGACCTACCACAAATCCAGAGATTCCATTCCAGACAGTCCATCGGTAAGACCAATTGGTCCCCAAAGGCGCCGTAGTGACGCCGGCTTCCTCCATTTATAACCATAAGGGGAACGCCTTAAACGAAACAAATAGTTCTCTCCATTGCGGATAAGGCTTTGATATCCTATTGGAACGGTGTCTGAAACAAAGATTCATACCGTGAGTAGTCAATTGCGAGTACGAGTGGTGGACGACTTTACAGCTCCGGTACCTCTCTGGATATGAAGGAGTAGACTTGAGATCATGCGGTGCTAGTCGTTAATAGCTGCCATCTGGTGCTTGCACTGGTATTGGCACCCATAAGCGCCGCAAGGCGACGTCGGTGGCAGCAGTAGACGACCAACGGCTGATTTAATGTTGATGTAGAATATAAAAAAAAACTAGATAAAATACATGGGATATTTAACTTCAACAATCGATGTACTAAAAATTCAGATAACTGTGTTTGTAATAATTCTTTCGACTTTGTAAACTCTACAAGTTTTATCTGACTCGTTTTCATCAACCGACTTAAGGAGACTACACCATAAATATAATTTACCCCCACATGTATTCTGACCAAAAAAGTCACATGTGACCAGAAATAAAGGTTTATTTCATGCATAGATTCAGTCTGGCGTCTCATGTCGTAAAATCCAAAATGAATCTATTCCGAGGGCACGCCCGCAAAATTTACGTGGCAAGAGTTTCCAGTTACTCGCTATTGGACACGGATTAAGGGCGCTGAAATAAATATTTGTCCTAGATCTTTACACAAGAAATAAAATGTAATAAATATGACGATTCTTATTATTCATCATTATCATCATCATACCAGCCATTGAAATTCCACTGCTAGACATAGGCCTCTCCAACAAAATAGGTTTTTTACCCATAACTGTCGCGCTGGGCAAGCGTGTTGGCAATCGCCGAGCGCAGCTTTCGCGACGGGGATACTGCTGCCCAACAGTCTGTCGGTTCTGGTACCTTGGTCGCCTTTTAGCAGCGAGAGCTACTATTCTATACTACACTGCCGGTACCTCACACCAATTATTATTACTGATAATAGTTAATTATTAGATGACGAGTTTGTGGAACATAACATATAAAAAAAATTGATAAAATTGGTTACACACATTTTATAGGACTTTTAGTAAACTTGGCAAACGGGGTTTTAAAGAATTTTAAATTGATACTTACATACGTATTCAGTTTCTTTTGTGACTATTTAACATAAAGAACATTTAAACCTCTTCAAATAACTCTCAGTAAAATATATATATATATTATTATTATTCTTGTTTGTATGTGCTAAGAATATTGTCATTTTTTTTAAGTATCAAAATGATAAAATTTCACTGCTCAGTTATTCA
>JACJUM010005602.1:6835876-6924662 GCA_020976665.1 Heortia vitessoides
ATCGTTGGATACGCTTAGACACTAGTCTGACCGGTATACGCCGTGGAGGCAGTCTGCATACACAAGGCTAGTTAGTGTATAATTCTATAAATGTTTAGATAATATTATAAAATACTTCCTAAAACCAAAATAATGTTATGAAGACTAATCTACTAAAACACCATTTATTCCGAGTTACACAACTGTAAATTCAATGACATAAAAAGTAAGTACAGGCTATCTGATAACAATGATTGGATGTTATCAGCATCCAGAAAGTGGAATGTAGAAAATATGGTGCCCATAAAAATAGGCTCCAACGAAATGATACCCCAATTTGGCTGGTTTAACTGCCATCTAGCGGAAGATAGCGCCTATCCCAAGTTATTAGACTCTAACAACATCGGCGACAGTTTTTCTTTGTTATCTTCCTATACTATTTACGTAGCCGTAACATTTATATCGTTAATATATATGTATTTATCGGGAAATAATGTTTTCTTTTCTGAGTTTCCTAATGTTGAATGTTGTCTGCCGCCATATTTGTGTCTGTATGTATTATTCTGTGTTATGGAAAATTTGAATTAATATATTGATGTTTTCGATTAGATGACGAAAGATAAGTCTGGTTAAAAATACAATTTAACATAGGTAAGTGTTACATAGGAAATGTATTTATTCACTGATTAAAAATTTTGTGTAAAAATAAAGAGCATTATTATTTTATTTAGAAAAAATTGACTTGTAGTATTGTATAAACAGTTTCTGTTCTACCCATTATACTAGCCGTTATTGCCGCGCTGGGCGTGGTGACATTGCAGAGCATAGTTTTGGAACGCGAATGCTGCCCATCCCAGCCCTGTTGCATTTGACTTACAAGTTTTGGATGGTTATATTATGTGCTGGTTCCTTAACCTCTTACGACACTCCACAGGGCGAGTACCATACGGCAAATATTATTTTTATGATTTAATTAACTAAAAGACATTTAATGCAAGCATTTATCACAATCATCATACCAGCCAGTAAAAATCCACTGTTGGACATCTTCCCCAAAAAAGGGGGTATGTTGCTCATAATTGCCGCGCTGGGCAAGCGTGTTGGCAATCGCAGAGCGCAGCTTTCGCTATGGGGAAACTGCTGCCCATCCCCGCCCTGTACATTTGAGCTGACTTTTTTGCATGGATATATGTCGTTTCTGGTACCTTAGTCGCCTTTTACGACACCTGATACAGGGGAAAACACTATTCTACTTTGCTGGTACCTCACGGCAAGTATAACTATAACTATATACACCACAAATATTTATACTCAATTTCTTTCAGATGAAAACAGTGAGGTCAAAGGTATAATCGTACAGAATTTTTAAATATGAAATATCCCACGGAACTTATTTCTTTTCACTTCTGAAAACAAGTAAGTCTAAGCCTTCTTCTGACAATAACAAATTCAATAAAATTAAATAAAAAATTAGAAAAATCAGCCCAGCAGTTCACGCGTGATGCCGTGACCAAGAGCAATAAGCCTAAGAATTGTTATATACACAGATTAGTCGTCAGTACTATTATTTGTTTTCAAAGGAATTCCAATTAACAGTATTAATGGATTGTGCAAAATGTAAATCACCAATATCAGCGTATTTACGCATCATCAAAAATAATAAATAAACGGAAGGGTGGGTTTGCTTAGTAACCTTTCAATTTGCCCGGGATCTATTAATGTTCATATAACTCCGGTAACAAGGTCAGATCCGTTACAGGCTTCCCTGGTACCGCGACCGTCTAGAAATATTCTGTGTATTTTCTTTATTATACAGCAGTTAAGCGCAGTGGTTAAGAAGAGCGCCGGTTAAATCCCACGTCAACACAAATATTATTTGTATTGCGTCTGGGTGTACTTTCGATATCACTAATGAGATTTAAAGATATACATTTCTTATAAGAGTTAACATATAAATAAACTAGTTGTGCTTCGCGGGTTCGTCCGCGTTAAGTTGTATAACTTTCATACCAACTTTGTACCCCGTGTTTACAGGGGGTAAGCGATAATTTTGTATGACTTTTAATGAAGAGCCTTCATACTAATTTTAAAAAATATTTTCATAGAGCACTACTAACGAGGTACTCTGGTTCCCTACATTATAAAAGAATCCCATGTACACAATATCCATGTATAAAATATATCTATAAATTACCAAGGTATAAAAAGTATGTTACATTGTCTCACATCACTAGAATCGAAAACAGAGAATCTAAATATCATATCAGAAAGAGAAGTTTAAGTGGATGGAGTCATGTGCATAATACTCCTTTCATAACAAAGAATATATAGATTCGCAAGTAACGATTTCGATCCTAATTTTAGTCCTTAGTATTATTTAGTTACTTGAAGTGCATGGAAGTATTTTATATAAAATATAAGCAGCAAAGCACATTTCACAAGTCCTATATTTTGTAAATAAAACAACAAACATTTCTAAAACCTAACACATAGAAGACAGAAAAAACATTGATTGGAACTCACCTGGCCCAATGCAAATGCCGTCCTTTGTTGTCGTTTTCCCTTGTGCATTACTAATATTGTGGGGTATCAAAGAATCGAATCGACACGATAGTTAAAACGAAATATCTATATTTTATAAAAAAAAACACCACTCATATTGCTTGAAATAAAAAAATATCAAAGTACAATAGCAACACATTTGAAATTCACTTAAGAAGTCCGTGTATTCAATAAAACCAGTGTATCTTTGAAGTTATATTTTATCAATATAAGTTTAACTTCAAAGGTACGGTAAGGTAGATTTATTAGTACATCCACTGGCACCAGCAGTAGGAAAGAATGCGCCTCGATACCAGGTATTACAATAGTAGATTGAACACCGAAACAAAAGATGGCGGGTATGTCCATATGAGACAGCACCGCCCAAATTCAAAGCAATGCGAAGATGTGCGCAGTATTTGCGTCCTGGAACAACGATTAGCAATTGCCCAGAGTGCAGCTATGGGCTGAAAGCAATTGACATCCAACGCCAATAAAATTTTACCATTTCTTGACTTAGACCCCCCCCCCCCCCAGAAAATAGGATTTGCCCATAATTGCTCCGCTGATCAAGCGTGGCAGCAACCAAATATTTCACTAAGATTTAATCATCAGATTTATTAGTAGTATTTATCTACTTATATATGTATTTATTTTTATTTTAATCATAACATTGCAACGCCGCGCAGTATGCATAATGCACTAACTAGTTTAGAGAAGGCTGCAGCAAAACTAGATAGGTCCCGGGTAAAGTTAATTTATACGGCAGGTGTTGTGAGTTTGTGACCAATGGGGAGGCTTATCTGGTCGGGACACCTGAAATTATATTTCTACATCCAACTATGTCTTGTTTTGTGTAAAACGTACGGTACTGTTGCTACATTTTAAGAAGGTTAAATATTATTAACGTTACCACTGTTATATTTTTAAAGTATAAACATTATATAAATATATATTATTTATAATGAAACTACCTTTTTTAACGGCTTTAAAACGGGGTTTACTTAGTTGTCGCAAGGTAACTGAAACGTCTCACTAAAAAAGTAAAAAGTAAAATAAACCGCGTTTTCAAGCCATTATAAGTAGTTTTATTATGAATAGTGAACGCGTAAATGTGAAAATTAAAAGTTAGTATTTACCTTTATATTGTTTACCGTAAACGTATTTTTCCTACCCTGCGACATTTTTCTAACGTAAGCTAAATCTTCAATAAAATTCGCTATAAACGGCATCGTGAAAAAAAACAGTAATGCAGCCTTGATTAAAGATTTACTTTGTTCATAGATCGGAATCGCACAACCAATTCATTTAAAACATCTCACATACAGGCACTCAATATCCATTGAAACCAAATCCATAATCTTAAGCCAATTTGCCTGAAATAGCTATAACACGCAATTGCTTTCAAACGATCCTTTAAACTTCTGAAAAACTAAATGTAAATTTATTTTTCTGGGCTGCCTTCAATCTCAAGCTGTTCATGATTAATAAGCGGCGGTCTAGACTAGTTTTTTCTAGGCTAAAGGCTTGATACTTTGCCTAAGGTTGCATTCGGGCTGAACCATTAATAATGCACGATATTAGACTCAGTTCAGACCACACTTGACGGTATTTGAGTGATGAACTGTTACTTTGTTACTAAATAATATAATCTGCTAATTGTAGGCTGCGGGCTATGAACGGTGGAAAACGAAGGAACCTTATTTGAAATGGGTAGTGTGTCTAGCAGCGAAATTGTAGAAATATTTAATGATTAAATTTCATTTAATATCATGTTCGTACTATTTGGCGGACCTTGAACGTAATTAATTACATTTTGAAATTTACACTCATTCGAATATTTATGTTTATCTAAAGTTTATGAGGTCCTATTTCATTATAAAGCAACTTCTTAAAAGTATTAGCATATTTTCTATCTAACTTTTAGAATTTTATGTTGAACATATTGGTTACTTTACCGTAATTTAAATCTGTTAAAAAGCAGTTTAATAGATATACATTACACATACATTTCTTTCAATAGCTGACTATATTGTCACCCGTGAGTAAAATTTTGTTTAAATGTATCATTATATTTATGTATATAATTAAAAATCAATAGTCGAAATAAATGTATAACTCTCGACAGTGCCGAATTGGATAACACTATTTTGTATTTATAACCAGTCAGGACAAGATTTATCCCTAAAAAAAAGCATACAAATAGTGGTTGTATGCAGTAAATAGATAAATTAGAAACCCAAGAACGGGGTATAAACTCCTATGGCAACGAGGTTGACATAATACAATGTCAGTCGCTAGTTTAAGATATAGATAACTGGATGCAGTACGACGAATATTCGTGAACTATTGTCGTTAATGGAAATATAATAGACAAACTTCTCTCTACGCAGCAACATACTTTAGCAATCGCAGACCTACAATATTCTCTGAGATCTCTGCTGTAAAAATCTAGGAGAACTAAGTTAGCACATTAAGGTAGTGTATCATAAAGTTGTACTATAATATAAAATTCCGATATAAACTAACACAAAGTTATTCGATTACTACAATGGTATCGATTCTAATAAACATACGGCCTGCTCCGAGAGTTGAAAGTTACATAGTTCCGCTATCTAATGAGCCGTCTCCTCCACGATAAGGCAATATTAACTTCACTACACTTTTATTACTTTTTAACGTTATGTTCACGTAACGTTACACCACCGTTATTTAACCGTTATATACCTGTATAGCTGGATCTTAACGCGGCCGTTCTTCAGTTGTTTCCCCTTCTTAATTTCTAAACGCGAATTTGCGGCTGAAACTTTCTAGGCACTTGTACAGATAACAAAGCGAACAGCTAAAAACTGAATCCCGTAACGGTTCCGTGTCCGTGCTTTATTTGGCGTTTGTGAAAACTAAAGTTCTCACACGCGATGTTGTCGTGACATTGTTTGCGTTCACAAAAGTGAAGTGTTAGTTGGGTAATAATATTAATTGCTTATTTAGTGCCAAAGGATTTTCGGTTGTTACGTGCCGACTAATAGACATCTATGAGTTGTTAACATGAATTAATACTTACGTCTAATTACACTGAGACATGTTAATTAGTCGTTGTATTGGAGTTGAGATTTACTAACTATTTTGATTGTTTTCGTTCTTGCTCCGCGTACAACTGTATTTTATTTGTACATATATTCGAGATAGTTTTGCATTATCATAGTTGATTCAAAGATCCATATAAAATGTTTTTATTAGCTATGAATGGATTATGGTGAATATTGTACTAGAAAAAAACTTGTAGGCTACTTTAAATTCCGGGAATACTGACGACTTTTTATTGTTCTTAGAATTCTGGGAATAACATCAATTGGTAAGATATAACAATTAACGATACTACAAATTAAATCTGGAAGCGTGACCGTCACTTTATTTTTATATAACTTCAACTATTTTATAAAATATATAGTACCTATTATAGGCGATATAATCATTTCAAAGCATATGTAAGCGATGCATTACATACACCTATTTATGCTTGGGTATGTGCCTAATGAAGTGTTTATTTGGCAATGGTAAATTCCTAATGCTTAAGCCTAATTGACTTAACATGTAATGTAAGCTACATTACACAATAACTGATTACGTAGCTCTATTAGAGTTAGATATCATTATTAAATAAAAATGATTAAAAATGGTTTGAAATTGGCAGTAAACAGTTATTAAAAAAATGTTAAGCTACGTTCTTAAAAGCACATACATCAAAAGATTTTATGTAGGGTAGACCTCACATAATGATTGTCTGTGTAGGTACCTCAATCTCACCTATTTTTACCGCTAAACATGTTCTGTTCGCATTGCTGTGTTCTGGTTTAAAGGATGAGAGGGGTTATAAAATAACTAGGTAATGTGACATGATATCTTCAAGTCACAACATTGGTGCAACGTGCTATCCTTGCGATGATACGAGGGTCTTACCACCACGGTTCTAAGTTCTAATTTATGTTTATGGTTCATGCACCAACTAGTTGTAACTTTAACCTACCTAGTCGTCACTAAACGACTAAATGTTAGACAGATTTCAACTTAGCAGAAATTGTTTAAAACTTATTCGACCCGTAGGTATAATGTAATGACTCTTAAACTAATTATATACAAAAGTGACACAAAATATAATTATTATATTTATTATAATTTCCGTACAATTTTCGTTTTTTTTTTCACAATTTTCGTAAGGGGCAAAACTTTTTGTATTTATTTATTTCTTACTTTTGTTACTAGTTCAAGTTAAAAAGGGTTCAATTTCAATAATATATGTTAAAAACAGCTTTAACATTATTAAAAATACCTTCTAAAATGATAAAGTTATACCGAATTAACAGTTTTTTTTGTTCTTCCTAAACTAGCACATTGTCCCTTAAATTTATGACCGTCGACATATCAGGTCTTTATACTTTGACATGAAATTCACGACAAACATACTTATGATATTGGCAACGGTAAGGGTTGCCTTACATGTAACTTTTCTGCGAAAAACGCGTGTACTCCGAAAAGTCTCAATAAATAGCATTTAGCCGCGTAATATTCTGGCGTATATTTACATCCATTTCAAGGCATGAAATATATGGTAAATTAGATTTATATACTATATGAATATCGTTAAACATACTAGATCGACATGTGCAGTTCCCAAATTGCCGAACCTAATATGGCAATACGCTCGCAAATATCCTATAAAACTGACTATACTAATAAACTCGATAATGTACTAATAGAATAACTAATCAAATTATTCGCGCCAATGGGAATTCGGTCTTGGTCTAGGAGTATTATATAGGTATATTATAAAGGGTATATTTTGCCGTCACTCGTAACAGTGCAGCCCAAATACAACAGGGCAGAGAAAGCAGCATTCGTGAAACTACGCTATGCGATTGCCACCACATCTGCCTAGCGCAATAACTATATCCAAATTACCTTTTTTGGGGAGGCTTATGTACAGAAGTGGACTTTTATAATGGCTGCTATGATGATTATGATAATTCTGACCTCTCTTTTTTCGTAATACCCCATTTTAACGTTTATACAATGTATATTTTGTTTTGACAATTATGTCAAAGTTTCGATTATTATTTTTAATTACGGCTTTTACGAGTGGCAATAACGCGGTCAGAATGTGTGACGTATTTTCAACTACTTCATCAAATTCGATATTTAAAATTTTAATTTTGGAATTCCTATTCATGACCAGCACCACTTGCGAATTATTTTATGTGATCTAAATTTTATGGAAGCTTTATGCTGGCCTCTTAAGATAAACCAATGATGTAATCTCAGGCGGGTGATAATGTCCATAATAAATAAATCTTTTCTTTTGAAATTGAAGTTCTTTTTAATAGCTATCGCGCGTTGTATACACGACATATTAGTTTGACCCATATATGAGATACACACCAGAGATGTACATAAGTATGTTACACTCGACATATGGTAAAAATTAGTTCAATTTCCATTTCTTTCATCATCATAATTATATCCGCCATTGACCTTCCATTGCTGAACATAGGACTCCCTAAGAAAGGGGGAGATTTGCCCATAATGCCGCGCTGGACAAGCGTGTTGGCAATCGCAGAGCCCAGCTTTCGCGACGGGGGCGCTGTGCCTATCCCCGCCCTGTGCATTTGGGCTACACTGTTTCGGATGGGTATAACGCCATTTGTCGGTACTGGTACCCCAATTGCCTCTTAAGACACATGGTATAGGAGAAGGAACTATTCTACTCTGCCGGTACCTCGCGGCACTATTATATTATTTTCTTAGGCGAATTAAAAAAATATATTTTTTCGATCGCTCTCTCTTCCTGCAAAACTAAAAACCGGAACACAGCAAAGCGAGCACTGTTATGGCGAAATATATAAATATATAGATAGAGACGTCCCTAATATAGAATATTCAAGTATTTTATCATGAAGCTGAATTGGAATTATACATTACTGCACACTCTAAACTCGGTTTTAGTTTCAATACTAACTCATCAGAGTGCTATCAGGGCAGAGTGTGACTCGCGCTCGCTCCGCTAGTCTAGACTAGTCTATTGACTTTGTGCTTGAGGCGCACGCTTCAAACTAAGCCCACTAGAGACTTCTTTTGTCAGCCGGGCGAATAAAACACACCACCTACCAATAAATCTGTCCTTATCCACGACTAAGATCGCCCTGAGAATTTTTGCCTGCGAAAATAATGGCCGTAGATTATTCTTACTTGATTATTTATTTTTATACATCGATATTTCAGCCGCTTCCTTAACGCCCAAGCGGTATTTATTTAAAAAAAATGTTACAAAAGATATTATTCGATTTTTTACGAAATTCTTTCTATAAGGCTTTCATTAAGACCAACTACCAGATTTTATACAGGATCCTGTTTGTTAGCTAGCTTGATTGTGCATTCAAGTTAATTTAAATACAGATTTGGTGCAGGCAGACTAGTTTGAGTTAGGCCTAATTGATATATATTTCATGTGACTTACGACCCCATGGTGTCCTACGCCTGTGTGTACAGGTTTTAGTTTTTGGTAATATTTTTGTAATCTAAATAATTATGATTGATATATTTAATTTACGCTAACAGCCCCTTACCAATTTATCAAATATAGTTGAAGGTCTTTATTAAGGTAAACGAAAAATCATATACAAAGGTAATATAAGATATATTTCCCATTTCAAAGAGATTGTAAATAAACCAGCATATATAACTTAGATTTTCATTATTCAAATCAAAAGCAGACCATCATCATTAGTAGGGCTCAATCATGCAGACATGACAAATAAAGTCAGTATATGTTCATGTTTCTTGTTTATATTATAAGTATAAATGTGCTTATTGATAAAATTTAATATATATGTATATATATTTATCGTCTGTCTTCCAGTAAATGACCAGTACTGTTGTAATAAATAAAGCCAGAAGATGAAATGAAAATGATACGACTTCTAGTGACTTATTAGATGACACTTATTATTCTGAGCCTATATTTTTTTTATTAGACCATTTCGACAAACAAGCATACTGTGTACTCGATAATCCGCGAAATAGTAAGCATCATTGTAGCCCACTAAACGCTCGTAATATCACAAGGAACAAGGAACGCGTTGCCATCCTTGTTAACTTGAAGATATTATGTCACATAACCCAGTAATTGCTGCAGCTGCACCAGTGAAAGCAAATTTAAGCGGTTCATATGCTTTTCTTAACATTGACGTATATCTAAAAAAATAACAGATATAATGTTCAGAGAGCATGTCATATAAATAATACAGTAGCTACATCAGATGTCGAATTAAGCTGTGTCGAGTACGAAACCTCGGTCATTGGTCTCGGCACAGTATTAACACATACCAACCTCAGCTAAAAGCGGCCGACTGGGTTTTCGGTTAGTTCTTATAGTACTGAAACATAATCTATCACTGTCGAGAAGCACTCGACGTGTAATTCGATGCTTCAGTGAAAATATACTAGCGAGATAACTTCATAATTGTATGGTAAGGCCGCAATAATATATTCTATTTTTGATTTACATATTCATAATAATGTTTGTCTTATCGAATGTAAGAAAAGGAAAATTCTTTTTTATATAAAGGAGCACATTTTAATAAACAATGAATTTTATTGTGAACACATTAAATGTGTTCCTGCCGCGACAAGTATCACCATATGAAATATCATCATCATCATCATTATATAGACATAGGCCTCCCCAAATAGTCCCCAAAAGGACCGGTTGTATGCGGCCTGTGTTCAGCGTGATCCTGCAGTTTTAGTCAGATCGTCTGACTATCATGCGGGTGGACGCCCTACGCTGCGCTTGCCGGTACGTGGTCTCAATTCCAGAACCTTACGACTCCGTCGGTCATCGGTTCTGCGTACCAAATGCCATGCCCACTGTCACTTAAACTTACAAATCCGCCGGGCATAGCTCGTTGCGCTACTTTCAGTTTGCCAATAAGGCCAATTGTAAGTATATATATATTTTTTTGTTATATGCAGGTATAAGCTATAAGTGTTGAGTTTTATTAAAATCCATTTAGAAATTTTGTTGTGAAAAAGCAGATAAAAAAGTCGACGACCTTAGTGAGAAACTTTGCACGAAATAATATTTAGCCAGTAGTTTCCATATACATTTTTATCTGATAAGGTTGCTGTTAAGAAAATTGCAATTTTAAATGTATTTCGCATTCAGAATTACTGCGTATAAAATACCTGAAGTTGGATACCACTCGAGTATCGATGCCAATTTATATCTCGTGTTACCTGTAACAAAAAACATTTTCATAAATATTTCAGTATTACATATAAGAACCGAACCGAAGAACGTCCACTGTTGGGCATAGACTTAACAGGGCATACACCCAGTGATTTCCTCCGATTTCCAAGAATATTACTAGCACATTGCAAATCTCGTCACTTAGAGAAATCATGTCACATTACCCAGTAATTTAATGAAATTACTGGGTAATGTGGAGACAGTGGACTCTGTCAACCTTTCAACTAGAACAAAACAATGCGATCACTGCTGTTTAGTAGAGAAAAGGGCGAAGGTGAGGTTTTGAGGGTCATCTGACATTTGTAAATATTGTGTAACTCTATTAAATGTTTATACATATTATCTGCCCACCTTGTGAATGGATGTCCTATACTGTACTAGTCGGTGCGTAATCAAAAATAACAGTTTTGCGTAAATCTCCTCCAATATTAAGAGAACTACACATATAAGACATCATGAATAACTTACTCAGAGTATAAAATTTTTAATTTAATATTTGTTATATTTCTCGGTGTTAAAATATGTATAATTTATTATATTTGTAATTCATCTATTGTTTGATATCCGTAATACAAATGCATTAGGCGACCTACCACGGAGCCAGATCAATGTATGAGATGTCTAAATTTAGCCTTTACTTTTATTGAAACTCGTTTCTGGTATTCCTCGTCGTCATGAGTCGTACGCGACATGTATCTGCTTTAACCTTCATTTTAGTGCAGTATTTAACGCGTTACTTTTCTGGAATTATCTTTGGTGCTCTTGTACATCAGCTTTTGCAATGCTGAATTTTAACGCATTAATTAACGCGCAAATTGACGCAAATGGAACGGTTGGAACAAATAGTAAAATCGCGAAATCAATCGACCGGCAATTTTTTTGTTAAAACCTAGAATATATTTCTCTCTTTTCTCCAAATTGTTTGTATCTGGAGAAGTTGCGCGTCCATTGCTAATTAAATAATGTTTAACTTAAGCACCAGTGGAGGTTTAAAATTGTTTCGTAAAACTATTTACTGAAATATTATTTTGTTAGTTTCAAGTTAGTTGGGTTTTCTTCTGATCTGTTAACTCTTGTTAAATTTGATATTTTCACTTTTTGTAATCTTGTATTAATTACGTTCTCAAGGAATTCTCGCCTGAAGTTTAATATTAGTTGAACAATTGAAAATTGACTAAACTACATCATATTATCCATTAAAAGACCACTGTTGGACATAAGCCTCCACAAGATGGGGGGTAAGATTGTTCCCCATTATTGCCGCGCTGGGCAGGCGTGGTGGCAATCGCATCCCCACCCTGTTGTATTTATATTTCACTGTTTTGGATGGATGGATGGTTGGACCTCCTATAGTACACCTGTTTCAGAGAGATGTACTATTCTGCTCTCATCATCGTCATTATATCAGTCGTTGAAATCTACTGCTGGACATAGGCCTCCCCAAGAATGGGGGGAATTTTTCCATTTGCCAGAGCGCACCTTTCGCAACGGGGATGTTGCAGCCCATGCCCGCCGAGTGCATTTGAACTACACTATTTTGGATAGATACACGGCCATCTGTCGATTCTGGTACTTTAGTCGCCTCTTACGACACTTTGTAAAGGGGGAGGCACTATTCTACTCTGCTAGTACCTTATAGCATAAATAGTCGTATATATTCTTGACGCGCGTATGAGGGCGTAATAAAATACGTAAAACGTGATCGAAAAGTCATTTCTCTAATAACTCCGACTGACATCAGTCCATATATATTCGTTAATCCTCAAATACTTCTAAGCATACAGACTTTAAGTACAGAATGATAAACAAACGGATATACTCCCCAATATATTAGTAATAAGGTATACATTGCTCTGTACTCATTACGGTATCACAATGTACGGCCGATATACACGTACACAGCAACAATTAAGTAAACCAACAACGACCAAGTATACGCAAACTTCGAACCAATCTGCCTGAAGTGCCGGTAACTTGGGATGTACTCAGTTATTAACATTTCAGGGTGGATTACATTTATTACAATATTGGTAAAACTTGGTAAAAATATACTTCACTGACATAACTTACTTTATGTATATTATGCAGTATACATTTTGATTTAGCCTATTTGATTTTATAAGTGAAAAACTATCGAGAAAAAAATACGAATCAAAATTAATCTAATATTACAACGAATATTTGGAACGGTAGACGAATAATGTTTGTATTAACTGAATACTATTACGAGCATATGATGATTGGGCACGGAGCACTACCTCTACCAATTATCATATATTTCCGTGTGGAATACCTCGGTCGCCTCTTCCAATGCTCAGCATACCAGAAAGGAGTCCGTAAACTGCCAGTACCCCAAGGCCATGTATACTTTGAAAACGAAATAAAAATCTGCATTTTATTAATTGCATTCTACTCTTTAACATATTATATTCTACTCTTTATTATAATACAGAAGGTAGTGATCTTATTTTGTTCACCAAGGGTCCTGGGTTCGAACCTCACCAAGACCAAACATTTATATGAAGATGTTTCTGTTTGTTCTGTGTCTCGGTGTGAAAAATTACGTACAAAAAAATGTGTGTACAATAAAGTAACTGGGTCATTCATAGAATTCATCAAAGCAGCCATAGAACATCCACTGCTGGGTATAGACCTCCGTGAGAAACGAGGAATTAGCCCACAATTGGCGCACTTTGCAAGCGCAGTGGCAAACGCAGATTTCCGCGACGGGAATTCTACTGCCCATTCAATCGCTTCCTACAGAGAAAGACCTCATTCTAGTAAAATATTTGTATACACGTCAACACAGTTGAAATGAAAAAATAAACAAGTGGCCGTCACGCGCGACACACGTCACGTCAGACGTAGTCTGTCAATTGTTAGCTCCAAGAATTTCACGTACAGTTTTGGAGAAAAATTTTCACAAAAATGAGAATTCCTTGCACAAGTAAATATATGTTGCGCATTGAGCGACATCAGCTAGGGCTGCCAGACTTCACTTTTAGTAGCGTGTATTAACAGCAGCTGTGTCTGACATTTTTGTTTTAATCGTAGTCGCTTGGATGGTATAAGATCTACACAAGCCTACCTTATGCATTCTACTAAGGCTTCGACGTTTTATATATAAAATTTTATATATAAAAAAAATACGGATTTTATTACAGAGTGCAAACAATTTTTCATGTACTAAAATAAATGGCAAAATGATTTTATTTTATATTTGACACATATTCTTAGATAATAATTATAACAACTATTCAAGATAGTAGTTATTTAGTATTCAACTAGTTTCCTAATGTATTTATTTTACTAATTTAAACAATCTATTGAAGTAGACACAGGCACATTGTTTTAGAATACATTACACACATCCATTTTTGCTAGCAAAAACCTTAAACGAAGTAATAAAAGCTAAATAAAGTTATTAGTTCCATTGAACTGCGAAATACATTAAACCTCAATCTCTAGATAGAAAGACGCTAACATTAGAAAGACAGAAACAAAGAAAATGTTTATTTCAGTCTGGAAAATCCTTTTAATAAGACCTTTTGTTACAATTTCATTTCCTCTATCTTCTTTGTGTCGTTATTCTCGATTATGTGGAACGTGACCAGCCTCTACATAGTTGTTTTGTTTATTTTCTTTACTTATTAAATTAAATTTTTCAGAATTGAAAATTGAAAAAAATCTACTTACAATTGATACAACGTGCCATGTCTTTCCAACATCTTCCCATATTAAAATACAAAACATCATTATTATATAACAACTCTGACTTCTCTCACCCTCTATACCCAGTTCCACAAATAGGAAACCCAAACAGAAAAATCGTTAGTTTTTAAATGTCGCTTCTAGTATAAGTTTTCTGTTTAGTGTCGGTTTTCAACATTAATAATGTTGAAAAGCCTAATAATATTGGATTCTTCATATCAATCTTGGATTCATTCGTATAAATACTATGAAAAGCGCCACGCTATCAAGACTGAGTGAATCTTCACTGTACTTATGTTACTTAATTCAAGTTCCAGAAATCTTTACTGCCTAAATGAAAGCTGTTTACGTTGGTGAACATTAATACTTGAGTACACTAATATCTCCTTTCAGAAATTTCGAACTACTTTCACGTTTAAGACCTTAGCAACCCTATCGAAAGGTGGGGGGAGGGAGATGTCTGGGTCAGTCGGCGATCAGTCACTGTCAAACTGCCGATAGCGTAAGACGTCTCCGTATCGCTGAATTTAATCGCTAACGATATCAATTCTTATTTTTAATCGAAACTTTTCTTTTGCTATGGACATCTGATGAAATGAAGAATTTGACAAGATGTTTTTCGGGGACTGTATTTCGCCGATTTGTACGTTAAGATTTATGAAATTATTAATGTATATGTAATCCATTTATTAATTATGATTCAGATGAAATAAAAAATAAAAGGTGAAAATGATTCCTAGAAGCATGTAGAATGTATATAGTAATTATCGAACACTTTCGTATGAACCGAAAAAGAAGACTTAAAGATTGCAAAAAATTACTAGAATTAACTCTCAGTATTTTTGTTTTGAAATAAAATTTAAAAATTTACAAGTTTTTAAATTACCTTTATCTTAATAGAACTTATAGTTCCAAATGTAGCATAAAAGAATTGCCAGTGAGCTAAATGACATACAACTGGCCCTATCGGAAGTATCAAATATAACTATCAGCATGTCCAGAATTTGTCTCGATAACTGTAAATAAAGAAACACAAATGCTGCCAAAATGGCGGCGGGTTCCGCAGCTTATCAGCCGTTATTTTTCGCCACGTTTCAACTTATCTCCGGGTCACCGGTACGCGAATTACGTGACTCTTTTGAGGGAACGTCTTAAATCCTTCACACCATTCGAACCAATTGAAAAAATTCAGCCAAGTAATAAATTCGAGTCCAAGAAATCAAACCAATAACGTTGCATCGTCGCTACGGATCGTATAACCATTGGGATGTAAAATTTATGAGATATTGTAAAACTCGTTTCTTTATGTAACGACAAATGTTTTCCAGTGACTGTTGAATTAAGTCTTTATGAACAATACATTGACAGAATGTTTTTTTATCCATTTGAGAGAACCTACAATAATATTGTCTTTTATGTTTGGTTACTAAAATGGTTACAGGCTTTAACATCAAATATAAAATGATAAATACAGACTAATCTAACAGACTGTCTGACTGTCATATAATCGCAGGGCCTATATTATAAGGGTTAGAAACATGAAATTTTACACAGGAGTTCCTTTTATAACATAGGAGAACACTAAAAAAGAATTTCAGAAAATTTATTCCCTAAAGGGGTAAAACAGGGGTGCAAGGTTAGTAGAAACTTTGCTGTTTCTGAAGTTATTCGAATTATGAAACACTTATAAAATATTTTTTTGTACATCATCCCTAAAGGGTATAAAAAGGGGGTGCAAAGTTATTATACAAGCTCCACAACTTAACACGGGTGAAACCGGATACGGGTGCTATTAAAATGTATACGAGATCTCAGAGACTAGGTTTTCTTATATTCTCTGGTTTTCTGTCGGTGATTAAACCACGTTTAGATAACTATGCTATCACTGATGTATTATAATAAGTTTTATATGGTCTGTTAAAAGCATACCCTTTACTTTAACATTTTTTATACAACAAAAAACAGATAAACGATGCACCGTATAAAATACGTGGATGGATATAATTTGGAATGGGAATTTCTCATGAACACATGCGGACACTTCCTGAGCTTTAACAGATATTTTTTATCTGTCGATGAATTTAGGTATCCACGTTTCATTAAATAAAACAACGGAGTGGGTGTAAGTATGGATTGGTTAAAAAATTAAATAAATTTAAAAACGTAACTATAGCAATTAATGACTAATTTCATTTTTTTTAATTTATTTCACAGCAAAATAATATAAGTTATGGCTGAAATATGTTTGCTATTTGATATATGCAGAATCTTGTTTTATTTGTGTATAATGCTGATATAATTTATTGTAGGTAAATTAACTTTTTACACATAATTAGGTTCACAATTGATAAAGAAGGTGATAGTAGACTATAAATGGTTTTATTTTATTTAAATAATAATATAATGGCAATAAATCTCTTTAGATTTTAAGAACCAGCACATTGAACCTTTTATTTTTTAAAGTTAAAAAGTTAAAGTCGGAATCTTATATAATGAGCCACAGATTGTATCAAATATGTTTGTTTAATTTTTATCATTTCATCATGATCAAGAATTGAATCAACAATTGAAGTAAGCATATAGTGGTTCAATATTTACAAAAGGCAAGCGTTTTTAATATAACTAGAAACTGCTTGTAGCGTAGACGGGATATGATTAATTTTGTATCGCGAGTTGGATGAAGGTTCACAAAGGTTACAAAATGACACGACCTTTAGTTTAGGCCACCAATGTCACAATAAGTCTAGTCAGTTTACGATCTAGGTTAACATTACTATATTGAAAGAGGACAAAATTATGGAACTAAAGTTTATGGAGCCTGAATAATGACCGTCAACAAAATTCTATATTCATTCATAGTGGTTCTTTTCTTAACAAATCTTTCAACACAAATCTTAACATTGGGATCAGGATAATGTAGGTAATACATATTTCACGCCTGTGTCCCATCGGGGTGGGCAGAGACTATGTATCTTCACTTTTTACGATCTTGGCAAACCTCTCTCGCTTCCTTTACTATAATTAGGCCTATGATTTACGTATACGATATGTTCGAATAGTGTTCCATTCATTCGCAATAAAATCGCGACTGACGTTTGAAGTGAATGAAGGTAAGCAATTGTGGCCGGCGGATAAGTTTGCTCAAGAAAGGAAAGTTATAGTATATATAAACAGAATGGAACCGCTAGCATATCAAATAAATCTAATTAAACACCCAAAAACTAT
The DNA here is from genome assembly GCA_020976665.1 of Heortia vitessoides. Lineage (NCBI taxonomy): Eukaryota > Metazoa > Arthropoda > Insecta > Lepidoptera > Crambidae > Heortia > Heortia vitessoides. The sequence continues at coordinate 6,853,638 of JACJUM010005602.1, forward strand.
TATTAATATAACAAAAGATATAAAGGATTCAACTCAAAATAATATGAATCGCAACAAGAAATGGTGGTCTCTAATTGTACGCCTGTCGTATCCGTAAAATTGCTTTGCTCACTTAGAATTATAAGCAGTACTAGGCGCTATGAATATTCTTTATCGAGAATGACGTCAGCGTCGGCCCATTCAAGCATGAAGGCAGGACGTGATCCCTTCCCCTTCTTACCATATTTACACTCTTTCCTCTTTCTTTTAGTAAAAATAATGCTTGTTAGAAAGGCAACTTAATATTTTAAAACATTACAGACTTTATTTTGGGAAATTCATAATCTTAAAAAAACTTTTTGTTGTCGAATTTAAAAAAATATGAATGCAATCTTCAAGTTTTATTGAAAAAATATATTACTAATTCCAAGTATCAGAATGCTTTAGACATAAAAAACCTAGTATTTCTATAATAACAATTAAATATGAATAAATTTAAGTATTAAGAATTAATGGAGATCGTAATAAAATCTCAATTGAAACAATAGGTTTTATCATTTTAACAATAAAGCAACTTATAATTTATATCCGCTATAATTTAATAATGTCTCGACTCGTGATACCTCGAACTGTCTTCCCAATACCATCGATAAGTCTTCATTTCTTGAGACTCAATTAAAAAGTTCCTTTTGTAAGAAAGAAAAATATTTCTCCAAATTCCTACAGTCGGCAACAGTGCGGAAATTAAACTTTGCCTAAACTCTTTTTATTTCTTTATTCCGACGCGGTATCGGCGATCGGTGCCATTTGTTACCGAGCCAGGAATACGTTGGTGGACGAACAATTGAAAGGGCCTCGTAGGCTTGGCCTGCATTGTATTCCAAGCTGACAAGCTGGGAAAAGGTTCCGTGAAGGAACTTCTTTGTATCTCCGATCAATTTGCCAAAAGATATCGTCTGCCGAAAACGGCGGTCGCAGGCCGACCTATTGTACATTACTACGCTCTTTTCTGGGCTTTCGCCTTGATGGAATTGGACTTTTCGCTTTTATTGACCGATTCCAGAATAAAAAACTCAGCTAAAATATTCTGAAGACGTAAAAGATCGTACCTCCACCTCCCTACGTTTAATCTCGTGATCCGATTATGTATATTTCGCAAACATCGTGCAAAAATTTTAAAGAGTAAAATCGCTAGACTACGGCGGATGTTTGCCGAAACGTTTATGCCAAACATGGGGCTACTATTTACGAAGCTATTAAATAACTTCAGACGCCATTGAGATAAACACTGCTTGAAATATCCTAATGATATTAATAATTTCTGGAGGTATAAAGTTCCTAGGAGTTCTTTTGTTATTGGTATCCTAAAATTTCTAACGTTTTTGTTACTGATCTGACTGATGATAGTTATCAAAATATAAGCAATCAAATCTGTAAGTACTAACAAGATACTTGATATTTGTCACATGATACAAAAATAAAATTTTATAAAAAATTCAGATTCAAGTTAAAAATCTTCATTCCATACGAAGAACAAGAAAATAATTACTATTATTACAGAAATTATAGAAGTCGAACAAAGACTTAAGAAATAAAACAACAAATTAATGTCAACCCGTTCAAAAGCTTGTTCTAGAACTTTAACCATTATTCAGGAAGCTGGCAAGAATACAATGTTATAAAGAAAAGATTTGGAGTGCAACAAGAGTGAAGAGGCTGTTAACTTCTAGTGTAAAAACAAATAGACGCGCGGCTGCGGGCACGAATCGGGGCCGTGTGTCGCCTAAAGGGGCTCGGCCGACCGTGGCGGCCCGACTGCTGGCCTTCTGTTTACCCGATCCACAATAACTCCATTGTATGACTAACTTTTCACATTGTAAGGGGTTATTGCTAGGAAACTGAGAAACTCTCCGTCTATTTGCTTTATAGTTCGCAACCGTACCGAGACAAAAACGATAACAGAACCAATCGCAAACAACAATCAAGATAATTAACATAATCCATTAGATATTCTAAATAAGGCAAACACCGTGGGGCTAGCGTTTACACTGCTCCGTACATAGATAGTCTCCGTTGATGTTTGCCCTACGTCTGCCCCACAATCGGTTGACGACCTCCAGGCACAGATTGAATCTTTTTGACCTCTGTTAAACATTAACTTTAAACGAACTCATGCATCGATTTTATTCTACCATGAACACTGAGATAAACTAAACAAACATTAAGAAATAAACAAAACAGTAAGTTATTTGCTTATATTCGTGTTCTAAATGAAAGAGGATTAAGTTATGCAAAGCCCCGTCTTGTGGTCAACCAAGGATCTCCATAAATATTTTACGTAGTAAAACAATATTGCAAGTGAAATGTACGACAACTTTGACATTGTACACGTCATACAGACAATGTGGCTCATAGCAAACATATGGTCAATGTGATAGCTCCCCCGCGGTCTTTATTGGCGTGCCACATAATCTATTGCCCAGATTAACGAAGACATTCTTACTTCACACGTTTGAGTGCCCCAACCGATTTGTGTAAATTGAACCCTTGATTAGATTCCTTTTCTTTGGTCGGGTGTCTTAATCTTTTCGATTCATTACCCGCCAAAACCGAGACATGTTCTTGATTAATTGTCTTGTGTTCTCATTAATAAACAAATGAACAATGCAAATTTAGGCATATCTAATTTCAATATCATCAGTCATCTTTTATCTATATCCTCCTATTGTATTTACTATATAGTGATTCAACTTTTGCTTGTTTATTTAGCGTTTTCTTGTTTTATTTGTCAACCTTAGAAATACAATGCCCCCCCCACTCGACCTCTTCTCAGTTGAGTGGAATGATTGATCAATGTAGTGATCTAATGAATGAAGAGATCTGCTAATAATAACATTGTCAGCGTCTATTGTCCAGGGCTGACCCAATTACGGCGAACGTTCACCACATTGGAGCGAAATGGTTCGATCTGTCAACGGAAATTAAATTTTCTGAATACCCTTTCGCTCGAAAGCGAAAGCAAAAGTGTAAAGCGTCCAGTGAAAATAGATCTCTGGCGGTTTGTGGGGGGGAACTCGGTATGCGATTAGAGCAGGCCAATTTCGCCGCTGGGGCTGCAGTTATTCTTGGACAAGGACTACTTATAGTCCCTTTTTTATCTACGTTTAAGCTTGTTGTTTGTTGTTTTTTTAAACATTACAATATTGCCTGTTTTGGTATGCCTGGTAAAGGCGTACACGTAACAAAATACCTATTAAGTAACTAAACCATAAAAGTATTTTTTAATAAATATATCATTTATAATAAATATATGAGGAACCGAAAAACATTTTCCTTAGATAACTTAGATCCTAACAGTATATCTGTAGGGCTGATTTATGAATCTAAGCCATCCAGGACGCAACTCAAACGCATACAAAAAAACATTCAATTCCGTCCAGCCGTTTAGAAGTTCAGTGACAAACACACGTACAATAGAGTCTATATTTTTTAAATATTTTTTACCGTTTCAATAAACTGTGAACTATGTAGTTACTAAGGCTGTCTTCATTCAAACAAACACACACGTTCCAGCGAACACGTATTCCAATCAATTTGAGCAAAGTTTGCGAACATCACAAAGCAACCGGCTTTAGCTCGTCACTGGTTTATTAGAAACTGCGCGGGGATCGCATTGAACTGGTGATGCAATACATGGGGTTGAATTTTCTCGATTCATTCGTTATTTCGGAACCGCAGTGATCACTCCGCAACTGCCAGGGACGTATTATCGGCCCTCCGGCCCATTGTGTTTTTTACGCTGACGCAGCACTTTTCCGCGAAAACGTTTCTAAGTCTTTTGTGTGGTATCCTGAGGGATATTGAGCATCTGCCATGAAATGTATAATCCTTTATACATATCTCTTCAACTATAGATGAACCTTTTGCTCAGTCTATCGTTAATAATTGTTAATCTTTCGAAAATGAAAATGGAAGGTTAGTGGAGCTTTAACGATATTGTGTCTAGACAGTAGACTTCTTTGTTTTAAACTGACAATGTTTTAAGAACAATGGAAAAATAAGCTTGACATGAATGAGCTATCAATCTAAAATGGAGTCTCATTTCAATAATATTCGATGTTAATTACAGCCCTCTGTATTTGTTAAGATATTAGATTTATTAATAATTATTCTTAAACACTATATATATTAGGTTTCTTGGCTAAAGATTCATATAAAACTATCGTTATGTCTGCTTTCTACTTTCTCGGTAACTTACTGAGTTTCTTGTGAATCAAACTTAAGTGTTTCCCGTATATCGCAGCGGTAAAGTGAATTATGTACATGGTAGTCTATTGGTTATCTAATAATACTACCTACCTGGCTAAAATAAAGAGTGCCTGTATTCATAATAGTATTTCAAGGTAAGAAAAGATGCATTTTCCTCTTGAATCCAATAACTATCGAGTGTCAAACAATAAAATCGCTAATGAACTATTGAAAAAAATCTTAGAATACAAAATACCAAACATCCAGTTACTAATATTGCATATCAGTCCTAAACATACTATTTACATATTTATAGTAACCGATGATATAATACAGAATGTTAAGAAACAAACAGACCTAAGCTTTAAAGCGAATGAATGCGACGCAATCAAATATCTGTCAACACTATAAAATACAAAGAGAGAAGAGAGAAATAGTCGATAGGTCATCGACCCCTGACCGTGACGTGGCCGCCTATGTTCCCAGCTAAGTGCAGTCGCAATTGTCCTGTTAGCAGCGAGCAAACAATGCCGGCAACAATCAACTGCCCCGGATGACTGTAATTAAGATCTGCACCAAGTAATTTGAGGGAAGCCACGCCGAAGCTGAGGTATGCGGGACGTGATGTGCGAGGGGTTTGAAAGAATGGGTGACATTGTCTTGTCAAAAAAGATTAAAAGATTAAGAGGAACCATTTGAAACCATATATCTTAAAGAGTAAGTAAGTTATGAATCTGACATATATAAAAAGCATAGACAAAACAGAATATCGCCTTGAAAGAATCTCTCACACTTTTCAAAATTAATTTACCGATTAAAACTCTCAAAAAGTTGTTACATCAAAATATAAATAATGTAGACTCATTTTATTGGTGGTTTTTATTTGGTTGCAAATTTATTATAAATCCAAAATACGAACTATTGATTTGAAAATCTCATACAATACGGAGATTTTACTGCTCATATCGTTGCTTGGATTTTGACATGAAAACTTCTTGAATTATTATCTTTAAGCTCCTAGATTTGTTCTCCTGGCAAAGTTATTTTTTGACCAACAAATTTTTATTATATTGGCTTGTATAATGTTTTTGGTTACGGCTCTAAGTAAAGCCGACGGGTCCAATGGCGCAGATGGTAGTATCCTGTCTTGTGCGCCAAGGGTCGTTGGTTCGATACTCAACCCAGTACTAATAAATATAATTATTCTGTCTCCGGGTGTTAAATATATGTATTTAAGTATCATATTTGTGATTCCTCTGTACTCTAATGTCCGTAACAGTGCTTTTAGCGACTTATCACAGAATCAGGTCAAAGTATGAGATGTTACCGGAATTTATAATTATTGTTTATATTAACTTCATCTTCCTATGTACTACTTTTCATTACAAAGAAAACAATAGGAAGAAATATGACTTGTATGCGTCACTGCAGCCTGTAGAAGCTCGAATCGTCACAAGTATATCACTAGCACATTGCCATCTTTGTGTCTTGAAGATTACCAAATTATCCAGTAATTTTATCATCCTTTATACCGGGATGCAGCAAAGTAAACTCTGTTTTTCAGCAATGGAATTAAATGGATTCAGGTAGACAGTAATTATTACTTGCATTTGGAGTGAAAAAATCATATATTATGTAGTGATAACCATTATAAAACAACCAAGAAACGAGTCTTAGATGTGTAAATATTAGTCCCGCCGTTAAACTACTGAATGAATCCGAACGAAACGCTTCACAAAGCAAACAAAAGTTCAACCGAACTTGTACCTAATTACCGATTCCGTTCAAAAACCTTCCGCGAGTTACTAAACTTGTTTACACCAACTTTTTTTGGTAAACTTCGAGATTTATCTAGGCCATACTTCTGGAGTTGTGTACGGAACGTCGCTGGGAAACACGATATCCAAATTATAAAGGGTGCTTTAAAACAATCTCCGAAGTTTTTCATCCCTGTCTTCCGCTCCAGTCCTACCTTAATTTATCAAAACAATTTTGTCTAAACAAAACTCCTCCGTGTAAATATTTGCATTAGGGAGGAAGGAAGTGTTAGATTAGTGCTTACGATTACAGCGGTGGTGTCAGAAATTGATCTCAATCAACATTGTTAGTTCCTGGTATAAAATTTAAGATTTTTTTCTTCTTTTACCACATAAATAAGAAAATATTATTTTCGATTGGATATTTTCATATAGTTCTTAACTATTCTTATCTATTTTAATTAAAAACAAATAAAGCGTAGCATTTTTTGCTTATCGTATATTTCAGACTAATTATTATAGGTTTCGGATAAGAATTATTTAATATATCATTTCTTGGAATTTGGCACATCTGTGGATTTGTGTTATTCTATAATTTTTTTCTTTTGATTGATCGAAAATAAATTAATTCCGTTAATATAGGTACTTTTGCTAATACAACCTTATCTATACTGATATTAGAAAGAGGATAGATTAGATTATTAGTATGTTACGATTAAACTTAAGAACTACTAGACCGGTTTTAAAAATTCTTTCACTATTAGAAAGTTTTATCTTAAACGACTATATTATATTTAAAGACCTCAAAATTATATTTAAAAGTCCCTACTAATAATGGACCAATATAAATGTTTGTTGTGATTTGAACGTTTGTAATGAGTAAAATAAAAAACTACTGATTTCTGATCTTCTTAGACTAATTTTCTTTTTTAAATCATGAAGAGAAACATGAATAAATTTTATCAAACTGTTAGTTCTTAAAGATATGTCGTCTGCTCTGAATTTACTAACAATCGAGTCCCGTGGGAACTTTGCCGAGAGACTCGATTTAATGTCAACCCTAGTTTAACAGGTATATATCATGCCAAATATCATTTGTCTACCGGATAAGCGATGAAAGCATTACAGACAAAGAGTACCTATATTTATAAAATTGGTATACATTCTGAAATGTCAAAAACTATACTACACTTTCTACTATTGCATGCTGTGGGGTACCGGCAGAGTAGAGTAGTATCTCCCCGGTACCAGGTGTCGTAAGAGGCGACTAAGGTATTAACACCGACAGATGGCGGTATATTCATCCGAAAAGGTGTAGGGCGCACATGGCGGGGATGGGCTGCAGCATCTCCGTCGCAAAAGCTGCATTCTGCAATTGCCACCACGCAAGCCCAGCGCGGCAATAATGGGCAAAAATCCCCCTTTCTCGGGGAGGCCTATGTTCAGCCCTGGACTTTCAACGGCTGATATGATGATGACTATTGCATTTAAACGAAGGAGTATTACACACGCCAGTAAATTTCTTTCACTATATAACAAAAATAATATGTATTATAATACAAAATTGTTAGTACCAATGTCATGTGTATGTACACACTTAAAACTTTGTCACAGAAACGTTAACTTGCAGTGCTTACGGTCTGCTATTTCACTGTGACAAGGTTACAAAGTGTGAATATATTTTTGATGCTTGAAACGAACAAACAAAAGCGGTAACCAATCCGCAAATTTGTCAAAAGAAAAACTCATTGACATCAGCGTTTTTCGGTTTAACCCAATCAGAAGATTCGGCCAGTGTTTGAGCGGCAATGTTCGTCGAAAAAATTTGATCAAAAGAAGCGAGGACCGTTTTATTAAACACTTTACCATCGTCGCCATGTGCCTCCCAGCTGGCACGTCCCGATTTTTTACCAACTTTGACCCCAGAGCTACGATCACTCATGTGGGAATTGCTTTTACCAAAACTTTCGATGCAATTTAGAACTTATCTAGTTTATAATATGGCCTTTATTAGAACTCGTGGCCACGTAAGTGGGTGCTGTTCTGCTTGTAATATTAATTGGTGCGTATTACGCAAGGTATTAGTGGAGTTAAAATAATACGGCTATGTTTAAAAATAGAACACGTTGTCATGTGTTAACGGATTCCTGGTAAGATGAAAGTCAAGTATGAGTCTCATTCACTCTTTAGCAACATTATTGCTCGCACACAATGTCCTGTTTAACTATAAATATTGTTTTTAAACCGGTATAATTAATAAAATTATAAAATTTTGACCGTTGCATCTGTTTTAAACCTTAAGCTTTTACATATTTGCAGCGTGTTTTTATCAAAAACGTAGTATTAAACGACGAACCGTCATGTCAAACGCACAAAATTTTACGCAAACTGTAGAAAATATCATGTAAAATATTTTTTCAATTTTAACTGAAGCGAAGAAATGTTAAGAAAGAAAGTTTCGTATTATATTCATCCATTACCTTTTGTTGATATTAACAAACATAATAAAAAAAATAATTCAGTCTGGTCCAGCGGTTCACGCGTGACCAAGAGAACGAAAGATTCATCATTATCATCATCACCATATCAGCCATAAGACGTCCTTACTACTCCGACGTAACTGAAGATTCATTTGTATATATATATATTTTTTAAATAAGGTAAAAATCAATGTGTTTTAATGACAAGTCCTATCGCTTGAGAAAGTGGTTTTATATTTGTAAGGTCTAAGCTTATATCTTAAATTTTAATTCTCCAAAAGTTAAATTAAAGCACAACATCAATAGTAAAAGAAACAATAATTCTAAAGCTTATCAACATGGCAACAAATCAACACAATATGAGCTTGCTAATGGATTTTGTCACTTCTAATCAAAACAATATGAATAACAGTACTCCACACACCTCGTACTCACCTCCCGAGTTTTTTAAATTGCCTTTACATACTGACATAGGAAAAAAACACGACACCGCCGCACCGGCAGGCAATAAATATATCCCGACAGTAGCGGTTGTGAATACAATAAAGGTGGTAATAGCTCGACAGGTCCTGAGGCCCTAGGGACAGCCGCTCCCGGCCAATTACTCTGACATGTGTCATAAAAATCGAACAGACTATGGACACAATCACTTTAACGAAACGCGTGTGACCTTGTTTTGTGACGTTGCTGTTTTCACGGTACATGAATTTAACAACATTAGTTAGGTAACAGGTAGGTAATAATCAGAAAGTTCTGGCTGGTATTTGCATTTTGACAACTACCCATTCTTTGACACAACACAAAGTAATGTCGCTCGTCTGTTTCCCATTTACTTCATTCAAGTTAAATATATAATTTTACTTACATACATGTTTTAATTTTATAAAAGTTAATGTAATATTTTCTAATACGCACTCACCACCCATAATAAAAGTACTCTTTTGACAGCTTTAAGACTTTAAAATGAAAAAAAAAAAATGAGATAGATTGCCGCAAGGTAGCGGAAACGTCAAACAAAAAATGTAATATGTTAAATCAACCACGCTTTAAAGACGCTATATATTTATTATGTCTAAAACTTTATATACAAAAGATTTATCTGGTATTATTTATTATGTTTTTATATATTTATATTATTAACGCTGTCTACTGCTCAAAACAGCACAACATTTTAACAACTTCAAATTAAAATGATATTTATTTAGTATTGTTGTTGAGTTCTGATATGATTTTATTTGAGTTTAACATACTTCAAGCACTAGTTTAACATATTACTAGCTGAGGAATAAAAATATTAAATAATAAAGATGGCTCAAAATATTTTTAAGGTTATTAAGGTAGGCTAAGACCAACATTGTGATACTGCTGGAATACAAAACACAGGAAGCATCATTGCGTGGAACTTTTAAAAACGTCGCACATAACAATGTAAAGGTTGAATAAACTTGGTTCGTTTTCAGCTGTTAATAAGTAGTTATATCATCAGTAGACAAAAATATTATGCGTTCTATTATCCAAATTTTTTATTAAAAGCCATCAAGTAAAAGTTATGATTTTGCAAACCAATTTCAAATTTCTTAAAATAATTCCATCAACATTCATATAGATGCATTTTAAATGTATACCAGTAAAATATAAATGAGAAAGCGTCTAGTCTATGAAATATTAACATAAAGAAGTTCTAATAACATACTATTTTATAAATCAATTGAAAATACTGATAATAATAGTTTGATGCTTGAGTTATAAAATACATACTGTCATATTTATTTCTTAGCACGACATTTTACTACTGTGATTACTCAGTGATTAAACTAATATATTCAACAGATTACTAAACTTACCATAACTTGTCCATCATTCCGATACATCAAAGAGATACCCCAACACCATAGTTGTTAAAATCATCTTTCACGTTACCAAGTATTAGATTATCCCCTCAGGGTATGCCGATATCTACGAGGCAGGAAGTTATGGGATCATAATACGCAGGAAAGTTCTGAGAAGTGCCAACCTCACAAATGTCACTGACTTAATAATCATAAGGGCGAGTGCAGTATACAGAACTCATCTGGCTTCGACTTAACGTTGTGCAGTATCCACCAGTCAACGAAATAATTTTGGTCTATTTTTTGCTAGAACTAAATACTTAAAGAAACTTTCTAGAGATACAGATCAACATGTATCAATTTGTCCAAAATTTTTAACACAATTTTCAACCCTAATTACAAATAGTAGAATTCACTATTAACTAGGACGTGTCGATAAATGAATAGGTTGATACAGATCATGTCTACAAATACCTGTGTATATACATTGGAATGACCAAGAAATGATATAGGTATTAGAAATAAATATTAATTATAATTACGTCCCGTTCAAATGGAACAGATAAGAAAGAGCAAACAGTCAAGATTACTCATGTATTAATTACCTACTGCTTTAAATATAAACAAAGATAGCAGGACTTTGTCGTATACAAACCGTAAGAAATAATTTTTGAAAGTATGTTCACGGTTTGTGGTAGAACCACCACAAACCGACTTTGGTTGGTTCTAAGTCAAGCGATAAAATTCGCATGGTACACGAGCCCTAAGTAGGGAGGGAACTGGGATAGCTAGAATGCACCTCTTAAGTCGGACTTACACAGAACTACTGTTAAGTACAGATTTGGTTTCTTATCTTCAGTTCTCAAGTTTCCACTTCGTCTGTAATTCCGAGGCAATAAACTTCTGAAGCGAAGAAAGTTTATCTTTTTTTACATACATCTATGCTGAACCTCGATACGTATCTCAATCCGTATATATGACATAATAATTTCAAATAATACCGACTCCGGTCAGGCAATCGCTTTATCATTATCGTGAAAAAAATAGAAATTTAAAATAGTTACCCTTAGTGGAAGTAAAGAGCCATGAATAAATCGGACCTCGATGCTACTATACAGGAATACTGAAGCGTTTATTCGAAAATAATTATATACCGGTCATACTTGACAAAACCGTATCGATTGGGAAAGTTGCAATCAATCTGTCACGCCAACATTTATAAATAACCATAAATCTAAACGAAGCGAGTACATACGATCACCATATTTTATACATCATTCATGGTGATAATAAATTTGAAATACTGTTTATATTCAATGATGTATTTGAATATCATACTAATAACCAAATACTGTCAAGAATAGACTAAATGAAGAAGTAATAACTGCGGTAACGGAACCGGAAGAACGCAGAATATTCTTCTGAACCAGTGGCAATTATCAATCTCAAAAAAGAAAGCAAGCCACATACCAACTATACTATTTTAATCCCTCGGTGAGTCCTTTGTCTAATAATGGACATCCTATGATTAAAATGACACATTATCATGGCTATTACAATAACTAAAGAGTATCTCCTTATAAGCTGTTCAGCTCGTCGTTTGAAGCTTGAAACATTTATCCAACAAAAGTCGGCCGGGCGAGCTATGACGATGATGATGTTGAGCATTGGTATCATCGAATACCGTACAGTTTTCGAGAATCCATGACTTATTTTAGTATTAACACGAACAATGTACGGGCTTGACTCACACAAGAGACCATACCCGCCCTACACCTGAAAGTTATAACTTCATTAATTATTAGGCGTCTAAATATTACATTATGTAGAACGCCCTTGGCTGCGGGGAACTTTATTGAAGTTACCTTTCTTTTTTTAATAACTCAATTACATTTTGAATCAAATTATAGACACGCATTCGTTAATCATCATAAATCAAAAGGTGGCTTTGAATGACAAATTGATTGATATAGTGCGTCTAATAAATAAGTGATAAACGCAGGGACTCGCACGATCATTACTCGGGTCAAGTTAAAACATACTTTTAACATCGTTATTACATCAATTTATTGTTATACACTGTATATAGCTTATCTTTTCTCCAATATAGTTTTCCAATTGAACCTACCGGTAACTTTTATAGTAACGTTCACAGCCTGCAAGTTTTCTTCATCAAGTCTATTCTGAAAACGGAATGAATCCCATTTATTTGTTTGGCTCGGTATCGGCTGGCTTCGCCGATACATCTGCTCTGAATGTTTTATTAACATCGATACGGAAATAATTGAGGAAAATATAAATGTTTGAAAACACTTCGCAGACGATGCCAATTTACTTTTACTGTCGGCATATTGAAAGACCGCTTTTAATAATTTTATGTTGTTTTAGATTACGTTCACGTCTACCAAAACTCACAATTATTTGAAATAAATTTATGAATAGTTACAAGCGTTGAGAGTGTTTAAAAAATTTGTTATGAGAATTTCAAATTTTTTATTATATGTAATTTTTTTATATTTTTGCTTGCTTTGCTAGTCTCCCATGTAATAGTTACTTGTATATTCAGTATACATATATCCTGATGTGTAACTCATGTTTATCTTTTTTATATGAATGATTTAAATTTCAGAAACTAACTATCATTTTAGAAAATAAATAATAATGAAATAGTTGACCTAAGGTAAACAGGTTATTATTTTTAATAAAAAGAGGTTCGTGTTTTCCATGCGTCATTGATTATACAAAGAATTTGCCTTGTGGCTCACCACAGAGTCGAACCAAAACTTATCATAGATATTTTTTAACCAATCTGCGGCTGATTACCAATAGAATTTATGATCACGATGATTGTGTATATTTATGTAAGTACCTTACAAAAATAACTAAAAAAAATCAGCAAATACGAATAAGTTAATAATATATACTACTTATCTAATTAAACTTAGGTCGATTCAAGCATATCGCCCCTTCTCTATTCGTTGTTCACCCATTCGAAAGAGGTGTTGTCACTTTTTATGTCTCTTCCTCTTCTTACGAATTGAGAGCTATTCGTTCCGAAAGATTCGTAAGCTTTATAAATTTTTATTGTTATTTATATCAATAAAGTTATTTTTGTTTAATTGGTTAACGTTTTATTTTACCAAAATTACAAAAGTTACCAATATAAGCAATAGTTAAGATTTTTTTAAAGTCGAACATAAACTCAATGTAGTTACACAAAAAAGAGTGAGATTGGCAAAAATACTTATTTTTAAACATAAGTGTTTCCCAGTATAAAGGACAAAGACCTCACTGATTGAAATCAAGTAGGCTCAAACAATGAGATGAAATTGCCATAATCATTATGTACTTTGCATGCGGGCCGATGTCAACAAACTCTTATTCTGATTTTTGTAATGCTCTATAAGAACATGTTTTTTAAAGAAAGTAGAAAATTATTTTAAAGTCTGCCATTCCAAGCATTAGGGATGATCCCTAAAGCCACCTAATCATTATAATTGAAAAGGTAAGATTTATTTCAATATTTCAGTGTCCATTTGAACGCACTAGATTGTACTAAACATGAGGTCGACCTAGAAGAAAGGTTTTCTGCTTTGGTACCTCACTCTTACCTGTTACTATCGCCAAAACAGTGTTCCGGTTAAAAGGGCAAAAGAGGCTGTGAAATACTAGGTAATATGATACAATATTTTCAAGTCACAAGGTTGTAAAAAGATTTGAATAGATAGAAAATTATGATAGCTATGGTTCTTGATCAAATAACAGGACCTCAAGAAACTAGGACGTTTTTTAAAATACCAAACAGTGATAAAAATTAACCATATGCCGCATAGAGGATTCCATAATTTATAACCTCTATAAGATTAGGTCTGGCTGTATAAAAAACGAATATTACCCGCAATTAAAAATTGTCAACAAAACCCACCCAAGCTTTTAAGTGAAATGATGAGCCCAATTACAGTGCCATAAATATTTTAATGTGTTTGCGAAACCGACGCGTCAGAATCTGTTGCAAAATTCACATGTGTTGCCAGTATTGATTAATCTATATTTGAAAACGTCTGCGAGGACGGTGCCACAGTACTTCATACAGACGATCTATATTTGTTGAATCTATCGCAAATTGCATTGGACCAAAATTTTCAGTCGACATTTTTAAATTTTGTCTCTATTCTTACTTTATCAATCGATATACACATGAACTGTTTATAATATAAATAAAACTACTTTGTTAACAGCTTTAAAATGCAAAAAATTGTTAAAACATGAAAGTGTAAGGAAATATAATAGAACTGTATGATTATAGTTATACACATATACGCAATATTCGCTACTGATGTGTTCGCCATTGGCTTCGTGGAATGTTTTCACTGCCGAGAACAACGGCCTAAGATGCTTTCCGAAGCACAAGGATGAAATGAACTTTAAATAATCAACTTTAGATTACCAATCTCAACACCCACCGTAAAAAGTTGCTTTAAACCAACAATTGTTAACCAATACGACATAATATGTCGTCCGTCAATTTATCGTCAATTTATTGGCACTAAAATATGTATATGCATTTCAAAAGTCTAAACACAAGTCTTTTTTCGCATAACAACATAACCTTTTATTATAGACCTTATTAGCACAAAATAAAAGATTTATAAAAATGTTAATCCTTGAAGCTTCTGCGTGCAGGAAATAGGAGGGTCCATCGAAGAACAAGACACAGACATTCCACAATGGATTGGCAAATTGAACGAATACTCACCGGCAAACGCAACACATGACGCCAACCCAATGGATGGACAAGCGATCTGATCAAAGCTACGGGGCATCGTTAGATATAAGCCACGTGAAACCGGCTTTATAGAAATCTCTCTTTAATGAAGGACGTCCTACTTCTGACGTAACGTGAGTATTAGAATTTTGCTTTCTTTATGTATTGATATGCCAGACCTATATTTTCCAAGCTCAAACTTTCTAGAACCTTGATGATATAAAAAAGGCGCCAATTGTCTTCCAATGTTAACATTTCGCGAAACTGTTTTTGAGCACAGAGATTCTCTTAAACATGAAATGTTCGATTAACGGCAAGAACTTGTTTTGAAAAAGTCGTACAACAAGATTTGCCCCTTATATAAATGCAAACAAGCGATGTTTTGGTTGTCCCTGTAAATTACAATCTTGGCACAACACACACCAAAAAGAATAAAACTGGTCAAATCGCAGTGTTTGTATCGGTTTGTCTATTTAAAAGCGGAAGAAACTATCAAACCGTTTACAGGCGCTTTTCATTAAACATCATGCTGCATGCATAATATCAACGACAGAACGTCCAAGTCCACGCTTTCCGGCAAGAAAAGTATCACAACACATGTTAGGTACGAAATGACATAATCACAAAAAGAAAATGCAATTCTGTTATTAAATTTTGCGCCCATTAATTAACAAATTTAAATATAAAAAAAAACTATTTATGATGACATTTCAGCAATCTTACTATTATAGTTTTTAAATTATTGACGTATAAATGAACAAAAAAAATCATTAAAGCTACCTACATTTTCTCGAAACGGCTACTTTTGTATTGTGACAGTTTTCTTGCTAGGAGACGATAAATTTCTTTAAGAAACGAGATTTTTTCCAAAATTTCCAAACTGGACATTCTCTATTCCGTATGGGTATACCGTCATCTAATATTATCTAACTGGTATCTAGTTTAAGTTCTTTTCTTGAGAATGGTTCCCGCAAGGTAACCGAAAAGTCGAAAATAAAATGTAAAAAGTTAAATAAACCGCATTTTAAAGCAGTCAAAAGAGTAGTTTTATTATACAGCCAAGCGGTACCCGTACCCTAGTCGCCTCTTGCGACACCTGGTACTATTCTATTCGGTACCCCAATTTTCATCAATAGAATTTATTTCAGATTTATTTGGCTGAATAATGTATTGACGTTTTGTGTTAATCAATTGAAATATAAAGTTGATTGTTGAAAGTATGTAAAGAGTCGTTTTGGGTGAATCAATTGAAATATGAAGTTGATTCTTGAAAGTATCTGAAGAAATTATGCGTACTTAACAAGTTTTACTATTGTATAACCGTTTATGAATAGCATGACACTATTAATTATTTTATCTGAGACTTGGAATGGCTGACTTCCTTGTATACACCAATTATGATGCCGAATATGGAACTATGGAAGTAAAGCATCTATGACTGGACATTAATAAACAGCGCCAACTTTTATTTATTAACCATAAAAAAAACCCCAACTGTGTATATAAAAAAAGTGTCTGTTTGTTACGGTTAAAAAGCAAAACTGACAAACGGACTTTTAAATCTTATATTTGGTAGCCTAAACACTAAAGAGAGGCTACAAGTATTACCAATCCAGTTCCCACGGGAAGGGATATAAAGATCTTGCGGACAGAACCAAAGACGGGAAAGTAACATTCAATATAATCAAATGAGGATCATTACAATATTCCCATTATCTTCGACATAAAAAATTACAACAATAATACTTTTGTAACAAAGTCACATGTTTGACAACTAATACAAACATGCATGACATACGCCATTGACCAATTACTTCAGCGGTTAAAAGCTATTTTAGTTCAACCATTGTTTTATTTAGGCTGTGATAATATCTAGAACTTTAAAGGAGTAAAACACATTAAACGCGTCTATTCAATGTGATAATTTTTTTTATGTAACTTTTGGTTGTGTTGTGTTGTAGGTTGTGGTTACTCCATTAACATACAAATTAAAAGTATAACATAAATCAATAATCCATTTTTAATTGCAGTTTCAGTCTGGAAAATTTAATAGTAACGTCAGGTGATGTCATTTTGTTATATACTGTCATAAAAACTTAAAAGTTAAGTTTACAACTAATCAAACTGTATTTTATAACTGTTAAGAATTAGTTTATTTTTGAGTACAATACCCGTAAATGCTATAAAGTACTGCAATTTTATTTACTGTAAATCTTCAATGAAATCCATACAACGAAATATAAAACAAATAATCTATTAAATACAAAAGTTGAAAGAACAAAAGGCGTTTAATATTTATGGAGTACTTCAAACATCGCATTGAGATATACATTTTTAATTAGCAACTGATTAAGTGCTCCCTAATACGTAGTGATAGGGTTTAAAATTGTCTGCGCTAGTGTAGTATTAGGGTTACTACCAAACCGGGGGTCGTTGAACCATTGTCAAGTTCAAGTATGGTAGGGCTACAGGCACACGATCATGGTTATATTTAGTCCACTAAATATACTCTGCTCCTTGGTAATGTTTCCTGTGGACGTGCGATTGGCTGGACAAACGTTAAATGTCGCGAAATAATTGTACACAAAGTAGGTAGTTTACTAGTCTGATTGAACTTTTTAGGCTGGCAGCTTTGAAAAATGCACGTGTCAGTTTTTGTTTTTATCATGATTATTATAACTTATAATTTACATTAAAATTTTTATGAATTCGCTTGATCGAATTCGTTCAGAAGAAAAATTGAAAGACACATTCACTTACACATTAAAATTTTAGTTTTAGATATTACAAAAAAAACAGTCAACATGTCAATATGTAATGTTGGCAGGTTGTTTTTATAGAACTTTTAGGATTGACTTGTTTGATCAATCAACTTTTCAGTACTATAATCTAAGAGATACTGCACCATTAATGTCATCATATTTCCAACAAAAATAATTGAATATATTCGCTAAAAAGTTCCAATTTAATAAGACTTTATCATCTTAGACAATCAAGCAATAACAAAACCAGAAATTTCTTATATTTTAAATGCAATTAATTTTGCCGTCAGTAACCATCAACATCATCATTAATAATTAAATACATTACAACTATCACGCCAATAATTATTTAGTTCATAAGTAAAGGTATACGCATACGTTGTAAACCATTTGAAAGGAAAGTGAAATAAGTGTACACTTGTAATGAAAAAAAAATATAATTACAACTGCCTCAGAAATTTGTCTGCCGCCTAAATACGACAGAACGATATTATGTTGATTAATTATGATTTATGGAAACACTAATATGCTGGGGGCATTTCATTTAATTGGATATTTGTCATTAGTATAAAATTTACTTTGATATATTTGAAAGAAAATCACATTAATAACAATAATTATGTCCTTTGATTGTCTTTTAGACATTGTAAAGCAATAAATCTGCTTAACTATCCATTTTGATTTATAGCAGAACAATTCTATCAAAACTGTAGTTAAGGTTTCTCCGTTTGAGCGTCCAGTCCAATATAATTAAAATCTCGTATTCTAAGTTTATGAATCGAAGCTATTAACGTCATATTGTAAGCTCGGTATAAGCAGAAATAAAAATAAAAATGTAAATTCGTATCGGCGGCGTACACGCGGTAGGACCCCTACCCATGAGCATTGTTGCCGACACATTGTACTGAACCACCTGGCTCATTAACTGAGTAAGCCAGCGCGGGACCCCAACTGGTGAAAGTATGAGCAATTTCGCTGCAGCTTGAATGCAATACAACTAAAAATAAGAGATTCACATGCTGCTGCTGTTTGTAAGCTAATACAACTCGGTTGCAAAAACAAGTGTCCTTGAGAGCATTGATTGCGAAATATTAATACAAGATTTTATAAAGACGTTTGGAAGCAACATATCTCACAGTGTTAACAATTATTTTTTATATCATTATTTATCAATCAGAAGGACACGCGACCTCTTTTGATGTAAGGGATACTTTGAGAAAAAACCGCAACAAAAAACCTGCGACAAAAGCATAGCTCACAGTGTGTCTCGGGGGATCTAAACAGAGGCAACGTATGCGTTCGCTTACGAGCTACGTCACTGGCCCATTTCTTACGACCCATTGACTCGCAACCATTCATCGGTGCCTTTTCAAATGAGAAGGGGTTTAATGCGCCCGAGTGCAAATGAGAACGAATGTAGAGATTTATCGCCGCGTTTTATTGTGTTCAGAAGGCGTTTGTCGTGTTTACTGTCGGTGTTGCCTTAACGGTAATTTAGTTACGTTGGCAAGCAGAAATAAACATGGATTCGCGTTAGTAAATAATAAGAATCAAGTTACAATGTTCTCGGTTATTTGACAAGTAGTATAACAATAGATAACACAATTCTGAATGCAAAACTAAGCTATGAATGGGATATCCTTCTCTTAAATAAATTGTAACTCAACCAAAAATACTGAATAGGGAAATTGCAACAGCGGTAGAACCGTTTAAATAGTCCCCTCCTGCGACTCATGATTAGCTTCCTTTTAATCTCCGGTTTAAAAACTGCATCACAATGGACTAGGCACATTCGTGTGCCTATTTGAAAAAGCTTCCCTTTTCCTATACCAGTCGAGGATTTGAACAAATATTTTTATTACTAAACCAATGTTTGCCTTACCATCGTCAGCAAGGGGTTCGGTGAAATCGCCATTCATTCATTCGCCATCTTTCTCTGATTTCATTCTTTGACGTTTGCGCGAATTTGAATAGGACAGCTGCCCGTTCGATTTCATTTTTGTTGAAAAGGAAAATTTGACGGCCCTAATAAATAAATCCCTTGGTGCTACCAATATTACACTTTGCATATTAACCGACATTACACTTTAGGTAACAAAAGTTTGACTTTAATCCAGCCACTAAACTACGTCTCAAGAATTCACCTGGAAAAGGCAAAGAGTACGCAGAATGTTCAAATAGGAATGGGAATGGCGAAATCGAAAATTCACCAAAGCTTATCGATAAAAGAATATTCTTCTCGCACATTTAACTTACGGCCAATCCTCAAAACACATTCAAGAAAGTTATGAGAGTTCTCGCGAGTTTTGCAAAGGAACGGCATCGGAAAACAAATGTCGTACATATGCATTCATGTTTTATTAATAGACCGCATTGGTTGTTTAACTTATTTTTGGATGAGCTGGCTAATGCAAGGGTACTTCATAAAGGCTGAAAAAACAAAAGAAGGGTAATTTGATTGTAGGCACAAGCTAAACTGACGACCCCAAACAAACCACTAAAAGAAATTAATCGGCGTGTCCGAAAAAATAAAACAAAAGAAACGGTAAATCCCACACTGAGCGAAGACAATATATCGTGTCGTCATAAAGCTGTCCCTCTCCCGCCAGGCGGCGCCATGGTCGACCCCCCGCACCCCTTAGCAGGCGAGACGGTACGCACGTGCGTGCTACTTGTGTCATACTAAGTCAAGCAAAAAAGCACCCTAATACTCCGTCTTAAAACCTTTTCCCGACACCCCAGATCCGGGAGATGCAGCTCAATGTATAACTCACCATATTGCGTTACCATTAAACACATTTTGTTTTGCTCCCTTGCCGCATTCCTCTCGTTCTTCATGGCGATTGTGTTGTCGATGAATGTTTGAACTTTTGTCCTTTTTTGATTAGCGGTTATCGTTGAAGCCACAATTTTTATTAAAAGCGACTTCCATCGACAGCCATTGACCATTGAGTTGATTGACTAACATCGAATCCTTTCTAATCTATATCATGCTACTGTTGAATGAAATGAAGAGCTAACATAGAATATCATGTTTTCATCTCTGTGACACATAATTATTAACTAATAAATATACTGATGATAAAGTTGTGTAGTCGATCTGTAATTCCCAGTAGACCCTCCCGGTAGAAATTTAATAAATTGTAGAGCACAGACTGCAATCATAAACAAGAACGCCATGGCCGCATTATGCACCCTAACCACATAACAGTGCCCCCGAGTATCGGCCTCTGATGAACGACCCAATAAATACCCATAAGGTTATACGCGACACGTACAAAACATTCCCGGATATAAAAGCATTATCCTGTTAAGTAATTTATTTCTTCTTCAGGTAGTAAGTGAACGGTTATTTTATGTTGCCACTTAAAGGTTCTATAATCCAGGACCGACAGAGTATAAAAGAGGGTGTAACAAACCATAATGCTACGCCATAAACGGTAAAAAATGGAACTCCAGTCACCTGCTTAAACCTGCGCAGTCCATAAATATTATTAAGTACAGTGTATTCAAATCTAAGCATTCTTCAAATAAATAAACAAAATTATTTAACGTTAATAATAATTGATGAAAAAATATTTATCTCTGGGTTTGAATTAAAAATAAAGCAATAAAAATTTATACATTTATATCATATTAATAACCCCTGTCCTTTGCGATATACAAAATGGAGAGACGTAAAATTATTAACAAAACAAAGATAACCATTTAAATGTCATTATATAATAATGAGGTTACTATCATCACAACGCTATTTATAAATATTCTTCTACAGAAACAAATAGTTTAAGCTGAAATCTTTGAAGTTTATGAGCCATTAAAAGTAAGATTAAGAAACTGAACACTGACCTATCCCTTTCTACATGCAGTGAGTCATCGTCCTCTGAGTCAGAGACTTGCATCCAGTTCATCGTTCAATAACAGACTACCCACTCTTTAAAGAACCGGTCTAGGCTCCAACCTGTATAGGTTACTCTACTTGCCACTATACGTTATAATAACTTTTCCTTTATCTATAATTTTATTTACCGTTGCGTTAGAAACTCTACACGACTACATTTCTCCGCAGTTTCACGAACATGCTTTTATAGATTACACGATTCGATATAGTCTACTTGTCAGTCTATTTTGAAGCAATTGAGAAAGGTTAAACAAGTCACAACAGAAAATTTATTGATTAACAGTTCTCTTCGCAGAAATTGCATTCATAACAATATTGACATGAGACACATCATTCAAAAGTCGTCTGCATTGGTGCCTTATCCTTACGTATTTCTACTGTCAAATGGAATGTTCGCATTGCTCTGTTCCGGTTTGAAGGGTGAATGAGGCAGGAAATTACTAGATAATGTGATATAATATCTTCACGCCACAAGGTTGATAACGTGCTAGTGATATCCTTGTGACATTATTAGCGTCTATAGGCTGCGGTAACGCTTACTATCACATGGACTGTATGATTGTTTCTCGACATGTTCCAACAGAAACAAAAAAAAACTTTTAACATACTTTTGGGAAAACCTACATCTACACGTTCTATGGCATCATCATCAAATCAGCCCTAAAACATGGTTTCCCCCAGTGATCAAATCGGGCCGGTTGCATACGACTTGCATCCAGCACGATCCAGCAGATTTAGTCAGATCGGCCATAGAACTTTTAAAATGGTGCACAAAAACGTATAATGCATAGGATATGATTCGTATTATCTTTAAATAAATTGTAGTCTCATTATCTGCAATATGTTAATAACAATATTTATAATAGACTGCTGATTTCGAATATCAAATTTGATCGTATATTCTAACTTCATGTCTATCAAAATCATCAGCATTGCGGTAGAATGCAATATGTGAGTCTTAGCAAAGTGTTGCTTAAGTACATACAAGCCGTTCTTTATGAACGTGATCCAGAGACATCCACATTACTGTACTATTCCACTGGCGTACTTTGGTTCACAGTATCAACTGGTAACGGACGCCAGTTGCAGCAACAATACCCACAAATTGGGTTAGTTAGATTGCAACTACTTATATTCTGAGGCGTACTGGTATGGCACGATTATATTTATAACTATCGCACTTATCGAGAACATTGCGGTGCAAAGCTCTTTAACAAGTAACAACACCTATTAGTTACACTAAGTAAGCTATTTGCTCCTCAAAATTATGACGGAATGGTACAGATTTTCAAGAGAGCATATGTTAGAGAGCAAATTGATCATTAGTTTCGTCTTGGAGCGTATAGAAGTTAGGCTTTACTAAACAAATTCGTTAAGCGAGTTTGCTCGTAAAAGCCTAAACTGAAGTATCACATATCAATATATAACATGAATACGTCCATTTATCTAATTAATCATTAGAGAATACAATAATATTTTATCTCATTTCCGACCGCCTTTATGGATTGTCTTCTGGCATAAAGGTCGGATATTTGCGCAAAATATATCCTGTCTTTGGCGTCTATTTGGACGCCAATGGTGGCATTTTATATAGCATAAATATTCGTTTATTTTTATAATCAATTTCAAATCCAATAAGTTCAATTAAGGTATGCAAAGAATCATGTAGTAACTTTAAGCTTTGCCTTTAATTAGTGACAGATTAGATCTACATTCTCTAGAATTAGGTTCAGCCACGCATTGCGGTCGGTCTAACCAATGGTTCGGATTGCTGGATCGCGTTACTGAGGTGTTGATATCGTCAAAGCGAGTGTCCATAGCATCACACTAATAACTATCACATTCAAATTAACTCGCTTCATTGACTAAGGCCTGGAGGTGTTAATTATTTATAGACCATTGGCTACCTTTTGTCCTTATTAATAAAAGTTGTTTTGGTTTGTTATCGGAACTCAAAACATTTAT
Source organism: Heortia vitessoides (assembly GCA_020976665.1). Lineage (NCBI taxonomy): Eukaryota > Metazoa > Arthropoda > Insecta > Lepidoptera > Crambidae > Heortia > Heortia vitessoides. The sequence goes on from JACJUM010005602.1 coordinate 6,877,324, forward strand.
TTTGAGCATTTTTTAATATTTGTTTTTTATGAAGTCTATGTAGATCGTTTTGGATAGTAATTATTATCGTTTGTATTCATGAAATCTAATTAAGGTTGCATTGCGGCTACGAAACAATGGACGGATACATTGGCAGGAAATGCACCCGACACATTAATGGCCCGGCTCATTACGTCAGCTATTCTAATTTGAGGCTGTTCATTAATCGATTGGCAGCATATGCAATTTCATTAGCCATATATCAGACCCCTCTATTAGAACACGACGCAAGTTGGAGGGTTTAAGGCCGCTTTAGTCTTCATTTAAAATTTGTTAATATGAATACTTGATACAATTTTTAACCAATGAAATATTTCAATAATTTATTGATTGCTTACAAAGCAAATCACCTATTCACTATTTCAATTGTAATAATCTAATCCTAAGCTTATTTACTTAACTTTATGATAAAAATTTTTAGTAAAAAAGTAATGTTTTATAATAAAATTTTTGCTTTTTTAAATAGGTATGGTATTTACTCAATGTATGTCTTAGTTTTGGTGCGGCAGCAGTGGCGGTCTACAATATTAGTAATGCATTGATTACTTTTGTTCGTTGATTCATGAGGACATGAGAAAAGTAACATTTTTATCTTATAAAAGATTCTTCAAAGAATAGCTAAAAATATTAAAAAAAATCATATCTGCGTTTGACATTTACAATAAGATACTCTTCAGTCTTCAAAAAAATGTATTAACAAATATCTCACGCAGAGCAGCCGCGTTAAAACATCCTGACCTAAAGCCGTAATTCAAGATAAGGAGCCTCATTATTATGCGAACCACCTACACTTACAATAACTTCCCATCCCACAAAGCGTCCCGCAATAGTATAGGCGAAGTCCCATCCGGTACGTTAAACATCGCCTGGTTCGCTAATCCGACCGTAACATTGCAAAACGCAGAGCAAACTGTTCTGCTTTGTATTCCTCTAATGAGAGCCACGTGGCTGTCCCCCGCAATGCAGATTGCACAATAAAACAATAGCTCTACAGTTGTGCACTCGGGCTTTATTCCTACAGGACTAACTGTCGCGTGACTTTGACTCGTTACAGGCGTACCGCAAGGCACTATTCTACGGGCAATTCGGCTCATTCTATTAAGGAAACGTACCGCACTGAATGTTATCGAAATTCATGCTACGCCATACTAAATCTTCAACCACGAATTCTCATTTTGTTGTTTATGGAATTATACCTATTTCATGCTTCATGGCATTTCCTAGACTAATGTAAATAATTTATTTTGTCCCAACTTCTGTACGGGTATTGTGCAAACTTTAAAATTGGCAAACAGGCCTGCTTCATTTGTTTTCATATTGCAGTGGTTCTTAAGTGGCTCAAGTCTCCTTAGCAACGCGAGTTGCGTCAATCACATCAATGAACTTTGGAATATTTTGCAAAGTTCTTACTGAAAGTTTCTTAAAAGCTTCCGCCTTTGTTTCGTCGTCGTTTTCGAGTGTTATCAAACTAAGTTCAGCTTTCATAATGTCAACAACAAGTCGGATGTCTGATGCTCCGCCGAAACCAAACATAACCTTTACCGTTACCCCGAACTGACTTTAGCGGTCTAATAAGAATAGAATTAGATTATCCTATCAATTCTTATTACACAAATCCAACCATTCAACAATTTCTTTCATGTTTTATGTCAGTTTTGACAAAAACATTAGAACTTTCAGAAGGGGATTGTTTGCCCGCGCGTTGTCGCCAAACAAAACAACATAAACATTCATGTGACTGTTTGGGTCGCCCTCATGGGTTTGTCCGCGTGCACTAGCCGGATTTGGAGGGCTATTAAGTCGATTGTTGCTGCGAGTTCACTAACACTGGTGGTGGTGCGGACTCACCTAGTTGTGCGAAGACCTTGGGTCTGACGTTCTCCTGCCAGGCAGCAGCGGCGGCGGCGAGGAGTGCCGCGAACAGGGCACAGCGGAGCACGATCATGGCACTAGTCACAAGTCGTCATCACTTGAATGAGATACACACGCGGCGCGCGCTTCGTCACAACACAGGCGGGCGGGGCGCGCGGCGGCCGGCGGCTGACTGGCGCGAGGGGTGACGGGGCCCGCGCCTGCGCCGCTGGCGCCCCGCGGTCTCGCATGCGTGGGGCTGCGGAGTGCGGACCTCGCACGTGACGCAACCCTCCTCAGTCCTCGCCCCAGCGCACCCTCAACAAACGACCCTGCGACGTCATAATCGCGTTAAAAAAGCGCCTGCATATCCTAATGAACGCCGACACTAAACCTGCAATTAAACTCCGGCCCGCAGGCCAACTCCGCATGATGTCTCTTTGTTTATAAGCGATTTTGGGTGTATTAAAAATTCGTAAAGTTCAACGAAACGTAAGGTCGCAATTACAAGTTGTGGGGTTCAGGGGCTTCTATTACTTTCCCCTTCCGGAAAAATCTGAACAAGAGCTTTTCCCACTAATTGACGTAGGTGTACGCTTCGTAATGACCGAGTCGAAAGTCGAGCGGCTGCAATTAAATTCATTATTTGTCTTGTTAAACTTTTGATGTTATTGATTGTTCGTTACATCGACGGTGCATTAAAAAAAGTGCCAAGTTCGAATCTCATGTAATTTTATCTCTAAACTCACTTCTATATAATAATCTGTATTTATGTGTTTATGATATCGTAAGAAAAGTTCTTACATAAATTTACGTTTAACACTCAATAGTCGTGTCTGCATAAAGACAAATAAAGTTCAAAATAAACTTGTATGAATGTAAAAGTTAATAACAACTCAGTAAACAAGTAACATCAATATATTTTAATTACACACATCATAAAACTAATCATCCGAAACTAAAATGCATAACGCTCAACAAAAGTTAACGCAAACACGGATTTGTATTTGACAAGGTTCCAACCTCTTAATAACTGAATGGAGATTGCAACTTTCTCGCATTAAAAACTTTTTTGTACAAATATAGGGTCCTATGGCCGCGCATTCGTTATTATTAATTGGGCAAAGTTGCACCCCAATAATTTTATTCTTACAATTTGGAACTTTGTCGTAGTGTCATTCGGATAAAGCTCGGTACCGACAAAATGCATTGTATTCGGTCCGTGTGAAAATCAATAAAATAAACATTCATTGTGCGTTAGATGAGAACAGTAATTTGATATTACATTTGATACCTGATAATTGTCAGATACAACATATTCAACATTAATTTAATACGCATAACAAACAAAACTTAGTATTCGTTTGAGTTAAGTTTACACATGCAATGCAAGCAGCATGTATGCATATTCGAATTTGGTTTTGGAGAGTAGAATAGTACGTCCCCCTGTAACAGGTGTCATGAGAGGCGATTGAGGAATCGGCATCCCCGGTGCGAAGCTACGCTCTACAATAGCCACCACATCTGCCCAGCGCGGCAATTAATAATGGATAAAAATCCTCCTTTTATGATGAGGCCTATATCCAACAACCCACTAACATCCCATGAGGATGGTCCTCACGGTTATAATAGACTGCACAGCCGCGCAAGTATTGACTCCCGCCAAATATTTTCTCTTCGTTCTTGTCTCTAGCAGCAACTCACCCTCCATACGAGGTTGCTGAGCGCAACCTATCCGAGATAGCTTGAGTCATTCCTTACTGTATGTCAGATGTATGCAAATTCTTGCAACCGTCGGAAGTTCTCTTTTGAGCTTACTAGGTCGCAGAACCAAGATTGACCGTTCTTCTTCATAGCGATTCCATCTAGCAGCTTCGTTCGGAGCTCGCTATATAAGCAACAATCTTAAAAAATGGGGTCCCTAAACTCGTCTCCCGCACCGCATTTACACATACTCTTCTGAACTGTATATCGTACAGTCGTTTCTTGAAGCATCCGTGTCCAGTAAGGATCTGTGACGTGTAGTAATACGGTCTGACCCAGAGTTTGCCGAAGCCCACGACTACATTTGGGAAGTGGACAATGGACTTTCCCGCTCCGATCTCGCGAGCTTTGCGGGCGCGACCGCGCTAAATGCGTGGTCGCGGCCACGGGGCACGTGGGATGGATACGGGCATTAGACCTCTCATCTACGAGAGGCCTCGCCCTCTTTTTCGGTGACGCTGGAATTGACGTCTGACTAGACCAGCAATAGGTTCGTCCGAAAAAAAAAATGGACTTTCAATAGCTGACATGTAGAAGAAGAAACGTTATATTTACAGTTACCCTTTATTAAACCACTAGCAGCGGTTGCCCGCGGTTGCACCCGCATTTACTTATAGTACAAACCTTGTATTATTAATTATTAATGCTCCGCTGTTATTAGTTATATAGCCTTACTAAATGCACTGCGTTAATATGTCAGCCGGTCAACCAGCTAGTCCTTTTATATATTTGGATATAACATTTTATTGAAATAAATTAGAAATTATATATATAAAAATAAGTAAAATGTTTATACTAACTTAACCGCCCTTTTTTAACCTTAACGGATGATAATTTCTTTTTTTTATGTATGCGTCATGTCTTTCTATGAAGGACCTCCATACTTTATTTTCATTCAAATAACTTCAAAAACAGATAATTACATACTAACTTTGCACCCCCGTTTTGCTCTTTTAGTAATCCTACAAAATTTTTTTACAAAAGAAACCACTGTGTAAAATTTCAAGTTTCTAACCTTTATAAATCAGGCTCTGCGTTGATATGTCAGTCAGTTATATATGTATAGAATAGCTGACTTTTCTATATATAAATACTAAGTATAAACATGTAAAAAATTAGAATTCTTTACGCTGTGTGTACGGATAAAACAGTTCAGGTTTACTCTACCTCTAATTATCAATAGAGGGCGTCACTGACTTGACAAGTGCCATACATGACGGTATGTGGGGGAAGCAGCACAGTTTGTCAAATATGGCGATAGTGAGACTAAATAAGTAAATAATTAGAATAATTTATTGAAAGAGGAATCGACAATAATAAAAATTTAAATGTCGTTCTTTTTGATTTTTCAGAGCAACACAATACTTTTATTATTCCGAAGATTTCTAATTTTGCGGTTGATTTGTTTTATTTACATATATCAAAGAAATATATCTAAGTATATATAGCTCAAAGAGCTATTCTTAAAGTAATGTTTGGTAAACCGCGTAGATACAGTACAGAGCTTCTTTGTTCCGCACCTTCGGTCAGACAACTCATTGTAATAAATAGTGTACTACGCAAACACAAAAACCTACTCTATATACCAACGACACGTAATCTTTTGCGAAGCGGCATCACTTCGTCATCATCATTATCATACTAGCTGCTGAATGTCCACTGCTGGATAAACCTCTCCAATAAAAGAGTTTATTTGCCCATAATTGCTGCTGGGCAAGCGTGTTGGCAATCGCAGAGCACAGCTTTCGCGAAAACAGGACGGGGATGCTACCATCCCCGCCCTGCATTTAAGCTGCACTGTTTCACCTTTGCTGTACACCTTTCGGTTCTGGTACCTCCGTCGCCTCCTACGACACCTGGTGCAGTGGGAGGTACTATTCTACTCTGCCCATACCATCATTTCATAAATGCAAGAAAAACTCAGGAACTATATATCACTTTTAAATTATGAGCAAACTGAAGATATTTTCATTTACATGCACGCATTGATTGTGATAACCGGAGTTTTTGTTTTTTTATTTTGAATTTGGCAGGCAGCTGTAACACAGTTTTATACTAGCACAGCTGCCGACGATCACTTCTTACATGATTGTATTTTATATTCATATGTATTGATTACGTCTGGATTATGGAATAAATATTATTATTTTATATATCTAAGTAATCTATATATACTAAGCATATAAATATAGATATATCTAGTGCTATAAATAATATTGATATTATATTTAGAAATATAATTTAAGGTTTAAGCTTTACTAAGTGCATACCTAAAACTTTACAGACAGATTTTGTTTTCCGTTTTGCTGCTGCTGATCTAAACAGGTTTTCAAAGGAATTTCACTGGAAAAAAAGATGACGTTATTTGGACTAAACTTGGCCACTTTAATCGTAGCAAAATTATTAGTTGTATAAAAAAATCCGGTTAAAAATAACCATTATCGACGTCAATAAATGAGGATCTAACATTTTCATTATAATACATAAAAAATGCAATTCGATAGGTATCTATTCAGTAGTAAAATCATATAGTACTAGTAGCTCGCCCCGACTTCGCCCGAGGATACAATGAGGATACATGGCACAATTCCAGTGACCCCGTTCCAGACACAATTTAATCCCAATCTAAACTTTATGCCATCCGCATACACACATTAGGTAATTCGATTTATTCCAAACTAGCAGGGCACCGTAGTTTTATCCACAGGAATTCAGGAATATAATACAGCCTATATTATTTTGATGAAAACGTAAATTTTTAGTAAAATAGATTTTTTTTAATCATTCTAGTAGTTTTTTAATTTATTAATTTCATACGCAGGATATTTTAAATGTCGCCTCATTCCATTATAGTTGTTTATATTAGATCCTTACAAATGGAATGAACATTTTATACAGGAGAAATATAAACTTTATTTTAGTGACGGTTGAACAAAGTAACAGCAATCGCGTGTTTGCAAGTTCAATTCATGAGGTAGACATCGTTCAAGTTTTCTTGCTTTCCCGATTTGCTTTAAATAGATTACAATAGATTGTCACTTGTCTCTAAACCTGCAGCTACCTCTAAAGTTCTTTGGGTATGATCCCCTTTCACAATATCCTTGAATTCCACATTTTTCATTTTGTTCTCCGGCCGTCCACGAAGTTGGTTCTGAAGATCGAAATTTCCAGAACGAAAACGTTAAAACTAAAAACGTACCGTGCTTTCTTTTGCGACATCAGCGCCGTACACATCATTAATTCTTTGAGCTGTTTTTTCAGCACTGGTACCACGAAAGAAGACATACTCGTAAACATACCTATATTTCATGTTTTCCAATGTGCGGTAATTTGCGACGTTGAAGAAAAAAATTATGAGGAAAAAAACAAAAGAACGACTTTTATCAAAACTCAAATATTCCAGCTAAATAAATGTATAAATTTGAATTTGGAATGCTTAGCAAAAGAGGAGATATTTTAGATCAAAGTTAATTAGATAAGCGCTAATTCATATGTAATCTTATAGTTTGATTGTATGAGATATAAATCTATGCCTATTTGTCTATCTATCTGTGAAATAATTATATCAATTGGCTGAGTAGTTTTGATTAAAACCGTACTTGACAAACAGATATTTCTTCTCTATTAAATTAGCATCCCTAACTGAATTAGAAACACAATAATTATAATATTTTACAAATTGATGCAATCGTTCTAGAGTTATGCGTGTATATACATTTTGTAGATTATTTATTACACAATTATTGTATACATACACATAAAATCCGAATTATTGTATTTATGCATAAAACATGTCAAGAAGTCACATGAAAAATTTGACCGCCGCTAAAAGCTGACAAGTATACGGCGGCATGAAAAAAAAGCGTTACCACAACTTCCAGACGCTCGTATTATTACAAGGAAATCACTAACGCGTAGTCAATCTTTGAAATATATTTTGTCACGTTACCTTTTTTCACCCATCCAACCAGATCACAACAATGCACATATTACTGTTTGACGGTAGACATAGGCGAGATTAAGAAACCAATGCTGACGACCTTCGTATGAGGTTTACCTATATTCAAAAAGTAACATGTCTTTACAGCCTGCATATAATTAATTACATTTAGATGTCTCAAATGTAGACTTGAAATAAGGTGACGTATGTTAGTTACACACATACGGAATGATTATGGAAAATATTCCTAATGTTTACTCTGTCACAGATATTCAAACTCGCGGTGCTACAAAAATAGTCGATTCGTCGCTTCCCTTGGCGGGGCACTGAGTGTAGTCGCTTGGAAGTTAGCGCGGCATCACATGTCCTAATATTTGTACAGCGCAACGCTTCCGACGGCGGCGGTAGACACACGAAGGTTTTATTAAAAATGCACTAAATAGTCCTGGTGAACAATTATAACGACTAGATTTCAAAAGCAACAGTAAATAACTGTTGCTCTTTCTCTGCGAGCTTTCATAATAAGGCACGGCCCTGCGAAGTATATATTCTGTGTATTAACAACAACCTTATGATTTACTAGCTGTGCCCGCGACTTCGTTCGCGTGGAATAGTTTTTTTGGGTACCATACTTCTTTACTTCAACTTATATATATATATATCCAATTACAAAATTAATCTTCCATTCCGTTTGTTTCTGTTCCATAATGAAGTCCAGTTGTAATAAAACCTTTTTAAAATATTTAAACTAAATGAATAAATAAATTATGTTTGTGTACCTCAGACAACAGAGGAATCACAAATAATCTAGCACAAACACAAATATTCATTATACAAATGTTTGTCCTGGGTAGGGATCTTCGGGGAAGATCCACGACTGTTGGCCCACAGTATTCACCGTATCTGTCATAGGGCCTAATATAAATCCAATATCAATCGGGTTTTGGCCTAATATCATTTAAAACTTGGTTAATATAACAGGGTACGGAGTGTATATATGCAAAATGCAAGTAGTTTTGTGAATTTATTGTAATTTTTTTTTTATTTACTAAAGTATATACGTGAAACAAAATTATCTGCCCAACATATCGTCTAATAATTTGATATATTTATTTCGAGCATTGGATTTTTGGCAACGGAAAGGCAAAGAATTCGGTGATTGATTTTTTGCGCGTAAAGTGTCGAGTGTCTACACGCTCAAAACGAATGTTGGATCATCGAGGAGGTCAGACCAATAAATTATCTTGTTTCACTATACGTATATTCAATCTTCCCTATTTCGCTGTTCCACTATCCTGCTATAGCAGCGTACCTTTAATAACTTGTCGACTAATAATTCAGAGGACTCAATAGAGTCCCATGAATCCCGTAGACAACATTGTGCAGTTACCATAGCGATACAGTAGTGCTATTCTGTGTGTCGAAAGCGAATTCACACATGTTGACTTAAATCATTCCTATACTATAAATGTCAGAATAGATTATTTTACACCCACATTCAAAGGGATGGTGCCAAAGGCTATAGAGAATATCGGAACCCGACACTGAGACGTTCGGAATATATTTTACAGAATGGTTATGCTCCTACAATGTATAGAATCAGAACTTAAATCAATAGCAAAAGTCAGAAAAATATGAGTAGTGCTCGTGTTATTCGGTTTCAATTGATATTACAGAAATCTTTCAAACCACTACGGTTTTATAATAGCACGGACAGTGTACTGTCAATATTTATATATACTATCTTATAAGCACACGTTACTATATATATTATATATTCGTCAGATAATGTTTACTTATTTTTATACAATTATATAATTAATATTAATTATATTTTAGTCAAAACCTTATACATAATTTAATTGTACCCTTTAATCGTGAAAAAAGTAAGAAACTATTTTTGAAAATTTTTATCATTTCAGACTAACAGAACAAAGAAAAAAAATACATTGATGCCTTAAGTGCCTTTAAAAAAACAAATGAGAGATAAAAAGGTTTTGCGTAAACATTTGATGAATGTTTCCGCATTGGATGAATCTTTTTAATACGGAAATTTATAAAATGTTCTTTTTTACATTGATTTCAATATACATCAAAATCTGTTTCTGAAAACTCTCATCTAAATGTGTTTCTCATTAACAGCCTATAGGTTTCAATCAATCCACAAGCAAACGTATTAAACCTCCATAGGTTCTGATTTCCCTTTTGCAGTACAGAACTCCAAATGTGATATGTAAAAGTTTTCCAATCTAAACAGACAAACGATACGCCTCTATGACTGCACACACGAGTCTTATTCAAGTTCTGTCCCATCGGCCGTCGTTCAGGAGCGAACTGTTTTAATTATAAAGAGTTAGCGATTCCCAGGCTCGGTCCCGAGTTCTCGTATAATAATACAATTAGAGAGAATTTAAAGTGCGGATAAGACAGCGGTGGCTTGAGCTAAGAACAATTGGACATTCGCAAAGTTTGCGTTAGTTTTAGCTGCAGTAATTGTACTAGAATATTCTAAACCCAATTCTACGAATTAAAGGTTTTATCAAAAAGTCCAGCTGCAAGTCGTCTGGATTTGTTAAAACAGTATGCGTATTTTTTTGGTTAGGTAAAATTTCGTGCCGTGGGGTACCAGCGAAGTAGAATAGTACCCCCTCCCCCCCACCATTGTACCGGATGTTGTTAGAGGCAACAGAAGTAGTCACCGACAGATGGCGGTATATCCACCCAAAATAATGCAGCTTAAATGAAATAAGGCTAGAATGAGCAGCAGCATCCCCGTCGCGAAGCTACGCTCTGGGATTGCCATGTTGTTTGCCTAACGCTGCAGTTAAGGGCAAAAATACCCCTTTCTTTTTGAGGGCTTAGTCCAATAATAAACCACGGCGGCTATGATAATAATGATGTGCAGACAAGACAATACAAAGTGTAGACAATTTAATCACAGCAGATCGTTGTCCAACACAAGTCCTCGAATTTAGGCGTTAATTGTTTGGACTTGCACATCTACTAGCGGGGCCGATACGAATGATCTAGGAACATCACTAAATTATACGCGGGAATGTGCAAGGACGATTATGACTATTTCATCTTGTGATAGTGTTCTATTGATAGACAAGTTCCCGAGGGATAGATCTAGATCTATCCCTCGGGAACATTTTATTTTCTCCGAGGAATCAGTAGATAATAGATAATTTTTGCATAGTTTAGATGTCAGAGAGTGATATAGACTTCTTTCCGGAATAACAGGAATTCCTCAGGAATGAGATATAAAGTAAGAACTCACGTATAAAGTCGGAGGTGAAAAGCAAGTATTATAGACATTTATCTTTTACCCAATTATAATTTGCGAGTATCGCACAAATGAAAACTTCTCCGCAAAACTTTCAAAGAGGTTGTTAACTATATGTTATCTATATAGAATATACATACATGGAAATACATAAAGTATATTACAGGTAGGTAAAACAATGGGACGCATATTTAATAAGAGTTGGTGCGACAGTACTGAACAGTCGGCCGTCTTCGAACTTCACAACTTTCTGCTGATAAAGCTATCTGGTTCAAACCGTGGAAACTGACTTACACCTGATATATCCGTATGTTCATTGGTTTTACTTCTCTACAAGTTTTTGAATTGCTTTCTGTAAATCAATTGAGTTTGCATATTTTAGGTTTCAGCGCTTTGGATTTCTTAACCCGAAAGATATAGTTATTTTAATTAAAACGCCTTTAGCATTTCAATGGGTGTATTTACAGCAATAGTTTTGTATAATGTATGAAACAGATTACAAAAGAATAGACATTAATTAAGTTCTAATTTTGTTTCATTTCAAAAATCTTTGCATTATCATCAATGTTGTTGCGGTTTGTAATTTAAAATTTTACAATACTTTTTGTCGTATTATACAACCTCCTTATTGTATCACACATCACTATTGGAAATGGGCCTTCTTGATTATTTATAATTTAGGGATGTTAGCTTGCTAATAAAATTGCTGATCTGGAAAGATTGGTAGCAAACGCAGACCGTTGCTTCACAATGGTGGTACTGCTGCTTATTTCCATACACCGCCATCTGTCGGTACATGTACCTTCGTGGCCTGGCGTTTGATTAGGCGATGAACATCCACTATTCGGCATAGGCCTCTCCATAATACCGGATAGACCTGGCACAGAGGGAGGTACTCTAGTCTGCTAGTACCGCTCCTATTTCTCCGCCTACCTATACCTAATAAATATGAAATTAAAAAGAAGTATCTTAATGCCGCTGTAAAGCAATTCTATTATGTCTTGTATTATTTTATGACCCTTGTATCACAATCAGGGATACATAAATAGTTCCCTTATAAGGCATTGGAACGTTTACATTATTGTCATTGTTCAGGCCGGAATTAAACGTCCTATTTCAGTAACAAAGCGGCAATAATCGCATAGACGTATTAATTGGGGGAATAAATTATAAACGTCAGTAGCCGCTATCCCTTCGTGGGGTCTGAGAAGATGCGCCAATGGAATAAGGGAACACACACCTGATATTAAATCGCCTCGTTTATCTCTCGTCAGCTTTTATTTAGAAAATCGTGTCGCATTACCTCATAAATTTGTTTCGCTCAAAGTTTGTCATACATCTTTAAAATGTTTGCTTGACTTCTATATTCTGTAAAGTATATCATAATGTTTCTTAATGATCTAGAATTTCTAAACACACAAATGTATTTCAAAAACAACATTAAACCGCTCAATCAAATAAGTGTGTCCTCCTTTAATTTATTATCAATCTCCTTTGGTCACCTTTTTACTACCATAACTCCATACACTTATTATGAATAAATAGATCATACTTCAGTAAAACCATAGACAATGAGTTTTATAGATCCCAGGGACACCATCTTGGAATCTGCAACAATTGTAACCGGAAGATGAACTGATCAGTTAATCAGTGATCAACTGTATGAGTAAAGTACTGGATCAGCAGCTTTTTTTATGACAAAAGACATACTGGCATAGACTTAGGATATAAGCACAATACGTATCAAATTTTATTAAATATCAGTACTCTATCCATTGTGAAACGTGAATGAGTCGAACAAAAAATACGGTTGCATCGTATTTCTCCAGTCACTGTATATAATGTAATAATAGTACCTAACGAGATGTCCTAGTAGGCGACTGAAGTACTGGAAACAACAAATACTAGTATATCCATAATAAAAAAAAACAGCCTAGCTCGAATGCAGGCGGGATGGGCAGTTGTATTCTTCAGTAGTCGTAATATTATGCTTGCAATTGACACACCAACTCAGCGTGACAGTTAGAGGCAAAACTCCAACTCAAAAATCTTGGAAAGGCGTATGACCAGCTATGAACGTTCTACTATGATGCATGTTACTACTGTTTTATGCTATATTGATCTCAGTGATGTACTATATATTATTCTCGAGTTTAGTAATTATTATCTTAATATAAACCTTCGTGTTGAAAGCTTGAATAGAACCTAGAATTCAGCTTTAATAAACAAGTGTTAAGCAACTATATCTTCAACAAAATTTACCGACTCAATTACGCAACAAGTATAGAGGTCATGGCATCAATTGTGCGTGACATTATTTTTATCTCTTCGTCAATTGGACGTCTGAGACGTATCGGTTGCCACGTTTGCGTTTCCTACGATTCATCTCTTAATTTAAGTTATATTGCTCTCAAGCTCTATTCCTTCCAATCAGCTCTCTATTGCTATCTCTGTTTATCGCCTATACAAGATTTATCTAAATAGGTACGTACCATAACATAGCATTACATACTGCCCGATGGAGTCGACCACAGCTAGTATGACGATGATGATAGTAATAAGCCTAATTCACAAACATACATACTCCGAAATAAATAGCGTAAAGCACTTGTTTATCAACCGTAGGTAAACCCACCTATGATTTGCGAACGATATTGTACTCGCCATTAAGGTTGATGCCTAGTCTAGAAGCTTGTTATTTAGTTACACTTTAACTATATATATATTTGCATCATGGAAAAAATATTGCGTCTATAAATTCAGATATAAACTTATCTCTCAAGTTGAATCAAACTATTTACGGCAAGCAATTATTTGTTAAAATCGATTCTATAGTTTAGATGTTCATTCTGGATAAACAGCGAGACACGAATGTTTTGTCTATAAAGATAGTTAGTTAATCATCATCAAGCCTCCCCAAGAAAGGGGAATTTTGTGTTTTAGTGATGTGGCTTTATATATCTTATCTTTTGCGCTAAGGTCGAGGGTTCGATGCCCGCTACGATTTTTTTTCTTGTGAGTGTAAAATATGTATTTTAAGCATTATATTTGCGTTTCGTCTGCTGTCTGTTTCTTAACACAAGTGTTAAGCAACTTGTCATTATATACCAGTAAGCGACACACAACGCCAAAACTATAAATAAGTGTACGATAAAAAACATATCACAGAATAGACCGCGTCTGAATCTTACACAGAAGAGACAGCGTCTTTAGACGTATGTAGTTACGAATGTTAGTAATAACAAAGTAGGATAAATATTTTAATTAAATTAATAACTTATGTCTTTTAACTTAATGACACAATATTTCACAAAATAGCATTAAATACTATTAATTCTAACATAATTAGACCTCTAAATTAACCTAGATAGATCCCAGTAGTGCCAGCAGTATCCTCAGTCACGTTTTTCCCATGGTGATTCCAACCAAAACGAGTGTTTCTTTGAAACCTAGTTTAATTAAACTCTTATAACACTGGTCTAATGTCTAACTTGGAAAGAAGGTTAACTTTAACAAAACTTTCGTCATTACAGCTTGGAATATGTTATGTGGGCTAACTAAGGTGAGACGTAAGTGTTTTCTTTATAGTTACTTAGTTGTATGCAATCTATATAGCCGGCAGAGTAGAATAGTACCTTCTCCTGTACCAGGTGTCGTAAGAGGCGACTAAGGTACCAGAACCGACAGAGGGTGGTATATCCATCCGAAACAATGCAGCGCAAATGCACAGGGTAGGGATGGGCAGCAGCATCCCTGTTGAGAAAGTTGCGTTCAGCGATTGCCAACACTCTTGCCCAGACCAGCAATTTTGGGCAAAATTCCCCCTTTTTGAGGAGGCCTATGTGTGGACTTTCCAATGGCTGTAATGATGATGTACTAATTTTAATACATTTAATAATTTCACCAACTTAGTTACTTTGAGAGAAGCGCCAAGTTTTGTGCCCAAAAGATGCGCTCGAGCTATCGTCCTCAGTCTTATCTTCCACCATGGGCCTTTCATGCTGGCTAGCACTGATAATGTAACAAGTTAAACATAATATTTACATAAAAAAAAACTTGTCTCAGACTACAGGTGGGGCTCGAAACTGCATCCTTCCCATGCAAAGGGACTGCACTACCAGACTTGTCGAAATTTTCTAGTTTGTTTTTTTTATTGTGACAAGTATTTTCTAGTAATTATTACCTTAAATTTAATTCAGCCATTTTTCTATGCATAAAACCATAAACACAAACAAAACGTACTTTCGCATTTATAATACTAATAATAATATCGCTCGATATTGCACACACTAAATGAAAATTAATAACAATCATAAATAAATAAATGAGAATGTTAAATTTTTTTATCATCTAAAGATGATAATTTTCCCGCAATAACTGGTACTACAATGACGGATATGTCTTTGAAACGGTTGAACAAACTATAATCGAAGAAAGGATGAAGATTGAAACGACTCCATTAATAGAATAATGATCATATCAGCTGTTGGATATCCACTGCTTAAAATAGACTCAAGTGTTATCCGATAGAACCGGTTTTATGCCGTCTGCATCCAGCGCGACCCTGGTGCTTTAAATCAGCCGTTAAAGTGAGATAGGTAAGTCTGTTAATCCACTTTGTAAATGAACTTCCTACGCTTGCCGGTGCGTGGTTCGCCTTAAGGTTGTATATGATCGGTTTTACGATAATTATTAGTAATATATTTACGAGATACAATATTACTATGTACTTGGATGAAGACGGGATGGGCCGCTAGTTCTACCTTTACATGAGGTAGATATCATACAGAGATCGTCTGCATTGGCACCTCACTCTCACCTGTTACTACCAAAACTTTGCCAAACAACACTATTAGCATTGCTGTGTTCCTATTTAAAGGGTGAGACCGGCTGTGAAATTACTAGGTGTTATATTACTACATATACATATAATACAATTAATTGTAATTTTTTCTCTGAGATTATATTTCAATTATATATAAATATAGTGAAATAAAACTACAATTTGTTTCTCTGTAAATAAAGATAGCAATTTTATTTGAGTATATCGAGTAGACATCACACAATCATATAATTTTTACACAACTAACCAAAAATCTTACCTGTAAATATAGAAACGACAATTAACGTTTATTATTATCGCCTCTCGATGTATACAACTTAATATTAATTAATTTAATTAAAAGAAAATTATATAACATTTTATGTGTACATATTTGTCTTTGACAATGACAGCTCGAATGACGCGACACGCTAACGATACGCACGCATATACAGATTAAAGAAATATATTTCTTTACATACATATAATCTTTTAGTCATAGGTTGGCAACGTCCTAGTGATAATCTTGTAATACGTAATGCATACTATCACACAGACCGTTTGCTTGTTTGTCGACTTAGTCGAAAAAAATCCTTAACTTACTATATCAATCCCTACTTATATTACAAATGCGAAAGTTACCTTCTGTCTGTCTGTCTGTCTGTTACGCTTTCCCTCTTAAACCTCTGAACCGATATTGATAAAATTTGGCATAGACAATCTTTAGACCCTGAGAAAGGACATAAACATTTTTTTTATTCGAAATAAGGGTTGTAAGGAGTCGAAATGGGGGATGAATATTTGTATGGAAGTATCGCTATTTTTAGAGCTGGAAAAATAAAACATATTTATCAGGCGATTCGATATCTATAAATAAACCACGCGGACGAATTCGCGGGCACAGCTAGTAGTGTATAAAAAAGACTCTCTCAGAGTCCAGATGTGGACTAAGACGAATTATTTACAAATTTCAAGCGTGAAGAAATCGCGGCGTGTTTTACTTCCAGTGCGTGCACAGATAAACGTCGGATTAAGAACGGACGGAACCCTAAATTCCATCCAGAACCCGCCCAAAATCTTGGCCAAAACCCACCCTTCAAACACGAGCCTGAAACTTATTACTTCCATATTATTCGCCATTTTTAATTTAATCGGCATTCATTAAGTCTTAGTCATCTTTATCTGAGGGTGTGGTTAAAATATTTTTTCTCGGGCATTACTGTGTATACTTACTTCTTATTTATGTTTTAATCATAAACCAAAAAGCGTATCCACAAAGTTTTCAATTGCTAATAATTAAAACTACTTTTTAACGGCTTCTTCCAAATTTTGGTTACCATGCGGCAACCGTTCTCAAGACCGCGGAAGTTCCGATTAAAGTATCAAGACCGCGTCGACGGGAACTCGAACGTATAAAATTAATATGTAAAAATAAATAAAAATTTGTGGAGATAGTATTTTTAAGTTAAAATTCCTGACAACATCTTTTGTCAATCGTGAAATCGGTTGTCGCAAGGTAACGAGTAAATGTTAAAAATATTACAAACAATACAAAGATGAATATTCGACGGACCGACGCCATCTCCGGTAGAAATTTTATCTTATGCGCCATGTGTCGTGAGTGTGTATCCCATTGATGCCCAGAACAAACACTCGTGTGATGAACATTTGTGGTTTTTGTGTGATGTATACTTTTTAAGTATTATATTTATAATACCTCTGTTTTTTGATATATCTGAGAACCACAAGTGCATACTTCTTTCTAATCTGGTATTTTTGTGTGAATTAATAATAATTCACGACTTTCAATCATTCGAGTCTCATAATTAACTTTATGGTTTGCAAATATATGTAATAATAATAACAATTAATTGAAATTACCCATTTGAAACAAATTTCTGTAACTGTAGATTACCAGAGACAAATTAAAAACATATTCATAGTATCGCACGTACATTTACCGCATGTGCTTTTTATAGTCTGTGTAATTATATCGTCACAAATAGACAATATTATTTCATCGCGTAGAACAGAGAGATGGTATGCGAGTAAAGGCTATGGCTAATTTAAGAATGGCGCAGAAATATGTAACCAGTGACATTATTATTTGCGGAGCTAGCGTGTGTAACGCCACATATCACTGCAATGACAGTGCGTAGGCGTTATTTGTGCATGTCTTCGCCGAGTAATGTTCTGAGAGAAAATGTTCTTCGAACAATATATGACAATAACCTATAGTGTTAAACAAATAGCATTGTTATGAATTGTAAGGATACTGCTGTAATATATAACCGTTAGACGTGTGCTGATAGCGATCTTTAGAATTGAAATTTTGAGAATTTGTTTTCTACTAGCTTTTCGCCGGAGAATTGATCATCTCTTATTATTCCGGGAAGAAGTCTATGTCGCTTCCTGACAGCTTAACTAATAAAATATTAAGCCAGATCCAACCAACAAGAACATGTTTTCGGGTGAAAAAGTAGCTTATGTATTTATTACTCAAGATGTTATTTATCTTAAGTTATGATATCGGTTATTTTTTTAAATCTTGTTGTAAGCTGTGAATTAATAAACCACAAAGACATCAATGATAATACAATTATTTATATTGGTTGCAATTTCTGACTTATTTTACTATGGACTTTTCTAATGAACATAATTTTTTAAATTGCATTGCCATCAGAATTTTAGTTCTTTTAAATGTGTGCTTTTCCAACTTATACACTTAACAAAGCAGCTCCAATTATCCAAAATGTAAGTTATCGGTAGTGACTGAGTATTTTCATGTCTGATTAGTCTTTTATAAAAATAACGATAAAGTTAATTGATAAAAATCGATCGATATTAGCTGACCCGACAGACATTGTCCTGTCTTGACGTCTAAAAATAAATTAAAGAATAAATTGATTAACAAACTATCCTATTTTTCAAGTTGGATCAAACTGTAGGCAAAAAAAATAAAATCGGTTAATAGTTTAGAAGTTCATCCCGGATAAACACCGTGGAAATTTCTAAGTGTAAAAATAACTAAGCTAGCCATAAACACACGTCCTCGTGATGAAATTATCTCACATCACCCAGTAATTTCTCTGGATTTTACTCTCCAAGCACTTTGGCGGTACAAATAGAAAATACTGAGGGAAAATGCTGACGAGCATTGTTGCCTACCTATTTACAAACGAGAGTCACAGCTGCATCATGTAGATGCAGGTGTAACACTTCTTTGTATAACAACGTAAAAGCAATCCGATATTTGTTAAGTGAAAAAGTAAATGTAAATATCGTAATGTAATAATTAAATAAAAAATTCATAAAAGCGTATTCCCAAGAGCGGGTACAAAAAAATCAAGTCATAAGCGATACTCATCCTTATTTACGTGGATTTACGTCCTATGCACACACTTCTTAAGTACCGGTTAACTTTTGTCCATCGGCGTTCAGGGATGAAAAGGCGCAATTTTATGAAGCCACTTTTGCAAACGCAAATAGCCGTCCGATGCCGGCGCCGGCAAATGAAAAACTTTTGATCTAGGATTAAATTTGTCCGCAAGGGAAAAAATCCTGTGCACGTTTTAAATTGTAAAAAATATATAATGTTCAAACACTAATTATATGACATAATATGTGTGTGTAACCTAAACTTACTATTACTCTTTTAAAATGAGGTTTATTTCACTTTTATTTTTTACCAGCTGTGCCCGCGACTTCGTCCGCGTGGAATAGTTTTTTTTTGGGTACCATACCTCTTTACCCTAACCTATATAAGCTTTGAATGTCATTTATATTTACATCTAATCAATGGCTTGCAAAATAAAGTTGAAGTTTCTAGCTCCATAAATAGCGATACTTCCATACAACTTTTCAACTACCCTTTTGTTGTGAGGGGTCTTCACAACCCTTATTTCGAATTAAAAAATAGCCTATGTCTTTTCTCAGGGTGTAAAGATTGTCTGTACCAAATTTCATCAAAATCGGTTTAGAGGTATAAGCGGAAAAGCGTAACAGACAGACAGACAGACAGAGTTACTTTCGCATTTATAATATTACTATTTTTTATTCCGAGGATTTAAAAAAAGTAGAGGTACGTTATAGTCATTGAAAAAATTATAATTCCAGTAAAATAATAGTCACAATCCTAAAATATACAATTAGAATCATTTAAATCTTAAAGAACTATTTACAAAATAAAATATAGATTTATATATAATGTTTTCAAAATAATAGTATTTACATAACCTTTATAATAACAGTACTAAACTCAAAGTTAATTATCCCTTTTGATCGTAAAGCGAATCTTACATTTGCTGAATTTCCATATATTCAGAATAAAGGGCTAACAGATAATCTTTATTTATATTATTAAAAATTATTGTAACATAATTTATATGTATACCCAAGATATAAAAAGCAAAATAATGATCAAGACATCATAAGCCCCGGAAATGCAATGGGCGAAACACTGGACGCTTTCAGTTCAAATTTGAAAAGTACCAAGCATCCAAATACCGGGTAGATTAAAGAACTGCCTCACCAAGAGTCATAGCAATTACCTCGTATTGAAGCCATACACGGCCCCCCTGCGTGAGTGTCACACAATCCCTGTAATCAAGTTTTTGATGCATTCTCTATCAAAAGGATCCCTCTTAAATACAGCCTTCTCTTTCGTCTATTTCAAAATGACAGTGACAGAATCTGTGCAGCCCTAAAGTTTAACCATCGTTTATGAATGGACTCATTAGACTGTGTATGAATTAATGAAGCGATGAAAAAGATATATATTTGCATCAATGAAAGAAACCAGTAACAAAATTACATATATTTACAATAATATTGGCGACCACCCGCGACGGGGTATGCGCACATATTTCACTAACGATTCGAAAGTGCTTATAATGGGCCTACTTGAAATAAAAATTTTTGTCATACATCTAACCACAGAAGATGTAACTTCAACTGTAAAGTTCGATTCCCTCCGTAAAATGTTGAAATTACAGTAAAAACTCGATTGACTAATTGTAGTCGTTAGGCATTCGGATAATTGAAAATCAGGATAATCGAATGTATAATGAAAAACTGGCATATGTAGCATTATTTTATGTCTATTAAAAACAAGTACATATCAACAAAATTGAACGTTTATTAAGAATTTATTAAAAGATAGATTTTTCAACATACAACGTATCATTTTTAAACTTATCGAGCCAATGACCAAATACTGATAGTTGCATTGAAGCCTTGATTTTTATGTAAAAACCAATAATACAAAGCGTCTTCTAAAAGTTCATTATTCGGTTTCTTTTAAATTTTTCATATTGTTTACTCCAATCCGTCTTCACTATCTTATTTGCAGGTGTACCTATAACAAAATTGTACTGGTATTTTTCTTAATATCTCTATCGTGGATGTAACTACACCCTACTCTTCATCTAACTTACCACCGGTTCTCTCTTGTTTAATCAATTAATAATATTTAATTTGTCTTTGCGCTCTTGGTATTTTTAAAAATGGAATCGTGTGTAGAAGTGTAACGCACGTTAGAAAGGTGTAACAATTGCGAACGAACTAAAAACAATAACGGATTGTGAGGCAGAAATTCCGCGGAACTCGCATAGCGTACTACAAGTTCATGCTTGCATTCATTCGGATTGTAGGAATGTATCATTGGTCGCGATAGGAAGTCCGGATAATCGCAAATCTGCATAACTGAGGGCCTGATAATTGAGTTTCTATATCCTCATTTATATGCTCTTATAAAAATTCACACAGATGTGTGATAGAATTTAAGGTCATATGGAGTAGCAATGTAAGAAAATTTAAAATATATTAATATGGAATAATCTGCCGTGGGGTTCAGGCGGAGTAGAATAGTACCCTCCCTCTCTCCTCCCTCCCTCCTCCCTCTGTACCAGGTGTCAAAAGAGGCGACTGAGGTACAAGGACTGACAGATGGCAGTATAACCATCCGAAACAGCGAAACTCAAATACTACAGGGTGGGGATGGGCAGCAGCATCTCCGCCGCGAAAGTTGCGCTCTGCGATTGCCACCACTCTTGCCCAGCGCGGCAATTATGGGCACAATTTTCCCTATCTTGGGGAGGCCTATGTTCAACCATCCGAAACAGCGAAATATGATGTCTGCTGATGTGATGATAATGATGAATATGGATAAAAAGATGCACATTGTAAAACAAATACAGTTTAAACGTCGAAATTAAACTGCTGTTACTTATTTGCATACGCATATATAGAATTATATAAATCTGGAATTCGGTAACTTATTTTCATGATGCTTAGAGTCTCTTTGCGCGATGGAATCGAGAATGAGGAGATTCGTTAAAGAACCAATGTACGCTAGTTGAAACGGCAGGGCACTAAGCACGTACCACCGAAGGCCAATGGAGCCGTAAAGTCTAGAATAGAGACCACGCGCCGACAAGCGCAGCGAAGTACGTCCACCCACAAGATGGGCAGACGATCTGATTAAAACAGTATGGTCGCATACGACAGGCCCTATTGAGAATCAATTGGGGAGGCGTCATCCTGACGTCTTAATGATATGACGATTATGATTTTCGTTAAACATCTTTCATAACATTAAACAAATAGGAAAATTCGAAAAATGAACATTACCTAACCATACCCTGGTATTCGACCCACGTCATAGAAGTCATTAATATGGAAATACATAATAGCTTTACGTGTTTGCATAAATGGAAACTTTAAGAAAAACAAATAAAACTTTGGTTTTAGACACAAACAACTTTCAAAACTAATTCAAACATAAATTGATATCGCATACATAAAAAAAGATAAAATAAATCTCGTTTCACTGAAGTATTTATTGGTCATAAACCTTTCAGGGGCGAGAGGTTTTATGTATGTTACACAGAGATTACTAAAAATTTCTTTATTTATTCCGAAAATAACAAAATTCAATCATTTAAATTTTTTTTCGTATTACGTTACAGAAATGAGTTTGGTTACTTAGAAATATGAGAGGGATTTACGTATTTCGAGTTCGTCGAACTTTGTAAAGGTCTCGAAGACCTGAAAAAGGATAGGTATAAAAATAAATGGCACTGGATATATTGCTAAGCTGTTTATAGCCGGAGCTTAACGAATAAATATAAATGGTTATTTTTTAACCTGCAGCGCCGATTTAAGAAAATTTTTGTATATATTTAAACTATTTCGACTTTTTAACGGCAATAAAACGCCAAGATTGTTGTTTATCAATCATACCAGCCATTGGAAGTCCACTGCCGGACATATGCTTCTCCAAGAAAAGAGGTTCTTTGCCTTTTATTGCTGCGCAGAGCAAGCGTGTTGGCAATCACAGAGCGCAGCTATCGCGATGGGGATGCTGCTGTCCATCCCCACCCTGTGCATTTGAGCTGCACTGTTTCGGCATTCGGTTTCGGCCATATACCGCTATCTGTCGGTTCTGGTACCTTAGTCGCCTCTTACGACACCTGGTACAGTACTATTCTAGTCTGCCGTTCCTCACGGCTGTAAATAGTATTGCAGTAATTAAAAAGGTCCCTCTGTATTGGGTGTCGTAAGAGGCGACTCAGGTACCAAGACCGACAAACGGCGGTATATCCATCTGAAACAGCACAGTTTAAATTTGACAGGGTGGGGATGGGCAGCAGCATCCTCCTTGCGAAAATGCGCTCTGCGATTGCCACCATGCCTGCCCAGCGCAGCAATTTTGGGCATAAATCCCTATCATGGAGAGACCTATGTACTATAGTAGACTTTTATAGCTGATATGATAAATTAAAAAAATGTGTTACGGCTCTCCGGTCATAGTAAATTTAGATGTGGAAGCTTTTTGTTATTGAAATTAGACATTATTAAATAAAATTAAATGGTTTGATGTTAAAATCCAATTCCTTATTGACTTTTAATCTACTTTATTATTAAGCATGTATATAAGTTATGATGTGCATGTCTTGTGTTTCTAAACGTACGCTCATATATAATATTATACGTACGTACATACAAACGAGTATATTAGCTATTTATAAAGCTAATAAATTTAGTTTGATTATCATAATAGCTGATAATAAACAAGTCAATATAAAAATTTATTATAATCCTAATCCATCTTCGATTCTTATTTTAACAATATAAATTAAATTTGGTTGATAGATGTTTTAACTCTTTTTTAGAAACCATTATCACTCCACTGTCACCATTCAAACAGCTTTTATGTAACTGACATAATGTAAATGATACGATCGATACGGTCCAGCGCTGAATTAGCTTGACCATATGGATAAGAATATTCTAGAAGGGATAATAATATTACCTTATTTAATGCAGGCAATTTTTTTCATGCCTGTCGCTGTCTTCCTTTCTCGATGGCATTTGGTTGGCTGGCCTGACCATGGCGTTGTAATCATCATCATATCATTTTACGGATGACCAGTATTGGACAAGAAAGAAAGAATTTTTCCCGTAATTGCCACGCTGCGAAAGCGTGGTGGCAAACGCAGAAGATTGCTTCGCTACGGGAGTGCTGATGCTCATCCCCTCCTAATATACCGCTATCTGTCTGCTCCGGCACATCATTCGCCTCTTACGAAACCTGGAATAGAGGTACTCTGCTACCTCATGGCTATCCAGTTCTAATACTGACAAAAATAAAGCAAAATACCCGTTTATATGATTAAGACAATATCTATTACAAATTCTCTCTATTTGATAGAATAAGTAGAAAAAGCAATCCCAGCTTAAAGTGTGCATGACAGTTCAAACGCAACATATGAGCTTGCTGGCAGTTGGTAAATCCAGCAGAATAGTGCCGTAATGGACCGACTGCTCCGCTCGGCGAAAAAGAACACGACTGCCACCCAATCAATCTACATTTACAATCATATGAGTATCGACCCAGCCGGCCACAGCGGCCAGGTAATCTTGATACTTGAGCAAGAGTTTTGCAACTAAAATTTAAGATAACTAACTTTTAAAGGAAAACTTATGATATAGTATGACGCTGCGTCATGCTGCTAAATTTATTTATTTTAGTTTCAATGATTTATTACATAGAAAGATGTATTTTTATCATGCGCCCCGCATTCTATACAAGATTTAAAATGAACTACGTAACCGATCTAACCGTGTTTTTGGAATAAATATAATAATAATGTTTTAATAAGTTAGGTCTTTACCTGATAATTAATATTAAACTTTAAATAAAATATACTAAAAACAGTGTAAGCTTTCTTATAACATGGTAAAAATCATATTCTAAATCTATTTGTTACTACAGTAGTTTCCTTTTTTAAGCGGTGAACAAGTCCGTTTTAAATACTTTTTTGTTTTTGGCACCGTCCAGTTTAGGACAAACTGCTTTTTTATAGGTCAATATAAGTCATGAATGTAGAAAACAAAGCAGTCAGAATTTTTATGTATCTGCATATCATCGATGAGTTGACCATTGTCAGTTTTGATTTGCAATAGGAAAAATTATTAAGGGCTTTACTAAATTTAGGATGCATCTAAACAACGCTGTTTCTAATGCGTTACCGCCTCTGGTTCTGGTCACTCAGAAGCCTCTTACGCCATCTAGTATAGAAGGAGAAACTATTCTAATCTGCCCCTTGGCACAAGTGTCAATATTGCCAGTCGTCGTATAGGAGATCGTCAATCGAATCGTTGCTCTGACGAATAGTTTAGAAAGACTTCATTTGATATACGCCCGGGGTTACTTCAATAAGGGGCAGCACCATTTCTATACGCGGCCCTCTTATTGACGTAAGTAAATTCGTACACATTTCATCTCGTTATTGAATGATCCAATTATCCGTTAAGTGTACGCCACTCAAACTAATGTAGGCCATTTATAGCATTTTATTATTCGCCTTAGATTTTGAATTACATGTTTTTATCTCATTTTTTTAAGGATAAATAATGAAGAATATAAATTTGTTTGTCTTGAAATTACTAATAATCATTTTAGCCTCAACATAATACAGTGCAAATGAGATGCAAATCAAAACCATATTCTAGAATAATTCCAGTAATTATTCTAGATACATAAATATTGTGCTTTGTATGTACAATATTATAATAATATTTTTAAAGGATGGGCAGTCGGCTAAATGTATATAATACAATGAAAAATAAATTATAAAAACCAAGCATTAAATTGCAATGAATTTTTTTGTGCGGTTATTGAGTTCTTAGCCTGTTGTGGTGCAATCGAGCTGGTCCGATGATGGGGTACTAAAGTGGCCATAAGCCTCAAAAACTAAACTTTAAAATTAATCTTTTTATATATAACGTCAAGTCAGCAAACAAGCAACGAAACTACGTAACACATACAAGGAAAACGAAATTCGAGGCCAATCGATGGTTCCAATTTAGCTCCCAAGATTTGACCAACACAAACACTGCTAGTCAAACAAAAACTTGTAAAGACAACCTTCATCAAACATTAGGCGGGAAAAGTATAAATGAAATACTAAAAAATAGTACCTAACTGGTATTTTAATCGTCCATTGATAAATATGGATGCTGAGACCAGGAATTATTGCGCTAGACTTGGATTGGCTATTTGTTGGAAAATTTGGTTAATATTTTGCGTAAGTAAAACTACAGGGAATTTTACTGACGTGCAAAGACACAATAGCTACAAAAATATAAACAAATTATATGTGAAAACGTGTTATCTATGTAAATCAAATTTTCATGTCATATCGTTTGTCCGAAACGAACTTTTAAGCTACTGAACCGATTTGAGTAAAATTTTGGTCACCGTATGCAGTTTGATCCAACTTGAGAGATAGAATCATCTATTAATATTTATAGTTCCCATATTCTTTAATTTCAAATTAATTGATTATTATATGGCACCGAGTTCTTAAGATCTCTCTATCCGGTAGCGGTGTAAGATTGAGAATAAGTATACAATATATAAATTAGTAGAATTTAATAAACTCACGGTAACGGGATCAAAGGGACACAATTTTGCTATGTACCCGGACGAAGACGGGACGAGCGGCTCGTATTTGTATAAATCATTATTAGAAATTGAGTACCTCGTTCCTACACAACACTTATTTTGATAAGTAAAAGCTGCTACTTATAAACAGCA
This sequence comes from Heortia vitessoides, assembly GCA_020976665.1. Taxonomy (NCBI): domain Eukaryota; kingdom Metazoa; phylum Arthropoda; class Insecta; order Lepidoptera; family Crambidae; genus Heortia; species Heortia vitessoides. Next base: position 6,904,130 of record JACJUM010005602.1, read on the forward strand.
GAAAATGTATGCATAATGATTCAACAAACCCTGTTTCTCTAACGCCAGTATCAAAGCAATATCGTTATAAATAAAACGAACTGAAGAAACCGAAAGAGTTAAAGAGAATATTATATAGGGTAATAATGTCCTTTCCGTTAACAGCCGGCAAAGACATCGATTGAGGGGTCTATTAAAAAGATGTTTAGTTGAATACTTTAAAAGCTAGGTCTATTTTGAGACCGCATTGCGAAGTGGACGAAGCGAATCAATATTCGTACATAGTTGTGTTTGATAGGCGAATATTCCAATGTACAATGTGCATACAGTTTGTTTCTTGTAGTCAGAGAAACTCGCATGTGGCGCACAAACCAACGTCATCCAAGTTAGTCATACGTACAAAACAGTTGGTCTCTAGAGATGAAAATTATAGTCAGAGCACGCAACAAGGCTACGACCGGGGGCTGATTCTAGAAAACCATATCTAGATTATATGAATTGAGCAGAAGAATTCCCAAACGTATACATAACTTATTCCGATACTTATGGTGTAGAACATGTACATCGTTAATTTTAAAATAATTCTTAAAGTCCCTTTGATGTGGTTAAGAGTAGACAATATGTAGTTAATATCTAAGAAGAAATAATAAACACACATTCGAAGATATAGTGATCATACAATCCGTATCACAGATCTCAAACAAGGTTTATTTGTTTAAAGATCTCATGCTCTGTAATACAGCTGCCTGTTTCTTATAAATTGACTTGCTCTTATCACTTGTTACGATGATATAATCTTATTTCTTAAATGTAATAGTGAAAATATATAATATTTTCGAAAAATACTCAAATGAAATAGAAAATAATTTCAAAATTAAAACAATTACAATTTTTGCTGTAAATTTTGCTATTAAAGAAGGGAAGGTAAATTATGTTTTTTCCACCATATAAGCGTAGGTACAACGTCATGGCACGCGGTCACAAAAGTATCACTACAATGTCATTAACCTCTAGACATACAGATATCATGCTGTTGTATTACGCAATAATTTATGTGGCTTTCAAGTATTATGTGGCTTTCACACTTCACTTCTGAATTCTGTATTTTTGTTGTTTATTCAAAATGTTTTTCAATGCAGCTATCAACATATTTAGTAATTAAACGGTGCTCCATTTGGAAAATAATTTCACGGCAATCGAGCGCAATCAGCCTTGCGGCTACCGAAACAACTTTCCGCTTTTTCACATTTAATTTAAAACAAAAGATTTCAGATCGGTAGTTGGCTACGTACTGAATTTTGATAAACTCAATGGCGCAGTGGTAGTCAACATAGATTTCAAGTTCGAATGCGATTTATATAAAGAAGTTTTTTTTTAAATATTGCGCTACTACATGTATACCACTCTAGATTTTTTTTTATTTGACCAGGTCGACAAAAGAGTATACAGACCGCTACGCAGTAAGCGTCATTGCAGCATATAGATGCTTATATCGCAAGGATATCACTAGCGCCTGCCAACCTTGTCACTTAAAGGTATTATGTCACACTACTCAGTAATTGCATTGCCTCTCTCACCCTTCAAACCGGAACTCAGCAGTGCGAACAATATTGTTTGGCGGTAGAAATATATGAGAGTGAGGTACCAATGCAGTACTAATACCTTTTGTGTGAAGATCGTATTATCTATACTAATATTATAAAGCGGAAGAGTTAGTTTGTTTAAACGCGCTAATTTCAGGATCTACTGGTCTGATTTGAATAATTCTTTTTTTGTTGGATAGACCATTTATAGAAAAAGACTTTAAGCTATAAAACATTACGCTGAGACAAATAGGAGCGAAGCGTCAGTGAGAAATGTTGCAAAAACGGGGAAAATTATTCACATTTGAGGTCTTTCGTTGCATGCGCTGCATAAATGGTTTAAGTTATTCAAAAACTTTGTATGAAAGAATTATTCCTTTTTAATAATAAAAAAAGTCCGTGACAGTATATGTCTATCTCTCAAGTTTTACTCATAATAACATTATTTGTCAAAGAAGGCTTGCTACCCTTATAATGTGCAAGCAGGCCGCGTGGTGGCGGATGAGGCGGAGGTGGAAGAATAATCTCGATAGAGTTTCCGACAACCACGCGAACGAAGTCGCGGGCATAGCTAGTATGTAATAAATGCAGTTAGTAAATTTATTTATCTTCTTACGTAATCCATATACTAAACTACTCAACGTTAAAGAAAGCAGCATCAAGCTGCTAAAATAAACAAGGCTTGAATCTGCTTATCTTAGTATCGATAATGATGATAGTATATTTACATGTTTAAATATTTTGTCATCATACCAGCCATTGAAAGTCCACTGCTGGACATAGGCCTCACCAAGATATGGGGAATTTTGCCCATAGTTGCCGCGCTGGGCAAGCGTGTTGGCAATTGCAGAGCGCAGCTTACGTGATGGGGATGCTGCTGCCTATTTCCGCCCTGTGCATTTTAACTGTAATATTTTGGATGGATATACCGCCATCTGTCAATTCTGGTACCTTAGTCACGACTTTCGATACCAGGGGCGGTACTATTCTACTCTACCAGTAGCACATGGCAATGGTTTCTTCATGACGAAAAAGTCGGTAAGTTAAATTTATTAATGTAATATCAAAGAAATTCCAATACTTTTTATACAAATTTCACGCTGGTAAAATCTAACCACAAGTCAGTTTTACTCAATCTTAGAGCATCCATAAATTAAAATGAAAAGCAATAAAGTATATATTAACTAACCATTAAGTTAACATAAGCGTAGTTTTAACATATAACTTCATCGCAAGTATTAACTATGTCTCGGACTGAAATATAACGAGGCAAAATTACTTTTGAAAGCTAGTTGTAATGTAATAGACGGAGTATCGGTCGCCGCGTTATCATTCCAACCACGATCTCTTTCACACGTTCGCAAGCAGTTGTAATTCAACAGAATCAAATTAACGCGTCAGTTCGCTCGTTTTTCTTCGAAAACTTGTGTTTTAGCTCTGAGATAACTTTGTTAATTAAATTTTGCATTTTTTCCCTCCTCGCAAGACGGTCTTACAACTTACCTGTATTTGTTGTGTTAGGAAGATATAGAGTGGACGTTTAAAATTTTCATTGTTTATTTATATTTTAATATATTTGATAATTTTAGTTTGCATTAACTTATTACTGAAAAGCTCTAAGATTCTTGGCGAAGCGAAGCTTACAACAAGTGAATTTTCTAAAATGTTTGTGTCCCTAGGGTTGTGGGAGGCGGTCCCAATTTATTCATCGTTATTTCTGGTTTTAAGCAAACTTTACTATAAAACATCTCGCGGGATTTCTCCCAGGATAAAATGAAGGCTGTACTTTCACAAGTACTGACCGTTCACCGATTAAGTTGTAAAAATGTTACTAAGCTGATAGATAGAGAAGCATAAATATTAACAAATTGTCTATGAGCTAACCTGCAGCCGTAGGGCGTCCACTGCTGAACAAAGGTCTGCTATGTTACTTTTAATAAGATTGTATGCGGCCAGTACCTAGCGCGATTCCTCAGATTAAATTAGATCATCTGCTCACTTGTGTATGACGTCTTACACTGCGCTTTATGATAAGTAATCTTCATTCCAAAACCTCACGGCTTCATCGTTTTATTAATAAATAACCAATTAATTCATCAATGTATGATTAAACAAGGCACGTCCTATATAGTTAATCCATGACAGCATCCTGTAAACACTATAAGTACTGTAATACAGAACGAATATAGGCGTGATATATCAAAGATCTGTCATTCATAATACCGTATAGCCCATCGAGTTTTTTGATTCCGGTAAATCTTTAACTTAAATATAAATCGATCAGCGTAATATAAACTACCCGTTTGGACGAATTGCCCCAGTTTTTGTTCGAGCTAATGTCGTTGTCATGTACCGACGCGTGATTCGGCGGTATTTACACGCAAATGTGCCCGCAACCGCGATTATGCCCATTAATTTTAATACCGCGACACATTACCTACCTTGTAACGTTTTATGCTAATCAATTTTAATCTCTTATTAGATGTAGCGAGAAAACTTAAAGAATATATTTTTCTACATAAATCGATATTTAGAACTTCTGATTTTCATCTTGCATTCGATTGTCTTATGTTACTAAGGCTCGGACTTTCTTATATTAGTCGGAATGTTTTGTTATTTTAGGCAACATGTAAAGTAGCTTATTAGTTATCTCAGCCAATTTCCAATTAATTAGGTAAGGAAGCCAAGACAATAAGATAAACATCTAATCTTGAACTAATTAGGAATGGGGTCACACAAGGGACCATACTTGGACTTATACCTTTCATTATATACTTTGGCGATATATTTAAAACTATAACACACACATTACTATTCAGATGACAAGTAGTACACAGATAGACTAAGGCCCCTCTTACAATATCCCAGGCTGTTTGGAACAATGACACATAAAAAATCGGAATTAGGTCTTCAATAGCGTAATAAAAAAGCGTCGAATTTATCTTTAATACTGTTTGACTTTAATTAAGTACTATCGATGAAAAGCTCATAATTATAAGGTCAAATTAACAGACAGTAACGGAGTTAATATTGTTACAATTATTAAAATATGCAGCACTTATATTAAACTCATCATTACCTTTTTGAATGTACCATTTGTTGGTTTATTAACGAATGCAATTTGCATTAACATTTAGTGAATTTTCAATAGTTACCTTTACTGGCGGAAAGGTTATGCAGGTAACGTTAATTCTCGGCGCTCGTCTCGACCACCACATATATTGCATGGCACTGTAAAGCCATTGTTGTCATACAGTGATCTTGTTCAATATTATAAAATCTTAAAACCTAAGCTATCAGTAAAGAATCTGCATTTCCCATTTGCTTTGTTATGGGTCTACCATTCCCTTTAGTCTACCGTCCAAGAGCTACACGACCTCCTTTAAAAATACACATTTATAGAACAGTTAGTTTCACTGGCTGTTTCCGTTATGAGAAAGTGCTGGAATAATAAACTAATTCCATTAAGGCTGATATCAACATGAATATACCATTTTTTGTCCTTAGGGTATTTAAAAAGTCAACATATCTTTTTAAATACCCAATATTAGCCCTACCAAAAGAAATGTTACAGTTATAAAATAATGCCTAGAGCTTTATTGTTTTTATCTTTTATTTAATTTTTATAAACACTCGTGTTATAACAAACGCGCACACTTTTTGAACGCTGGATATTATGATAAATTACCCATTAGTTGCAGTAGGTTACCGGAAATAATAACTCTGTTAGTTATTATTTCGTTATATTTCATTATAGCAGTCTATTTACCCGTAATGGAGTAGTTCATGCAAAAGGGCGGAGATGGGCAGCAGTATTCCCGTCGCGAAATCCAACAAAACATTTAATTCTACCAAAACATTTAACACACACTTGCCATGTAGTACCAGCAGAGTAGAATAGTACTTTCCCCTGTACCAGATATTGTAAGAGGCGATTAATGTACCAGAACTGACAGATGGCGGTATATCCATCTCAAACAGTGCAGCTCAAATGCACAGTCTGGGGATGGGTAGCATCCCCGTCGCTCGCGCCCATCGCGACAATTATGGGCAAAATTCCCCCTTTCTTGGGGAGGCCTATGCCTAGCAGTGGACTTCCAATGGCTGTAACGACGACGCACACTTGCATAATTATATTAGCAACAATTTACACCAGAGGTATAATAATAGAACCACGAACTATGCTAATTAGCCAATCGGCTAACACAATCGATGGGATCTTGGGGATCGGCTGTAAAATCGGGGGAATTGCTGCTTCGCTGTACCGGCAAGGTAGTTCCCAAAATAGAGCCAGGAAGGGTTAATAAGAGGGGATGTCGTTAATTTCACTCGGTAAAGAGGCTCCACTGCCTTGGCATGGGGACGTACTGAGGATATAAATTGGTTGACAATTGTTCGACACAACAAAACTATATATATATATATATATATATATATATATATATATATATATATTGTACTTGCAAAAAGTACAATGAAAGTGTGATTTTGGATAAAAGTTGCATTGTTTTGCTTTTAAATTATAGCACACTAGCTGTGCCCGCGTCTTTGTCCGCGTGGAATAGTTTTTTAACTTATATAAACCTTGAATGTTATGTTTATTTATATCGAATCAATGGCCTAAAAATAAGTTTCAACTTTCTAGCTCTAAAAATAACGATACTTCCATACAACTTTTCATCCCCCTTTTAACCCTTTACAACCCTTATTTCGAATTAAAAAATAGACTATTTCCTTTCTCAAGGTCTAAGGATAGTCTGTGTCAAATTTCATTAAAATCGGTTGAGAGGTTTAAGCGCGAAAGCGTAACAGACAGACAGACAGAGTTACTTTGGCATTTATAATATTAGTAGGGATGAAAAAAATGTTAGTAAGCGCCGACGCCGGTATGGTTTCGAATAATAACTACCATTAGGTGTTATTGGCTCCCTTTACACCATCAGATTTTTTTCTGATGGCTCGCGTAATGAACCTGCTATAAACTTAGCTATAAGACCCGTTGCCGGCAGGCATGTATTTCAATTGGACACTCAACGACATATTTGTTTAAATAACTCTTATAACGCCATAAGGTTGTCTAGGTCATCGGTCATTTGTGTAAAATTGAAATAAGCAAATCTTTACTCATAGATAGTTTAACGATTTAAAAGTGCCTATTTAAATTAAAACATATTTGAATTTGAGTTTGATTTTTATTGTGTTGTCTCAAATCAATATCTCTTACAAATTTTAGAGGGCTTATACGTACACTATGAATTTTCCCGTGTAGTCATATGTTATAGATTTACACCTATGACATTTGCGGGTCAAGCAGATGACATATTGTATTTATTGACATGTGATGCGATACTGACATACATTTCGTAATTACTCGATGTTTATTTTAATTACATACATGAGCGCTGGTTGTCAGCTCACCCTTTCTATAAATATTAATTGTTTTGTGGGATCAAAGTACTAACGGTCCTAGCGCGCCCTCCTGGAACATTTATATTGGTACTACATATTATTCTGTAAATAAAAAGAATAATAAAAAGAAAGCCAGAATAAAATATCACCTATTATATTTTTCAAGTTATATTATCATCATCATACCAGCTATTGAAAGTCCACACCTGGACATATGCCTCTCCAAGAAAGGAAGTTTTTTGCCCATAAATGCCGCGTTGTGCAAGCGTTTTGTCAATTGCAAAGCGCAGCATTCGCGACGGGGATGCTGCTGCCCATGGGTGGGGACCCTGTGCATTTGAGTTGCACTGTTACGGATGGATATATCGCTATCTGTCGGTTCTGGTACCCTAGTCGCCTCTTACGACACCTAGTGCAGTGGAAGGTACTATTCTACTCCACCAGTACCAGTACCAAAAATAAGCAGGAATAAAACGTTTTGATACTATTAAAAAGGATCTCATGACCGTAATTACGTTCGCGTATTTTCCCTTAGTCCACCTCTGCCCCGATATGGCGTAGAGTTTCACTTCGACGTCGTCGCCGCGTTACAGAATTACTCGCGGTGAACGGAAGAGCAAACTACTTAACCTAATTAGGGAAAAAATCTTACCCATCCACTAAGGTGCCCCCTTTTCACGACCTTTAACAGTCTAATAATAAAGCTCCAATTACAATGAAATTAACACGCCTCTGAACATATCTATATAAATATATAACAAGGGCATAATTTATGCTTCAAATAAGGAAAAATTCCAAGAATTCTCACAGAAATTGAGGCTATTAAATGAAGCAATTTCTAAAGGTAGTTACTAACTTCAAATTGTTCGTAGGTAAAGTTAGTGCAAGTTATTTGCGTTTTAAAGTGTTTCACTGAATTTCTGTTCAGTACTGGGTATGCAATTTAAGGCTTACAGGTGCTTTTACTAATTATGCTACTAACCTAGTTAACAGGCCAAATGAGAGAAACCGCGATTTATTTTTAAAACTGTCAAGAAAAGAGATATAAGCCTTTGAAAAAATGATTCTGGTGCTCACACTAAATTCAAAGGAGAAGTTTATTATCTACGAACGACTAATGAAGAGCTAACTAAAAAATAAACATTTCATATCAATCAATACCGGAATCTAGCTTAGATTGGAGGTTATCTTAAATCAGATTTACCTCCAGGAGAAGAATTAGAGGATTATTATTAAATATTTCCAGAAGATATACTTCTACATATCACAATAAAACTAGAGCTGTTTTACTGTTTGCCAATTTCATTGACCAACAAATCCATGCAAAAGTCTAATTATCTTTTTGCTAGTTTAATTTCGGAGTAAAAATAATAATGTCTTCTCATTACGTACTTCAAGTCCAGAATTCATTCGGCAGTTGAAAGTTGTGAGATCTCGTTCCTCAGACTTGGAAGCGTCTCATTAGCCGACAAACACTCGAGCATATAATGGGTACCATCTACTTGCCTCAATTAGACCCACCGAAATGAATACCGAATTCGGTAAGTACACCAAAAACAAAGTTGTACTACCAACATTGACTGGCACTTAACTTCACTTGCTTCTTTATTTCAAATAAAACATGCGAATTTACTCTATGACTAATGCTAAAATCCTTGACGGACCCGATAGCGCTAAGTATCTAGCGCTAAAGGTCGTGAGTTCGATCCCCACCCAGGATAAATAATAATTATATGGATTTAAGTAAGAATTATATTTGTGATTCCTATGTTGCCTGATGTCTGTAATACAATTGCTTCAAGCTACTTATCATGGAGTTAAGTCAATGTATGAGATATAATTTGATATTATATGGTTGGATTGTCGCCATCTATTTCATACAGATATTTAAAATCTTTGAGACCTGCCAGTCTAGCCCCTGATATCCAATAGCAATTGCTGATAGTATCAGCTACGGTGATAACAAAGACACCAAACTTCATTGCATCTTTCCTTAATCGAACCCCACCCCACTTTCTGGTTTGATTTGAATCACCTAATATTCTAATAACAATTACGATACTCTCTTTTAAAATCCACAAATCTAAGCTTATGACTACCATCTTGCCAGCGTTCATTGTACAAGAAACAAAAGCAACTGTTGGTTAGTCAAACCAATTCTACACACAATTTTCTTTAGACACGGTTAGGTATTCTGTGTATGAAATTATTTTTCACAAACTTCTCCAAAACATTTTCAAATCGCATGGGAACGTTTCCGGAACATTTTCTTCTATTGATAGATAATATTAAAAGTAAAATTAATAAAAAATGTATACAATAACGTTACACTAAACGTAAAATTTAAGTAAAAAATTTTAAAGAGAGAACATGTTAACAGTACCAGGAAAAGGGTACCGCAGAGATTCTAAAAAGGAAAGACCTATATTCAAAGAGCGAAACACTTATTTTAATTCTTGTCTATGGTAAGGAGCAATGGCGGAGCGTAATATGATGACGGAGATCCTGCTACCCACCCCTCTCCCCCTCATTTGAGTATCTCCATCTGTCGGTTTCATGCGTCGGTCGTCTCTTACGAAACCGAGTAGAGTGAGGTACTATACTCCTCAGTCGATTTCTAAGGACCACTATCACATTATGACATAATCTTAAAGGCTTAACAGTTATAATATTGTTAGGTTAAGTTTTCATGGGATACTGGCAAATTTGAGTCAAAAGAAGCGACTGATCTACCGGAACCGACATACGGCGGTAATTCCACGTGAAATAACATAACTCAAATGCAACAGGGCGGCTATAAGCAGTTGCACTACTTACGCAAAGCTACGCTCTTCGATTACCACCACACCTGCAGTGCAACAATTTTAGTCAATTTAAGATATTAAAGATCAGATAAAGTTTTCGAGATGATTTCATTCAGGTGGCTACAAAATTCCACTCGCAACGATTTTTTAAAGGCAATTTCGGCTTACGTCACACCAACTCACTTTTAAGTGATTAAAAAAATAATTGCGATCAATGATGTTACTATATAATTGGAGCAGGTGCTAAGTATAAATCAATGTCGATGGTAGTGATATCTACCCGAAGTATTTACACTTCATTCCTTTTATTAAAGTAGTCTTATTCCATATACTTAAATATGTGATTGTAATAAAGAACGAATAGCATAGGTAGTAAATGTGTAAAATAAAGTGAAGATTATTGATTTTTGAGAAATATTTCGAACCCAACGGGGTTGAATGTCAGCAATTAAGCGAAAAGCGTCTTCCACGAAATGAGGTGGCCAAACTCTAAGGCTCAGTTATGTTACAGTTTTTGCAAAAAATATTCTGACTCCTTACTCCGTGATAAGTCGTTTAAAGCACATGTTTTACGGTCATCAGACAACAGAAGAATCACAAATATAATACTTAAATACATATATTAAACATAGACACATACCAAAAATGAATATCATCATATAAAAATTTGTCCTGGGTGGGAATCAAACCCACCATTGGCGCCCAAGATAGGATGACCGGCATCTACGTCATCGGGCCCGTCAAGATATCGATGCCGTCGATGACAATATTGCATGCGTGGTGGTGGACATGACGTCATTGGTTCGTTTTAGTTCGGAGACAAGGTCACAAATCTTTCTTATCATTACTATCTATTGTAGCAATTAAGGACCATATTATATACATGTTGTCGTCTTAGACTGTTCTGAACCTACAGTGAACAAGCATACATTGGATCTCCGAGGTTACTTCAGAAAGTGACCAGCAACTATAAGGGATTGCTGCTCTTCCTGCAGGAAAGGAAAAGGGCTGACAAGAATAGGGCCAACTGTCTAGAAAAACGCAAAATAGGGGCAAAGAGAGGCGCCGACTTACTGAAACCTGCCTGTACATGTTTCCACAGTTTTATCGTGAGAGTATACTCAAGAAAACAGGAGATGATATTGCTTTCCCAAAACAATCAAAGATCGACCGCATCTTGAGAACTTGTACGGTCTCAGGAACTGCCTAACAATTGAGACCATAATAATCACCACAAATTAGCTCCGTAGAAACAAAAGCTGATGCCTAGATAACAGAAGCGTTAAATATGGATACTGAGAACCATTCCATTTGCTTTTTTAGAAATAATTTATACATAGTTAATTACAACAATATTTCAACACAAGAACAATAAACTTAATCTTCACATACTTAGTGTTGTTTTTTATCATTTCTTGTGATCTTTAATAAGTTTTGTAAATGACAGAGGTAGATGTCATACAAAAGTCGTCTACATGCTCACCTATTTCTACTGTTAAATAGCAGTGTTCGCATTCCTGTAAATCGGTACAAATACGTTCAAATTACTAGACAAGAGTTTTCATTTAATTTGTAATAATTCGCCCTATATACCACTATATTTTATGCAAATTAATACCTTAAGAATAGACGTGTAAGGAACAATTTTAGTAAGAAACTCTTGATGTATAGCTATAACCTTACTTATTACTATTTTGGAATATTTTAGAGAACTTAATGTGCAACGTAAAAGTTAAGCAACAACTCATCAATATTTGCAATCTTTAAAACCCGTCAACCCACGTTGAACCAGCGGGCGAGTTATTGCCTAGTTAAGCCAAGTAGACCAATGGCCAACCAAACCACTTGTTATAAAAACGTACTGGCTGATATGTATATCTATTTGTATTGCCAAAAATTAAATTAAAAAAGAGACAAGCACAGACTATTTATTTATTGAATATTTGAACTGACTTAATTTAGCTATACCTACATATTTAGGATAATATTTCCGAGAAAAAAATCAAGGTGTTGTTGTCTCAGGCTTTAGGCAGGACTCGAACCTGCATCTTTCTCTTGCCGGGGGCTGCATTACCCCTGAGCCAAGTTGATTGTCCTAGTAAATATTATTTTAAATATAAGTCATTTTTTATGTATAAAACCTTCAACGTACTATGTTTACATATACATAAGAATCGATCGTAATCATCTTTAAAAACTTTTTGTTTGTATCGAAGGTGATAAAAATGAGGGCTGTTTGTGTGATGGCCGATAGTGGCTGGTATCTACTCATCATCAATCTAAAACGTTTACTGATGGACATAGTCCCCCCCCCCCGCAAAGGGAGAACTTGAACGTAATTGCCACGCTGGGCAAACTTGGTGGCAATCGCAAAATATAGTTCGCGACAGGAATGCTACTGCCCATTACGTCCATCTGTCGGTACCTCAGTCGCTTCATACGACACCTGGTACAGCGGGGGATACTATTCTACTCTGCTGGTACCCCGCGGCAAATTCTACTTTGGTGGTACCCCAAGATGGTACAAAAACATATTTAATTACTTACTATGTACGAAATAAAGAAATAAATGATTCTTTTTTTGTACTAAGTACCGTTTTCTATAACCTTATTTAAGATACATCTATCTAAGATAACTAGTTCGAAAACTATGCAAATACGTTTTGCTCTTTACTATTGCTTTATTCTGAATTTAAAAACTGGGAAAATAGAACTTTTGTAGTGTGTTAAATTGAAAAGATTGGAAGGATATTAATTAGGCCATATCTTATAAGCTCTTTAGGACTAATATAAATACGTAGCCATAACCTGCGCTTTGGCTCTTTTATTGCAGAATATTACGAAAATTACCAATTAATTATTTTTTTTACTAACCCTTTTAGCAAAGCAATTACTACACGTATTAAAAGAATTGTTAAAATCTGATCCGTGGTTTCCTTTAAAAATGTTTCAATTTTCTAAGAGTCTATGCCTATGAGATTAACTATGGTAGGTTCGCGATAAAGATGTTGCTGATAATTTCTTTATGCATACTATAAATGAGCAAAAGAAAAACTTGTCATCACAAAAAGTTATGAAAGCTGTACCGCAAACGAATGTCCAAATAAATTCCTTCCTGTTTAATACAGACAGTGAACGGTCAAAGCGACATTGTTGGCTCAATTTATATCCTGCAAACATAAAAGTTAATACCTAAACAATTAAACACATCGACGATGGAAATGAAAGTGTGCAAACAAAAGCGGGCCGTGAATAAATGCGGAATGGCAGAAATGACCGCTGGCCAAACATTTTATCGGTGTTATAGAATTTTAATTAAAAGCGGCGCAGTGCGTTGCCGCCGGTTAGCCGACCTCGGCTTTGTTGGCCGCTTAGATTGACAATTGATTAGAGTGCATTGTTCAAATAACGTCCCAAATATATTTTATTACAATTACAGAGGTTTATTCAAATGGACGTGCAGTGCTGTGAGGCACCGGCAGCGCTGTGAGGTACCGGCAGAATAGAATAGTACCTCCCACTGCACAAGGTGTTGTAACTTACAACAACCTGGTACCTTAGTCGCCTCTTACAACTAATAGGAGGCGACTAAGGTACCAGAACCGACAGATGGCGGTATATCCATCTGAAATAGTGCAGCTCAAATGCAAAGGGCGAGGATGAGCAGCAGCATCCCCGTCGCGAGCTAGCCCAGCGCGACAATTATAGGTAAAAAACCTCCTTTCTTTCTTGGACAAGCTTATGCTAGCAGCGGCACCAATGGCTGGTATGATTTAAATTGTATCCAGCCTTGCCATGCCTTGCACAAATGATGCGTGTTAGTGTGTTACGATATTTCAAATTTCGAAAATTATTGCAGCCACATAACGTCCACTGCGGGATATAGGCCTCCTAAGAAAGGTGCCGTTTTCGCTCATATTGCCTCGTTGAGTAGGCGTGGTGGTAAAGCAGAACGCGACTAGAGAGTGCGGCTGTCCATCCCCATCCGTAAGTAAATGTGTTTGTTTTGTTAGGTCTTCACGATTTATCTAAGCAAAAATTCTTTTTTTCTTTTTTACTTCAAAAAAAGAATTTTTGCAGTACAGTTGGGAGAAAAAGACCACTAGTCTACCCGAAGGTTTCACGATAAACTAATTTTAGTATTACAAAAATCAATAGATAGTGCTGAACAATTTTAAAGCACGTTATAAGCTAAAAACGAATTAGTCACAATATCCCAAATCAGCTTAATGCAATCTCAACTAACTAAATATTAGTTGAGATCGCAAAATGTTGAGAATCAACTGATCTTCGTGAGATTTTAAAAGGAATATATATTTATTCTTAAATGAGTAATGTTTCCATGACAAATTCACATGGGCGTCATTTTAAAAACAAGTGAAATAATTATTTATTTAAATTCTAGTCTTAGCCGTGGTCAGCCATCGGTTTCCTGATTTCTAATTTTACCAAAATCTTTGTTTCATCTCTTAAAACAATGGATCTTTGTATGTCATAATTACTTCGTTAAAATTGGATCTGTCTTGTTGAGACTTTCCTGGCATTCCATTGTTTTCTGTAGAATACGGAAAAAGAAAATGATATTTTTTCCTTTAAGGTTTATTAACCGAAACTAAATACATGAAGTATCATATTTATATCGAAATCCAACGAAACTTAAAAAAATGGAAATGTTTTAAATGCATCATGCATTTAAAATATTTCCATTTTTTAAGTTTCCCCAAATTTCTATAATTTCTCTTTTATAAAGTCTGTGATGACTTACCTTAAGTTTGCTGTAGTAAAAAGAGAATTCCCATTTTATTTTTTTTAATTTATGTAAAATTGGGAGCACAGCATTTCCCTCGTTACGTCAAGCACAGCCCTACTATTTTTTTCGGTCATTCGCAGCAATTAAGACTAAAGCGAGCAGTTTCGAATAAAGCATTTTAATAGGTATTATATGTTGTTGGTGATTGTTAAGTTATTATAATTATTATGCCAATAAAATAAAAATGTTTGTTACAGGCACGGTTTTTAAGAGAAACCACATAACTTTTTGTAATGGATGGACTGCGTTGTGAGACTTGGATGTTTATTGTCTTTTATGATTTGAATGGGATTGTTTTTACGCATTTTAATGTACCCCCCTTGGAAGATAGAAAGTTAAGTACATGCACCGTCCTTAAAATGGTTTAGTTCAATTATTAGACGCCCTACACCGCCGTTAATAAAAAGCAACGACTCTCCGGAACAAATCGCGGATCCCTCGCGATTAAGGGTGTGCAAAATTTAACATAGTAATTTATTTTTATAGGCAAGGGTGCGGGTCTCATCTATGGGGATTAAATAATCAGATCTATAGTTAAATGTTTATCGGTACGGAGTCAGACGTGTGGTGAGGTACGATAAATAAAGTATATTTTTTTATAAACATATTCTAATGGATACATTATGTTACCAGTAACATACATGACGGACCCGAAGGCGCAATCGGTAGTGCCCCTATCTTGCGCGATTAGGGTCTAAGGTTTTATCTCCACTTGGAACAAACATTTATATGATGAATATTTATGTCTGTTTTGTGTCTGTATATTAAAATATTCGTACTGAGTAATTATACTAAATATTTGTACATCGAATACGTTATTTTTGAAAGATTATTTTATTCATTAATATATTTTAGATTTACAATATAAGTAACAACAATTTGATAATATACAGATTAAAATAAAATAACGTATTAGCAAAATGTTCTCACAGTTATAGGTAACCGCATCATGCATAAACGTTATAATAATTTGAGATAATAAAACAAATAAAAAACATAAAAATATTTTTTTACGTAAAAATTATGTTTAAGTAGACATCCTCCTTTTATTAAGCGATCTGAGGAAACTGCGAATAATGCGAGGTAAGCAACACGATTGGATAGTCGACCTAACACTTAGAAATAGGAGAATCTCGAGCTTAGTTCTTTACTTACGGTAGATATACTTCATTTAAATTTCATGTCTACCAATATGTAAAATGTTTTTAGCTGGGATAATCTCTTTTAGCCGTGGGGTATCAGCAAAATAGAGTACAACCTCCCAATATGCGACGAGCTGTCAGATGGCGGTACATCCATCCGAAACAGCATCGCTTAAAGGGAATGGTGGGGATGGACAGCAGTATCCCTTTATATATAGATATAAAGAACGAATATATATTAAAATATTTTAAAAACAAATACAGCAAAAACTGTAAAATGGAAAGAAGTTTAATCCACTCAGAATATCAATGTTAAAAGTTTTATATTCGGAAGGGTCAAATAACAAGAAAGGGACGCCAGACATTGAGAATTACAATTTTATTATCCACTCCTATAATCAAAATAATGGTGTTTCTTTATTTTATACAAAACTGAACTCCATTCATGTTTTGTTCATTAAAAAAACGGTGAATTGTTTACATAAATACATTTATGATCTTATGTGATTATTTTGGTTTCACCATATTTGTTCTATAGATTGAAATAATACTAATAACATTTACAGGCTATGAACCGAACAATAAAACTTTTGTTGGAACGTTCAGTTTTAATTTTCAAAAAAATTACCGCTAGTTTCCACGCTTGATATTAAACCATAAATACATATAAGTTCATAAAGTATGCAAAAGTATAAGAACACTCAATTCGGCTTTAAACTCATCTATTTTGGGCCATAACACGCCTTTCTACACGTGTAAGATCCCTACCGAACACCAACTCTCTAACTACCGGGCACAAAACTCGACCAAAACTAGAAGACCTGTTACAAAACACCACCTTAAGTCACTAGCATACAAAAAACAGAAACGAGCAGTTCACAGTATAATGGTGTGACAGATGTAAGCGTAGTGTAGAATTTCACGAATAATTTACTCTGGTCGTCGACACTCCGGCGTTTTGCCTCGATTCGGTATGAAAGGACAATTTGTTTGGGAATGCTAAACAGCATGAATTTTTTAAGTTGCCCGTAACCTCCCATTTGAGGTTAAATTGTTCGTCTTACAACATTCATTTCATACTGTGCGAAGGGAATATTTTTATATAAAACTTAATTGAATTACTTATTTTATTATTAAGTAAGAATACCTACTTAATCTTGATTTCATACACGCATTCAAGATATTATATATGATTCTGCAGCACCCACTTATTTACTGTCAAAAATAGTTTACCTGTTATAATCAATACAAATGACGGGCTCATCTTGTGTGCGAATGGTTCAACCTCCACTCACGAACGTTTATATTGTAAATATTTGTGTTAATGCTGTATCTGGATGTTAAATACGTATTTGAGTATACTCAAATTTCTTAGTTGTCTGACGTCTGTAGCACAAAACCCAACAGTGTACATCCAACGGCTATCTTTATAATCATGAAAATAGGTAAAAATGCCATCAAAATGTACTCATATGAATACATATTTCCATATATATAAACATGTATATATACATATGTATATAATAATCGCAGGAAAAGCAGTTAGGTCAAATGCGTAATTTCGAGATCAGTCGTAATGTATGCTGGGTGACATCTAATTCTCCGGTTTCCGAGAAATCTAATTTCCATAAAGAAGAATAAAATAACTTCTCCGCTTCCACGTTCGTTCAGACCCGGGCGTCATATCTGTGGCAATGTTTTTATTTATCGTGGTGACGACTGCGTTTTAAAGGATAAAAATAAAATGGACTATTTTGAAATAAACGATAAATTAAACGTGCGGTTTTAAGTATGACTAGTCCTCAAATAATGTTTGTAGATTTTTTTGATAAATTCTCCTAAGGTAGTCTACCTTAACCTGAGAACTGATGCGTGAGTCCAAACTCGTTGTTTCGTTTGCATTACGGTTATAAAACGTTGATTACAATAATATAAAAGTTTTTGTCAAATGTACAGATTTTAAACCTTTCAAAAATGTTTATATTATGATATCGCGTAGATATTAATTAGTATTTATATTATATTTGTTGTTTTTTTTCAATTGTCATGTTTGGAATAATTTCATTATAATTTTGACTTCAATGACTATTATTATCAATACTAACAATCTTCCAGTTCTTAACAGTATGCAAAACATCTTGGAACGATCGCAAACCCTCTGCAGCGTTGAGTAAAGATTCCATAGCTCCGCGCAGACACGAGGCCTATTATGTCAAAAACAAACCCAGCCCCTGCCAATTCCCTCATGTTTGCTGAGGGCTCTTATAAATATGCAAATGTTATCGCTTGCAATAATATTTATATTGAAACACGCCCTTGAACTCTGATTATTATTCTTGCTAAGCAACCCTTTACGAGTGATAGATTGAGGCTCTGACAAGGGTCAATGACACTTGTTAAGTGATAACTTGGACACTCTCTTTGATCTGTTTGGTCTCCGCGTCCCTAATAAACGGTTAGGTATGTTTACTTTATCTTCGATACAGATAAATTTATCTTTTAATGCTTTCATTATGAAATATTACAAATACATTAAACAATCAGATTGATGGTTACTGAGAGCGTGGCTCTGAAATAAAGAAAGCGCACCGAAAAGCGCAGTGAATGTCATCCACCCACAAGGTGGACAGACGATCAGACGGATGCAGGCCGTGTAAAAGCTAAGTTAAAATTAAAGTCATGTTATGAATGTGTTAATAGTTTTCGGGAATGTTATGGAATTTTGGTTGTCAACCGTGACCGTAAAGAGTGTTTATTGCACTAAAAATAATATGTATGTGTTACAAAAGGTTGATGCACTGCGAGTTGCATAGTCAGCAAAAGTGCATCGTGCTCGTACAGGCCGTTCACTGATCCTATTAAAATCCCTTAGACTATGCTCATCAGTGGTCTTCCTATGACTGATACCATGATAATAACGGAAACTAATAATACACAGCTCATCGAACATAGTTTTAGCAAATATACAAATAAATCTCAGTAGCAAAGTCAACTGACTAAAATGATGATAATACAAGAGTGAGACAAACCACATACAATTTTTTGTTACAACCACACGACAAAAGACAAGCAATAAACCGGCCCGCGAACGTCCACGCCTTATAAAAGATACAGTTCGCATCACGACGGAACCACGACGATACCCCACTTTCCCTAATAAAGTAGGGCTCGTAAAAAACCACTACAATCATCATAACTCGCCTCCGTCGGCCAACTACCGACACAATGCCTTTAAAAATTAACAACAGATGACACACGTTTGCCTTTATATACGACTGTATCTCCAGCTTATAGAACGTGGAAACTTTTACTTGCGATTTCGCTAGGAAGTGGGAGAAACTTTAATATTGATTCTAGTTTTATGTCCTTCATTTTAGAACCATATGAAATGTTTGCTTTCACTGGTTATTACTGTAGGTAGTTTAATAAACAATATCTTATTTTGATATTGTTTATTCAACTTCTAGGCGGCGGCATCACGATCATTGCAGCCCTAACAAGTCCACGGCGTGGCAAGGACAAATATATATATGACGAATATTTGTATTTGTTCTGTGTATTATTTATATGAATTTAAGTATTGTATGTGTAATTCCTCTATTGTCTAGTATTCGGGGGCAGATCAACGTGTGAAATGTCGTGTAATTTTTTTTTATTTGTATGAATTTATTTAGTTATCATCATTTATAAACTTCCCAAAGAAAAGGAGGATTTTACCTTCACTTGCATTACAACAAATGGTACAGGTGGGGTATATAATTCTGCCTTTACCCATTAAACACCATTCCCAAAGTTCTTGTATGGAGACTACTCACTGGCAAACGCAACTCAGGTTATCCACTATATAAAAAGACGATATGACTAGGACTAAAGCAATGCAATGAACGCAGGACGCATACAAACGATCACAAATCTTTTGTGATCTACGTCCTACCTCCAACAATGGACGCACTACGGCTGATATCACAATATTCTACATACAAATAGTAAAAAACACGCAAATATATACATGAATTTAAAATGTCTGTTAATAGCCATACATATCTTGACACTATATATTAATTGCAAATGAAAATGTACCGATATTGAGCCAGCGTATAAATAAAAGGAGAAGCTGACTGACTGACTGACTATCAAGGCTGGGCCTAATTTATAAAGGTTAGAAACATAAAATTTAGCACAGGGCTTCCTTTTATAACATGGAAGACCACCGAGAAAGGCTTGAATATGGGTAAATTATTAGCCACTTAATAACGAGCTTTCATTTAACGTATCGTTGGTGTATAGTATTAAATTGTAACAACACAACATTGAATACTCCATTAAAGTTATTTATAAGAATTCCAAACGACATTAATATAAGAAATATTTGGATAAAACTATCGGGAATCCGACCTCCATAACGTATTAAATGTGCAAAATAATAATAAGCCACAAATTCGAATTAAAGAGATCAAATTTTCTCTGAGATTGTAGGTTACTTGTTTGTTGCTACTCATTTGACGTCACGAAAAAAGTATGGCGGCCGGCGTTTACGGTCACGTGATGTACATGTAAAGATAATCACTACCTATATTTGGCATAACTTTTTGCAAAAGTACACTTCGAAAATTTCAGTCTAAAGTCTTCTTTAAGTATTGCCTACAACAGTCTCGATACATGTTTTACATATTCTTCAAACGTTTTCGAAAAAAATAAAATGTCATCTATAAAATTTACAGCAAAAGTAGACAGTTTATATTTTTTTATTATATTACTTAATATTTTTTGAAATATTGCAGGAGCTGTTTTTAGTCCAAATGGGAG
>JACJUM010005602.1:6924672-6956796 GCA_020976665.1 Heortia vitessoides
ATAAATATTTTTAATATTATATTGGAATGAAATAGTATTAATCCTTTTTGTGCCATGAGGTACCAGCAGAGTAGAATAGTACCTTCCCCTGTACCAGGTGTCATAAAAGGCGACTAAGGTATCAAAACCGATAGACGATGGTATATCCATCCAAAATAATGCTGCTCAAATGCACAGGACGGGGATGGGCAGCAGCATCCCCGTCGTAAATGCTGCGCTCTGCAATTGCCAACTCACTTGCCCAGCGCGGCAATTATGGGCAAATTTCGCCCTTCCTAGGGGAGGTCTATGTGTGGACTTTCAATGAGTGTAGCTTTATGAGTAATTAAAGCTACTTCTAAATGAATTTATTACAAAGAATTTGGGTTGCCTACATTGCCATGTGGTCGAATTAGCGATCACTAGCCTGAAATAACTTAAAAAAATAGAAAAGCAAAGCATAAGGAGTGTTTCAAACTATATTACAACATCTCCTTGCGTTTCTTCGTAAAGTCAGTCATCTATAAAAACTTGGGTAGGTGAAATTACGAACTGCAAAAGCAAACACAAAAATAATCTGATCAAAATAAAATGTGAATGCTCTTTTATCATGTCCAAATAAATTACTGATTGCTGAATAATTTTCAATTTCAATGTAAAAGAAAATGTTAATCAAAAAAATGTTTTGTGCATGTACCATAAAATTGCTTTTTGGAGAGGGGGATGTGTAGTTTTAGACATTAGAATCGGTGCGGTGGTCAGCCTACCGTTAGTAATTATTATAGAGATAGTGATGTTCATTTTAAAATATTGGTTATTCAAAAATTTTAAACGTGGTAAAGATCTCTCGCTTACTGTTTTGAAGTTTCTCTATAATCTATAATTCTCCATGCCAAATTTTAACACAATGTTTTATTATTAAATCGCTTATGTTTTTGATGTTTCTTTGTTCGTAAAACAAAAAGATATAATAATTTTGTATTTTATATTATTATTTATTATATTTTATTTTATATTATTTATTGGTAATTGGATAAAATTGTGTGTATATTTTTTTGCAAATGACTTGGGGACGATGCGTGGTGAACAAATAGTTATATACGAGTATAAATTGAAGCTTTACCATAAGAGACCGCCAGAGTAGAATAGTACATCCCTCTGTACTAGCTGTCGTAAGAGGCAACTAAGGTACTAGAACGGAAAGATGGCGGCATATTTTTCAAAACAGTGCATTTCAAATTCACAGGGCAGGGATGAGCATCAGCATCCCCGTCGCGAAAGAAAACTGCGCTCTGCGATTGTCAACACGCCTGGCCAGAGCGGCAATAATGAGCAAAGTTCCCCCTCCTCTAGGCCTATGTCTAGTGGTGGACTTTCAATGACTTAAATCAATTGATCACCATATCGTTGATAATGATGATAAATTGATACATTTCTGATTTTCTGTCACTGATTGGCAAATATTGCTGAAAATTTTGTTTATTCGCAGAAAACACAAAAACCTCATTCCAAGTTTTACCAAGTGTTCTTTTCATCAAAATAAAATAGTAAAACCTGAAGGTTCCACGATCAACAATTCTATTTAATTCTTAATGCAAAAGAAATCCAATATACAGCAGTAATTTAAAAGCCGGTGCCATCTATTGAAGTATATGCAAATATGTATATAAGTATATGCATATAAGCAATATGATACCTGTCATATGAAACAGGCATCATATTGCAAAATCCTCTATTTACAAAATATTTTTACAAAATAAACATACAAATAAAAATACAAAATAAAATAAACGCTAATATAGATCTTGCCGTAAGGTACCGGCAGTGTAGATAAGTATCTCGGTATCGTAAGAGGCGACTGTATCCATCCATGGGCAGCAGTATCCTTATCACGAAGCTCCACTCTGCGATTGCCACCACGCCTGCCCAGGGTGGCAATTAAGGGCGTAAATCCCCCTGTCATGGGGAGGCCTATGTCTAACAGTGGCTGTTATGATAATGATGATGATGTTAGTTCTATCTCTTGCGTTAGTTCGGTAGCAGATGTTAATTTTACTTTGTTTTGCATGGTCAGCTATGCTGAGGTATAGCAATTTGTCTCGAATAGCTAACGGTTTACAGACGAGAATGTTTACTCACAAATCAGAGACTCAAATGTTAACACTAAGACAGTATCACTAATAGTACAGTAAGTTTATACGACCTGTGCGTTATATTATACGTTTATGTATCTAGAATAGAGAATTCATGATCATCACCATGTCAGCCGCAAAACGACCACTGCTGGACATAGGCCCGACCAAGTGATTTCCAATCCGACCGGACCGATCGTGTGTGGCCTGTGTTCAGCGCAATTCTGCGGTTTTAATCAAATCGTCTGTTCCAGAATCTTACGACTCCATCGTTCATCGGTTCTGCGTGCTAAGTGCTCGATAGAATGCGCAGGCATAATTACTATATCTACAATGTATAATAAGTATACTTACCGTATATACTTATTGTGGCATTATTCGCTTAAAAAAAACTCTGTCTCACTTGCGTATACCGTAATTTTTTACAGGATAAAAAGTCTTTATGCTATTTGATACTTTCACTGAGATTTGCATTCACAAACGTACAGAAATAACACAGAAAATCAGCAATATATCTGTAGAAACACTATCAAAACAGATTTTTGAAAGGTTCGTTTACTTGTTCATTACACGTATTGATTAAAATCATTAAATTTATTAAAACCATCGTAATTGTGACAAACTTTTTAATGACTTTAATAAAAAACACTAAACTATCATATCTCAAAAGTCAATGTGCTCGTAGAAAAGTAATTTTAATGATTTACGACCAAAAGACTATTCAGTCTACGACATGTACATTAATCACTAAGTCTAAGTAAGATATCCTCTCAGTTTAACGGGGTTATCGACCCTCGAATTGGACTTTGCAATTTGCTTATGTACAGCTAGAATCTTAGTGTAAAAGATGTGCCACAAATTCTAGCTTATGTGAAGTTTCTTCTTGCTTTTTCCGCACTGTGTAACTGAAAATATATAAGGAAAACCTTTTATGACAGCATATTATTCATATTCAATACAAAAAAAAATAATAAAAACGTGATACAATTTGTCAAAGTTGATAACTGTATAAACATCTTCTCATCCGACATACTCGTACCTCAGTGTCTTCGGCTAATGTATGTTACCAGCGATGCCATATAGCTGTGAAACTAAACTGAATTAGCGAAGTCAAAGTAGCCCTACACGTTATAAAGAGGGCAATGCCCAAGCATGAAACTCGAAAGTTTCATTGCGCAATCGATTAAGGAATGAGGTGATCCGTATTAAAATACACCTAAAGTCCATATATATATGTTACTAGCTGTGCCCGCGACTTCGTCCGCGTGGAATAGATTTTTTGGGTACCACACCTCTTTACCTTAACTTATATAAACTTTGAATGTCATATTTATTAGTATCGAATAAATGGCCTGAAAAATAAGTTTCAAGTTTCTAGGTCTAAAAATAGCGATTCTTCCATACAGCTTTTCACCCCCTTTTTCGACCCTTTACAACCCTTATTTCGAATTAAAAAATAAGCTATGTCTTTTCTCAAGGTCTAAAGATTGTCTGTGCCAAATTTCATTATATTTATTAAAGGGGTTTAAGCGTAACAGACAGACAGACAGACAGAGTTACTTTCACATTTATAATATTAGTAAGGATTCTGCGTGGTAGTCCATATACCACGCAGAATTGATGTGTAAGGTTCTGAAATGGAGACCACCACGTTCACCCCCGAGGTGCATAAACTATCTAACAAAAACAACAGGACCACACTGGTACTGCGGGTACAACTGATCTGTTGTACTTATGTCGAATATAAGATAGCAGTATCAGCACAGCAAGAGAAACGTACGAGGTTAGGACAGCGGTACCGAAACTGACATATGTCAGTCCGGTAATACACCTACCAGCGCAAATCTACGCACTCCGGTTGTCGACCTTGGTTGCTAGTGAGGCAAGCACCTCTAATGATTGATTCTATTGAAAATCTCTTGTAAAAGCGCATGATCAATAGTGGACGTAGTCGATATGATGAAACGTTTTAAAGGCATGTTTCTCCGTATATTCATGCTGAAATGGCATCTTTAGTTACTGTTTACCACGTGCCACCAAATCCAAGTGTAGCATGGCAAGGGTTGCAATATACTCTCAAGTCAACGGCTGGCTTGACATGCTTGGAACATACGAAGGGTAAAGAGTATTCTTTAACGGTTACTATATAATTATCATCGTCATAGCAACAGCGGAACGTCTACTACTGGAAATTAGCCTCGGCGAAAAAAGGCATAAGTAGGCATGCGTGGTGGCAGAGCGTTGTTAGGCCACGGGAAGGCTGCTGCCCACCCCCGCCGAGTTTATTTTAGGCGAAAGTGTTTCGGCTGGACATGCTGCCATTTTTGCATTTTTGCATGAACCTATTGCTGTACTACTCCGACATCAATTCTAGCGCTAACGGAGGGCACCATGCAGTTAGTCTATATATAGTGTCAAGTAGTTTTGTATAACAATCAAAACATTCCGCCCGCGACTACGTTCTCGTTGATCTCATTTTACATTGCATCGATTAATTAATGATCAATACAGACGCGGTTCCCTAAAATTATTCTCATGATGTAGACCTCATACAAATTTCGTCTGCATTCGTACCTCACTCTCACCTATTTCTACCGGTAAAAAGCAGTGTTCGGATTGCTGTATTCCGGTCTGAAGGGGGAGAGAGGCGGTGAACTTACTGGGTTATGTGGCATAATATCCTCAAGTCACATGGTTAGCAACGGGTTATGATATCTTTGTAATATTACAAGCGCCTATAGGCTGAGGTGACGCCTACTATTGCGGACTGTATCCTTGTTGGTGTTTCTAGTATAATAAAAAAAACCAAGTTTACCAAAATTAGTTTCACGGGATAAACAGTGAAAGGTTAATAGGAATTTTGTATAAAATGCATAAAATTATGTGAAAACGTTAATTTTTATTACTAGTCGTTTCTAAAATTGAGAATAAATTACCTACAGCAAACTAATACTTAACATTATACCAGGGGTAGCATTCAGTGACACCACTAAGTACTTACGCATAAAATACAGCCATAATTCTCACTCTTAAATACTAAATAATAAAGTACGAAACCTGGCTCTGGAAAATAAACGTTGTAAAAAGCCATTTAGGAACTTGTTGCTAATGGCCAGTGACACGCGGTGGTAATGCGCCTCAAAAATTAAACCCAGCAGGTGCTTCCACGGCAAACGAACCTACTTTCGACAGCTGATGACGTTTTAATTTTTAAAATCCACGGCAATTAATCAAGGAGTTGAACTTTTAAATTCGCAGCGGCCCTTTACTTCGGTGATAGCAGATTTTTGTGTTTGTATTGCCTACATGTTAAGACGATACTCTACAATATAAGTCAAGTCAAGTTATACAGATACGTGTTTCGAAGTGTGGATGGATGTACCAACTGTTAATATAGAAATACTATAAAATCGATCGTTTCTTTAGGAGTGATTCTGTATGTGATATAGTGAACTAAATTCGTTTAAAGACGCCTCCAGTAAATTTAATGACACCGTAGAGTCAGACTGCTATTCGGCTCGATGTATTGCATCAATATTCACAAACGATTATTGTGTTAAAGTTACTAATAATTACATAAAAACTTTTACATCCCTTGATACTCTTTTCTTGTCTATGACGATGACAGTAACAACAAAACGTATTTATGTAGGTATTACCGATTTTAAATACATCACATAATATCGTAATACTGCGGTAAACGAGATATTTCCTCCTTTTTGCATAACCTACAGCTAAACTAAACTAAAACACTTAATTCAATTTGAAATTTATTCAATTTAACATATTTCACACCTGCGCAACACATTCCCACATCCAACAAATGTTGCATGAATTATAAATGAGCAAATTAATTACATCAATCCCGTACCGTTATATTTTAGAAATGCAATTTTGTATCGTTCGCGTTTCGGCTAAATTAACACTAATATGACCGCTTTGTGCTTTAGTTTAATTAAGCGTAACGCATTTATTTTAATCTGTAACATTGTAACACAATAGAAGTAACCGCAATGATGCTATGAAACTAGTTTTTTTACTAAGTTAAATTATACGATCATAGGTTTTTATGTTTCCCACACATGTTTGCCGTAAAGAGAGATTTGCTTTTAATTAATATATCCTGACACAGTTGATGCATCAGATCATACCATTGCGCGGTTTCCATTCATCTACACTTAGTGGCTCTTCGGTTCCGCGTGCTATATAGTACACATGGCTACGGCAACTGACTAATCCGCCGATGTCAATGTCGATAACTTTGCTTAATCTACGAATCTCCTCATTCTTAATCAATCACGCAAAAAGACTTCGAACATTTCCCTCTAAATGGCTAAAGATTATAGTTTCAGCTAGATAATAAGGCCAGTTATTCCATCATTATGAGATATTTAAAACACTAATCATTAAAAACCATATTTCAGTAACAGCTAAGAGCGCTATTGGAGACAAAAGAGTTAATTAGTTTCTGCACCGAAAGTAGAAAATAAGTTTTGGTTAGGTCTCGGTGTTTGTGGTATTTACGTTGTTTCTGGTTTTCTAAAACAAGGAAAGAAGTCTAGGTTAACCAACGTTCAATCAGAGGTCGTATATGAAGAGATTCATGAATAATATTATAAAACATTTACGCGATGTCTATTCCGAATAAGATTCTTTTACCAGCTTTATAAAGCGGTTTAAAAAATAGTTTTATTATCAGATATATATATATATATATGTTGAGTAGTCAAGAAAAGCAATGGAATCTATAGACTTTTTATATATTCTAGCCGGAAATGGGCATTGAGCGCATGTATATATGCATAAAAATTGGGAGCAAACCAATGTTTTGAAAACTAACAGCAAAAAAGTTTTCATGCAAATTATACATAACTACATATACATAGCTATATATATGTATATGTGCTTTCATTCATTTGTTTTGTTTTATTATTCAGGCTGGGGATCATCTTAATTTCAATCGAATGACCTGCTCTTTATTATATTATATTGTTACAATATGCAGCCTAAAGCTACAACAATTTGGTAAGCTTTTGTTAGAGGTTCATTACAGCCAAAATGTGCAGTCGAAACTAATTAAACAGATACAGACAATTAGTCCAATGCAATATTGGTACGTGTCACGCGACATAAAATCTAACTATTAAATTGTGGATGTGCTATGGCCTCACCACAGTACAAACAACGTGAGTAGAACATATACGAGTATGAAAATATAATGTTTATCTGCAACATCAGCAGCAGATGTACGTATTTATTTCTGTTATGGTATCTATACTTTACCAAATCTTCAATCTTGTTTTTTAAGATATATAGATATATTGTGTTGCTATGGAAAGAAGAAACTTCTTATTTACCACCACCTGAGATAGCTAATTAAATGCGTTTCAGAAAGAAAAACGTATATGCAAGGAGTGTTGAGTCAACCTGTGCAAGATAGAAGAGGCCTTAGTTGGTATGATTTATTTCCAAGCTCTATCAATTGTTGTCACATAGAAACAATTTTAAATTCTGTTTGCATACTTGACGCATTCAGATAAACAAACGGAATATTAAATATTTCCTTATAATTTTTTTGTAATTGACATATATTATTAAACTAATTTAAAGCATTAAAATAAACCTAAAATGATTTTTGTCTCTTTCTGAAGGCAAGGAATAATTCAAACTTATCTTTAAACCGTATTAGTCCGTAATAAATGCAGTTTCTAATACCCACTTACGAACTTACATACTTCTTCCCTTAAAATATAAATGAAGTTTCAGTAAATTTTTCTTCCACCAGGTAGCGCCACTAGCTAAATAAGATACCTGCATTTGAAACTGTGACGTATGATAGGTATGTTAAAAATGCATAAAAATGATGTAGTTTGCCAGAAAAAAATTTGTGAACTTAAAACTATTTTGACAATGCAGAATTGCGTATTATGTAAATATAATAATGATACATACTGCTAATATTTATTTTGCTTTAAACTCGACACAAAAAACATCATCTCTTATTCGCGTATACTATGGACATTGGACGCAACAAACGGATTTTGCGTCAATGCAGCAGAGGTTTGTGCCAAATCGAGTCAACTTTTTATATTTGAAAGCTATTTGTTTTGGGCACATTGTATGAAATTTTATGTTCGTCTTTTTCTCTGAGAACTATTGTTTCTTGATAACGTTACTTTAATGTGAAATGCACGTAAAGACAATAAGAAAAATAAACAGCCGGAATGTAGGGGAGCAATAAGAAAGTTTGACAATTTTTGATAATTCATCCCCTAAAGGGGATTTCCCGTGTGGTACCAGCAGAGTGGAATAGTACCTCTCTTTGAAGTATATGTCGTAAGAGGCAACTAAGGTACCAGAATCGATAGTTGGCGGTATAGCCATCTGTAAGTGTAGTTCAAAATTACAGGGCGGGGATTCGATTATTCATTTATTTCCTTTTTTATTTGAAACATAAGAAACAAATGACTCATAAGCGTCGATACCTTCCTACTACTACTTGTTAATGGAAACTTTATCACTACAAAATTTTCCAGTCGGGAATCGATAGAGGTACGGGAACTGACAGATGGCGACATCATCTTAACAGCCGTAGAACGTCTACTACTGCTATCTTTGGCGCCTCCCAAGAAAAGAGAATTGCCGCGCTTTGCCATACGTAGTACTGTCACCGAGCGTAGCTTTACTACGTGAATACTTCTGCCTAACCCCACCCTGTTGAATTTATACTACGCTGTTTCACGTGAATATACCGCTATCTGTCGGTTATTGTAACTCAGTCGCCTCTTACGACATCTGGTACAGAGGGAGGTACTACTTTACTTCGCCGGTACAAAACAGGATACAAAAAAGGATACAAAACAAAGCAGGACCACCAGCAGCATCCGTGTTGTGAAGCTACGCGCTGCAATTGCCAACGCGCATAAAATCTGTTAAGTCTCACATAGGATTTTCACTGTTAGACATGTGTTTCCCCTATGTCCAACAAATAACACCCTTAGGCTGATATAATGAACATTATGTTTAACATCTAGGTATCAAAATAATAATTTTATTTGTACTATAAAAAGAGATCCAACTAAGGCGCCATGCCATATCTGACTGTCTAGCGTCGTCTGCTTCTTATTTTTTATTAAAAATATTCAGATAAAATATTTTACTCATATAAATATCTGATAATGTTACCTTTTTTGGTGTTAGATGTTTTGCAATTGGCCTTCTAGTTTCTTAGTTTAGCTTTAGGAAATATTTTTGGTAAATATAATATAGTATGATATAATATGCTACTCCAAATATATTTAGCTCTATATTACTGAAACAATTTCCAAGTTTGGTACATATACATAGCAGATTTATATATATATATATATATATATATATATATATATATATATATATATATATATATATGGAAGTTGTGAAACAGGCATATGTATCACTTTTAAATAATAATACAAAAATTAATTAAAATTAAATTAAATTAACATCAAAAGTTAACTTTAGGCCCAATATATAATTTCACCTGGTCTACAAACTACTTAGTATAATATCACTATATATTTGCTTGCATACATAAAAAACAGGTTAATTTCAAATAATTCATGAAATGTTTTTACGAATACAATTAAATTGTTTATTCCTTTTTTCACAACATTTTCCATTGATACTCGTTTTGGTCGCAGCATGATGTAATATAGCCTTTCTTAATCAATGAACTATCAATTATTTCAATGCACACAATAATATTATTTAAATTTTGACCAGTAGTGCCTAAAATTAGCGTGTTCAACCAACCAAATAAACAAATAGACTCCTCAACTTTATAATATTATATAGAAGTATAACTAACTATAGATTCGGATAAAAATGTTTGATTATATTTTATCGGTTTTTCCAATTGATCTTTAACCCTGGACTGATTGTCACAATACTTCACAAATCAAAAATTCATTTACTTACGTTATTTAGGTTATTTCAAACTTAGGATAAGAGGTTTCCGGATTAAAAATGTTTATTTTCTCAAATACATCACTTACATAAGAACATAAATAATGCATAATTTTAAATTACATGCTTAGCTAATCGCTTTATGAAAACTTCGAAGGAGTAATATTTTCAAGTCCGATGGTATCGTGTTGAGAAGGTGGTTAAACACCAAGAATTTGTAAACAAAATAGATTTACAATCAACGTCTACATGTAGTTAACAATATATGATAGAGCTATAAATTCTTAACTAACCGAATTATTGATATTCGTTACAATTTTCTAGATTCTACTAATCCTACAGTTTTCAAATATGCGGATAAAAAACCACTGATGAAATCGTATGACGTAGGAGCTACTACGACCGTAGCACTAGCAGCGTAGGCGTGTCGTAGAATGGCGTTGTGTCAATCAACATTGCTCGATTAAAAAAATATTTACAATATTACACACACATACCACGTAAAAATATAACTTTTTTTAAAGTTTACTTAGCAACTTTATACTGCTAGGGCAGTAGAACCTTCTCAAAACAAAATTATACTCATAAAAAACTTATGTCTTTATTTATAAAATTTCTTGTAGAGTCCAAGGGACCAACAGCAATTCTGGTAGTTGTAACAACAGTTCTTACCTGAAAAATAGAGGACCCGGGCGGGTAAGGACGCGACACGAACCTTTCTATTAAAATTCTGCAAATAACAGAAGGGACGAAGGTGTGACTGGTTGTTTACCTGTTGTCCCGTTTAGGGAACGCAATAGAATCCCAGTTATTTTCATTATTCACCTACTTCATTGTACTATTTAAATAGAAAATTAAATTGATACATGCCCAGATTATAGTTTAGCTGTATGGTGTTTATTGAGGACGGGATATTAGTAAAATAAATAAAAAAAACTTATTTGTATCGAATCCAGCCAAGCTTTTAAGGAGTATTTTTCTAAGGTCAGTGTCTAAGCAATTTTCGGGGTTGAACAGGTTGAATATATACGCATTGCTTCCTTATGTCACTTGTTTACTAAAGATCTCTGCGATAACACGTTTTCCTAAAAGCTACTATCACGCTTAATATTACATGCTCTTCCTTGCCATTCTTCAAGGTAAACAAAAAAACAAGATTCTGTTCGGTAGATATTCCCAAACGATGACTACGTGATAATGGAACAAAGCTGATCGCTAAGAACTGCACCAATTAAGTAAAACTAAATGCAAATCCATTAGCAAGAGTCCCAACAAAAGGACATTTTATAGAAATTATTCCACAAATCGACAGAATCCATTTATAACAACCCGGTCTTGAGATATAGCAAAAATTGCATTTAGGGTTTTTGCACACTGCGCCTTTATGGAACGATGTAATGATAGAAACGTTGAACGCGTGACTCTATCGCCGAAACCATGCAATAAAGTGGCGATTGTGTTCATGAGACACGCTAGACATGATTGTAGTCGCGCTAGTGACGACGCGACGTGTTCTCACAGTTAAAATTATCGATCTTCTGCTAAATATGTATAATACATACATATGTTCACATTGCACGAATCGATGATTCAAAAACAACCTTTGAATCATTAACACGTGCAATGCAAAAAACATATACCTAAAACCAAGGTGACATTTATACGATTTTAACAGACTTAATTACGACTTTGTAGAGATTATAAGATAACTAAAAGGAGTGTAAATATAGTAACAGAATACGGAGCTGGTCACTCGTTCTGAGAATTAAATTTGAGTTATTGTTTACGGCAGCACTAATAAAATATACGTAGTTTTAAGTGAATGTTCCTGTTTAAATGATTTATTTCCAAAAGCATCTTTCGTATACGCATATCTTTATTATATCTTCTTTTTTTTTCATATCTTTTAAGCATCGCTGCTCGATACGATTATGTAAAACATATCAAATTCGGTATATATTTGTGTACACGTCTAAGCATTTGTGCCGACACAATCGACTCGAGGATCAATACTGTTTACGCGTGCAAACAACTTGCCGACTGCATTGTATATACAGCCGAACTGTGTGTCGTAGACTCTTCTAAAAACCGTGTGCATAGGGCCTTATGGAACAAATAAAAAGCCACCAAGCCTCTATCATGGCGACGAAGTTCAGCTTTTATATCAACCAAGAGAATAACCATTAAGCATTTCCTTTAGGTCCGCGCGTGCAATAAATGAATGAAAAACTCCACTTTATCCAACTTGGTAGATACAATTGATAACTTGCCCGAAGCGAACTTTTTGCTTCCACTCCATTATTGATGTCGGTAAGTCTGAGTCGAGGATATCTCTAACCTCTACGAATTTTCGCTTTATAATTTATAAATTGCACTTTTCTTTATGGTATTTTTATAGTTAGAGCGTCTGTAGCGGAGCAAGTTTTGTTATTGCTTTTTAAACTTTAATAACTTAACAATTGATCTATATATTGAATAAACACTTGGTAGTTACCGTCTAACTCAGAATAAAGATCTAATAAACCCTATGAGGACGGCCGTGCTCAATGGATCGAGGACGATCTGATAGTCTTTAGGGCCAAATACAGAGACAATCTAAAAACTCCAAATTAAAAATAGTAATTGGTTAAAATAAGAAACTACGAAGGTTCCGGAGCCTACAGATTTACATAAGGTAGACCTCATACACAGGTCATCTGCATTGGTACCTCACCTCACCTTTTTCTACCGCCAAATAGCAGTGTTTGCATTGTTGTGTTCCAGTTTTAAGGTTTAAAGAGGCAGTGAAAATACTGGGTAATGTGACATAATATATTCACATCATAAAGATGACAACGCATTAGTCGTACTTTTGTGATAAAACGAGCGTCTACAGGCTGCAGTGACGCTTGTTTACGCAATACTTGTTTGTCAATTGTAAAAAAAAAATTACAATTACTATAGCCAATCCAGTCAAACTATTGTCTCTCACATTCAGAATGATCCATTACGCATGAAATGACTACCGGTGCCAATTAGACACAAACATGTCAACCTGCACTTGATTACATGTATCCGAGCGACGAAGAAGGAAGTAATTCCAGTTCCCTGTATGAAAACTCTTCGTTTCAATTAAAAACGAGACAGACCAGTTGCCGGTCCGTTGGTCAACTTTTATTAGTTCCTAGGCAGTAATCGAGTGCGCGATGTATCGCCGAGTCCGGGTAACTCTTAATTGTTTGATGTGAAAGTGCG
Source organism: Heortia vitessoides (assembly GCA_020976665.1). Taxonomy (NCBI): domain Eukaryota; kingdom Metazoa; phylum Arthropoda; class Insecta; order Lepidoptera; family Crambidae; genus Heortia; species Heortia vitessoides. Next base: position 6,937,965 of record JACJUM010005602.1, read on the forward strand.
ACCATCTCTGTACTTTACCGTCTTTAAACTTTCTAATAACGTTCCTAGTTCCAAAAGAATTTAGGTAGTCTGTTCCGCATTTTTCACTCTATTTAATTAAGGAACTTAGTATACGTAACTTTAATATATATATTAATAATATATAAAGTATTTGACATCTAAAATTGTTAAATTCGCCTTCTCCATTTTATCAAATTAAGGGTTTTGCTATGGTCCTGCATAAATTAAAGACACTAACTTTCACTTGGACTTTGTAGTCGTGACCATAAAGAAGAATCAGTTATCTTTCTTCGACATATTGTAACTAGCGATAGTAAATAAACTATATTTTTATTTGTGGTAAGTAAGAAAGGGCGATATATTTAGTTTTTTATGAGTTTTATAATATATCCGAAAATGTCTAGATATTTATTGATTTTCTCAAAATAACACACCGTCTACTAAAACCAAGTTCACGACGAAACATGCTTCATTAAAATCTTCATTTGACCCATCCCTCTTAAACAATATCCGAAATTAGGTAAGCGCGTTCCAAATACCCACTCACGCGTTATCTAATAACATAAAAGCCCGTAGACAGAATACGCAATTACGCCAACAAAAGACCGCGGAGGAATACACTAGAAAAAACCGCTCTCAGAATAAAAGCAAACAAAAAAACAACGCAAATGTACAAAAATGGGTCATCGAATGAAGTATTGCACGCGTCCGGCGTAACTTGATCCCGGGAAATTCGCTGAGTACGTTGTGTTAGTTCGAGAGGTAGCGTGGCAAGAGGGTCGAGGGTTCTGGTCCTGTTGAGGGTAGGTTGCATGGGACATCCACGACACGATTCGCACGACCAGCGCCCTCTACAATCGGAGCAATTGTTTTCTTTGTGTTCGGGCGCCGACTACGAGAGCGTTGGGTTTTTAACTTGAAATTCTGTCAGTAACATTCGTTCTTCAAAAATGCATATCACCTTATACGATATTCTATTCATGTAGAACAATCAGAAATGCTTTTGATCGAAGTTATAAAGCTTACTCGGCTTACAATATCTCTACCAAAGTATTATAGATATTATTGGACCTAAGTATTATTGAAATAAAAATATATGTTTAGCATTATTACACCAACTAATTATATTCAAATTATTAGTATTAATGGCTTTTAAATGGATAATTTAACAGGACTAACTAACTAACTCGACAAACGTTGTCCTGTCTTAATATATATGTTTACTATGAAAATAATATTACGACTATAAACTGTTATATAAACAAACCTTTCTTTTAAATTTGATCAAACTATACACAGTAAGCAATAATTGATTAAAATCGATTCAAAGTTTCGTGCAACAAACACGGGGAAAAGTAATTTCACTGGATAAAAGCATCCCCAAAAAGGAGGGATATGCCCATAATTGCCACGCTGGGCAAGCGTGTTGGCAATCACAGGGCGTAGCTACACGGTTTCGGATGGATATACCGCCATCTTAGGCGACTAATGTAACCTACCGACACCTGGTTTCAAGAGAGGTACTATTCTACTCTGCCGGTACCCTACGGCGTTGTTGTGATTGTGGTATCATAATTTGTAAATAATATTGTATAACATTAGAAGGCGTTCACATATAAAGCATACTACATAAAATTAGCCCAAAATTAAAACAAAAATAAAATCCTTCAAAAACTGATTACATTCGCTCACAGACATTTGCGCTGACCCGGCACTGACCTTTATATTTGAGCTTTTTTATTTTCGGACGAACCTATTGCTGGACTACTCAGACGTCAATTCCAGCGCCACTGAAAAAAGAGGGCGGGGCCTCTCATAGATGAGAGGTCCGATGCCCGTTTCCATCCTGCGTACCCCGCGGTCGCGCCCGCAAAGCTCGCGAGATCGGAGCGGAACCGAAGGCGATCGCCCGAGGGCACCTCTAGAGGCTCGACCTAGGCTCGAGCTGCAATCGTTGCGTGTGAATTTAATTATGAAAATTCAGCAAAAGAGGACGACCAGAGTGAGCCCGACAGCTCTAGGGCTGTCGGTTATCGCTCGTGGGGGCAGGGACTGCACGCGTTCGCCGGCGAACGCGGTGTACTGCTCTGTTATACGAAAGCATGTGGAGCATGTGAAGCATGTGTTAATGATCGGATTGTGCCAGTGAGAGGGCGGCAAAGGGCTGCAATTTTTGCGGTTATCCTATCGAGAGGATCGTCTAAGACGTGACGCGGTCTACGATGTCGGACGTGGGTATTTGAGCTAAACTGATTTCAATGGATGTATCGGCATCTGTTTTCTCCGGTTGCTGCCTCAGTTGCCTCTGACGAAACCTATTCCTATACTAGGTGGTAATTTCTTACTTGGAGTAGAAATCTGCACACGGCTGACCTTCTCCACCTATATTGTTGCAAATAATTTAATATAATGGAATTCATCAGTCGCACTGTATACAAAATAATAATTAATTATTATGCCATGAAAGTTTTACACATTCAAAATACAGCCGGCCTCTTTGTTGAGACGTATTAACTTTTTCCAAATACGTGTCTTGACATCTGCAGGACCAAGTCAGTTTGACAAAATGGCAGCGTGAACAAAATCAGACAAAAAATACACGAAAAAAATAATGTGGTTAATTTAATTATAATGTACAGGACCAAATCAAATTAAAATTACATTGTGCTATGCCTGGGCCGGGTGTGAGGGCAAACGAAAATGTACTCGGCGAAATGTCGACTGAACCTGCGGCAGTGCAAAGCGGCGTGGAGCCGAGGACTGAAAGAAAATTGACTGTGCTTGAGACCCATGGCTACGTTCTCGGCAGGACTATAGGATCGGGTTCTTACGCCACTGTAAAGGTATAATGAAATTATCTGAGGAATAGTATTATATGAAGGAAAATAGTTTTTAAGATATGGCGTGAGATAGGGATTAGGAAACAGGAACAACATATTATTATTTTTATAAAAATATGACTAACTTCGGAATGGAAAAATTATGTGCATGCGTAATTATATTATGCCAATGCCATTATACCATTAATTCCAGTCTTAATAACTTGTCTATAAAACCTGAGCCTGCGGAAGACTTTAACTTTTCACATATCCAACCCTGTCGTGGAGTAGGGCAGAGTAGAAGAATATCTCACCGTCGTTCCAGGTGTCGTAATAGGTGATCGAGGTACTCAAACCTACAGACGACGGTATATCTATTCAAAATAGCGTCGCTTAAATGCTACAGGCGATTGCCACACCACCTGCCCAGCGTAGCAATTATGGGCGAAATTCTCCTTTTATTGCGGAGCATTAAATGTTCTACGGTTGCTATGATGAACATTAGTTAAAGTGACTAAAACTGACGCGATCATCTTTACCTTCACAAAAAAATCGTGTCCTTATCCAGGTTGCATCCAGCGATCGCCATAGCTGTCAAGTTGCAATAAAAATAATAAGCAAATTCCAAGCACCCGGCGATTATTTGAAAAAGTTCTTACCAAGAGAAATAGAAGTGGTCAAGGGGCTGAAACACGAAAATCTGATACGATTCCTGCAAGCTATCGAAACAACGCACAGGTTAATTTCAATATTAATTTTAGCTACTTTAGCTCCAAAAGCAAACTAAATATAAAATTGAACCAAATGCACATGAAAGTATATACGGAAAGTACGAGTTGAACTTAAGACTTAATTTATTTATATAATTAAAAAATCTACCCGGTTATTATTGAAAATATTAAATGCCTACAATACATATTCAATATTATGTATGATTAGATACATTTGCTGATTTTCATAAGTTAGTGATAATCAGAATTAACATTTATCATACTATACTACAAACAAACAAACAATTTAGAAAATGTTTACCTTTCTCTCTGTTTATCCTGACTAATCTCTATAAAGACTGAATTGTTTTTAACAGAGATAGCATTTGTACAAGGAGTAACTTGGACTACTTTTAACCTATTAGAGGAAATAGCGTAAAAAAACAATCAGATTCGAGTAGTTATATAGAATCTATAGTCAATTGTATTTTTTATTGTTTTTTACGTCTCGGATTTGTTTTATCCTGGATGGCAAGTGAGCTCGAAATGAACCAAAGAGTTTTTTTTATTTAGCCTAATAAACGATTGTAGGGTATTTTTTGCATAAACTTACTTTTGATATTATCTCACAATAATTTTCTTTTAGTGCCGACAGAATTAAAAGTATGTCTTAGGATTTTCTAGAAAATAGCATGGCTATTAGGCAATCAAAGGCTCTTCAAGCTAATCTTAAAAAAAAACATTAGCCTGACCGACCTTGTCTAGCCTGTGTACTTTTTTAACATTAACCGTCGAATATCTTTAGATGAATGAGTGGCCAGTGCCAAAAGCTCCAGATTAATACTCTATTGATATCTTAAGATGATAAAATCGAATGGATACTCGTAATGAAATTTTAAAAGCAAAGACAGGCTTTTGCCAAATTCAACTTTAATGTGGGAAAAACTTAAATAGTTTTCATAATAGTGTCTTAAAATTCCTAGAAAATACTCATTATTTTAAAGCTATTTAAAATTAAGTTAATTATTTTTCTAAACATCTCTTAAAAAGGGATGAAATGGTGGCTATAGGCCTTAATCTTTTATTTTTAAGGCTTAACAATATACTGAGACTGAATTTTATATTATATTCACAGACCACTGACTTTAGATGGGAAAATAGGGGTTCCAAGTTTATGTTAAAGTTTATCAGTTTAAGTGGCATCGATTTGAAAATTATAGCTAATCTCCGAAACGATTAGTTAAATTTTCAATTATTGGTGTGGATTGGGTCAAGATGAGTGTATGGAAAAATATTTTACCAATGAACGGAACTAAAACTTCCACCGGAACAGTATAAAATTTAACCATAATATTATGGGTTGCTATTTAGTTATATATACTTGTCTCAACAAAGTTACATTCCTTTGAAAGTCTTATTTATAGTCTAGTAGCCTTCTGCCCGCTACCAGCTGTCGTACACATGTAGGTACATTACTTTAAATCTCTACCCGCGGGATCTAAAGTAGCCTATGGTCTTTACCTAGAGTTCAAGCTATAGTACGTGTTAACTTTCAAGAGTCGTGAACATATTATATACAGACAGACATCCTTTTGTATTGATATTATTAGTATAGACTAGCTATCCCACTGCCGTGGAGTACCAGCAAAGTAGAATAGTACCTCCTCTAAGTACCAGGTGTCGTAAGAGGTGACTGAAGTACCAGTACAGACAGATGGCGGTATATCCACCCGAAATAGCGTAACTGCACAGGGGGCGGGGATGGGCGGCAGCATCCCCGTTGTGAAAGTTGCGCTCTGCGATTGCCAACACGCTTGCCCTGCGCGGCATTTATGGGCAAAATTCCCCCTGTCTTAGGGAGACTCGTGTCCAACAGTGGACAACGATAATCCACCATATAATGGTTGATATGATGATCCCACTGCAACATGGCCTTATGAAATTTCCACTTAAACTTACATACCAATAAAAAGTATCTTTGCAGTAATTGTTTTCGGGAATTCATAATGTACCATTTACATTTATTATTCCTTTTGGTAGTTCTTCAAACAATGTGGGATAAAGTGACATTTTTTGACTTGAGACTCTTGACGAGTTAAATGCTTATGTACTAAAGTAAATTAATTTTTATGTTAGGTTTCATAACTGTATCTCTTTGAAGTCTCAATGAAAACAAATGTAAATTTAGTCTTGGCTGATCGTATTTAGAGTTTATATCGTGATGGAGTATGCGGAAAACGGCAGCCTACTGGACATTATTCGCAAGGATCAGCATATTGACGAACAGCGAGGTCGCTGCTGGTTTAGGCAGTTGGTGGAGGCCGTCGAGTACTGCCATGAGCGAGGAGTTGTACATCGGTGAGTCCGATTAAAAATTATAACACTTTTTATATATGGGAAAATCAAAACTCGTTGAGAAGACAGCTTCAAACAATAGTGTTTGTAGTGTCTTACGGACACTACGGCTAGGTGGTACGTTAATTGTTGAAGAAGCCAACCGGTGTACCTACTGACCCAGGAAAAAAGTTATCACGACGACCCCATCATGGAGAAATGGTAAGTTATCTGTAGCGTAGCGTTCGTAAGACTTAACAACTCACGTATAGGTGAATACGGAATACAGTGGAGGTATAATCGAGGCGTCGTGTAACTGGGGATCTGGCATGTAACGCACCCAAGAACGAAACTGTGCTCAGGGCAATTTTTTATGGTCAAGGTAAAATCATTTATGCGTAGATAAACAAGTAGTCACGGAGGCAGGCGTGTTTCTGTTCTCTTAAAAAACCCTATATATCCCTTAAATATCCCTTTTGCCGTGCCGATAACAAATAGATCAAATAGATATAAAGTTGATTCGAGATAATTAATTAATAAAAAAAAGGAAAATCAAGCCCCGATTCACAGCTACTACTAAACTTTTAAGTGCTAGTCTAAATAGCGTGAGTTTCGAGCGATATCTAAATTCTATTTAGACGTTGGCTAATCCTAAATGGACGATTCCAGATTTTTTAATAACCCTATTTTACGTTACCGGTGACGGAACTAGCTTACTCATTGTTATGGTTCCTTAAACCCAAATGTCTACATAAGTAATTTAGTTCGGTTCTTTACAATCGTAGCTTTGATAAGGTTAACCAATTATCATTAATTTCTTCCCTAGCGATATCAAATGTGAAAACCTGCTAATGGACCACGGCCTAAACATAAAGTTATCTGACTTCGGCTTCGCAAGAGGGCACATGAAGCCCGAGAATGGAGTATACGCACTTAGTGAGACCTTCTGTGGCAGCTACGCGTATGCCTCCCCGGAAATTCTGAAGGGAGTACCATACAGACCTCAAGACTCTGATGTTTGGAGCATGGGAGTAGTTCTCTACGCTATAGTCTACGGCCGTTTGCCATTTGATGATACCAACTACACTCATTTGCTAAAGGTACCTGAGGCATTTGTCTAGCAAAGCTTATTAAGTTAACGCTAAATTACCAAAGTAATGATACAATAAGATACATACATACATACATCACGCCTATGTTCCATCGGACTAGGCAAAGACTATGAATCTCCACTTGCGATCTTGGCATACATCTCTCGCTTCCCTTACTCGCTTTAGTCCTTTCACACTTGGATTTTGTTTATTCTTGGTACTTCTGACCTGGCCCTTCTTTAATACATCTACCTGGTTAAGATATGTCCGCCTAAGTCGTCCTATACCAACTCTTCCATTCACTTTCGCTCTATATATTTGTGCAGACATTTTACTTTCACCCATTCTTTCTACATGTCCAAAGCATCTCATGATTTCTTTCTCTATTGTTGTTACAACATCATCTTTTACAACACATCTCTTATCACACCATTTTTAATATATCGCTCAAACTCACACCATACATATTTCGAAGTGCTCTGATTTCAACATTACTTATTCAACTAGCGTGCTTCTTCTGCAATACCCTTTAATAACAATAACATTCACTACCAATCGTGCTCTTTTTGACACATTTTGGCTGCCCATAAAAGCATGTAGGGCTCCATTGACACTATTTCCAGCTTTACTCTCTGTTCAATATTTTCTTCATACTTCCGGAATATTGTAAAATCGATCTTCAGCTGACGATGGTTACAATATTATGCTACTTGATCATCATTGTAAAGAACACATTTGATGAGTATCCCATTCATGCTAAATCCACATTTATTGGCTTTAAAATCCGACAGACAGTTCTCTATAAATAAGTTGAATAACCAAGGCGATTCTACACATCTATGTCACCTCTATGGATGTCAAGCCATTCAGTGTAGGCACCGTTTATTCTAACGCAAGCAGCACAATACTTGAAAAGAAATTGGAATGCCTTAGTCAGACCGTCAGCTTCACCCCATATACAGACATAATCATCCAAAACTCCTTTCGCACAACCCTATCATAGGCCTAATGATATTACATTTGGTATCTAATAAAATTACTGAATCTTTAATATTAGCCTACATGTTTGCGTCTGTCATAGAATTTCGGTTGCCTCGCGTATAAAGAAAGTACGATTGCGCAAGCATTTATTTTAACGATAGTCAAAATTGTACTTTTTTGGTTCATACTTCATTCTATGTATTTTGCAGCAAGTCCAGAACAAAGTGCCATTCCCCCGAGAACCAAAGGTGTCCGTAGAATGCCGGAAGCTGATTGTCAAGATCCTAGCGCCCCTCAAAGTTCGTGTCAAGATCCCCCAGATTCTTATTGACCCCTGGCTGTGCCCAAACCAGCCGGTGAAAGACGAGGAAGTCGATACCGCGCAGGTAAATTGATAACTGCATTTCTTTAAAGTTGGAGGAAAAATGCAGAATTTTACTTAAAGATAATATTTACTAGAAAAAATAAACTTGTCTCAGGCGTCAGGCAAGAATAGAACCTGCTTCATCTTTCCCTTGCCGTGAGAGCATTAACGTTGTGCTGCTGCGACCTATGTAGACACGTCAAAAAAGAAAACTAGGAAAAAATGACTATTTTCTAGTAAATATTTTCTTTGATAACTGCATTATATTAAGAACGACTTCGGAACTTGTGATATTGTGGGATGTTTAACAACTCGTAGTTATTAAAATTTTGTATACCTTACCTCTTACAGAGCAGAATGACAAGAATAGATGTGAGAGAGTAATTCTGGCTCTAAGCAACAGTACTCGCTTTGCAGTGTTCCGGTTTGAAGGAGGTGTGCAAAAACACTCGGTAATATGACATAATCAGGTCGTACGGTTGGCGATGCGGCGATAGGACTATATATTTTGATATCTGCGTCAGAAATCAGTTCAAATTCAGTTCTTGAAAAGAAACTCAATTATTAGGCTTCAAAATGGCGTTTTCATTATATTAAAAGCCTTTATGTTTGTAGGCTGTTTCTCATCCTCTGAACAAGAGCTGGCATTTATTTCCGACAAACAAAATTATTAAAACCATTACTACTAGATGTACTTACATGAAATTTGTAAAACATTTATTATTTTCTTATATTTTGGTAATTACAGGAAAACGTTGGAGCCAGCCATGCTGAAATCAAAAGTGTGAACATAGGAACTGTGACTTTTGAGAGGAAATTAGAAGAAGTAAACCGACTAGAAATGCATTTGTAAAAATTTATCTTTTCCATAATAAATATTCCACGAAATTAAAAATGTATGTTTTATTATAATACTATCACTTGTAGATAGCAGAAATGTTAAACGTTGAAGCGGCAACGGCAAAAAAATAATTAAGCGTTCGCATTTTTGAATATTTAAACCCACTTAACTGTTTATATTTTAAATACTCAGTTATTGTAGGATACAAATATTTTGCTATCAGGTACCGCGCATTGGATTAAATATAAATAGCATGTATACAGAATAGCACTGAAGTAAACGTTTCTCGTGGGAATAGCACTTTTTATGGAAGAACCAATAAGTTATACTATACTTCAGAAAACTTGCATACAATACGCCTGTGTCCCATCTGGATATGCAGAGACTATGGATCTCCACTTACTATAGATCGGGCTTTGTTTTCTTTACTCGTTTTATTCCTCTCATACACGCTCGTTAATTTTTGGTACATGTGACCTAGCCTTTTCGACCTTCCTGACATTCTTCTTTAACAAGTCTACTACCTGGTCTCGTAAATATGTTCTAAAGTATGTTCTCCTAGGCCGCACCATCTCTTCCATTTACAACTCTGATTTCAGAATATCTCAAAATAAATTTCTTCCCTGATCCGCTTTACCATTCTGGCATGAACAGAGTAACAATCATCTTTCCAAGCTTTCGCATTTTGTAAGACTGTAGGTTATAGTATGAACCTATTATATATTTCTTAAAATTAATAGACACGCATCATTGTCAGTTGGGCGTGGTGAAAACGGTTTTAAAGAGAAGGGACGCGTAACTCAATACATTTTATAATTTTAAATATTAAAATAAGATACGAGCGGTCGCGGCAAATTCGGTAGAAATTACTTCCCAAAAGTCAACATAACGTTTAATATGTACATATAAAATCTTCACTCCTTTTGAACTTAATGCATAAATTGCATATTAAAATAATATAACAAAACGTTTTTTTAGGAGGCCTTAATATAGTGTGTACAATATAACTAAAAAATAAAACTACCGGGAGAGTAGAATAGTAACCTCCCCCTGTACCAGGTGTCGTAAAAAGCGACTAAGGTACCAGAACCGACAGATCGTTCTTTCCATCCGAAACAATGCAACTCAAATGCACAGGGCGAGGATGGGCAGCAGCATCCTCGTCGCGAAAGCTGCGCTCTGCGATTGCCAACACGAAGCGCGGCAATTATGGGCAAAATTCCCCCTTTCTTGGCGAGACCTATGTCCAATAGTGGACTTTCAATGGCAGCTATGATGATGATGATGAATTTAACTAACGGAACCACCTTACAAAAAATCTATAACGATGTCTTCCTGTATACTACATGACATAAAATAAAGTCGCTTTCCGCTGTCTGTCTGTCCCGATGTATAGTTTGCAACTCGCCTTTAAAACTACGCGATTTTTCAATAGATAAGAGTGATATAAGAAGTTAATATAGTCGAGAAACACTGATAATTTTTAAGTTTATTGTGCGACGTCGTAAATATAGGAATGTATATTTTTTTGCAATTACATTGCAAACACACAAACGTGAAGTAATCGGAACGACGAATCAGATTATTGCGTTTAACTGAAATACTAAGTATTGTATAAAAACACATTAAATAAAAATATGTAATAAAAATTAAGACTGCTTTAATATTTAATAAATAGAAAATAATCCACATACACAGACTCGAAAATTTAATGCAATGATGTATTAACCGCTCAATTGAACATTTAACTTGTTTATAGAAAAAATATGACATTTTTCGCGAGAATCGTATCAAAATATGTTTAAACAAAATGTACCCAAACCAGAAGATCAACCTACCTACATAAATCTAACAAATTTTCAGTAAAATTTAGACTCATTGGTCCATATTTAATGACTATTGTCGATTGCAACATTTGGTGTGTACAACACAGGAAGAATGAAAAAAGGTCTCACACGGCTTCTTTTTATTTCTTCCGCTTTTTCTCTTTCGGCGCGCAGAGTGCGTCATCGTCAAGTAAGCTAGCGTTCCTTTCATCTCTCTTCACTTTGACCATCACAAGTATCGAAACGACAAGTAGAACCAGATACATACCGGCGGCAATTAAACAATTTCGTGCGACCTGCATAAAAGAATATGTCATTTGTATATAATACATATATTAATACCTAAAACTCGAGTATTTAGATGTAGATAGGTGTATAAGATATGCTAGCACATACATAAATAGAGTAGAATAGCAACTACCTCTGTAGTTGTAGTAACAGATAACGTTGGTACCGAAACCGACAGATGGCGTTAGGCGTATCCATCCGAAACAGCGTAGCCCAAGGCAGTATTCCTGTCCAATGTATTTTCAATGTATAGCAGCATTCCTGTCGCTAAATAATGGTAAGACAAGTTCTACCATAACTGCCATCATAATTATGGGCAAAACTCTCCAACACTAGCTATATTGTTTTTTCAGATATCATCTCTTTTAGTAAAATTAATAAACTAAAATGAATTTATTTTATTATTGAGTACCTATATCATATTTCGACAAACTGCTCTCGTCGTAACATAAATAAACTTTAAAGAAGAACGTTTGAGAAACTCTTTAAGCTTAGGCACACTACTATTTTGTATAGACATAGACATCTCACCGCAGCAAAATTATTTTTAATGCCTTTTAATAATTCACTTGTGCTATCATATTTGGCGTTCACTTTTACGTCTGATAACATGGGAAATGCTTCTATGTGATAAAAGAAGCTCATAAGACTCTGGAAAAATAGAAAATATAATTACGCACTATGAAAATTTATTCACTAGCAACACTATTTGTGTTCTACTGTATGAACCTCAAGGTTATACTCTCGTACAGGAGGAAATTCGTAAGATCGGCATAATAAAAATAACTTCCCTTTTTCGTAGTAAACCCTTTTTTTTAAACACTCGATACCTGTGCCTGAACTACCCTGTGCCCGAATTCACCTGCGTATACCGCGTTAAATGCGTAACCCGAGTTGCGAGTGCCAAAACCAAACAATAATAGGTATATTAACAGTTGAAATGTTACAAAATCTTTTGTCTAGTTAGAACTACATAGTTTTAAGTGACATTCGATTTGAACATTAGTCAATTATGGTATTAACAAAGGCATACCTACATTAAAAACTAGGAAAAACGCGTTCTATCTAAAAATTAGTTTTAACTGTAACATACATACATATGTACTTAAAAAAAGACGAATTAAGTCAAGAATTTTACAAAGGTCTTTACAAGAGACTGCGTCGAGTATTAAAGAGTACTTACCAATTGAAAGACACCCCATATACTTAGCAGAAGGCAGCAAACAGCAAGCATATACAAATTACTCATGGTGCATAAAGCTTGTAAATTACCACATTAATTTACATTTTGCGTCTGCTTAATATTAGATACAAGAAAAATATTAGTCACAAAAACAATAAGTATTCTATCTAGCTTTAATTTAACTAGATTTCAAAACACAAGCTAGGCACTTGTATTTTTGCCAGCTCATCAGTCTGACAGTTTCACTTATGACTGTTTGAATTGAATTTTTAAAGATTTATTTATAAACTCTTTACATGAACCTTTTTTCTAAAATAAACTGAATTTCAACTGTTTATTGCAACAAGTGCTGCTATAATCTGGCACTTATTTCGATTTTTAACATGGGATAAGGTTTTGATGTGATTATGGTGCCTGTCTACTGTCTATAACACTGGTAAAAAAAGAAACAATTTTTAACATTAATACTTTTATTTTACTTCAAGGAAAATCTAAGCATTTATAGAACCTACAATAATATTATTTACAATATACAGTAACCAATTTGAATCTTTTAAGAACATGATATTTGATTTTTGAATATAGAAGCAATAGGTTTTGATTTCTTAGACCACAAAAAATGTTGCATATGATTCATAAAATCACTTAATCCACCAAAGAATTGGTACATTATAGTTGTATAGTTGTATACACACAACTAATTTCAATGTTGAGATAGATCTTACTTTGTATTTATAGTGCTGTTAACAGTTTTTAATAAAAGAGTGTTCATTTTGTTCCTAACATAAAGCCCAGGTACATATATAAAAGCATTTAAAAATAATCAACTATTGATACATCATTCCAAGTACAAATATGGGGCAGAAACAAAACACTAACCAGATTATTATTTAAAATAGGATCATTCACTTTGCCTTAACATTTTAACATTATCTTTTGATAGGCCCAACATTTTTACAATAAATTAAAATGGAATGGAATTACTCAATAGCAGTAACAACATTTACTTGAAACTCATTCATTTCTATTACATGCTGACCGATGAGCGGTTGTTCATCCAGAACTGGTGACCAGAGATGACAAGGGTAATCACGTATAATAGTGCAGCTATCCAGCAGTTGTATGCATTCTGGAATTATTACAAATCACAATTAGTACATACATATAGTATTTACTCAATTACTAGATAATACAAGTTAGTTTACTTTTGAAATTAAAGTAATTTTTATCTATGACCTGCAATATCATCCACACTTAATGTAGTATTGTGTCCTGCAAATCCTTGAGAACTTTTACAAGATCAAAAGCAGCTTCTCTTGGATTCAATATATCAGTTTACCAGTTGACATGTACATATATGGATTTTATTTTAGTAATTTTAAAATTTCAAAATAATCTTTAAACTTTTAAAGATTATTTTACAATTGCCTACACTTATTTAGTGACCCGATAGTTATTTCAGGGTAATTCTATTACATTCCTTATAGAATGAGATCCTTGCATAATATCTAGCATTATTAAATATCAATTTTAAAGAAATCAAAACATCAAGGACGATCCCGAAAAGAATAATGTAGATGAATCTAGACCTAGTGCAATTAGAACCATTTTTAAATGACTCACCAGAGTGTACCCAGCTTCAACTTCTGCAACAAAACTATCAATGGAGTGTGCGCCACCTTCTTCTAGGGGAAGATCTTCAAGCAACGCCACAGCTCTGAAGTTGTAAAATACGCCCATCAGAGTCTGCAAATCACGAGATTTTATAGAAGACACAAGATCAAGTTTAGTACTATGGTAATACCTAAATTTCGACAAATACTTACTAGCTGTATGATACCCCACACGCTCAATACAAGCCCGCATAGCGACAGTTTAGGTCCACACAATTTGAAAACCATTTTGGGCTTTATTTATTAAAAATGTGGACCCAAAAATATCAAGTATTATCGACTACTAGCTGTCAACTCGTGTCAAAAAAAATGAACTCACATGATCAATCCTTGTCTATAGTTCTATTCTCGATGGAAGAAATAATGTTCGAAAACGATAAAAGACAGACAAATAACTAAAAGCAACATTTAGTTTGTCATTTATGTTGAATATTTAAGTAGAACGAAACGCAAAATCAATATTGCCAATTAACTTTCGATGTTCGTGTTAGTAGAAATAGTTATGCTTTTGTCTACTTATATTGTTTTATTTAATATTTCTATAAAGCGTTTAAAAACGTAAAATAGTTTTGTTATGAATAGTAAAAGAATAAATATAAGAATATATAACATAAGTCAACCTACTGAACATTTAAACTTGCTAGTAGATAAAAACAATATTTTCCACAGTAAAAAATATTATATCTGTTCTTATGCATCGCATAATGATATGTTTGGACAATAGCAGAAAAAAGTTGGGTACAAACAAAAAACAGAACTTGTACTCTTTACTGTCTTAGAACTGTTCTTACCTTACAATAAAAAATATATATAAAGTAGCCATTCAATTCTTTAGTAGGCAACATTTTCCTTCCGTGAATGACACATTTTCCTAATCGAATCTTTCATACTTTCGTTCGTATTTATCTACAATTATTTAAACATAAAATCTATTTAGAATGGTGGATCGCTTAGGTAGGATTTAAGCAATTGTTTCTCATAATGTTACTCATTGTTGCTCTTCCTAAGATAGTGATATTAATGAAAAATAAATGATCGTTGTCATTGTTTGATCGCTCACTTTCTTTTGACGTCAAACTTGGATAGTGCCGCAATTTTTATAAGTTAATTTCTATTTACAGTGAATAGTGAAGCTAATGCTAGAAGGATTGCAATGGTGGAGAACTGCTTCGGTGGTTCTGGCCAGGTGAGTCTACATCCATCGTTACTGTTACAACTTTCGTGGCTACATCGTGGCTTATCAACCGAAAAACTTGCAGATAGTGCTAAGTATTTAGTATGTTGGGTGGGATCAGGCAACTGATATGTCGTATTTATCAATGCGGAGTTTTTATAGTGATTACAGATATGTGTATGTTTGTCCTGATATATTTTTTAATGTCACCAGCAATGTTTATGAAAAAATAGCTGTACAAAAAGGACTTCATATAATAGTGTTTTTATTTTAGATAGCTCATTCATAAATTTTAATATTGTTAATACTATATATTTTAAATATGTTATAAGGTTGTTTTAAAAGACTTTAATTTACATAGTGCAATATTGTATTTTATGTATTTATGTTTTAGCCACTTGCAGAACAAGGTAGGGTCCTTGTGGGAGAAGGTGTCCTGACAAAAATGTGCAGGAAGAAACCAAAGGCTCGGCAATTCTTCTTATTCAATGATATCTTAGTTTACGGCAACATTGTCATTAACAAAAAGAAATACAACAAACAGCATGTCATTCCATTGGAAGAGGTGAAACTGGAATCACTCAAAGATGAAGGACGTAAGTTTATTTTTTCTATACTAGCATTAGTATTATAACTGCATTCTCAGATAAATTTTTTGAAAAATTTTAAAACTAAATTGCTTTAAATATTATTAAGAGTAAGTTATGAATGTGAAAATTTGCATTAAACAAATGATAACAAACACACCATGGATTCAAATAGACATAATGTATACTTATTTAGATTTTTAGAATATTAATATACATGCATGAGTCATTGTTAGTGAGTCACAGTGTTGTATCATGTTATCAAAAGTTGCCCCTCATAAATAAATTGCATTGATTCAGTAGGACAGAGTGGAAGTGTCTGAGGTAGTGTGACCTTTGACATTGAGATTCCTTAATGTAATTATTGACTTAAATGTTAGGCTACTAATACTAATGTAATTAGGGAAAATTGAAGTGTTATTTGGTTATAGTAATTAATTTAGATTGTGTAACTAAGCTACTATGTGGTTTCTTTATTTATTAGTTATGTTGTATAATAACTTGTATTTTTCGTATAACAAACATAATATCATGCATGAATATTTTTTAGAAGTGAGAAAGTTTGAAGGTATATATTACTTTGAAGAATGCACTGTATTGTAGAGAAGAACAGAAGAACATATATTGAATTAGCATTAAAGGCATTAGACTCACAAATACCAAATTATTATATTTAAACTTCTTATAACAACATATGTATTTGATAGGTCTTTAATTTATATTTATTTTCTGAAGAGTATCGCAATGGCTGGCTAATCTGCACAGCGTCAAAGTCATTTGCTGTATATGCCGCCACAGCTACAGAGAAAGAAGAGTGGATGGCACACATAGAGAAGTGCATAGAAGACTTGCTTAGGAAGAGTGAGTACATTATAATAAGAAATTTTCTATAAATGATTATTAAATAAACAATATTAAAATTTATATTTTTGCTATTTTCCATAGAAATGTTTGTTTTGTTACTACAATCAATTAATTTTTTTTTTAATATTTAATTATCTGTTCCTCTTTGGAGGACTGTTATCTGCCGCCTTTCCATTTAAACCTAAGTTTACTTCAGATTCTTGTGTTCAGTTCAACATAATAGTTAGCATGCTGTTATATGACTTACAAGTTAAAATTTGTTCTAGGTGGGAAACAGCCACCATCGGAACATGCAGCAGTGTGGGTACCAGACAATGAAGCGTCAATCTGCATGCATTGCAAGAAGACACAATTCACTGTTCTAAACAGAAGAGTATGTATACCACTTTTAAATATTATTTTGTCATATTAAATTTGGTCAATATTCTCTTAATCCTACAATTTTGTCTGTTGTCCTTGGTCATGAAGTATTTCAAGCAATTTGAAAACAACATTGTATCAAAAGTTAATCTATATATATATAGATTATTGCTTTTTGTAGAAAAAGCAATAATCTAAATATAAACAATCCTGCTGTGTCCAGTAAATAATTAGTCAACATACTTCTTTACCAAAAGAAGTGTTTTTCTATTTGAATCCTTAAACATTTGTTAGTTCCGTGTCATTATAAATCATCACGATTGACATTCATTATCAGATAACGCGGCTATCTTTATAGTAACTACTATAATTTTTTTCATGTGAACTCAAATTTTATATTAATCTTTATTATATTCGATGCATACTTTTACAAACATCACACCCTTACAATATCATACTCTAGCAATCTAAACCTACTAAATATATCAAGGATCATTATAACATAACATCAGTGAAATCCAATAAGAGTAATGCTATGTCAAGCACATATTTGACAAAGCCCATTCAGCAAAGGCCATTTTTACTTTTGCATCACAGTTCTCTTAGTCCTCCTCTAAGGCAAACAAACTACACTGTCCCGAACGACGGCCACTCGAACTGAGGTCTGGCCTCAGAGTATCTCTCGAATGACGCTAGCGATCGCGTTGCATGTCTTCGCGGAGGTAATAGAGCGTGCCTGATTACTTGCGTTGTCCCACAGCACCACTGCCGCAAGTGCGGCTCGGTGGTGTGCGGGCCGTGCTCGTCGAAGCGGTTCGTGCTGCGCGGACAGAGCGAGAAACCGCTACGCGTGTGCCTGCAGTGTTACGACGAACTCAACAAGGAGCGCGCGCGCCCCGCCAACATGCCGCAGGCGGCCGCCTCGCCAGCGCCTGGTATGTCCTTTTTTATTATTTTTTACATCTATAACATTAACCTGACTCCGAGATACAAACATTTATGTTACGAACATAGAAATCACAAATGTAATATTTAAATGCATATGTCACACCCATACGCAGAACAAACAATCATCATATAAATGTTTGTCGTGGCTGGGGATCGAACCCCCGACTATTGGCACACAAGATAAGAATACAATCGAATGCGCCTCGTCATGTGCTCGCTTTCTCTCTAACATATCCAACATTTTACTCATGGTTAAACTATTTTATGTTTATAAATATGTTGAAAACCATATATATTTTGACCTGATGCAAATGAGTTGTTACCTACCTTAGATGCCGTAGCAGGAAAGATCCGTAGAAAAACCTCGCTGTGAAAATTATGTATCATACTATACAAATGAATCAGCATTATATTTATGTTCGTTGACCATAACCAAGAGGATGAGTCGAGGCTTCCTTTTACTCATTTTGTTACACCCAATATACAATACTAGCAGCGCCCGACGGTTTTACCCGCGTAGTTCCATTTCCTGTACAAATAATAAATACAATAGTAATAGTAAGATACTTCTTCTAACAATTTTAGACTTTAAATGAAGAACCTGAATACTGAATTTCATTCGAATGACTTGAAAAACAAAGTTTCATTCTAACTTTGCACCGTTTTATCCCTTTCTAACTCTTATTGTTTAGGCCCTGCATTGATATGTTTGTCAGTCAGTCAATCAGCCAGCTTCTCCTTTTATATATATATATATATATATATATATATATATATATATATATATAT
>JACJUM010005602.1:6956806-7124881 GCA_020976665.1 Heortia vitessoides
TATATATATATATATATATATATATATATATATATATATATATATATATATATATATATATATATAGATTATATAGGGGGAGAATGCTACTTTGGCCGGCTGAAATACCGTGTAAATTTTATTTTCCTTCTATAAGATAAAAGAAGTAATTTTGGCTACTCTAAGTTGTTTATTAGGGGATCAGATATCTGCTAGTGAAGTCCCATCAAAATAACTAGGGTAGATAAGTCACATCACAACAAAAGATAGATTTTTTACATATTTATTTTATCTCTATATGATCAAATACGTATAGATAAACTAAACTACTTAACATGTTAAGAATATAGGATTACAAAGTAGGTAGTATTGTGTTGATCTCTAGAAATGTTTGAAACGTGACCTCGACCTGACCTTGACCTGACCGGGAACAGTTAGTTCCCGGTCCACGAGCAAATCCGCCAGCGATGACGGGTACGGGAATATATTATATGCCTAACTTAAATAATATGATCGACCCCGTACTACAATGTGATATCATTTGTTTGGTTACATTGTGACGAAATTATTATCTAAAAAATAAACACTATCATCAGGCAGATAATATAGCCAGTGTCAAATATGGTGCATTATTACTATGCTGTTATCTGACTATTGTAATAAAAGGATAAAAAAAGCATTTTACTGGCACTTGGAAATACTAAATGAAAGGACTCAGTTGTGTCGCTTGCCGAACTTATGTAAACTTACTTTGCCGTGAGTGCCGGCAGATTAGAATAGTACACCAGGTATCGTAAAAGGCGACTAAGGTACCAGAACCGACTGATGGTGGTATATCCATCTGAAACAGTGCAGCTTAAATGCACTAGGCGGGGATGGGCAGCAGCATCCCCGTCCTGAAAGCTGCGCTCTACGATTACCAACATGCTTGCCGAGCGCGGCAATAATGGACAAAATCCTTTTTTTGGAGAGGGCTATGTCCAACTATTGACTTTCTAGTAGCTGGTATGATGAAACTTACTTGGGCAAAGGATCAAATATTATCCTCGGCCAAGATTTATACATAAAAAAGTAGTTTTTTAATTATGTTCTGTCCCATCAATAATTAAATCTAGTAACTCAGTTCGTTGAGTACTAATTGTATGATTTTGAGTGACTTTAAT
Source organism: Heortia vitessoides (assembly GCA_020976665.1). Lineage (NCBI taxonomy): Eukaryota > Metazoa > Arthropoda > Insecta > Lepidoptera > Crambidae > Heortia > Heortia vitessoides. The sequence goes on from JACJUM010005602.1 coordinate 6,957,949, forward strand.
TTCATTAGACATGGCTTTTAGACGCATTGTTGTAACTAGCCGTTCCTTTTACCAAAGATCTACTGCAATCTTGCAAAATCTTGCAAAGTGTTATTATTTAAAATTTAGAGCCTTGGTTTCACATTTCTAGAATATAAAGTGGAGATCATAAAAAAATATCTTTAATTCGAGATTTTGTGTTCTGTAAGTTCCATTACCGAACCATGTCAGGCTCATTTTCTTAAATGGCTCTGTCAACCTGTGACAGGAACTTAGCATCAAAGAGGAGTTCGATTAAGTTTTTCCTGAGTTCTTTCTCCAAACTTCTTCTCAATAACTTATCCAAATCTTACTTCAACGAAAGACTTACCAAATTAAATGTAACTGCCTCGAAACCAGCTTGGTATTACGATAGATCCTTTTTACAAATAGTCAAGTCACCTCTGTCTGATACAACAATTTCTATTTACAGCCAAGCCAGCGTCAGACAATGCCGGCTCCGGCGGAGACTCGTCGCAGGACGACGATAGCGACGATGATGACGAGAGACCCAGTGCTGAGGAGAAACATGATGAGGTGTGGACTTTAAGAAATTTCTCATAGTCTGTCATTCGAAAGGGACTTGTAATGTCTTTCTAAATGTACTGTTCTCTTCCGAAGGAGGTCTAATATTTTAGCTAGATGAACAAGCTAAAAAAAGATGTAGGTAATAAATTATAATATAACATCCGCGTTTCTCAAACTGGGAAACATCCATTTCCATTGGGATATTTCCTTCAAACCCTTACAATATTCACGCAATGACTTCTTTGTTGCCTACACGCGTGGTATGGCTTCTAAAAATTACTGAAATTTGTTCTATCGTATAGTCAAATTTCAAAGGGATGAATAGAATAAATATTGTTAGTACTAAATAATTATTTATTTTTAGGGTTTTACAAGTTATAACGGTGTCAAAAACGGATTCGGAAATAAAGTAACAACAGTATAGTACAAAATGAGACGGTGTAAGTGTGCAACACATAGCGTTTAATCATGCTTCGACACACACTGTCGTTTTGGTTATGTTGTGTTGTTTTATTTTTCTTTATTACAATCATTGCGTGGTTTTTGTTATCATTGTTATTGGTTTTTGTTACATTCCACGAAGCTTGTGTTTGGCTGAAGTGAGCATTGCGTAAACCGGTGGTTCAAAAGGTTCTATTTCGACCCCTTGTAAGTTTTTTTCTAGTTATTATTAAGGAGTAATATTTATGTATAATAGGCAGTATATATTTATTATATTATTAAGTCAATGAATGAACTCTTGTCTGAACAATATTAGTCACCAAGTAAAAATTACAGCTGATACCGCGCAATGTTCGAAACTTTTATAGCTCGATCTAATCGTTTAATAGACATAGTTTGATAATATGTAATTGATTTATCAAATGAAACAAATCTTACGGGAATTCCCTTTTATTTGGCTACAAACATCAAACTGAATTTTTAGACAAAGGCTTTTTCCGATCGGTACTTTATTCACCTATAACCGCCAAACATCAGTGAAATGACAATGAAAGAGGCAGCGAAATTACTAATTAACATAACTGTATATTTGCTACGGTAAGGCTTACAATTACGCGGACCGCATACTCTTTTAATAATTGAGTACTATAAAAAGCAACTAACACAATAAAAAACAAAACACATAATTTCTCCTGTAGCGTTTTGATGTCACAATAGTGTAGCAATAGGTTTATTATGTTACTATGTCAATTTATATAGAAATATACATAATTGTCTACTTAAAATTAAACAAATTGCTCATATTTACTTCTATAACTTAGGGATTTACTTCAGCCAAACACATCCAAAGTTATACCACTACATAATACATGCAAAATATTATATAAATAGTTTGAAAGTCTTACAAGGTTTAGCAATTGACAAAGGTCTGGTTACCTACAGTGTTTTTATTAGAATCTATTTAGTGTTTTAGAACAAACAATTTGTTTGGCGTAGGTATATAACGTTTATGCCATTTGTCTGACAGTATTGCTTATCGTATAGTATGTGAACTCTTTCGTAACTAAATTATAAATGGAGAAATTTAACCCCAGCGGGCACAAATACAGACCATTAACAAGTATTTTTGTATGGTTAATTTCACCATTGTTTAAGAACCAATGTGTAATTGAGTTCAATTTCAGATCATACTAAATATTATATTCATATTCAGTCATACTAAATATTAATATTACTTCTATTCGTTTATCCAAAGAGTTCAGGTACTTGCGTTATGATTTTTTATGCCTTTTAATATTGGGACATCTTACATTTCTCAGTATCTTTACTGTTTGGTACTTTTTTGTGTTGGTTTATTTCCATAACATTTATCACTAATCGTTTGCAGTGTTGTTATCTAACTCCATCCATACCCTATATCGCTAGATAAAACACCTTTATAATTTGTATATCCATTATTACCTAGCTGTGTAATATAGTATCAAAACTTTTCTTTTAGTTCTTTCCGTGAATCAGAACGAGCTTTTAGCTAATTATTAGATTAGAGATTAAAAAAAGGATTAAACTCAATTGATATAACAATATAATATAATACAACCTGACTCAGTGGTAAGTCGCTTAAAGCACTTGTATTACGGACGCCAGGCAACAGTGGAATCATAAATATACTACTCTATTACATATATTTAACACCCAGACACAGAACAAACAATTTGTCCTGGGTGGGGATCGAACCCACAACCCTTGGCACGCAAGATTTCCGACGATTTCAATGTGTTTTAAACTTTGGCTCATATAACTAATGTGATGTTTGAACTATTTCAGCCAAAGTTTTATGGTGACGGTGATAAGACTGAAGAGACAAACAACCATTCGTCCAAGGAGTCGGCCAAGTGAGACGCGCCCACAGCACTGTCCAAATACAGGTTTACTCATAAGGATTATATAATGTTTATACAATTTTTCGATCATGTTTTAGCACATTATTGAACGGTCCCTAGAATCGAGCGCGTTGTCTTAAATGGGTAAAGTGACGAGGGACGTATTAGCGAGATTCAGGTGACCCGTAGCAACAATTGCTCTGTTATTTTCATAATACGTCATGTCGAGCACTATTGGTGTCTGTAACTTATTTAAGACAACGCCTGACCTACAAACCTTCCACCACGAATGCCTTCTAGTTAGAAACGCTAGATGTAAACTTTTGAACGGTTACTAATAAAAAAAATAAATGATAACCTTATTTTGGACGATTCAAAGACTTACACGGATGCGGGATGTGATCCCAAACGGAGGTGGTTTGCTAACAGCTTTAAATTCGCTCAAACGTGAACCGACGGGCTTTGTTTTTTTTTCTTATCGTCTTATTTATATCATATTTATTTACTCGAACACCATCATGGTTCTAATGGACGTTTTAACAATATTATTTTAGCTTAGTTTTAATGTTATGTCAATACATATTTAATATTTACATGAGTTAGCATATTTTTATTATAAACTATATCATATTTTCTATTTTGCTATTTCAATTGTTGAATATTGCTGATTGATTTTACATTGAGGGAGAAACTATCTTGGAAATGGAGTATCATGGTTTATAGTTTAGTCGGCCTACGGTGTAAAACTAAATTTAGTATTAACAACTATCCTCGTATTTAACACAAATGTTAATTATTGAATGTTAGGCAAATTTATTAAACCTGAACCTATAATGTAAGGTTAATAAATTGTAGTTTCAATACTAGTATTCTTGGTAAAGATACTGTCGCAAATGCAATTATTCTATACATGTAAGGGCAGCTCTTATCCACGATCACATTTGTTCTACAATCTATATATCTTGATGCGCTGAAACAACATTGGTGATCAAATTGCCAACTACATTCAATACCTATTGTCACCTGGGAATTATTATTTGATATGTTATTGAGGAAAAATCCTTAACGAAATTTTCATGTTTATTAGTCATGATTTTAGAAATAAATTATCCGACCACAACTTTACAAAATTTGCATTTACCTTGTTAATTTATTGTTCGCAGAGTTTGTTTAAAATAAGGTCATTCCTAAATCGTGTAATAAATTGCACGCGGTATTACATTTCCAAGGGTTTAGTGTTTGTATTTTTTAAACGAATGCCGTACAGCATTGTGTATGTATATTAGAATTTTAGATATAAGCGGTGCATTCAATACGTTATTGTTTCATTGGAAACACGATTTTTAATTATAAGTGTTTAATTATAGGTAGCTTGTTTGCAAATTTATCATATCCATAGTTTTTCAGTCGGCAATCTGTCTGTTTCGTTAATTTATTAATGGTAATGTACCTTAGGCCTACGTTAACACGTTACGCGATTACTATTTGTTAATTTCCAAAATATTGCTAAGCGAATATATGTTAAGATATTGTTTAATTTTTAGTTGACAAATATACAATAATATTTTTTAATTGGCGTATTTTTATTTTATTCCTTGTGTTTTTATAGCATTACTTTTATGGTAAAAAATATTTTGAATTTTTATAAATGATTAAACCAATGAAACCTGTGTCTGATTAACCGGATAAACGTGTAATTGAATTTCTCGCCTGTTAGATGTTTAGTTTCAACAAAATTATTTTAAAAAGCAAATGCATATATATATATATATATGTACATTATTATATATACATTAAAATAAGTATTATTATGTATATATACATTAAAATAAGCCATTTACTGTAAATAGAATATTTAAGAACATTTTAATGGCTCCGTAATTCTTTGTTTCTTCTATATTTCTATGATTATATGGGGTGGTCACACGTTAAATTCTTATCATGACATGGTCTTTAATAGTAATACGTTCATATGAACGTATTATTATAAAGCGGATTTCTTTTTGGGAAAAGTTAACGTCTGCTGCATCTCAAATTTGCATTCGTAATTTTTTTCTTTGCCATACATTCAAACCAATATTCATAAATGAAACTATTGTCACCTGTACAAATAATTATTACCATTTTTATTCGAATGTCGTAATACATTTTAAATGCACGCAATTAAGCAACGGGATCAACAGGATGATACCTGTTAAAATCCAAATACCTGAAGTTAAAGAACCAAATCGTTTAATTCATTTTATAGCAATCGAGAATATTAATAAAAAAAATCGTCGATATCAATAAATGTCAGATATTAAATAATAGATGTTTTAATATATGACAGTGCGTCCAAAAAGGTTGGATCAAGAGTGAACTGGCGTTACTCTATTCGCTGTTGTACACTACTCCTACTTGTAAAAACCTGAGTTGTTTTGAAAAATAAATTCATACGACTAATCAAATATATATATATATATATATATATATATTGCATTCTATGTAATATTGACATCACATTATGTTGAATCCGAGATTCGTAGCTTAAATCATTTGTGTCACGTCACGGATATCAGTCAACAGAGAACATACAAATATAATAAATAACTCCCAGATCGGGGCTCGAACTCACGACCTTTAACGCTCACAATCATTACCATCTGCGTTATCGGGTCCGTCAACCAAATAAATAAAACACAACAGTACAAAAACATGTTATATTTAAAACAATTTAGCGAAAACACTGGTCTTTTTATTTATGAACTATTTGATAAACCTCAACCTTGCTGATAATGTTGTTAGAAACAAATAAGGGCATAAACAAGATGACTGCTCGTTCCAACTCCTTGTTTGGCACTAAGTATAAACTTAACTCATAATCATGTGTACCTAGATGTAGGTAATTCTAAGACCATAGACTACATTTCAGTAATTCCTTAACTTAAACATACCTCACATAGAAATCACTATACGAGAGTATTCAAATATTTTTATTACTTTTAATATCATATATCAACACAATGGTTGTCTTAATATTATACGGGCTTAGTACTAATACACAGCACCTTTTAAACTTTAATACATAAATTTTATTATATAGAGATACTGAAAACAGAAAATAGTTTTTTTTTTCATTTTTGGAATTTTAAAGTCGTATACATATTCGATACAAAAATAATATCTTTTAATTGACACATTTGAAAATTACCTTCTTATCTACGAGGACAAAATATTTAGACTTCCTTTTATATTTAGACTTTCGTTTTTTCAGTTAAATCTTACTAATGACAAATTTAATAACACAATTAAATGGTACTGAATTTGCTTCGGTAATCATCTCTCTCCAAGAACAAAAGTTACAAGTTTTAATTTCTTAATTAGGGCTCAAGCTTACTATGGATAAGCAAAATCGATTAAATAACAAATGCATTATCAACTTAATAAATTGCACTTACATTAGAACATCTCATCTGCCAATTAGCCAGGCTAAGTAGAACTTCAAAACCTTTAGTCTAACAGCTGATTGTTTATAGACAATTTTAACCACATAGTATTGGTATAACCTGGTTAGTGCTACTTGCAGAAAGTTGTAGAACAAAACCAGACTAAAGTAACATATTTTAAAGAAATATAACTATACGTAGATACGCTTGTTAGCTAGCTGTGTTAGCGGCCAGTTCGAACCACTGGCGTAGAGCGTCGCCCAAAACAGCGGGTAAAGCTGACATGTCTCTTAGTATCAAATAGAACGGAAATGGAAACGTGTCTAGATATGGAACAAATCCCGTGAGTGTGTTTGAGACTGGGTCAATGAGTGGCCGCCGAATATCCATGATTGAATCCTGTGGACAAGAAACATTGTCTGTTTAAGCTTCAAGGGTACACTTAGTAAAAATAAAATTTTAGAGATCAGTTCATTAAATTAATTTATAGGTCCACCTACAGATACCTGCCATACATAACTAATATGCATAATTAAATATAATATTAACTAGACTTAGCCGTGGGGTACCGGCAGAGAAGAAAAGTACGTCATCCAGTACTAGGTGTTGAAAGAGGCGTATATTCACCCGAAACAGCCTAGCTCAAATGAATTGGGCCGGGATGGGCAGCAGCCTTCCCGTTGCAAAAGTTACGCTCGGTGATTTCCAATACACATGCCTAGAGTGGCAAAATTATGGGCAAAATTCCCTCCGCCTTGGGAGGCCAAGGAGGCCAGTTCCAATAGCTGATATGATGATTTACTAGACGGTAAGCTATGTTTTCAGAACATATTTAATTTATTATTTTTTTTAATTATTACAATTTTTTATGAAACATTTACGTAATATATAACGTATTACTGACACTATCGATAAATGAAAAATATCAAAAAATAATACCTTGTTGTCAGGGTTGTCTATGATTACATAGACAAGGAATATCCCGAGCTGTCTCGCCCTCCTTACAGCCTGGATCACCCTCGTCTCTCCCTCAGAGAATATCCCCCTTCCATCACTGACGATCACCAACAGCTTGGCGTTGATAGCGTCACTCCGCACCATTTGGTCTTCGAACAGAACCGTGCAGAAGTCCAGTAGCTGCGCCACTTTGGTCTTGGTCTGCTCGAACCGGAGTTGCTCCAAAATCTTGGAGCCGGAGTGTTCGGAGAACTGTTCAGTAAACGGGTGCAGGAGGTTGGGTTTTTCGCCGAAGCTGAGGACAGCCAGGTCACCGGATTCAAGTAGGTTGAGAGCCTGTAAATAGAACCAATGTTTGAAGGCGTTCATAGACCAGGGTCTATTCTATCGCAGAAACTACACAATAAATAAATTTACCAAAATTATGATTAGAAACCTAATTTTACATACATAGCGAATGACGCGGAAGATCATAACAAAATGAGAACAAACAATATTATTATATTGATAATGCGGTCTAAAACTCGCACTCGGTCGACTTGAAAAAATACTATTAGAGTCAGTAGTCCTGTATAGCTGTGAATTATTTTTACTTGTAATAACCAGCGCTCGGTACTCGACGACAGCTCCTACATATCTGGAACTAGAGGAACTCCAGTTTTGAGTAAGACATACGAAGTGGATTGTTCTCGTACATGACGCTAGAATGAAAGAGATATACCTGCGAAACCAGCGCCAGACTCTCGAAGGCCAGCTCCTTGCTGCGGTTGTCGGCCATGGAGCTGGAGTCATCCATGGCGATGGCGATCTTGTACTCGCGCTTGGCGGGCTTGGTGCGGCGCAGCCAGATGCGGTCCTTGCGGAAGTGCGACGCGATGTAAGGGATCACGCGCCGCATGTTGATCGCGCGCCCGGTGCGGAAGTCGCCTGGGAATTGATTAAGAAGCCTTATAATAACTATTATTCAAAATAAATTTTGTCACTGCTTAAAAATATTTTGGGTCACAACTCCAAAGTAATTAGATTATTCATCTGTTAATACAAAAAAACCAACAAATTTTCTAATGCCTCAGACAATAGTCTTATTTTTTATCAAGCTCATTTGCCCAGGTCTGTTTTTAAGTTTTATGGTTAGTTCTGAGATGTTGTTATCTCGACCTCAAGACCATAAATCTCAGGGCTATGTGGTTACCGTAGAAACACTTTCTACTTTGTAATTAATTGATTTTAATCAATCGATACATATTATTAGTATGATTGTTTTTTTTCGTTTTTCAACCGTTATGTTAATTATGAATTAACTATGTAGTAATTTGTTACTGCATAATATATTATATGTCGCGGCAGCCTGTAAGTAAGGCATCGCAATGAAATCTATCCTACACGATTGTTATAATCAGTATTGAGTGAATGTTTTGTTGGCTGTCCTAAAATAAATAAATAAAATAAATACTAATATTGTACCTAGAAAAGATTATGCGCTTTTACAAATACTTTCACTACTAGTAAGCTTATTATTATTGTTTTGGAGTAACATAGTCCACATTATAGTTTAAAAAAATAGGGTGTTCTATTAAAATAGATATGTAAACGGGATTTGTAATGTTGTAAGTTAGTAACAGATAAAATGCTGTACTTTGGAAAAAAATAATAATAGAAACTTATATCAGCTAGCAACATAAGCTATATTTCATTACTCGAAACCGTGGCCCGCTGCAAGTGTAGTAAGTCATGGTAGGTAGGTAGGCAAGTCGAGTAGTCGCCTGTATTATTTTGCCCCATAACAACAGTGCACACATTTGTGTTCTGGTTTCAACGGTAAGAGAGGTATTGAAATAACTAGTTGAATACTATTTTTTTGCATATTATACTTTTTTTTTATTAGTCCAGGCCGACAAACTAGTACAAAGTAAGCGTCATAGCAGTCTAAAGACTATAAAACATCACAAAGATATCACTAGCGCATTGTCGGCTTGTGACTTGAAGATATTATGTCACATTACCCAGCAATTTCACTACCTCTCTCACAATTTAATCAGAACTCAGCTATGCGAATGCTGCTATATGGCGGTGGAAATAGGAGTGATATACCAATGTAGGTAACCTTTTGTATGTTTCTACCTCATATGGATGGGGAATGATATTCTCGTTGCGAAGCTACGCTCTGCGATTGAAACCAATCCCAGCGCAGCAATTATGAGAAAAAACCTCCTTTTAGGAAGACTTACGATGGTGACAGTTACAATCCTAGAACGGTTTTATGTGTCGATGTAAGAATGTACTCACCAGCCCTCCTGGACCGGCCCGTGGGCTCCAGCACCAGCCGGAGCCGCTCGCACAGCGCGCGGGCGGCGGGCGCGGCGTCCTGCCACAGCGCGCGCCACACGGCCGCCGGCGCGCGCGCGGCCGCGGGCGCGCCCGCCAGCCACGAGCGCAGGCTCAAGTACTGCTCCACTGTCATGTCTTCAGACAGTTGCTGCTGGGATTCGTCTAGCCTGTAACATGGACGAGGGATGTCAAAATATTTTCGTCTGCTAGTTCCGGAGCCGAAGTTGTGCTTTCGCATGAGCGACTGACTCTCGAGTGAGTGAGAAGGGCGCTGCCGGGGAAAAAATATTTAGCATAAATAAACCAATAGAAAAATATATAATATCGATTGATATTTATTTCATTGTATTCTATTTAATGTATTGCTAAAAATAAATATAATTTATCCAGCTCATGAGAGAATTGTCGTATATAAACCTAACCTATAAACCTCGAAAACTAAATTGGGTAATAACACTTCACATACAATTTACATACATTTTCAGTTCATTACCGAGAAAATTACACGCCTTTTTAAGGTAATTTCTGTTTCAATGAGACAGTGACATACAAAAATTTAATAAACCTTTAATCGTCATTGTCTGCTGAATGTCAAACACATGATGAAAAAGTTTTCACAATATTTATATAATTATGGTCAAATTTCGTGTCCGAGGGATACCGGGGAATTAGAATAGTACCTCAGCTTGTACCAGGTTGCGTAAGAGCTCGTTAGAGACTGCGTTAAGAGTTATCGGCCCCGACATACGACGAACAGCTTTTCAATTAAAACAGCGCCATTCTTCATCATAGGCGAGCGAGACCCGAAACGATTTTTTTTTGGGCGTAGAGGGCTGGCAAAACACCCGATATTTCTTGCCGGAGCCGACACAAAATCGGTTTTCGATAAGTGTGAATAGCTTCATATATAATGGTCAACAACTTCCAATTAATATACGGATCTGACACCCGATAAGTGGGAACGAGCTCTAAGAGGTGACTGCGGTACCGGAACCTACAAATTGCGGTACATTCAAAATAAACAGCACAGCTTAAATACTACGGGGTGGGGTTATGCGGCAGTATCCTTTTCGCGAAGTTGGGGTCTGCGATTGCCGCCACGCCTGCCTAGCGCGGCAATTATTGGCAAAAATCCCCCTATCTGGACTTTCTGTGGTTGATACAATGATGACGGTGGAATTTCGACCATCAAGCAGACATTAGTATACATAAATTTAAAATAAGCTATATCATACTTAGTGTGATAGGTAGTGTCGTGTCCCCTCGCTACGTGCGAAGTGAGAACAGTGTCGCCCTCTACTTCGATGCCGGTCTCCCCAGTCGGCTCTTCGCCGCCATCTTTTTTTTTGCCCGTCTTTTCTTTATTTTTATCAGCACTCTCTTTCACCTTTTCGGGTTTCAACTCTTCCGCTTTTTCAACCTGTATGATATAACATAATATGTATCTGACAAATAGTTCAAACATTAGCGACATGGCTCAAGGCGAAAAATATCTCAACAATGAATTCTATTGAACTAATACTTAAAGTTTAATTTAGAGTTCCTCTTTTTCATCCATTTGTGAAAAACCATATGTAAACCCATGCAAAGGATTTACAATTAAAGTTTAACCAAACATAGCGATGGCATTTTATTTTACAAAAGTGCATTTATGCTCAAAATAACACTGCTAGAATAAGAAACTTATTACACAATTACCTGTAGTTCTTCGTCATCAACATCCATAGCCAGTTCTTCATCCTCTTGAAGCTTCTCGGCTTCTTCTTCTTTCTGCAAGGTCGGCTGTTGGTCCGCTTGTTCTTTAGTAGCGGCGTCTATTGCCTTTAAAAATATGATGCTTTCATACATTGTTGCAATTTTAAGGCCAGCAAAACCTCAATGCATGTATCGTGGAACAGGGGTCAGAAAAGTAAAGTCGTCTATGGAGCCTTGCTAGGTCACTAGAAACTGAACGCGACTATACAAAGGTCTGGATATGCATATATATTACTGTGGAGCACCGCTTGAGTAGAATAGTAATCCCCACTGTGCCAGGTGACGTAAGAGACGACTGAGTTACCGGCACCGATGAATGGCGGTATATCCATCCGGAACAGTGTAGCTCCAATTAAACAGGGCAGAAATGGGCAAATTACCCCTTTCTTGGAGAGACCCATGTCCAACAGTGGACTTCTAATGACGGTTGCCTGATATGGTGATAGTTAAGACAGGACAGCGCCTGTCGTGACAGCTAGTATATATACATTTATCCTGTTTTTATGTCATCTGGTAGAGTGTTCATACCTGGAGGTCGTCTTTTTTCGCTTGCTTCACGTGCTGGTATGCATCTGCATCCTTTTCTTCGTCCTCGTCCCCTTCACCCCCTTCCGCCGCTTCCTCCTCCCGTTCTACGTTCAGCGTCTTCATTTGTTTATGTTTCTTTTCGTCCACGTCGCCTGCGAAAAAATATAAGTATTATATAGGTTTTCAAGTGTTATTCTACATACTTATTAAGACTGGACTACTAAAAAGAAGGCGAATGTAGAGACCTAGACCATTTTCATAAGTATACAATAATCCTTTATCGGTCTCCGGATTTAATAGGGAAAATAAATACAATATTTTCTCATAATGAATATGAGAATTTTTAGTGTAATCATTATAGGAAACCTATACAGAACTCTGGGCCAAGGATAGTAGATTCACAAGCCCATAAGAATTAATATTCTATCCAAAGATTTTATCTTCAAACAGTGTATGAGTATTTTAAATCAAATCAGTTTTTTTGGAGGGAACAGTTTATTTTGAAATATGTCACCAACATACTATATATCCCAGATAAAACGCAGCTTTCTAAGTAGTGGTTTAAAACAAAGAAGTAGTTTATAATGTAATATTTTCTAACATTTACGCGTTCACTAATAATTGTTATAAAACATTTTATAAACAGTGTATCAGTGTAAGTAGAAATAGTAGACTTTCAAATTCCGACATAACATCTTTGTCGATCTGAAAAATCATTCCCACATTCCCACGCGTTACCGAATATAAAAATAAAGAAAGCCGAGAAAGCTTCTTTATTACTATGAATTTATTTGGACATTCTGGGGAGTATATACTCCCACGATCTAACGGAAAAAGGTTTCGGCAAATATGACGAGAAAATTGTTAAATTGAGCTAAAACTTATTTTGTAAAAAAAAGTACGTCTACATTTTCTCTGAATAGGTGAAGGGAGAAGACAAAAGATCATCATAATTATCTCACATATTTAATAGGTAATTATGTGAAGTAATTAAAAACCTAATATTCGTTAGAGATCCTTACCCAAGGTGCGTTCCTGATCAGTCTTCCCAGGTTTGTTTTCGTGTCTATCTTGCTTGTCTTGCGTGCGGTCGGCGCGGCTGGCAGCTTGCTTCTCCCCGCGGTGGCCCTTGTCACTCTGGTCCAGTTCCGACCGACCCGTGGACTTCTGTTCTTCGCCTACTTGTTCTTGGGCTTGTTCCTGTATTGCAAAGAATACAAAAGTTAAGTTTTAACGATTAAAGACATTTATAATAACATTAAACAAATTTAAACTTTAAGTTGGTAAAATTTCACGACTTGAGAAATATAGCAAGAGCATAAGAAGCTAAAAATTGGGAAAGTTTTGACGATTACAGTCAATTTATTTTATGTATAATAATTTAACATTTGGACAAACATTATTGAAAAATCTGTTTAAATAAATTTTAACCCAATCTATACTAATATTATTAAGAAGATTTTTTGTTTGACAATCAAAATCAATTATCTAAAACAACACAATAGATTTTTGCTATTCTTTCACTGGTAGAAAGATGCATTTCTTTCATATATAGGATTTCTATTTTTGTACGTTATTCCCATATTTTCACGGAAAAATTAATTACGACTTCTACATTTATAGATACGTATAATGAAGCTCCTATAATCCCCCATTAATTTTAGTTCCCCGCGTTTCCGCTCCTTCATACGTCAAAGTATAATCTGTGGTGACAGCGCTTCGCATCATGATCATTCTAGTATTTGACATATAGAAAGAAAATTGTCTCTGCTTGTATAAAAGCACATTTTATTTCTTATTGTAAAAAATATTATTTGAAGCAGTAGCTTTTAATGTTGTTTCTCTTTACAGGTTAGTAAATAGTTAATAAGTGTAGAAGTAAGATGGGTTTGTAAATAATTTGTAATAGTTAATATAAAAAAAAAATTCTCTTTACAGAGCAACAATTAAACTGCTTGTTTCAATAAACAACATATTACAAAACATAACAATAAACAACATATAACGGGTGCAACTTACATAAGGTGCAGACTCTTCATCTTTAGCTTGCTCTGCGTTAGTTTCAACATTATCGTCAGTGCCGCGGTCCATCTCTGCATTTTCCGCTCTATCTTCAGCTGTAGGATCGTTATTTGACGGCATCGCTTGAGGATTAGCTTCTTGTTTCTTTTGTTCCACTTCCTCATCTTCTATTTTATCAGGGTTTTTAGGAAGGTCCTCTTTTTCATCATTCTCTTGGTTCTCTTCTGGCCGTTCGGCTTGCTCATCAATGGTTTCTTCTTGTTGTCCGGCAGTGTTGTCATCTCGTTCTTTTTCATCATCATTAGCATTATCTGGTTCAACATCTTCCTTTTGGTCTTCTTCTTCATTACCCTAACATGATAATATTGATAATACAGTTAAATCTATTCATATAAATATAATTGAAGTGTTAGTTTGTAATTCCAAAATAACAGCTTTCCACTAAATATACTATTCCAATAACATACAAAACTATATGTATGTTTGTGCTGGCCAGAGATAGCTGCCAGAGATAGCTGATGTTATATGGAATAACTAAGGCTAGTTATAATCTCACAAGAATGTGAATTACGAGTGTGCGAAAAATAAGAGCGACTATACTTTACAAATTACTAATAAAAAGAACTATTTATTATAAATTGTATCTTTTTACTGTCAAATCGACTAAATATCATAATCATACCAATGTAGTACTAGGCAATTAAGCATTCGAGTATTTTACTAAAAAACATTAACTGCCAATTAACTTATAAAAACGAACAAAAGTTAAGCAATCAATAATACATGAGGTAAACCTTGATACCAGTTTTCTGCATAGGTACCTTAGTCATTTATACGGCCAAATAGCAGTGTTCGCATTGCTGTATTCCAGTTTGAAGGGTAAGAGAGAGGTAAATTTACTGGATAATGTGACATAAAATCACAAGCTTGTACATCACAATGACCTTGTGATAATATGACGCTTACAATACGCGGGCCGTATGTATGTTGACTTACTACTTCATACTATAATCCAAATAACTTCGCACTGTCTGTCTGTGCATATGTATATATTGCAAACGCTGGCTGAACCCGTTGTGATAAACAACATAATTTTGTTTTATATGGGGTACATTACTACAGTATTGTTTACAATAAGAAGGTCTACAAAAAGTGGTATATATCTATCTCTTGAGGGTAAACCACAATAACCATTATTTATTTTCATTGCCATAAAAAATACCTTTTGATCTTTGCTGTCCGTATCTTCGTTCCCTTCGCCGTCTTCCTCGTCACTGGAAACTTCCATGCCATGCTTGTTATCCTTGTCTTCCTCTCCCTTGCCGTCCTGCTCAGCCTCTTCCGGCTCTTTGGGCATGTCGTCTTTAGTGATGTCCACTTCGAAGGGATTTTCTGTTTCTGTTTCACCCTCCTTTTACAAGTAATTATATATTTAATACTTATAATAAAAATCCACTAATCGTAAGAAACTTTTAATTAGAGACTTTTTTACCCTATCACGTATTTTAATTATCCAGGTAAAACAAATAAACATGTATCATAAGTATAGTGAAACGAAAGAAAGCTATATATTTGTCTCAAGTTTACAAGAAGCTCAAAATCAAAGACATAAATATCTTTATTAAAATCTTAAGGAACAGGTTCTAAAGAAACTTTTTTATTTATTTTCAGGAAGCTAGATCAATTTAATATTGTAGGTGATCTTTTTAAGAAAATGTTTGTAAGAGATCTAATAAATAATATATGTATAGATAATTACTTTGTTACATGTCACAATTTGTTTTATCTATAAAAGTATTGGCAAATACCTTATCGTCTCCTTCTTCGCCATCCAAGTTCATATCTTCAGGCATCTCAAAATCCTCCGGCTCCGGCATTTGAGGTTCATTACCATGGTATGGATCCACCTTTAATAAAAGGAAACAAAAATTAATACCATATCAGGAATGATTATGTTGATCTTTTATATTCAGTATAACAAGCAGGTAAATGAATAAATAACATACATTAACTAGACTCCGAGATTGTATTTAAGTATTATATTTGTGATTGTGATTCTTCTTTTGTCTGATATCCGTAACAGTGCTTTAAACGACGTATCTCAAAGTTAGGTGGATGTATGAGATGTGGTGTGAAATTATTTATTTATTTAGAACTTACGTGGTCATCATCTACTTCCGGGTTATCCATCTCATTAATATCCTTCTTTTGCTTTCTATCCTTGCCTTCGGCCCCGTCATCTGTCCCCTGTTCTTCCTCTTTAGCACCCATTTCTTTCTCTCCGGTGCTCTCACCTTTTCCTTTTTCCTCCTTATCTTTCTTACCTTGATCTTCGTCTATATCTTCTTCGTCTTCGGAACCCCAGATTTGTTGATCTAACCTGATATTGCAATGTAACAATACATGTAGAATTAGTTAAGATGTTTTAATCATACTTTATAATGGTGCAAAGATTATCCTAGTCATAAACACTAGATTATCATTTTTTTTACAATGATTTAAAAATTGCATGTTAGAAATTGCAATTAGCCTAATAAAGAAGGCCGCCTTTTGTTCTATTTCCTGTTTTTGTAATATTTTTATTTGTGTACAATAAGTATATTAATATTATTATTTAAAATACAAAAATAGAATAATTAGCTTTTTTATTTCAACACTTTTTTCTGTATGCAGTCTCATACAGAAGACTTCACAGAAGTTTATTTATTCAAATTACAAGTGGTAAGAACTAACAAATGTTGTGTAATAATAGTACAAAATTGTAAAAATGTTTTTTATTTAATTATTGTGTGTATTTTACTTTTCTTCAGTATTGCTTATGGTATGAAAAATAACTTGAGCTACTATAAAACTGTTTATTTAATTTCACTGCTATAAGACTACGCATAGTGCATCAGCTAGTCCAAATTTAAGAACTTACTTTTCAGCTGCGTTGTCTATATCACCCATTTGTTTATCGGCGTCATCTTCATCATCTTCTTCAGATTCATCTCCTTCTAAAAATCAATAATAGATATAATTATATTTTAGATGAAAAATTCGTATAACCTCTTCCTCCTCCTTATGATGCGACCAATCTTCTAGATTAGTCGCATCATAAGCTTTATTTTAATTATAGAAATTTTATAAAACTACAATAATAAAAACGTTCTGCTTTCAGATTAACTGAAATCACATAAAAATCTTTTACTATACCTTTTTATAATGTCTAAGGAAATACAAGACAATAAATAATTTACGCACCTTTCTTGTCGACGTCCTGCAAATGTGAATCGAAATCGTCACTCATGTTCACTCCCTTCTCTTCTTCTTTGCAGTCTCTGTCTTCCTCTTTCTTCTCTTCTCCCGGTCGATGGGCATCTTCCAGCTGATCCTGCATACGACAACGATAACGTTAGCTTTAGACTATCGTATCACTTAACTGATTATTGTCAAAAACTTTTTAAAATTCTATTTATAGTATTAATTCTATTTGTAGTATATCTAATTATAGTATTTTTTATTTTATGGCAACTTTTATTCGTACCCTACACACAACCCTATAAAGTCATGTACTTCAAATCATTCCATGTAATTCAACGAAAAACATTCATTTATCAAATAGTAAAACTCAACCTCTCAAACTTGGCTCACCTGATTCTCTATCCTATCAGAAACGTCTTTCTGTCCTTCACCCTCCCCAAGGCCAGTTCCACCAGTCATTTTTCCAGGACCACCTTCTCCATCGCCCTCTTCGCTATCCAAATCTGATGGCTTACAGAAACTGCAACATACAATACGATAAATTAATACTTAACATTATAAACATTAGGTTGATTTTAGAATCAATGTTATCTTCAAAATGTATGACTCACCCTTTAGCAGTCAAATCAGAGAATATCTTTAACAGGACAGAAAGCATCTTACAAGTCACTCTATGGACAGCAACTTTCTGCGTAACAAAGTACTGTACAAACAACACTGTTTGTTCTAATATTGGAATGATTCTCATAATTGCGTTCTTGCCGACTTCTATGTCTTTCTTTGTTGCTATAAATTGAGCGTAATTTAATAGTAGTATATTAGTTTTATCCACAAGAGTGGCTAGCTGGAGCATTCTTGTGTCACTCGATAATTTCTCCTGCAAGTGCTCTTGCAAATGTCTATCTTCCAGCAATTCCTTTGACTCTTCCTTCTCTTTATCATCTTTATCAATGATCTCGTCAATTGCGGTCAATATATCAATATTCTCATTGCCGTCTTGAGGTAAATGTTTTTTGTACACTGACTGAATGATCAACAGCATAGTAGCTAACATATCTTCAGATAGATTAATCAGAGATTCAGCGGAATTCTCTTCCATTGCAACATCAATCGGCGTGTCTATTTGCTCCAGCTTTTCAATAGTTTCCTTTATGTAAGAAGATATATCCATTATGCTTCTTAATATTGGATGTTGTGGTGTATAGTCTGCTTCACTTAAAGCTTTCAATTTGAATTGATACGTATCCAACATAGTGTCTATATCGCTTGATACCGCTTTCAAGGTAGATTTGGCGTCTTGTGTGACGTCAATGTGACTTTGTGATATTACAAGTAGATTGTCTGTATTCTGTGTTCTAGGAACTGAATGCACGAGTTTGTTTAAAGCAGTCTTTTGTTTGTTCACCGTTGATATCATAGAGTTGACTTTCTTGTAAAGTTCTCGCCACTCGTCGCTATTCTTGTAACATCGAACTATAGGAGAATTTGATAGGACGGAGTCAAACTCCGGTTCGGTATCCGAGTTCAGAGATTTCTCCGGGCATGACTTCAATAAAATATAGAACTGCTCTAGAGCTATGTTGCAGTTCGCGTAGCATTCGTTAAGTATGTCTACCTTTAGTTTTACAGTTGATATGTTTGTGTCAGAAACATCAACGTCCAACGAATTCATCAGATTTGTAGCAAGTGTACGCAGCGAGCAAAGATACCCTGAGTACTTGGATATTGACTTCTTTTGGGTGATCGTGATTTTCTGCGAAAATAAATTTTATTTTAATAGCGCAGGCAGCCAGCATAAATAAGTTATATATAGAAAAACTTAAGCTATGTATTAATACAATATTAATAAGACTTCCGAAAGAATAAAACTGTGCATTATGAATAATATTTTGACTAAATTATATGAGAATCAATAAAAACAGCTTTTACAGAAACAACATCATCACGTACCATAAGCTGGGCGGCGAACCCTTTGCACCTTTCGATGTTCTGTATGCCAAGGTCCTGGTGCGGTGTTTGTAGCGCGGTGGACAGCGACCGGTGTCGGGCAATGTTCTTCTGGAAGTACTTCTCACACCCAGACCATAGCAGAGCTAAGGTAGCATCACATCGCCTGAAAACCAAACGTTTGGAATAATTGTGCGCCAAAGGATATTTTTATAATAAATATTTATTGTGTTCGTTCTTATTTGGGTTTTGTATATGTATAGAAGTATTAGATTTGTGATTCCTCTATGGCCTGATATATTAAGCACAAGTGCTTACTGCTACTTAGCAATAACTTATTGGAGCGAAACGCGCTCTCTCGATCCGATACTGAAATGAGGAGATCCGTAAAAGAATCAAAGTACCAATATAGCTCGGCGGGTTAGCAAGTTGAAGTGGCATGCAACCGGCAAGCGCAGCGTAGGACATCCACCCACGCAGTGGACAGACGAAATGACTAAACCGCAAGACCGTGCCGGTCGCAGGCTACATACAACCGGTCCTTTTGAAAATCACTTGGAGAGGCCTATGTCCAGTAGTGGACGTTTGCTGATGTGATGATGATAAGCACTATACAAAAAGCGGCTCCTAATAACTCATTATGACCATAGACAAAGTTAAAAACGCGTTAAAAAGCTCGGACCATAGTTTACGCGCCTCACCACGTGTAATACTAATAAATGCTTACCTGCTCTTCAAATAGCTCATCGCAGCGTCCAAATCTACAGGCGGTATAGTGAAGTCATATAGTTCGTCCGTCGACGTAGACAGAATCACCAGCCCCGTCCTGTAGTTGAGGCCCATCTTAGCCAAGTACTTGAACAAGTCAGCCAATGCTTTACGCTTCTGTTGCACTATGCTCTTTGATTGGGATATCTGCTTATCTTTTGGCAATGCGGCGTCCACCTGTATAGAGGAATACAAGTTGAATGAGTGATAAACGCGTAGCGAGACGAGTAAGATAAAGGGTTTGGAAAAATAAGCTGAAACAACACAATATGTATCATTTTGTTTGACAGCAATTTCTGGGTTCTAGTAACCATTGCTTGCTTTAAATATGGATCAGTCATTGCATTCTGGTACTTAACTTACTTATAAGAGCTCCTGTTCTTCACCTATACTCTAGTATCATGTATGTGAAAGTGTAACCGCCAAATTGATCAGTGTGACAATAGTTACTCGGTCACTTAAAACTCAAATTTGATCTTTATTACAATGGTTTAGAGCTCAACTATTGTTGCGCCCATTGCTTCCATCATTAGAATGGATTTTTGACATGTGGATAGCTTGTTATCATAGCAGCCGTAAAACGACCACAACTGGACGTAGAACATCACAAAACAGAGGGAATGTTCCCCATTACTGCCACTGGTCATGCGTGGTGGCATTCGCAAAGCGTAGCTTCGTGATGAGATTGCTGCTACCCATCCTGATCCTGTTTTATGGGCTACGATATTTTAGGTGGATATACTGCCATATATCAGTTCCAGTATCTCAGGCACCTCTTACGACACCCGATACAGAGGTGATAAAGTGTTGCAACTGACAGTAATTCTTGATAAATTAATATTTTACAAGGTCCCACATAGACTACAATAATACGCATACATACATACATACATTTTAATAATAATCTGAATTGTAAACTTACCTCCAAAGACCCAAGATGAGTGCTGGTCTCAATGACGAGGGTCACGAAGTCATCTAGAGATTGCACCAGCGATGGGTATCCAGAGTTCGATATGGTGTCCTTACACAGTGTCTTCGCTTTATTTAGTAGGTTCGGCACTTTCGACAGAAGAGAGTTGTCGCTTATTGCTGCACATTGCTGCTCGGCTTGGTCTAGATATTTCTGAATACAAACATAAAAAGCAAAATATATAAATACAATTAGGGAAGAATAAACTATGGTACAACATATAGAACGACACATATTTCACTCTATCTCAATCTACTTTCTTTCTTTTCCCCTAACCTTATTTTATAAGCGTAAAAAGAGATGGTGCTTTTAATTTTTTTCTTCTCTAATTTTCTTTAGTGGCGTCACGAAGCCAGCATACCTCATTTAGGCCGTACGTACGTACAATACGGTACTATGGCATAAAATAAAATAAAGTTGAACAATCCACTATTTAACGTATACATATTAACGAAATCTTTGTGTTTAAATTATTTTTGATAGAAATAATCTAACATTTCCATCGAGAATATATAATATATACATATAATTTTGATATTATTTAAATATGTCAATTTTCAAAATATGTATTATTTATGTCTTTGTACCACATAATACCAACCATATATCGACGCTCATAAATTCAATTGGCGTAAGCGACATATAGACATTTTATTTAATTTATTTATTTATGATTTTTGTTAATAGTTTCAAGTAAAAGAGGATTCAATTTCAATAATAATTGTTTAAAACAACTAAAACTAAATAAATAATAGCTTTTTAAATAATAAAGTTATAACAAAGTTATTGTTTTTATTTTGTTTTTTGTTCTACCTGTAAACCTGCATATTGTCCCTGACAACTACATTTATGACCGTCGATATATTTCTAACAATAATATTATAAGAAGAAAATTATTGTTTATTATTACTTATTAGGCTATTTTATGAATAGTAGGTAAACTACACTAACTAGTTTTAAACATGTATATTCTATTAAAGCTAAATTTTTAATCAATACCTTGAGACTAGAAATCAATTCGCTGGAAACACTGACCTGATTTAATGACTATATTTCAATCATACATGTCTACGGCATTGCGAACCAGTAGGGTTTACTGGTCTCCAAAAATGCTCCACTGTATCAAGCGAGCAGAGCGGGACACATCTAGCAATATAATCTAGTTTGGACAATTCATTTGAATCTACCACCGACAAAGTTAATAGAATAGTATCAGGACGAAACCCCAAGTACATACACAAACGAGTAATATAAACCATTTACCAACTTCTAATGTATGTAAACATCAATGTTAAAACCCATGTGAAATATGGACTGCCTTTCACCTACCTACCACCTTATGGTTATAGTAAATCGAATTTCGGTTATTGTTAAATTTAATAAAGTTAATTTTACCTCCTGATAATGCTGTGGAATAAAATAAAACAATGTTACTAACACGGAAAAGGAATTAACGTTTTTTTTATCACCGCAGTTTTATATCCTTGCAATTTGTTTTATAAATCTGTTTGAGATACAGTAAATGCCAATTTGTTTAGTTAAGTTAGAAATATGCTTGACGACCGACCGGTACACATATATGCGTATATTTTAATGAATATTTTACCGCTTTAGTTTATTTTTTGCTTTGCTGAGTAGATAAAAGAGTTGATATAGGACGACCTAGGCCTAAGTTAAGTATGTGCATACTTGACCTAGGCCTAGGTTAAGTATGTGCATACTTAAACAAGGTAGAAGAGGTATTAAAGAACCCCTTCTTAGGCCAGAAGTACCGAGAAAAAACGAGCGTGTATGAAAGGACTAATGCTAGTAAATGAAGCGAGAGAGGTATGCCAACATCTTAGCAAGTGTATAACGATGACCTTATTTGATCTATATGCAAATTATCAAAAAAACAATATTATAATTGATTGATGGCTTTTTGAGAGTAAATGTGTCTAAAAATATAAAAAATCGTGTCACGTTATATGTCCGGGTGAACTTCACATCTACTAAACCGATTTTAATAAATTTTTGCTTGCTGTGTACAGTGTGATTCAATTTGAGAGATGAATAGTTTCATCTATACAATTTATAGTTGCAATATATTTTTTAGGATAAACATATATAGTTAAGGAAGAACAAAGTCAGTCAGGTTCCATAGCGTTGTATATATCTGTCTGATTACCTGCCTTATGCTGGGCAGGTTCAGTACTATTTTCTACAACTAAGTAACTTACAAAATCAATGTGGTGGAAAAGATAATGTTGTGACAACAATAGAAAAAGGAATGTCGAGATGGTCTGGACATATGGAAATAATGGATGAAAGTAGAATGACTACACAAATATATAGAGCGGAATTGAATGGAAGCGTTGGTATAGAACGACCTCGGCGAACATATCTTAACCATGTAGAAGAGGTATTTAAGAAAGGTTAGAAGTAGGTACCAAAAATAAAAGAGCAAGTATGAAAGGACTAATGTGAGTAAGGGAAGCGAGAGAGGTATGTCAAGAACGTAACAATAAACGAATTCAAGCTGTGATTTCAGCTAGAGGGGGTCACACTCGATACTAAACATTTATCTGCTTTTACTTTATTAAAGCAAAAACAAACAAAAATCTTTGTTAACTTTTACTTCACGAATATACTCGTATGCACTACTAGCGAGCATACACTACTAGTGAACTTTAGCATTAAAACCCATAAATTTTATCAAAATTTTATGATAATACTGACGAAAACGATTATTTGCTCATTTATTTACAAAATTGTGAAAGTAAAACTACCTATAATTATCAAACAAACCAATAGTAACATTTGAAATTGTTCATTGCTTAGGTGCCCGTTTTTGTTTGCAAATGAGTGTATATATTATTTACTCTTAAATAATATTTCACGAGACAGGGTATTATTTACGCTAAGTGTTAAAAACTTTATCACCAACAGTTTATCTGACCTGGTACCTTTCTGGTGGGTCGGTTTTGTAAACAATATTAATAACAAATTATGTTGCAAAGTCCCACAATATAAATAACTAGCAGCGCTACTCTGTCAATCTAATCAAGCAATATTTATAGGAGTATTCATTTATAAATAGTAACTTAAATTAACGCCACGTATTTTGTACATATATAAAACAACATAACCGGTTTATCTCATTAAATTACCTTGACATTATAAAGCTAACTTTTAACGGCTTTAAAATTCTTTATTTAACGTTAACATTTTTGCGGGCGACGTTTTGGTTACCACGCGGAAGTGACAAAGGTGTTATCAAGTTCATGTTGCGTTTGAAAGCCGTTAAAAGTAATTTTGTCATAACTAGTGAACGCGGTATTTTAAGAAAGTATAATACCTTGACATTCCTGACTTGCAGCAAGAATTGTTGCGGGTCGGTCATGTAGGCGCCGCCAGTGGGCGCGGCCTGCGTCGCGCGCTTCGGCCGGTCCCATATACCGACGTGTTCCACGCCTGCCTCTGAGCTGTTGTCCACGAGGCAACTGAGCACGCTCTCCTTCAGCACATTCTGTAATACATTTTTATTAATAGCTTTTGCGGTAGAGTAGGATAGTACCTCATAATTGCCGCGATGAGAAGACGTGACAACGCAAAGCGTACCTTCGCAACGGAAACGCTGCTACTCCACGACACACTTAAAGGCAAAAGTAAATACCTAAGATGTTACCTTGCTAACTCCGATACTTTGCATGCATAAAAATGCATGCGTACAAAAAAACTTAATAAACACTCGATATGAAACTTCTCGAGGATATCTCAGAACCAAAGTCTATTGTTTTGAATGTACCTATATAAAAGAGAATACTAACCTCAAATTCCTTCGTCTGCTTATGTAGCGCCTTATGCGCTTTATCCACAGTATCCTTGACGCTCCAGTAACTCAAGTCGCGGTCCCAGGTGCAGATCTTGACGAAGTCACGTAGTTTTTTCTCGATCGGTGCGCGTTTCTCTTTTATATGTGTTGCCACTTGCGCGCTGAATTGGGAATAGTAATTGTACGTGTTCCAGAGGATGGACAGGAGTTCATCTAAAAGATCGAATATAAATATAAATAAAAACAAATACTGTATATTAATAAATAAAATAATAAATCGACGTTTTAAAAAAATGTCATCTACAGAATTGTATAGGCGTGCAAATTGAATATAGAATAGAATAGAATGCTAAAAGCTATATATTCCTGACAGTATGGCTTTATGAAAAACAAATAAACTCGTTTACTGATTATGTAAAGCTACGCCGTCCGTATCTATATTCCTTAGATATCACAAATCTCACTAATAAACTTCAGTACCTAATACTCCAAAAATGTAATTACGCACGAATGGAGCGAGCTAAGTTTCGAACCTAGTTAATTGCAGCCTGCAACTACATTTTCAAAAAAGAGGCATCATTCATCCTTTTAAAACCTATTTACTCCTTTTTTGAAGAACCCCATACTGTAGTCTTCTGGGGTACCTTCGCAGGAAGTTCATTTTACAACCTTAGTGACATGGGAAGAATTGCCTCTGAACCCGCTGGGTACGCGGCCGATATGATTCCAAAGTGTGTTGGTTACCCTGTCGATGGCCAGCGGTGTGATGATAAAAAGTAGCTGTTGGCATCATGTTAAACAATTCGTCGGAAAAAAGCACATTGTACAAGCGGTAGAACACACATTTGGAGCCAGTCTCTCCTTAGACTTAGTGCTCAATACCGCTTGTAAGCCTGGCATCGTCAACAAAGTCAGTGTCCAAGCTGGTACTTAGGTGAAGGGCAATGAGCTAAGTGATCATCGAATTTTACCCAGAGTCAAGCATATACAAGTAATGAACCTCTCGCATCTAGTTCATGCTGAAAGCTTAATTTTGGTTCTTACCTCTCCGGGCCGAAGGTTCCAAATGCAACAAATGGCAGTGATACACATAGATTATCTCTAATCTCACTTCGTACTCGACCAGGTTAGACTTCTCCATGAATTCCCTCAGAACTCCAATTACTCGACTAGCGTGTATGGGTTCGGAATCCTCAGTAACGTCCAAGTAAGATTTCACAACGTTGTATAGGTAGAACCAGTACTTGTGGGCTTCGGATTGTTTCCTGTGAGAAATGTTGGTGGTCAACATTTATACTAATATTACAAATACCAATGTGTAATGAAATACATTAAGTCACAAACCGCTGATACAAATTGTTAAGGCACTCCTTCCAATGCGCCATCTCTAGCTTCCTCCAATTAATGATCTGCTGGCCGACAGCCAGCGACTCGTCGATCATGTTGTTGCCCTTGTGAGCGTTCTTGTTCCACTCCTCGATTTTATCGCGCAGCAACTCCAAGCCAGTGAGCAGGCGAGACACGGGACTTGTTACTGGGAAACTTAGTATCCTATTTATGATTACCATTATCTGAAAACAATATGTTTCTTAATGATATGTTATTTTGAAACGTCAGCCATTTTGAAATCTAGCGCGGTTTTACTGGGTTTTTTAAAAGTATTTTTACGCATAAGTCTATAAACCTATAAACTATTGTTCTTTATTATTAACTATTCCATAAAAATCAATATATGAAACTAATGAAAGTACTGCTTTATGAAATATTGAGATTGTAGAATATACGTTTTATATATTCATCATTACAGCCATTGGAAGTTCACTGTTAGACATAAGCGATCCCAAGTAGGGGGCAATCGCAGTTTTCTCAACGGGGATGCTGCTGCCCATTCCCACCCGGTGTATTTGAACTATGCTGTCTCGGGTGGATATACCGCTACCTGTCGGTTCTAGTACCTTAGTCGCCTCTTAGGGCACCTGGTACAGAGGGAGATACTATTTTACTCTGCCGGTACCTCACGGCGTTTTATGTTATTCACGTATTATTGTTATTTGTAATTATCTTAAAGTATTCCTAAAAAATGTAGCAAACACCTAAGTATAAATATACAATCTATTAGAAAAAGACTTACGTCTTTCAAGGTCGGGAAGTCAGGCCATTGGTCGAGCAGTATATTGGTGGACTCCTTAACTCTTAGCAGCAGCGGTACACACTGTCGAGTCTCCGATACCCACGGTGACCGATAGAAGTCCACTTTAGAGCCGGAGTCTATGTGAAACAAGGTTTATATTAACCCTCAAATAGCTCTCAAACTTATTCAGTTCTTCGCATTTTTTATTAAACCAGGTCGACATATAAGCATACAGTCCGCGTGATAGTAAACGTTACCGTTATATAGATACTCGTACTATCACAAGGATATCACTAACGCATTGACAACTTTGTAACTTAAAGATATCACATTACCCAGTAAAGTTAATGCCACTCTCACCCTTCAAACCGGAACACAACAATGCAAACTCTGCTGTTTGACGGTAGCTATTTCCAGGTCTTCTTCTAGTGTCTTTTTAGAGGAGTCGCATAAACTAATACGCATTAAATTTAAAAAAGCGATAATTGTGCTATGAAGGCTTTTAGCAAGTAATTTTTATTTCATGCGTATTACGGACTTTGGCTCCGAAAAATGAAACTGTAGTACATCGTAGCAATACTGGTCAATCTCCACAAAGGCCTAGGACGATAGTTTAAAAATATTGCCCAATTTAAAAGGAAACTTATAAAACGCTGGTTTATAGAAAATATACTGATGATGTTTAAAATGCAATGTTAAATCAGCGATTTCTAAAGTGCCCTTTTGAAACCTGCAAAATATTCTTATAAACTAATAATTATTGTAGGTAATTATAACGAAAACTATAGAACAGTACTAAAAATCTAGATTTGAACCAAAATATTTTACAGTGCCAATAGTTTTCATGCTTACCATTTCCATCAACTTTAGCTTTAATTTGCGATATCATCACTATCAAACTCGGTGTCAACACACCCTCCAACTCCGCATCCAGGGCCTCCCAAGCATTTTCCATAATCCGACTAAACGTCGGATACCGCTTCATAAGTGGACTGACCACATCATTGCCTACCATCTTCTTCGGGCTGGGTAACCATTCGGCTCTGGTCATGTTACGCACGAAACTGGTGTGCCATTTGTATACTAGTGATACATCATCAGATGTAATAAGTAACTTTGGCTTGCTCTTGGAATCTGTTGTTTTCATCGGCTTTTGTTCTAGAGTCGGCGGCTTGAACTCTCCAAAATCGTTCTCGGAGAACGATGGGAACATTTCCGTTATTTCCTTCAGGGCTATAGCATCGTCATCTTCGTCTTCGCATTTCGATCTATGTAATAATTAAATTAAAAGTTTAATTATATTCAATTATATTAAAAAATAAATACCCGTCTACTAATCTTGTCTGGCATTTGCTACGACTAAATTAAATTATTTACTTATTTTCACGCTTAAATACGAATACACGAATAAAACAATAAAAACACGAATTGCAATTAAATCCAAAATCTAGCAAACAAATACATCTTTTGGATATAAATAGGAGAGCACAAGATAATTATATTATATGAATGAATTACACACTTAATCTGATTTTCTTACTTAAGCGACACAGTATACATACTCTTTATTTTCTAATTCAAAGTGCAACGAAAAATACGAGTTATTCAACAAACTTACCAAATATATTTTGCATAGATGGACAGAAAAGTTTTAACCATAGACAACAAGGAGATTCTATGTCCATTTCTATTAAAAAAGAATTAATATACAATACAAACTCACTTAGTAACATAAAGAGCCTCATCGTCCTGTTTCTTCTTCTCTATATCCATTTGTTGCTGTTGCCAAGCGTCCACCAGAGCATTCAGCGTGGTCAAAACAGACTCTACGACGGTTTTGTCCGCTGACTCCATTGCAGTACAGTACATACGAAGTTCAGCAAGATTCATTTTTAAAACCCTGTTAAAGTATTAGAGTTCATTACATTACAACAAACAACATGACGGGCCCGATGGCGCAGATGGTAGTGATCCTATCTTCTGCGCCAAGGGTCGTGGATTCAATTTATGTTTGTTCTGTCTCTGAGTGTTAAATATATGTATTTAAGTAGTATATTTGTAGCTTAAAGCAACTTGGGTGTTAGGTCAATATTTGAAATGTTGTGTGAATGATTAAAATAAACAAAATATACATTCATCTGTTACATTAACAGCAACCGAGAGAGTCAATTGCAAACTATTTTAGAGGTTTTAGAAAATGTTCAATATTAATCAACCCTGCGACAACCCTAAGATTACCAACCATTATATACATATAAAAGAATGTTTGATGAATATATAAAAAAAAAATTTTACAACGAGAAGGATTCTGAACCGATACAAAAAGAAATTTGTAAAAAGTAGACTGGAATTTCTTCTATAATTAGATGCTTCTATAATACTCACTCCATTTTTTCCGATTGACTTGTAAGAGCATCTTCATCGTTAACCGTTTTATTTATCAAGTGCAAAAGATTCGAAGAGAGGTATCTGTTCATATGTTTCTCTTTCGCTTCCCTTCGTTGAATACTATTGGGATATTCCATCAAATCGATCACCACATCACTCAGTACTGGACCTGTTTCGACTTTAACTATCATTTCTCTTAGCAAGTCAGTTAATGACGTCACACTGTAGACAATCTGTGAGACTGAACTCTGCAACGGCTTCGCTAAATCCGGGAATGCTTCTGAATAATCCGTCTCGATCTTCTTGTAGAACGCGTTAACCGAGTACAACCAAGAGGATGCCTCTTTGATAGCGGTGTGCCCGTTTAAGATTGTGGTTTTGCATGGCTTATTATTTTGCACTGTCTCAAGTAGACTATTTGAGACCGACAGGAGATTTCTTGCAAGATCGTTGGTTGTTTTCGGTGATAATACTGAGCGCGTGAAATGTCTGCAGTACTGAAAAAATATATTATTTAAGTGTTAGTTGTTTGAAAAAATATTAATACTACGCACGCAAAGTTAGGAAATGCCCCACTTCATATTTAATAGTCAATACTCAATCGCTTTATTTCACATACATAATGTTACATACACAGTTGGTATAACAGAAAAATAGACAATCATGGATCCTGTACTGGCAAAAAAAATCAATATTTATAAGATAAAATATTTTGAGATCTTAGTTCCTATCTTATTGATTTAAAAAGTACAATGAATTTATAATACAGTCTAAAATAAAAAAGAGTTCCTAAGTCGATAACTTTCCTTACGATTTACACTTTATAGTTCAAAAAAATATAAACAAGTCTAGTTCTGTCCCAAAAATACCTATAAAGCTCGTGTTCTAAAATTCTCCGCACAATATAAAAATGTAAAATATAAATAAAGAGAAAAAATAATGCTGAATGCTTTACCTTCACAAAACTATCGTACGTCGGATGTTCGGGTCTGAACGTATTTCCAGACGCGTACTTATGAACTCTGCCCGCTGTCTCCTTTCGTAGCTCAAACATCACGTTACAATAAGGATGCACCTTATTCAAACTACTCCTGTTACTTTCCAACAGTTCCATAGTCAAATCTTTGGTCGTTACATTCCTGTTTTCTGTGATACTCCCAAATACCAATCCTTGCATATAGTACGCGCCGAGTAATCTTTCAAACATCTGCAAATCTTCTTCAATGTATTTCACTTTTAATCGATACTTTTCTACGTGATCGACGGGCTTTAACTCTGCCATTAATTTAATGAACAGAAGGCTCGTTAGCAAAGACAATTGTGACGTCAGCACCTTTAGTTTTGTCCTATTATTGGCACTTGTATTGCTAAGTGCATTCTGAAGTTTGTTATAAACGTTGTTAGCTTCAACAATCATGTTTGTAAACTCATTGTCATCTTTGAAGTACAGTTTCAATTCGTCGATGAACTCGTCAAATACCGCGGGAATGTCGGGACTTGTGATCGGTTTAGTTTGAGTTGTAGCCGACCGCAGATAGTTGATCAGTTGTTGATATTTCTTTATTTCAAATGATGCGTTTGACTTCCTGTAAATTACAGATGATCCTTTACTAATGTATGGTGGCGAGTATTGGGTATCATTGCGGTTGAAATGAGCTATCTGCGCATAATTTGCTAAAGAATAAAACGAAAAGGAAGAGATACGGTAGCTAAAATCTAACTATTTTATATAAGATTGAAAAAATAATGTTAATAGATGATTTTCGCAAGAAAAGTATTGAGAAAAGTCGAATTACGACAACGGTGAATAGAGCAGTTAATAGAGGAAGACTTCAAAGAACATCATCATGTCAGCCATTGGAAGTCCACTAATAGACATAAGCCTCCCCAATAAAGGGGGATTTTGTCCATAATTTCCGCGCTGGGCAAACGTGTTGGCAATCTCAGAGCGTGCCAATAATGTTATTTTCTATGCTACTGCCTATCCCCGTTCTGTGCATTTAAGCTACACTTCATAGGATGGATACACCACTATCGGTCGGTTCTGGAACCCCAGTCGCCTCGTTCGAATCCTGGTATAGGGGGAGGTATTATTTTACTCTGCTGGCTCTCCAAGGCTAATGCTTGAAAGAAAATACGTCGATTAAAATAAATAGTCTCTAAGAAAAGTATAATGCGATTGTAGCTATTGTAGAAGAAAATGGAAATCAATATTTTAAATTAATCGTGAGATACCAGCAGAGTATATCACCCTCTGTACCAGGTGTCGTAAGAGGCGACTGAGGTACCGGAACTGACAGACGATTGTATATCCATCAGAACAGCTGCATGTTTCTCGAATAAAAAATCGGCGGAGATGGGCAAGAACATATCTGTCACAAAGGCACGGTTTGCGATTGCCACGACACCAACGCAGCTCGGCAATTATGGGAAAGTCTATGTCCAACGGGAGACTTTTTTTTGCCGACATGATGTAGATGACTATGATAATGATGATGATAATCAGTCTTCGTTAGCGATGGAATGGTCCTTCACGTCGGATACTCATGTGATATTCAAAAAATAATTAACCGTTATTACTTACAGAGTTATAGCTGCAACTGCGTCCAATGAAGCTACATTTTTCCAAATGACATTTAACATGGTTCCCAACTGTATGGAATAGTTTGCACGATCCTCTAACGATACGGTTTCATAAGCTAACAACTGGCGGGAATCTGAAACATAGAGAAAGAAAACATTTATTGCCCGCACAAAATAAACAAGTGAAATCATTACATAAAATTAATATATTACAATAAGTGGTACGTAGAGAAGAAAAAAGAAGAAGAATGCACAAAAAAACCGAGAACGTGAAATAAGACTAAGATGAGAAGATGATGGTCAATTAGGTGCATGTCTCAGCATAAGCTAAAGCGGAATTGCGTATGATGCCACTGCAGCACTGGTCTTCCGGCAGGACTCTTTTAGGATGAATAATTTAAAGAGAAGATAGAAGAAAACATATAAGAAATACAATTTCAGTAATCTTCAAGAAGTAAACTATGTTTCTCTTATAACATACCCAAAGAAAGTATTAATTCACAAGACAATTTACCTGGCCCGATGGCCCAGATAATAGTGATCCTATCTTTTGCGCCAGTGTCGTGGGTTCGATCTCCACCCATGACAAATATTTATATAAAGATATATGTGTTTGTCTGGGTGTTAAATAGCTGTATTTAATAGTATATTTGTGATTCCTCTGTTGTCTGCTGTCCGTGACATAAGCGAAAGACAACAAATAAATCATAAATATAACACTTAATATCTTAACACCCAGGCACAGAAAAAACACAAACATTAATCATATAAATATTTGTCCTCGGGATTGAACCCACGACCGCACAAGATATAAACGCTACGGGCGCAGTAGGGCCTGTCTAATTACAGTCAACATAAAAGTGTTCGACCTACCATCACTATCTTTAGATACAGTCATCTTTTGAGCGTAATAAGGAAGCAGAGGCAGATTGCAGGACATTCTCTTCGTGTTTAATGGTACGTTTTCACTAGTCTCACTGCTCGGCGAGTCGATGTTGAAAAACGGCAGTGGATAGTAAGCAGGACAATGAACAACCGCTTTATAAAATTCATCCCAGAATTTCACGGCTACAGATGATACCCTGAAAAAACAAAATGATAAAAATATGGATATTCTATTGATTACTATTTTTATTATATAGTCGTGAGATACCGGCAGAGTAGAATAGTACCTCCCCCTGTACCAGATGTTATAGGACGTACCGGATCAGACAGATTAGAGACAAGAGATTAAGACACTTAGCTTTGTTAGAAATAAACGCTTACCTTTTATCCACTACACTGCAATCCTGCATGTTTTTTATAACTTGTAGCAAATTGAAAAATTCGGGTACAAAAGCCTTTGTAGTACTACCGAAATGCAATAAATAGTTTAACAATTCCTCTGAATCCATTCGTGGGATCATCTGTCGATCCTCTGCAGATAACACTGATGTTATATCTAAGAACCCGTTTTTCAACAAGTTCAGAACCCTTTGCAAGACGTAAGAATTTAAAGGTAGTTGTTTTATTTCAACTATCGGGCATACTTCGTCTGTCTGATTGTCAATTCTTACATTTTTCTCTAGCAAAGCATCTAATGCGTCCTTTTCGGGGACATCGAAAGCCAAATTAACAGCGCATATAGTAGCAACGTCATAAATAAGCTTGTTACACTGTTTTTGCAATGGTAAATTTAAGTCTAGAGACATCTTTTTGTAAACTTCAGATTTCGTTTTGCAGAAATCATACTCGTCTTCGTTTTCGTACAACTTTGGTTGCCCGTAATATTTTCTCAACTTCTTGCTAACTCTAGACAATTCTGTGCTGTCCTGATCTATGTTCAGAAGCATTTTCTTTACAGTACTATTGAATTCTTTCGCCATAATGTCTTGTGGCGGCAATAGATTGAAGAGTTCTTTAAACAAGTATTTTTGCAACCATTTACTATGCACGTATAAGTGTTTCACCAGTTCTTCATCTAGTATTCGTTTCCTTTTACCTTCAGTCACAAACATTGAGGACTTACATATCTTGTAGAAACGGTTCCTCCAAGTCAAGAGTTGGAGAATATGACACGTGGTTCTGTCGTCAAACGATTCTTGCGTCTTTCTGATCACATCTTCTATGTATTTGTCAACAATATTTAAATAGCTTTGGCAGTATTTTAAAAGTGGATATTCGACAAAATCATCTACGAGACTCTCATTTTGGATTGCGTACGAGTAATCAATGATAGTGAACTTCTGTTCAACTGTAGTCATATCTAAATACATTTTAAATAAGCTGTGCAATAAGAGTATCACTCCAGCGTTTGACCTGTTCAAGACATTCCCGTCTGCAACGTTAAAAATTTCAGGGCTGAATCTTTTACTGGAATCTGGATAAGCATAATTCTTCAAATATGTATAAGCTTTATCATTCAATTTAAGTCCGACTTCTGTGGGCTTATTCCCATAATCCGTTCGTGTACTAAAATTGGCTTTTACAAATTCGTGCAGGATATGTAATACCTCGTTCGGACATCTCTGATAGGCTAAACTGGTATTAAAAAGGATATGAGACAAATCATTTGGGGTTCTCTCGAAGTCGTCGACGTGTATCACGCAGTAGGCTATTTGTTTAGCGATTTCAAATGCGGAGTTCTCGCAAAGTCCTTTAACGCTTAAGGTATGGGAATCGGATGCATAGTCCATACTTTCGAAGTTCTCTAATACTTTCTCTAATGCTTTTAGCATGTTGTTCTTCATTTCTGCGAGTGAGTTGTTTAGGTTGGAGGCGAAGTCACTGCCGCATCTAGGCTTAATGTACACATCAGAGAAACTATTCAGCATAGCTATGTCCACAGGCATCGCTCGCACAATCTGTTGTCTAGTCAAGTGCGCAGCTTGTAATAGATGGGACAAGGTTGGCCGCTCCAATCCTATAAGAACAATTTCGAAATTATTATTATTAGAGACCTGATAATCAAATATATATTTTCTGAAAGAAAATTTTTGGCTAATATTGTATGGAAGCGGCTTGGTTAAGTTGTAGCGTAAGTACCCTGTCGTTCTACGAAATAAAAGTCTACAATACAATGCAATTCAGAAACCATTATCCAATAGTCGATGAAGGATGAAGTTGAATTAAAAAAATGTGGATGACTATTTGCTTTGCTAATATGCCTGAGGTTTAATAATCTCGATTTTTTATAATATCTATAATGTTGTGAACACACAAATACTAAAATTTAAGAGATAATCAACCATGTTATGATGTAACAAGGCAATTGTCGTTTGTTTTAAAACTACGTTTCACACAGAGTTCCTGGTACGGTCTTGATTTCCTTTGTATAATCATACCAGCCATTAAAAGTCCATTGCTGGACCTCTACAAGAAAGGGGGAATTTTAAGCATAATTGCCGCGCTGGGCAAGCGTTTTGGTAATCGCAGAAGCTTTAGCGAATTTCGAACCTAAGTCGCCTCTTACGACACCTGGTTTTGTGGTAGCTACTATTCTACTCTGCCAGTAACTTCACGGCTAACCCCTTTCTATATTAGCCAACATTTAAGGTTTAGATATATATGCATCTCTTCCGATCTTAAGATTAGACGGGTTGCAACGATCTAATTTAAAGATCAGAATCAGTGTTGAGGCAAAGAAGACTGGCAGGAATATTTTGTTTTATCAATATCGGGCAGGCATTCTCATTAAGATTGATTGTATTAATAAATTCATGCAAAAACATCATCAACAACTCACCTTGAATAAATGAAGCCATACATTCATGACACTGAATAAACAGCTCATGGAATTCTGAAGGAAGTCCACACGACAGCAACAAAGCAGTCAAATCCATAAACGGTACAGTATCAGTCAATTTAGTTTGCCAATCATCAGGACGTAACAAAAATATCTCCACACCTCTATTTCTCATAGCTCTAGAAATTTCTCCGTATTTAGGGTCCATTGTAAAGAACACTCGGAAATTTGGATGGGGTCGGATTTCACAAATCTCTCCCCTTTCTGGTATGCTGAGAACTCCGTTCGGTTCAAACAGTCCATTTAGCCTGTCTAATACAGCTGCTGACGTCAAGTTGACATTGTCTAGGAGTAACCACGAACCTTCAACCATAGTTTTCACTAACAACGAGTCAACCCATTCGAATTTGCCACCAGCATTAACAGATGAAGCTTTAGCCACTCTTGCTTCTAGATGCTTCAAGTTCTTCAATATTTCTTGCAGTTTCGTTGCGGTCGTGTCTATTATTTTACAAAATTCGGACAACTTCTGGCAATGGTCTAATAGGAATTTCAATTTTTCCGTGAATTTGTGCATTTCATCATTTGAATGGTTACTGTTGGACAGTAATTCTTTGTACCGATACAATTGTGTGAGAAGATTATTCGACCTCCATCGTTGTTTGTCCTTATCCAGCCAAATGTTCCTTACAATTTGTATGGTGAGACTATCAATTTTGTCATAGAGACTTTCAAGGTTTCTATTGAAGTCAACTTGTTCGAAACCTCCTAGAAGATCTGAGACATCCATGGCTGACGTCACGGGAACAACTTGAAGATCGTTACCGGTTAAATCAGCTAAGGTTTGTATGAGTGTGCTTTTTCCTGTCGCGGTTGGCCCGACTAGTATAGACAGCCAATTCATCTTTATGCTCTGAGCTAACGCCTTTAACGTCGCCTGTTGATTTCGCAAAAGCAAGGATCTAGTTTGTATCGCTCTACGGTTTTGGAAGCATTTCTCGTAGTTCCTGTCAAGAGACACATTGCCGATACGTACCTCTCTCTCATTTATGCTGAATTGTGGGTTAGTATCACTGCGTGGGTACACGGGACAAAAAACCTCGTCATATTTTTGAGTCATTTTATCTTTGTCATCTGCTGTTCTCATTCTATTTATGTACAGCATGTCTACAAATTTTCCGGGTGACAACTCTTTTTCATCATTCTGATCTTTGATTAAGGCTTCGCACCATCGTTGAATGTCTCTCAAATTCATCTCCCAAGGTCCGCCTCTGTGCCCCCATGACTGCACTTCAGTTATTTCGTGAGCCACTTTGCAGTTGAAGTTCACGATCTTATGCAGTATGTCTTTGGGTAAACTAGGATACTGCGACTCAACGATATAAACTAAATCGTCCTTAGTCAAAGTGTCTATGTAGACTTGAGTGAAACGGTTCAGGAATGAGACAGGAAGACCACGACGCGCCCCGCCTTGTTTCAACGGATTTTGACAAGCAAACAGTCGAGTCTGCTCTTTCACTTTAAAACTCTTACCCAATTCCGGTATGAACACTTCACCTCTGTGATCCAAACAAGCATTGAGACCTTCCAGTACGGGTTGCGGCGCTAAATTCAACTCATCGAGAAGTATCCAATCGCCATGTTGTAATGCACTAAGAAAAGCGCCTTCTTTGAATGTAAAAGATCCGTCTTCGGAAGGCAAGTCTGTCCCGAATAAGTCCGTGATATCCTAAAAGCAATAAAAAAATATATAAGACCACATCAAATGCATTCTTATGAAAGTAAGCTGTAGTTTTAACTTTGGTAAAATGACACATTATAAATATATCATTTTACGAAATAGAGTTTCTATAAATAATTCATTTGTCTAATACTACGAAATTTAATTATATTATTGTTTAGTAGTCTTTCTCAATGAATGGGCATATACAATACCAAGATTTTATTTAATCGGGCTAGCGATTCCTGAAATTATCGCGTTTAAACAAATAAACTCTTTAAATTTATAATATTATAGTATAGATTATTTCACAGACATTATTTTTCGAACATGCGGCATATAACCTTATAACTATTTCTTCAATTTTGGTTAGGACAGCGAGTATTTTAAATTGACTAATTATAAAGTAAATAAATCTTATTACATAATAATTAATTAATATTACTTATTTTTTACTACTATTACTTATCAATTAATAATTTAAATATAACATGAAACATACCATAATTTGTAAGGTTTTAAGTATGGTTAAAAATTTTAAGTTAAAGTTGTCATTACCAATAATGTATCGCAAACAGTCACAGTAACACTTACCGTTTGATCGCTCAAGTTAATACGAACTACTTTATGACCAGAAGATTTAGCTAAAGCTGTTACTAAACTAGTCTTCCCTACACCAGGGTTTCCTTCTAGAAGAATTGCCTTATTCAACTGTAGGCCTCTTAAAAGCCTAAGAGTGTTGGAGCCGGTAGTAGGAGCCGTGAAGGTGAATTTATCTCCTTGCTCAGAAATGTCCATACTCCGTCCCATTTCTATGTAAAAAGGTTTTATGCCAAACCTAGTGGCGTGCATCTCCGCTGCGAACTCTTTCTGTCTATCACTTAACATTTCCCTCAAGTTATCCGTGTACTCGTTGCCAATAGTGTGTATCTGATTCAGTAAGAAGTTTATAGCTGTCTTGCGGACTAAGAATAAAGTTTCGGAATCAATGTGGCCAGTTAGAGCAGTACCAAAACAGTCCAGGAACGTCATGCAGGCGCCATGTACATACGCTTCTGGAGTATCCAACAATTCCTTAGATACAGTTGCGTTGATGAAATGTACCCACGAAAGGAGATCCCGAATACTGAACGGAAATTTATTCGTAACTTCTGAATTTTTCAACCAGTTTGTAAAGTCTAAGATCGAATTTCCAATACCTGTGGTGCCATCCTCTTGGTTTCCCAGTGAAATGCCTTTGTTTACACTCTTCTCTAACACCCTTAATAAGTCTCCTCTGGATGTCACGCTGTCGCACCATATTTCGGTGAACCTGTTTCGAAGAGCCGGCGAAAGCTCCTTTTTACCGTAATCGCCCCCAGGATTCATAGTCCCGATAAAATGGAATGTTTTGTTTGCAGTTATCACGACTATATCCGAATTTTTCTCCATCCCTCTTTCTGCCAAGACCAATTGTCTCTCAGGTTCCAATAATGAGTTCATTCTTTCTAAAACACTATCGTCTGCTAGTGAGATTTCATCCGCAAGAAATATGTCACCGTTTTCCATCGCCTTTATTAGGGGCCCATCGACCCATTCAAACAGTCTACCGTCATTCTTGTATTGGCGCACTGGTCGGAGACCTCCAAGGAAGTCTGAGCTCTCCGTGTGCATATGACAATTCACTGAGAGCAATTGCCTCTTGGTCAAAGCAGCGAGAACTTGGCAAATGGTTGTCTTTCCACACCCCGTCTCTCCTACCAACAGCACAGGCTCATCGAAGGCGAACGCTTTCGCGATCAAAACGGCCAATCTCCTCATATTATAGGTCCAAACTACGTGAAAAAACTCCTTGAGTTTATTGTTCAAAATGGTTTCCAATATGGATTTTGTCACAGGCGACGTTGCGGGATGTAAGTTAAATAAATTCTCTGGTATGACTTTCCTCTTTATTTGCTTACCAATGACCTCTTCAATGATGCTTCGCTCATCTGGTTGTCTAACCTTACCGGCTAGGACTAGGTATCCTTCATCAGCTATATGCTGATCCCAGTCGTAAAACTTGTCTTCTGTTAGTATTTCTTTAGAAGCGTGCTTGTAACGCTGGCCCCATCTGAACAGATCTCTCAGTGTGATGAAGCCATCTTTGCCTTGAACTGCAGCGGAACCGCGACGCCTCGTCTGCAGTTCGGCCATCACAGCTATCATTTTTTTGCAATAAGCGGGAGGCACATGGCATCTTTGATGCAAAATTGTTTCTAGTTCTTTCTTAGGTATTTCATCGAAGTGCAATTCGACGAATCTATTCCTGAAAGCTCTCGACAGCATTTTACGGCCACCGTACAAGCCGGGCGGATTTTGAGTGGCGAATAACATGAAGTTAGGGTCAGCCTGGATTAACTGCTGCGTTTCAGGTATGAACAACTCGCGGTTGTCATCTAAGACTCGGTTGAGTGCCTCCAATACATCACTGGGGGCTAAATTCAGTTCATCCAGAATGATCCAGTAGCCTTTTCTCATTGCCTCAACCAGGACACCTTCTTTGAATACGAGTTTGCCGCTAGCATCAGTTGCATATGACCCTATGTATTCCTGAAGATCGGTGTGCTCATGATTGTTAATTCTAACGCAATAATTCCCTGAAGCTTTTGCTATGTAGGTTATAAGCGAAGTTTTGCCCACAGACGTGTCTCCTTGCAGTAAAACAGGAAGACGACCAAGTGATATTATTCGGGCAATATCTCGAAGATTCTTCCGAACCGTTGGGGTCAGGATATAGCCCTCGGGAATCGCTATGTCTAGTTTACCCTGAGGGATCCAATGGCCTTCGAATAGCAAGAAGTTTTGACCAGAGACTTGTGGCTCGGGTATAAGCTGATTGAGAATAGACTTGACAGTCTTCTTTCCGAGAACAGCCCTGAAAAGTTATAAAATCATTATTCATCTAAGTAATAAGAACACAGCGTAAATTAATCGAAACCTTAATCTACTCTAAACCTGTCTCTTTAAATCTAATAAAGACAAAAAGATACAATAAAATTATTGAACTTGTTACGTGAGCCGTGGGTAGATTACAATAGTACCTCCTTCTGTATAAAGTGTCGCAAGAGGCGACCAAAGTACCGGACACGAAAAATAGCGTTACATCCGCCCGGATCAGTGCACTGTTACGGCTTGAATACAACAGGACTATAGCATTATTTTCGCCGACAAGCTATATTACTGCTCAGTATTGCAATTAAAAAGAATTAACTTTTAGGAGTCTTTGTCTTATGTCTCCCCCTTGATGGTTGAATCATGAAAAGACCAATTTAACGTTTGTACGGCAATCGTATATAAAATACTTTACGGAGTTACGGGTATTGCATTTTGCAGCTTTTTTGATTATTCTGCCAACTTAAATCGTTCCCGATCCGGTTTATAGCTGTCAGTCCTGCTACAATCCCTCATGCAGAGGTGAACAAAGATTGTCTGCATGAGTGCCTCACTCTCACATATTTCTTCCACCAAATAGCTGTGATCGCATTGCTGTGTTCCAGTTTAAAATGGTTAGAGAGTAGTGTGACATAATATCTTCAAGTCACAAAGTTGACAAAGCGCTAGTGATATCCACGTGATATTACGAGCGTCTATAGGCTGCAGTAACGCTCACTATCACGCGGACTGTATGCTTGTCTATTGACATGGTGATATAAAAAAGGAACAATCTAACATGTCCTTTATTAATGTACGACCTCGCTTATCCTTACGGTGGTACTGGGATTGACATCTGAGTAGACCAGCATGAGACACGACCGAAAATAATTGCATGTTTTAGACCACACTATTAGTCTGAAATAAAGTGTAACTTACTTAGCTATCATTGCCTCTACTTTGGGATGCGATGAACTATCCAGTTGTGTCAAGAAAGACAAGCAGAATGCCTCGTACAGAGACCTAGCGACAGTACCGCATTTAGCTTTAGCAGCCGCTGTAAGAGCTCTGCATAGAGTACGAAGCGAGTAATGGGGAGCATTGCCTGATTAACAAAGACACATAATTATTTATATTGTATAAGTATTTTAAAACAGCACTAAAGTGTGGAAGGTGAGTGTATGTGTATAACTTATTAAAGTAATTTTATCTAACGTTATGTAGTAGGAGTAGAGTAGTACCTCCCCCTGTATGCATCAGCGATGATGGCTAAAAATCCCCACACACCCTCTTTCTCGGGGAGTATGGGTGGGTAATACTATACAAGTTACCCCTAATATAATGATGATGATTGTCTATATTTAAGACACCGATCCTACTAAGCGCTAGGCAAGTGCAAACAAACTATAATTTATAATCAAACTGTTCAACCACCCGCTCCAGAGATGTATTGTGTTTACGAATGCGATGCGTTCAGCCGAAAGGGCAAAGGATAACACCCACTCACCTAACGTAAAGAGACTAAAACTGCCCAAATGATAATGTAAGGAATCTTCAATATTGTTATTCGGTTCTATTACATTTTATATAACCCTGGTCTGATTCGTAAGTCATTATAATTAAGATGATAAGTAGTTCACTTTACCTGAACCATCCACCAGATTCAATTTAGCCTCTTTCCGAATAGTCGCGTAGAAAGTATAAATCGCCTCCAATATCGCGCCACTCAAATTCATATGATACAGATAGTCACCAATGAGCAACACGAGATCATTTCTCCCAGTCAATTCGTCAATAAAGAATTCCGTAAACCGATTCCTTAAGCCGACGGGCAAGTCTTTTTTCCCTACATCAGTAGCTGGGTTCATACACGCAAACAGCGTAAAATTTGGGTGACGCTTTATGGGAACTTTATCCCCTTTCTCTATTAAGTCTATGGTTTCCGTTTTGTCCTCCAACAGTCCAGCAAGGCACTCCAAAATCTCCGCTGACGCTAAATTAATTTCGTCAAGTAGTACCCAATAACCTTCCTGCATCGCTTTAACCAGAGATCCTTCGATGAATGCAAAAGTTAGTCTAGACGCCGATTTAATTTGAAGCTCTAACTTGTTCAGCTTATTACCAAACGCTAGCCAGAGTTTCAATATGTCTTGCTTTTTCTCACTTGTCAATCTCACCACAGCAGCCTTGTGACTCTGCTTCATCAAAGCCAATAACGCAGTCCAGTTCTCAGTGTCGTAACAAGTTTCTATATGCCCCAAAAACTTTTTGTTTTTCTCTATGTTGTAATAGCCGCGGAATAGTCCTTCGAATTCATTTCTTATAGGCCTTATCACATATTTCATATCTACCGGCTTGTATCCGCCGAGCAAATCCGCGGAGTCAGACTGTTGATTCATATTAATGACGACAAGTTTATGGCCCGTTTGCCTGGCCAGATATTGGACTGACGACGTCTTGCCAGTACCAGTCTCACCGACAAGTAGAACAGGTTCGTTGGACGTGACACAACAAGCGATCCGCTCCAGTAGACACGCTGATTGCCTTGTAAAAGAGAACACTACCTGTTTTTTATCCAAATCGATGGTTTCCAAACTTTTTTCTACCCTAGGAACTTTGGCGCGACCGACGTCAAGTGACTTAGGAGCCAAAGCGACGTTCGGTTTGTAATGTTTACAGTAGAATTCTGATTTGGTTTCAACAATGCCCAAACATGTGCCAA
Source organism: Heortia vitessoides (assembly GCA_020976665.1). Lineage (NCBI taxonomy): Eukaryota > Metazoa > Arthropoda > Insecta > Lepidoptera > Crambidae > Heortia > Heortia vitessoides. The sequence continues at coordinate 7,000,733 of JACJUM010005602.1, forward strand.
CCCTTTTGGCCAGCTCAAGTCTATGCTCTGCAGACGAGACGGAACAAGTGAATATGTCTAAGGCGTCTTGCAAGACTTTCAATGCGGAGTCAGGGCTTGCAACTTGGAAACCTTGCACTGATCGTGAACACCACTTCATCAGGTCCCTGGTGGAGATAAGTCGGGATCCTTTTAAGACCCTAATATGGTTTTCTTTTTCTGTGACGGCCTCAGTCGTCTGCAATGACGTGTCATGGCTGCCGACAGAGAACATCATGAATACTTCAATCATTCTGAGGCTAATTGTTGAGAGGGTCGGGTAAACGTTTTGTATGATTTCTGCTAGTTCCGACCTCGACAAAGGTTCCACATTTATTTGCGTCAAATGTTTTTGCAGCAGTGTGCTTGAATTTGACATTTTCTTCTGAAATCCATAGTTAGTGATGAGGGTTCTGCAAATAAAAATCAACTATCAGTCAATTTTATATGAGGCAGCGCCATCTAAATAAAATACAGAGTTCTGTTTCTAGATTTTTTTAGAAGTTCGCGTAGTTAGCGAGTAGTTATTCTAGTAACATCAGCTACCTCTAGCATGTACTAGTAATAATAACATTAAAATCGATCTAACCGTTTAAAAGATTAGCCAAAACAGACAGACAGGCATATATATATATATATATATATATATATATATATATATATATATTATTTTATGTAAGTACCAATTATAGAACTTACATACGCATTAAGTGAAAGAAAAAAAACATTTATTGACTGCACAAATTAAATAAATGAAAACATTACAAAAAATTACAATACAATAAGTAGCATGCAAAGAAGAAAAAAAGTTAATTTGTTATTTACTGTACTTTATTTACTATCCATAAATAGATAAAACCGGTAATACATACCTCTGTGTAACGAACAGCTGAAAGCCTGGTGTAACTGGCAACGCATCTCTGTACCCTGGCACACATAGAGTATTCCGTTCCAGAAGAGAACTTAAAGTGGACGCCACGTCCAGCGCTGCACAGTCAATGTCTTCTAAGAGCAACCAATGCCCATTCTGTACTGCCTGCAAAATAAGATACACATAAATAATTTTATTATCATGATATCATATATAGCGGGGGTCTTTTCAAATATAATTACCGCTTTTAGTTCGTATAATGATTGATGTTTAATAATTATTGTTATTATTTTTAAATTTTTAGTATCAATAATAAGTAATAAATTTTTATTGTTTGCCATACTATCGCATTAAGTAAACCTGTAATAATAGTTTGAGTGTAAATTGTAAATAAATAAATATCATATAAGCCGTAGACGTCAACTACTAGACATAGACCTCGCCGAGATTTCCAACCAACACCGGTTGTAGCGCCTGGACCAATTGGTGTTAATCAGTATGAGGATTTTTGCACATAGTTGGTATGAGTGGTAGTAAAAAAGTAGCTTTTTTATATTATATTACTATAAGTAAACGTGACCGCAACCTATAGACGCTCGTGTTATTACAAAGATATCACTAGCATGTCGCCAACCTTGTGCACTGAAGATAACATGTCGCATTTACCGAGTAATTTCACTGTCTCTCTCATCCTTCCAACCAGAACAATGCTATTTGGAGTGAGAGGTACCAACACAGACAACCTTTATAAGATTTCTACCTCCAGTGCTTCGCGATGAGGAGGCTTTGAATCGCGCAATCATTGAGAATATGTGGGAGAGGGCCTTATATAAACTATCCTTACTAATATTATAAATGCAAAAGTTTAGGAGTATGGATGTATGGATGTATGTTGGTTACAATTTCGCGCAAGAACTACTGTATGTATTTTAATATTTTTACACAAAGACAAATCATTAGATTTGGCGATCGCGCATTCGTTAGCTTAAAGCTACTTATCTTGGAGTAAGGTCAATATTGAAGATGTCATGTAATTACAGATTACCTCAGTTAAAACGCCTGGCCGCCATACGAATTCGCCTGGTACGTCGGTGCATTGATGAGAACCCAGGAGCATTCTCGAGTCGGTCTGGTCTCCAAGTTGGACCTTCTTGAATGCGACTCCTTTACGGCCTGTGATGGCAGCTAGATGTTCGACCAGAGATGTTTTACCTGAACCAACTGGGCCCAATAAGGACAATGCTTTTCCTGTAAACATGAGAAAACTATTGATTGATATATTTCACATACTTTGTATATCATTACATTGTATAAAACAAAGTCACTTCCCGCTGACTATCTGCCCCTATCCCTACTAATATTATAAATGCGAAAGTAACTCTGTCTGTCTGTCTGTCTGTCTGTCTGTCTGTCTGTCTGTCTGTCTGTCTGTTACGCTTTCCCGGTTAAACCTCTCAACCGATTTTGATGAAATCTGGCATAGACAATCTTTAGACCTTAAGAAAGGACATAGGCTATTTTTGAACTCGAAATAAGGGTTGTAAGGGGTTGCTAGGGGGGATGAAATGTTGTTTGCATGGATCGCTATTTTTAGAGCTAGAAACTTAAAACTTATTTTTCAGGCCATTGATTCGATATAAATAAACGTGACATTCAAAGTTTATATAATTTGAAGTAAATAGGTATGGTACCCAAAAAACTATTCCACGCGGACGAAGTCGCGGGCACAGCTAGTATGCTTATATCTTTAAAACAACGCAAACGGATTATGATGCAGTTTTTTTATAAGATAAAGTAATTCAAGAGGAAGGTTTATTTGTATAATACCTATATGAATATTACAGTTGAAAAACACTAATAGTTGAAGTTTCTAACATGATTTTGTAACAGTTTTTTGCGATTACATTGCAAACGATAGCTCAACCCTATGAGATAGATCAAAATAATGTGCTATTGTACACCCTAAAAAAGTTCTCGATGGTATATACTTATCTAAATTTTAGAGATAACCTACAATAACCATTTTTAATCCTTATTACACCTGTGCGAAGCTTTTACTAAATTATATTTTTACCAGTACTGAATGACTCAGACATCAGTTTCAGCATCAATTGAGGTATAAGGTCACACACTTGTTGATCGTCTTAGGAGGCATCTACATATAGAGTCCGACGGATAAATTAGTGAAGAAAATCAAGTTGGCGAGCCGAAACAATAATGGTACGAGAATTTTAAGCCAATTTTAAAGGTATTTGTCTCCTACAAAAATTTAGGAAATTCAATTATATTAAATAAACATGTATTGTAATCCAAAAATATGCTTAAATATTCTAATTTTAATTTCAGTTTAAAGACCCTTAACTGCGAAGGAGCTAGAATCAGACAGAATTTGGAACAGATAATTTTGAAATCACATCCTTAGTCACCTATTACGACTCCATTTAGGAAGAGAGGTACTATTCTACTCTGCTGGTACCACATGGCCAGAAAATTTAATAGCTATAAATGCTTATAATTATATTTATATAGTTGGTAATATTAATAAATTATGTCCTTTATTACCTGAAGCAACTGCAAGAGCTAAACTCCTTAAATTGCTAACAGTAGATTTAACAGGAACCAAGTTTCCTTTCTGGACATTGCTTTTATCATAAAGTGGTAACATTATCCCATCAATGTTAACTACACTTGTTGTGTTTAAGTTTTCTTCTTTCACAATCTCATCCACTGGTCTGATATAATTGCCTTTGCAACTCACCAAACTTTTCAGAGTATCCTGGTCAGTTAAATTTAAATTTTTGGCTAATGTCTTTGATTGAACTTCAGTCATATTTGTAAGTATTACCATACATTCTTTCACCATCCTGCAAATTAAATAAAATAATATGAACATACATTAACTTCTTTTCCATATATTAAACAGGCATACAAATATAAATCCATGGTCATTATCAAGTACAGCTGCGTAAATAAAAAAAAAATTCTGCAATTCAGGCTACATACAACTGCAAATGATAATTGGTACATAAAATAATATTTTACTTTGTGGTATGAAACTTTTTACTAACCATCTTATATCAGAATTTTCATGGCTGCTGAAGTTAGCAACAAATTTTGTCCAATCCCATTTTGAAGATAATTCATTTGGCAACTTAGTGAACAACATATAACAGCATTTTACAATATGTAAATCAGAAACCTTGTGCCTACAATCAGCAAGCCTTCTTTTCTTTGGTGCCACATTATAAGAATCCTCATGATGTATAAACACCTCAAATGGTGGCACTGGATTGATTTCAAAGTACTTAAGAGCATATCTGAAATAAATATGATAGGTTTTTTTTTCACAAGGATGACAACATACATGATTACAACACATACATAAGTATCATAACAGCCCTAATTGTATTATCACAATGGAATTCCTAATGTGTTGAAAACCCACTTATTTTAATGCCTTTGTTTTTTACATAAAACAGAACATAAGAACACAACTAAGAGTGTGTTGTTATGCAAATAAGCATTACTGTTAATTAGAAAAAAAGAGTGAAAGTTAGGCATCCCTATAGACATCCATTATAAGAGATCTACTTGAAGTATCTTAAATTTATCTATATTTATTAAAAATGTAGTACACCACTAGTTTTCAAATATTAACAATACCACAAAATGCACTTACTGCAAAATGTCAGGATGATCGCTCAACTCCGCCAGGATAACTGAGTATTCCAAATGATTTAGCTTCTCAGAATCATTGCAAACATCATAGTTTTTTGTTGAAAATACTGATTTTAAGGGTATCTTTGCAGACACCAAAGCCAGTAAAATATCGGAAAAATATATCTTGAACAATTTAGCATTATCTACTTTAAGGATATACTCTGACAGCAGCTTAATCACTTCATCAATTTTAATAGATTTCTTCGCCAATGAAACCTGAAAGATGGTCAAACATCACAACTACATACAGCAGTGTATTTAAACTATTTTTATTTTATTTCATAGAGATCTTATTAATTAGACTATTGGTAAAAAACCAATGTTATTATTAATATTCATTGTTAAAGTTCTATTGCAATTTTAAACATCAAACATTTACTCTTGTTGTTGCTATCTAATAAGAAAAATAAATGAGAATTAATTACAGACATTTATTAATTTTCGGCAAAAACATGAAAGTTGAGTGATATACAGAATTCACATTTTATTACAGTTGTCACCAAGTAAATAATAAAGCACATTTTATGAATGCTCTAGATACAAAAGTAACTTCACCTCTAATTTGGCAACTAATTTTTTCAGATCCACGTCAGAAGCTGCAGTCGATAGAGCTTTCAGAGCCCCTGTAATACCTATAGGACACATTTTAACGCATTATAACTAAATAACTTCATATTACAACCGGCCTCGTGCACACATGTGAGTGTGACAGTGACATTGACAACTGATATTGACAGTTTTTGGTAAATAGAGTTTACCTGTCGTTCAGACATTAAATTATTTTAAAGCAGAATTTTTTTAATATGCCATTAACTTCTCTTACATATATAAAGAACATACAATAAAATACCAGCTTAAATTGCTAAGTGTTTAGAATTAATTTCATGTAGTTTCTTGCTAGATTCATTGTTTATTTCTTACAAACGATTTTATAACAGGAGGTTTCTAAACATTACGATCAATGCGGATGAACCATAGACTATAGCTTAGTATGTCATTTCCGGTTCTACCGTAACGAGTCGCGAGCGGAGAACTACACGGGCCTTCTGACTGTCTTTGATATAAAACTTGTGAAAAATGTCGCTGATCTCCGCTCGTTTGGCCTCCTCAGTGGCCAGGCGTATCCCAAATACCGCTGCACAGGTACAGTATCATCTTTAACTTAATAAAAAGTGGTGATATCGTTTTCACGTAAAATTTTATATACCCGGCGATTACATCGTTAACATGAAACCATTGCACTTGAAATCTCATTAAAGTCTAACTTAAGAGCATTGACTAGTACAATAAAGTTAGTTATATGTATTTAAACAAAACAATTGGCCCAAATAATAATATTTTAGTGATATTTCAGACAATTATTCTCAATGATACGTGTTATGTAATATGGTGGTGTCCAATCTTCTATGACAATATTACGTCGATAATTGGTTAGCAGAAGGGGGATGATTCGTTAAATATACACAGAATTAAGTAATGTGATAATAATATAATATAATTAAGTGATAATAAGTGCTATTTCTTAGTGCTAAGGAGTTAAGTTTTTGGTTATGTCTGAATAGGTATCGAAGGTCGCCGTGCCTGCGGTAGCCGTCGCCTCCCGTAAGATCCATGTCGCTTGCACGCAAAGAGCCGCTGAAATCTCCACCATCCTCGAGGAGAGGATCCTCGGGGCCGCGCCCAAGGTTAGTGTGTTATTACATAAACATAATCGTATTAGTGAGGTTAGGTATACTATGGATCTCAGTTAAATGAATATGATAACGCTTTTAATTAAATCAATTTTCATACATTTAGCAAGTGACATGAATTTTGTCCTATTTTTGTGAAAATTTAATTATACAGGTCAATAGGTCATTGTATTTATCTTTCAATTTTACTAATTAAATATTTTCTGAAACCATTAAAATTTAAAAATGTATTGATTTATTATACTAACAGTTGTAATTATTTGTTCTTTAATACATATTTGGGCACTAATTCTACTCTTAATTTATAATAGTCTTCCTTACTAAGCTAACTAAGCAAAATGAAGAACATGAGTAAAGAACACTATATAGCATGCCAAAATCAGCTGTTTGCCTTTTTTTGAAATATTGTAAGTATTTGAAGATGAAGTGCATGTGATTATAAATGATTTTTAATTAAAATAGTATTAATTTGTGTCTTAATTATTTTTATTCTTGATAAGTTAAAAAAGATTATCTTCAATATTATAGGCGGACTTGGAGGAGACCGGTCGTGTGTTGAGCATTGGTGATGGTATTGCCCGTGTCTATGGATTGAAGAACATCCAGGCTGAGGAGATGGTGGAATTCTCTTCTGGTCTTAAGGTGAGAAATATTTCTTATTACATCTTATTCAATTATTTGGTTGAACTATCTCATATCCAGTATTTCTTATTGCTGCAACAAGATGACTATTTGTGACTAAATGCAAAATAAAAAAGCAACAACAATTGCTGAACATAGAAATAAAATATCATAATTAGCTCTTTTTTGTATGATACCCATTTTTCTTCAAACTACAGTTAGATTTAGCAGGTTTCTGCAGCTGGAAACCTTTGTGCCTTTTTAACATTCTCTAGAATAATGGCCCTACTCTTGTCAGCGACAAGAGTAGGGCCAATATTCTAGTGGAACTCTGTTGAGCCTCAAGGATCAGCAATTTTTTATAGTTGCTGGTTGTGCTTCCCAAAGTGATCCCTGGAGATCTGATACAAAACTACAGCTACTTGTCTTCTTGTTTCAATATCATTTCCCAGTTTAAGTCAAAATTAAAATGATATCTGGTATAATGATAATATTTCTCTAGGGAATGGCCCTCAACTTGGAGCCTGACAACGTCGGTGTTGTAGTATTCGGTAACGACAAACTGATCAAAGAGGGCGACATCGTCAAGCGTACCGGCGCTATCGTAGACGTACCCGTCGGCGAACAGCTGCTCGGGCGTGTCGTAGACGCTCTGGGTAACGCCATCGACGGCAAGGGCCCCTTAGATACCAAGTCGCGTATGCGTGTCGGTATCAAGGCCCCCGGTATCATTCCCCGTGTGTCTGTGCGCGAGCCTATGCAGACAGGTAAGAATAATGTATTACATAATTACTGATAATACTACCTTCAAACCTAGATGAGAAATCTGCTAAAATCACAAAAAGTCTGCTAATATCACAGAAAATTTTTGAACTAAGCCCATGATTACACATTTGTATGAAGTAAATTTTTGCTTTTATTTTGTAGTTAAGAAGTTACATAATTAGATTCTACCACAGTAAAATCTAGGTGTTGAGTGAAGCCAGGAACAGCAACTTTTATGAATACAACTCATGCCATACAAGTTGTATTCATAAAATTAGTCTAACGATTTGAATGTGGTTGAAATATATGGTAAACATGATTGAAATAATCAACAGGTATCAAGGCTGTTGACTCCCTGGTACCCATTGGTCGTGGTCAGCGTGAATTGATCATTGGCGATCGTCAGACCGGCAAGACCGCTCTCGCTATTGACACCATCATCAACCAGCAGCGTTTCAACAAGGGCGATGACGAGAAGAAGAAGCTGTATTGCATCTACGTCGCTATTGGACAGAAGAGATCCACTGTCGCCCAGATTGTGAAGAGGCTGACTGATGCTGGTGAGACAACTGAATAACATATATCAATAGTATTGTGAATATTATATCCATTGTTTGTCTCTACTTAATAAATGGATATATAAATATAGTAAGCTACATAAATCGTAATTGCCACTACAAACAAGGAATAATTCTGGATATACCTACTGCTTTTTAGTTTATTTTTTACATTATCAACTGTAGAAAAATAATTTATTTTAATGTTTTCAATAAATATGATGGTTCAACTTTAAAAGCCAAAATACCAGTATCTTTCAGAAGCTTAAAATCTAGGATGGAACAAAGTACAGTATCTATGCAATAAGACCATCACAAGAATGATTAAGAATAAATCTTAAATATTAAGCTTAAAACCTTAAATATTAACTAGTGTTATATTGACTTTGATCAGTAATATAATAAGCAAAATTAAAGCAAATTAATCTGTGAAATAACAGTCAATGATTTTTTGTAGGTGCCATCAACTACACCATCATCGTGTCTGCCACCGCGTCTGATGCCGCGCCTCTGCAATACCTGGCGCCCTACTCTGGCTGTGCCATGGGAGAGTTCTTCCGTGATAACGGCAAGCACGCCCTTATCATCTACGACGATTTGTCCAAGCAGGCTGTCGCTTACCGTCAGGTGTGTAAAGAATAGGAAAACAAGCTGTTTTTAGACTAACACACGGGGTTAGTCCAAAATCAGCTCAACACCAATAAAATAAACTGCTGTTTATTTTTATAATATATAGATATAAATCACGCCTATTTTTAAAATTTATAGAATAATTTTATTAGGCTGGCCCCAATTACCTTTTTAATAAATGCCATTTAGCTCTTATATTTTTTGTGCATTTTGCATAAACCTGAATTAAAAAATGCATGAATCTTATTCATAAATACATAACTATTCAATTAAACAAATATAAAGAAATATGTTGCATTCAGACTTCAAGAATAAACATAAACTTGCCATGTGAAACCAGAGACAAGTTGAATTTTTTCTAGTAAATATAATCTATATTTTGTAATATTCAGATGTCCCTGCTGCTGCGTCGTCCTCCCGGTCGTGAGGCCTACCCCGGTGATGTGTTCTACCTCCACTCCCGTCTTTTGGAGCGTGCCGCTAAAATGTAAGTATATAAGTTTCTTTAAATTTAGAAAGTAGACTGGTAATAAAACTGCACAAATTCAATTCCTAACTATTGCATGTATTATAAAAGAAGTTAACCTGATGTTTTTTGGGAGTGGCAAGGTTTCTTTGAGACACCTACAATTCGTTGTTTGATAAATCAGCTTGGGTTTTAAATAACCTTAGTAGGATACTGATAAGTTAATCTATTGTTTAAAATAAACTATATAATGAAAATTTACCTGAAGTAGACTAATACTAAAAAAAGTTACACAATGGTCAAATAACTAAAAGAGCGTCATGTCACCGATAAAAATATCTAATATTTTCAGATGGCCACACGCTCCTGTTGTCCTTTTTGATAACGCCACCACGCTTTTCTTATATCTATTACTAAACAGGTTCAACATTGGTTTTATACTCCAGGTCCGACAAAATGGGTGGTGGCTCCCTCACCGCTCTGCCCGTGATTGAGACACAGGCCGGTGACGTATCCGCCTACATTCCTACCAACGTGATCTCCATCACAGATGGACAGATCTTCTTGGAGACTGAGCTGTTCTACAAGGGTATCCGGCCCGCCATTAACGTCGGTCTGTCTGTGTCCCGCGTAGGGTCCGCTGCTCAGACCAAGGCCATGAAACAGGTTTGTTTTGTACACTATCAAATAATTTTAACAGTTAACTGGAACATTAAACATATGCTTTTGATAATTATAAAAATATTACTGAGTATGTATTTTCTTTATCAGTATTTTTTTTTTTGACAGAATTTCTTATGATCCCAATATGGTATTTACTATAAATAGATTGCCCAAATACTTTAAAATACAACCAATAAAATACATATATAAAAAACATCTGTGTCAGATAGGAAATAATGACTGATATTGATGACAAAGCTGGAATGAATCTAAACCTAGACTTTGAACACAGTGGTCCTAGAGACCCACTATTTAAGTTGTTTGTTATAAATAAAATAAACATTCATAGTATGGTCTATTTTTTATAATTTTTTTGTTCTCTTAATAGGTGGCTGGTTCCATGAAGCTGGAGTTGGCTCAGTACCGTGAGGTCGCTGCCTTCGCCCAATTCGGTTCAGATTTGGATGCTGCCACCCAACAGCTGCTGAACCGTGGTATGCGTCTCACTGAGCTGCTCAAGCAGGGACAGTATGTGCCCATGGCTATTGAGGAACAGGTATGATATTCTTTCTCAAATATTTGTACATAGCAGTTTGCATAGTTGCATAGTTTCGGAATCGGAAGATTGACTGCAATTACTCATTTCGAGACTTGTGGATTACTTTTATTTATATCTCAATGGTGTTTCACTGAAATTACAAAAAAAATATTATATATTTTATATATAATAAAATATTATCATAAGCTATTCCCCGATTTAAATATGTAGTAATTCTAGTAAAATCATCAATTCATATAGCAAGCTAATTTCTCTTTTCCTTTAGCATATCTCTTAAAATTATGTATATCATCAACTATAAATTCTCGAGATACACCCACCCGATAAGATTACTGCGAAAATCGCAGTCCTTGCCCGCCCTCTCACTGGCACAAGACGATCATTGACACTGCACTTGCATTCGTATAATAGAGCAGTACACCGCGGTCGCTGGCGAACGCGTGCAGTCCCTGCCCCTTCGAGCGATAACCGGCAGCCCTAGAGCTACCGGGCTCACTTCGTCCGTCCTCTTTTGCTGAATTTTTATAATTAAATTCACCCCCAACGATGACAGCCCGAGCCTAGGTCGAACCCCTAGAGGCGCCCTCGGGCGATAGCCGTCGGTCCCTCTTAGATCCGGCGAACCTTACGGGCGCGACCGTAGCTTAACGCGCGGTCGCGGCTACGGGGCACGCAGGTCAATTACGGGCGTCGGACCTCTCACTTATGAGAGGCCCCGCCTTCTTTTCGGTGGTGCTGGAATTGACTGATGCTTGATGAATTGAGCAATAGGTTCGTCCGAAAAAAAAATCTCGAGATACAATTCTCTAAAGCCAAATGGTATGTACAGGTTGCCATCATCTACTGCGGTGTCCGTGGTCACCTCGACAAACTGGACCCCAGCAAGATTACCGCTTTTGAGAAGGAGTTCACCCAGCACATCAAGACCAGCCACCAGGGCCTGCTCACAACTATCGCCAAGGACGGCCAGATCTCTCCCGAGTCTGATGCTGCACTCAAGAAGATCGTTTCCGAGTTCCTTGCGACCTTCCAACAAGCACAGTGAAAAGCCTATCATAGAGAAGCATCGGATTTGACATGAGACTGTGTTTGTAATTACATACAACCCCATGTCAATTCTACGATACATTAAGTATATATCCTATTAACGGAAACTTTGTTCCAGGAGAACAAGGTATCCGTTAATGGTATAAGTGTAGTTATCATTCGTTTGGACTGTATTGGATGTTGATACAATCATGGAATGTATTTATCTCGAAAGCAGGAGTGGTTATTATATTTAATTAAACATCTTAAAAATCTTTTATTCTTTAATTTTTTTGATATGTAATGACTTTTTATTTCACAATTATTAGTAAGCTGACTGATGAAATACCTATATATATATTTTATGCAGTCTATATCACAAGCATATCACTAACGTGTTGCCAACCTTGTAACTTGAAGATATTATGTTACATTACCCAGTAATTTCACTCCCTCACCCTTAAAACTGGAATACAATGCGAACACTGCTATTTGGCGGTTGAAATAGGTGAGAGTAAGGAACCAATGAAGACGACCTTTGTAGGAGGGCTACTTTATGTGAATATATACATATATTTAAGATCTAATATTAGAATGTGGTGCAAGATTTTGTTCTCTATAGCCTCGCGGGCCGTTACCTATTTTCCAATATATTCTTTTATATTATTTCAAAATCCTTAAAACATTAAGCCACAAATTTTGATTTCCATATTTGCATTTTACCTAAGACACTCAATATTTCGTTTCGTTAAAATTTTGTGGAAAAAAATTGTGTTAAATAAATTTGACCTACAATAGCATGCAAAAAAATTAAATCTGGGATTCAAAACTTCGTTAAACCGTTTTCTAAGTTTTTATATTTGGGTAATGAAACAGTTTCGAAAGTAAGATAGGTTAACCTCGCAGGCATATTTCGCGCCAGGATAATCGCGCGGTGATGACGCACAAGCGAATGTAGAAGCATTAAGTGAGTACAAAACGTGCAGCTGAAAAATGCCTAGTTGTGATTAGGTAAGTAATTAAAACAGCGAGTACCTACTTTCGTAGTGTATACAGCTAATTCTTTACAATATTTTACTTTTTATCTAACCATAAACAAGCACGAGAATAGGAGCTTGAAATATGAGTACGCCCGAAATAAATAATTCACGATAAATTCGTTCCTCCTGGAAATTTTGCTATCAGCATCTTTTCCAGCTATTAAGTTCTCTGCCAATACACAGTATCATATTATGAACGTGTCAGGAAAAAAATATTCTCTGTATTAAAAAGTATGAGACCGTGCCCACCAGCCCGACCAGCACCGTCGTGTGCCACGGACCGGCACCTGCAGGTATTGTCGGCGAGAATATTTTACCGGTGGCGATAAGCTCCGTGCACGACACGCGACGTTGCCACACCGGTGCTCACAGGCGGCGAAACGGTGAGCTCCCGCGTTATAAACACGTTGCCAGTCTTCTCTTTCTAGACATTTTGTTAACATCGGTTCAAGTAGACTAACTAAAAGCCATCGTATCTTATTAATCCTCTTAAAAGATCTTGCTGACGCATCTGCCTCACTGAATCAGGTGAAATACTACAAAGCGACAACAGCGTGCAGAGACCGCTCCGATATGGCATTCGGATAATACGGGGATAAAACGCGCACGGGTATGTAACGTAGATGATAATGAGATGGTACGCTGACGCTCTGGTCATTAAAACCGACACATAAGACTTTGATACGCTCTAGTGAGCATAGTAGAGCGTATTGTGTTGCTTGACGTGTCTTATACGTTCATAGTACGGTCTTAGTATTATGATACTGTGTAGTGGGTAGAACCTTTAAGCTGAAGAAACTGCTCCTGTCAACACTGAGCAGCCCTCGACGTATCAAATGCTCCTACTGCATTTTGCTATAGCAGTTGTCTATGTTGCAAAGAGCTGCTATTCGTAAGACTTACAATAATACCTTTGTGCTAAACCGGGGATATTGGTATTAACAAAGGGTTCTGCGGGGAGTATCTGAATCTACAGACTTACTGAGCGGTATACCGCAGTAAGCTCCATGGAGTGTGCCCTCTGAACTCAATGGCTCGCTTTTATAGATTAATCTCTGGCAACTACTAATGTTAAACCAGCCACAGGTATGTTTAGAGACGGACGGCCATATAACCTCCCTATTTGTGGCTGTCTGTGTCGAAGTGTGACTGCACTGGTTACGTTTCGTCCGCTTCGTGGTCTTTTTATAAAAGGAGACTACAGTACCACCAAGCTGCCACAACTGTAAAACGTCCCAGGGTTTACACACAAAAAATGCTACTGGTCTGCAACTTCTGTGATGACGTGGGATTAATTTAGCTTAATTATTATGATCAAACAGGCCCAACTTGAAGCAAAACTTCGCAATCGATTTTAATCTATATTAGGGAGAAATTAAGTTCAAAATTGAATCTGTTGCCCACCGTACCTCAATTTATAGTCACGTTATTCTTTACATGATTTATATATATCAGAGAATGTCTGTGGGGTCATCTAGTATCCTAATTAATAATAAGTTATAGCTGAGTTGTCCAGATGAGTAAGTGAGAAATGTCCTTAAAATACTTTATTAATACCTATTCAGTAGTATTTGTGTCAAAAACTTCAGCTATTTCTTACATAATTATAGCCAACTCAAAAATTATACAGATATATCGTAACGTCTTATGATTTTTAAGTTAAAGAACATTTTAGGAACTAAATTCATAGTCGTAAATTATGTGCCTCGTAGGAATTACAAAGTAAAACGTCATTTTCACTGTCAAGAATTTGTCAATTTAGAGTTTTGAAGCGTGGATGTAATTACGGTATTTATTTTTTAACATAAAGGCAAATTCATTATTTAATTAATTTATTATATAATATTAAGATATATAAAAATAATTAGTAATAACGTTCTTCACTTTCCAGGCTGTCAATTACAGATTCTCATGTAAAAATGGAATTCTTTGAAAAAGCACATGTTATGAAAAAAGAATCGTCAAGAAAAGACCACAAGTCAGGCGAAACACTAAAAAAGCATTTAAAACAATTATTACAAGGATATAAGCGAAGTGATAGAAATCTCATTAAACGATGTAATGAAGAGTTCGATCCTGACAAATTTAATGAAGACTCTAGTTCAGTGAGTGGATTTTCTGACTTAAATCTCACTGGATCTAGTTATGAAATGGACACTACACACGGAACACTCGGGTCTGATTGGGATGATGAACATAATTCTATTAGTGATGAAATTAGCTTCAGTAAACTCTTGGATTCATCAAATGATGAACTTATTTCTAATCTAAGTTCGTTAAATAGTCAGCAATCCACTTCTAACATTGAGGACAATTTAAAAGACAATTTTTCAGAGTTACTATCTTCTGATAACTTATCTGTACATAACATCAGTCTATCAGAAGTGACAACTATAAGTGATTCTAATGATTCTGAATCATTTGATGCAGATGGGGTACTAGCCACACGTATATTAGAAAAATTAAGTAAAATGGAAGTCGAGAAAAAAAAGGCAAAGAAGCGAAAATTTAGACACAATACAAGTGAATGTAGTTATACCCAGTCATCTGATAATGAAGTAAACTTAGATGTAGATGATAAAGTAGATATTAATGAAAGTGTCAGTGATTCTAATTCTTCAGATTTTATATCTGTGAAAGTAAATTATACAGAAAACCAAAGTCTGAGTGAGATACTTGGTAAATACACATTTTCTACAATAAGAAGTTTACTAGAGGTTCAGAATATGGATCCAACAAATAATTTAGGATTATTCTCTGTAGAGGACTTAGTTAGTAATATCGATATACAAGAAGAGATAAGAAGCTTGTCACCAGAGTGTAATAGTAGTGTTAATTCAGAATTTGTAAATTTTTCATTAATTGACCCTGATGCTAGTATAATACCCTCTACTACTAGTGCCAGTATTAATGATGATACTTCACAAACAGAAGACATATCAGAAAGAGAAATCACTATGGATAGTGTTGACAGTAATGTTGAAGTTCCTTTTAAATTTTACTATGGCAAAGATAAATGTATATTTGTTCTCAAACATCCAGCAGAACTTCACATACATGGAAAAGTAAAGGCAAAAGTATTGGGAGGAACAATGGAAATATTGGGGTATACTTTACAGAGCAATGAATATGATATTTATGCTCCCAATTATAACCTTGCTCATTGTTTGAAGACTGTTATGAATGACAACATTTACAATGGGCTATTTAGTAAGTTAACTGCTCAAGGCTTATCTGTTGCTGAGACTGAAGAAATAGTAACTCATTTAGGCGAATATGATGGAGTAATATGTCTAAGCAAACTATCTTCTCATGCATTGAATTTTGTTGAAAATAATATGAAACCAACAGATTTATTCAGCAAACAATGTAAAAATGTTGATTTCTTTCTTCGGAAAGCTTCAGAAATACTTGGATGTTCACTGTATTCTCAGAAGCCGCATAAAGTTTTTGAAGAATTTCCAGTGACAAAACCTGTTATAGATTGTGGAATGGGTAAGTGATCTAGTTATCCACATATTATACTTCCATTCTTATAAATAATGCATGCAAATAATAACTCTTAAGAACACTTACTACTCTGAGAATACTGTCATCATCAAATGAGTAATTGATGTTTCAATTTGTCACATCCAGTATTAGTAAATATGCAGCTATATTATATGCTAGATGTGCCTGCAATTTTATTTGCATGGAATAGTGAGTTTGGGCATAACTTATAGGGGAAATATTTTCTCTTATTATAACTTCAGCTGTTTACTATATTTTCTCCAGTTGCCACATTTGTGATTCATGCTCCACACCTTTTATTTGTTGTATGATGTTATGTACCCTAAGTTATTTATCAGCTGTCTGCCAGTGAAAGTCTCATCAAAATCGGTCCAGCCATTTCAAAGTGTAATTTTAACAAACAGATAGACAAGAATTTTTAAAAATGTTATTTCTTATATGTACTGAATATACATCCACATGCATGCATTTAATAAAAAAAAATTAGTTATTATAATATTACAAAGACATTCCAATTTTATTTATATGAATTAATGTATTAGACAAAATAAGCAGTCTGCCAGATTTCTAAATATATATACATGAAAAGTTGATAAGTCTGGATTTATTCAAGCCCTTGTGTAAGGGACGTTAAATGTGTAAGATCAAGGGTTCATATTTCAGACTAGAAATGTTCAGATAAATTATTATAAGTCCTGCATAAGTAAGGAAGTATCTATGGTTTATTTATTAAAAAACCATAAATAGTTATAAAATTAATACTCTTTTTTCCACAGCACCACAGAGCAAGGGCATCATATGTGGCGGTAAAGGCGTCGGCAAATCCACATTCCTCCGTTACAGCGTCAACCGGCTGCTGCACCAAGGGCCAGTGTTAGTACTGGATCTGGATCCAGGGCAGGCTGAGTTCACTGTCGCCGGCCACATATCTGCCACCGTCGTTGATGCTCCTCTTCTTGGACCGAATTTCACGCATTTAAAGACACCCATCAAGTACGTGCGCTATCTAAAAGATGCCCTGTGTCATTTATAATTACTAATTTTTACCGGCCAGATAGATTATTCTGTAGTGTCCATATCTTGGGTGTCTTTGAAAATTTACGTGGTAAAATATTCCACCTCTGTCCAGAGGTGGAATCAGTCAAACATGGAGAAATATATTCTCATGATTTGTAATAATATTTCATCATTCTATTTTTAAATTATCTGTTGATATTTTCATTGGTATCGCCCTTTTCGGTGATTAATATGTTTGCTTTATTTATCCTAATCAATATTATATATACGACTATAGAAAACTGCACGCTTTGTATGCATGGACTACCTACTCCAATATGCGCAACACACCAAAGTTTTGTTTCCAATGAGTTGATTGTACGTTTCTATTAATGTCGAATCATAAAGAGAAATTATGAGCACCTGTTTCACACCAGCCCATTTTTTCCAGGATGTTGAACTTGGGTATGATCAACACAATGGACAATCCGAGGCGATACGCTACTGCCGTCAACATTCTAATTAACTACTGTTATGACAATGAGCAACTAAAATCCATGCCGTGGGTAATTAACACTATGGGGCTGTGTAACGCTATAGGACTAAAGTTTATAATTCTAACAATATTACTAATTAGACCTACTTATCTACTACAAATAGACTGCAAAAATACCAAAAAGAAGTTCGAAACTTTATTAAGTCCATTCGAAGTACACAAATTATACAGGAAATTCGAAAGGGATCCGCTATTGAGACATGTGAGATGCGAAAATATTGAATATTCCTTCTTTGTGGCGAATCATACTGATGGAGCAGTAAAGAGTTACTCATTGGCACCGAGAGATGAACGATATCTAAATTTCTTAGCTTATTTTGGTGAACATATGAGTTCTCTAACAAGTAATTTGTTGGAGATCAGGCCTTATGAGTAAGTATTTTTTTCTAGTCATAAGTAAAAATTATACTGCCGACTGGCGTGTGCTTCATCCGAAACATGTAGGGTCTAATAATTGATATGAACTGGTTCGTGTTGTGTTTCTGAGGATACAGTATGCCCTGGATCAGCCTTTTGCCATAAATGCGCTAGTTAATGTTTTGTATTGATCAGAATGTGAAATTGTCTTTGAAATATAAAACAGTTCAATCATCATAACAAATGAATCGTTACTTATCGTTTCAATTACATTATTCTCCTACAATAACCAGTGAGTAACGAGATAATGTTTGCCTCCTGGAATTGAACATGACTCACTCGCTAAAATGTTCAATGTGGGTGTCATTTTTAACAAACTTAAAATTTTAGGTTTTGATTTATTTTGTTTCGTATCTGGGCGTTAGTGGATTTTAAAGTACTACCTACTTGGCTAGTAGGTATTGGAAACCGCACCTTTATGTTCAGAAACAAAATTCAGCAACACGATAAAACACCAAAAATGTGCAAAATTGCTAGTATGACATCATCAACTAAACTTGCAGGTCAAGTGCTTGGAATTTCAACAGATTTATTTATTTCAGAGTGCGATTGGACGATTTGTGTATTGTACTCAATGTCAGAATCGAGGATGCAGTACACAAAGTGATTAATGGTAAAATAGTAGCCTTGTGTCAAATAACACCCTATGATAAAAGAAGCAAGGTGCTTACACTGAGAGATAAACCACTTCTCTGCCACGGGCATGGTACTGTATATTTTCCATAACATTAGTAGATCTTATCTATTAAATTATAATTTACTGTAAACAAAGTACCTACTTAATAATGAGATCATGCCACTATATAATTTCAATGTAGGTATTTTAATGATATTGAAATTAAACTAAATAATTAAAGTAGCATTACCGATTGATGACATCTACACATGTAGATGTCATTATTAGGTAATGGTTATAGTTAAGTCAATATTTAAAAAGAAAACAGGCTTTAACCAGATGGCCTTGTTACTCAAGCTTTCTTATTCCAATTTCAGATATGTCATAAAAATAGACGTTTAACTAATGAAAAAATATATATTAATAGTCGGGACCTACGCTCTGCCCGCAAGCATCTGTTTTTAGTTAATGGCTCGATATGGTAAAATCCCTAAACAATTTTCGGAGAACTTGAGTTAAATGCAAGTCAAATCGAACCTTGCCACTATAGTGGTAAAGCACACAATAGCTAATAACCACCGTAACATATTTCGAGAGCCAAATGTGGCCCTCACACTTACGTCATTAGGGATCACCAAGTCAACACCTGTTTTGAAATAAAAATAAAGATAGACGGTAATTGACCTAACGCATTAAAAATATTGTCCCTATACACATACTGACATTGAAATATTATTATTTGTGATGTCACTGATGATTCATAGTTTCACTTGGAAATACGTAATGGTGTCTAATGATGTCATGTTTAAAATGTACCATGTGAATCCATATAAGAGAATTGGTATTAGAATTAAATGTCATAAATTACTGTGGGAAATGTGTGTGTTTTATGTTAAGGCAATTGTTATAATCAATTTGAATCATACACACTAGCGTTTTAAGTAAACATTGTAGAGCTTTTGCCTTTTTTTCAATTCAAATATCTATAAATAACGTAATTAAATGTTGACTTGATTTGTGACAATAAAGCAAGGTGTTGCTTATTGTCACTACACACTGTTTAGAATATAGATCCAAATGTTTTGTAATTGCTACTAATACAAAATATTACTTAAAACTGATGAAAAGTAACAATTTCTTATCTAAATATTGTGGCAATATAAATTTGTGATTATCAATGATAATGATGTACTTGCACAGTTTAATATCTTTATTTTTTTACAGGACTAATTCGTGGTGTAGATTTTGACAAGAAGTTGCTGTATATAACTACACCCCTCTCTGTTGATAGGCTGTCTTTGGTAAATACATTATTGTATGCAGACTGGGTGCCAGAGCTCAGAGGCCTGGAGAGACAGCTACCTGATGGAGTGCCAGTTCCATATCGTACAGCCACCATGTACCAAAAGAGACAGCTCATGTTTACTCCGAAGAGGAGATTCAATCCATTACAACTCATAAAAATGACAAGGAATTCCTAAATTGAAACTGTCAGTCGATTTAGTTAATAAATTTGTAATTGGAATAGATCCAAAATATCTTAAATTATAAAAGGAAGTCTCATAATTATTTTATGTTAATTCATGTATATTTGAAAGATAATTTTGTACTTACAATACTAATAAAACATAACATATAGATGATTGGTTTTAACTTAAATATTCCCCATCCTAAACACCTTTTATTTATAAATGCTGTATTAAATTTTATAAAAGTCAAAAAGAGTCTAGAAAAGAATTGTTAAAACATGGGGTTCCTTTATTACTAATAAATTATATTAGCATGCAATATGGGAAGTTAAATTTCACACAAACAATAGATTACAATAAAACTGCCCTACAGAATCATTTCCAGAATTAGTTGGACGTCTCAGAGACGCATCTAGTTGACAGGCACTTAGCTGAGAATTGGGGCTTACGCTCCACGTCAAATAAACATCACCTACACAATTTATACATCACTATTTTATTGAAAAATTAAAATACAAAATATGAAACTAAACAATCAAGTCTCGGTGAGACAACACCGGTCGAGGAATAAATCTATATGAAGAAATGCTACTTGAATAATATAACATGATAGTATAGCACGAAAAAATTAGGTGGGCCCTCCGATTCTGGGACCCACACTCCCCGACCATTTGTTTAAGGCATTTACGCTTACCCTTTATAGATAAAATCTATAAAATATACAAGTACCAATTGTGAAAGTGTAGCCACACGAATACTGAGTGGATGTGCGTGCAACGCGCGCCGCGACGTCGCGTCAGCTATCAGTATCGGAAGGAAGCACTGTGTGGCCGACGTCGCGACTGCTGCAGTCCGAGTCGTTTCAAACGTAAGTGTCAGGCAGTATGCGAACAATTCATAAATCAGAGTTCTCCCAACAACAGCACATTTACAGCAGAGAACACCTAGTCTTCTTCTTCTTTTTAACCTGTAACGCGGCGCGAGTCGCCGTTTCAAATACCTCGCGGACTCCTTCCTTACTCTTGGCAGAGCACTCGAGATATGCAAAAGCGTTTATCTTCTCGGCCATAGCCCGCCCTTCCTGAGGTTTTACGGGCTCCTGCTTCATTTTGCGGAGCTCATTAATTGTGGCTGGGTCATTGCGCAAATCCTTCTTGTTCCCGACGAGTATGATGGGCACATTAGGGCAAAAATGCTTAACCTCTGGTGTCCACTTCTCTGGGATGTTCTCGAGCGAGTCTGGCGAGTCCACCGAGAAGCACATCAAAATCACATCCGTGTCGGGATACGATAGCGGTCGCAGCCGGTCATAATCTTCTTGTCCAGCTGTATCCCACAGAGCCAGCTCCACTTGTTTTCCATCTACTTCTATGTCGGCGACGTAATTCTCAAACACTGTCGGCACGTACACTTCCGGAAATTGATCCTTGCTAAACACGATCAGCAAGCATGTTTTACCACAAGCACCGTCACCGACGATTACTAATTTTTTGCGTATCGCAGCCATCGGTCCTGTGAAAGAATACAACGCAAATAATTACGATGGTGTCGAGCGTCAACGCCTTTCATGACTTATAAATATGGCCGCCGTATAGGATTATGGGTAGGGAGTAGTCAGACAAGCCCTCAAATGTGAATAAGCACCTGAACTAGCGGAAGAAGAACAGCACCACCACATAGTACCCTCACATGCGAGGGTGGTATTTAGTATATTTTGTAGATACCTGAAGATTCTGGCTAATTTCTGCGGAATATTGGCTTATCGACACTTTTTTAATCGTCTTTGCTCATCACAAGCACTTTCGTTCATAAAATCAGTCAGTGTTGCTAAGTATAAAAAAACATTCCAATCCTTGACAGCGGTATTTTCTTAATTAAAATAAACCAAAATTATAAATTATAATAAAATTTAATGGAAATAATATATTTGTTTTACCTTTCTTATAAAATTTTCAGGATAAATTGATCATATTTTTAAATTTTTACTTAAATAAGAATACTGTCTGGGATACCATTGAAAAAAACATTTGACATTAGATATTTGTTTCGGATACAATACGAGGAATAATAAATAAAAATTAAGAATATTTTAGGTTTTATTATTAGATATTCATTTATATCAAGACCTTATCTAATCGTCCCGCTCCGTTTTTTTTATAACACTTGTTTAATTTTATTTAGATGATTGATAAAATATACAAATATTTTCCAGTTTAAAATATATTATTTATGCTTCTTGTGAATGTGACATCCAAATAGAGAAGTTCATTTATCAGCCCCGTCTATATAAAAAACAAGTACAGCTCCGCGGTTTCACCTGCGTTGTTATTCTTTTCATAAGAATAGGGGGATAAAATATATTATAGCTTATGTTACACATTGATAATGTAACTTTCCATTAGTGAAAGAGTCTTTGAAATAGACCCAGTAGTTTTAAAGTGTATTTGTAAATTTTTACACAAATTTATACAAACGTATAAATTTTGAGATAATATTTACTAGAAACTAAACAGACTACATACAACTAACTGCCTGAGGTGTCAGGTGAGATCGAGTTGTTTTTTTATAATATATTATCTTACATGTAATATGAATCTGTGTGTAATATCTGGTTTCTGTTCTAAATGTTTACTAGCTACAAATCAACCTATACCAACAAAATTGACAAAAATTAAAACCAATTTTGAACTTAATGCTCATCAATAGAGCAAATTTAGAAGGATTTATATAGTTTGTGGCTACGGAATCATTGTATTTAATGTTGATTGTGTACTAACATCATCAATAATGAGATATTAATGATTTATGGGTAAAGTTTAAACGGCATTTTAAAGATTAGGTAGACCTAAGTAATATAAAAGTCAAGTGCATTGGAACTTCACTCTCACCTATTTCTACCACCAAACAGCAGTGTTCACATTGCTGTATTTCGGTTTGGGGGTGAGAGAGGAGAGGAGAGAGGTGAGAGACCGTGAAGTTACTAGGTAATGTGACATAATACCAACAGTCACAAACATTGTGTACAACAAGCTAGTGACATCCTTGTGATATTAAATACTTTAAGTAGACAGATCTTTGTATTTATTCTGACTTTCTGCGGCACAATGACACTAGTGATTGCTCTTAAATATTTTCAAAGTATGAATTCTTAAGAAATCTGATTTGAGGGTGATCGAAAGTTTCTACGCATAGTTAGACACTCGATGCACTAATTAGTATAAACTGAAAGCAAAATTGTAACCTAAGGCTGGACTACTATTCGTCAAATTGTGCTCCAGGAGTGCGAGTATAAAACAACAATGATGCTCTTTTATCTTAATAAGAGTTAGCTCCTTCGTCCACTCTCCACAACCATCCGAAGGGCAAGAAGACTTTCTTGAAGAATAATGGGCAATTATACCAAGCAGAAAACCACTTGTAAACTGAACATAAAATTGAATGTACAGGTGTGACGACATGAGGCCTTCTGAACAACAGTTTTCGGGAAGGTTTTAGAACTAAAACTTAAAATGTTGATGTATACGAACGCTGTCCGGTCAAATGATATATAGAACGTACGCCTGAAACCAGTGAATTCCTAGATTTGACGACAACGTGATTAGTTCAAAGATTTTAGCTAACGCCGAACATATCTGTCAAAATTATACATACACTATATTTTTTGCTCATGTTCATTTCGTTTGCATAAAAACCTTAATAAAGATGTTCATTAAATTTTGATCAATGTGTTATCAGCGACGACATACAAAAGTGAAACGTAGCTGTTTGTCCGGTCCGGTATGAAAGAACCTACTATGTTTTCTCTGCATGCCCGAAAATGCAAAAAAAAAACGATCAGCCCCAACCACTTACACAGTACACCGTGTTGGCCAACGAACGGGTGTAGTCCCGGCAGCGGTCCCACTAAAATCCTTGGAAGCCTGCGCAGGGTACGTACGGGGTAAACTCAGGCATAGGGTCGCTTAATAATGACCCCCCCTCCCCCCGTCGGTGTGTCTAGAATTCACGTCTAAATAGCCAAGCAATACGTTCACCGAAAAAACAGAGCGGGGAGAACTAATTAATTATGGTATATATTAATTATAATAATTAATTTATATTATTAGGTGATATTATTTACCGACGCATTTAATAGAACTTGGATCTGGGTGTTAAGTGTTACAATAAAGTTAAAATTAAAAACAATTTGTTTTGCATGTTTTATTTTACATTAATTACATCTACAGCCTGTTCCGAAACCTTTAACATTGATAAAAAATCTTAACATTTACATAATAATAAATATCTACGTAAAAATAGTACCTTGGTTCATTTGATACCTCTAACTTTTAATATAATGCGATAAGCCAACGTTCTAAGGCCAAACAAATAACACATTAACCAGGAAGTTTACTTATATTAATTTAGAACCAGGTACTTGGGTGCAAGTATTGATTTATTAGATTTATTGCAAATAAACTGAAAAAATATTTACAAACAGATAACTTACTGTGAATAATATTTGTACATTTCTAATCAGTGCGTTTAAAGGTCAAATAAGTCTTAATCTTGCCCGAAAATGCAATAAGGTAACTTAAATTATTTTATGCAGTACACATACATTAAAACTCCATATAAAGATACTAGTAAAAATATTATTTATATAAATAGCTTTATAACAAATTTATATATAGTTTTTTGTAGATAAGCTTGGTATACATAATAAAATATTCAACCTTAGAGATCATAGATACTCAAAATTTGAACGTCTAAAAAAGATACATTAGCAATTATAATTATGTGCCAGTATATCAAAACAAAAGAATAAATACTTTATAAAAAACAATTACAGCATAAAGAAACATTGTTCAGAATTATATCACCTGAAAATACATTTATGCGTAACAATATGGCCCAGATTCACTTACAGCTCCGTTGATTCCGTCTGAAATGAAAGAATACATTAATATATTGTGTGCATATACTCGACGGGCCCGAATACGCAGGTGGTAATTAATTCTATCTGCGCCAAGACTCGTATGTTCGATTCTCGCCTAGGACAAGCCTTGGTATGATGAATTTTTGTGCTTGTTCTGTGTTTGGGTGCAATAAATGTATTTAAATATTATATTTGTGATACCACTGTTGCTTTAAGCGCCTTATCTCGGAGATAGGTTAGAGTTTAAGATGTTGTATGAATTTATTGTGATTGTATATAAGTACAGCAACTTTTATAAATGTTATGTATGTATAATTAAGAAAGTAACAAATAGTCTTGTTTAAATCTGTTGGATTACACGACACGACATTCATGTCTCTTTAGCAGATCCCTCAAACCAGATTAATTTATAAAATAACGAATTTACAGTGGGTACAGAATACATTCATAAGTAAAAAAAATGCATCAAAATCTTCTTTAGCATAAAATATTTACCATTATAAAAACTGTTTCTAGCGCATACACACGTAATTTTCAAAACGTTAATTCGTCCAAATTTGTTTATATGTAACGTATACCAACATATTGCGTTAGAGCGAACGTTGAAACAGTTTAAAAATAGCGATCGGCCTCCAAATCTAAGAAACCGAGAATCGGTTCGAACTGAGACGACTCGTGAAGAATCAATATGATTTCGTTATTTACTCTATTGGAGCTATTAAAGACTTGTTATTTAAATTATTTTAACCTAAATAAATTATCTAATAAAAACTAGTAGTCAGAAGTATACCAAAGTTAATACCGTTCTGATGATTCCTTTCAGTATACAGGATTTGGTATAAAAAATCTTAGTAAATTAAAATTCCAGAAGCGATAAAAATTAAATTAAATTCTGATTGTTGAGTGTTGCGTGATGCACAATATCGTGATGAGTGTTATATGAATTCTCGTTAAAGGCTAATAAGGAAACAAATATATCTTTTTATTATCTTCATTTCTAACAAATATATAAAACTTGAAAGTTGGGAGTTATTAGAGGTGCGACTTGGTCTCTAACGTCTATGAACACGTGACCTACATGAAAAAACTGTTTTATTGAGAGAGACTCTTTGAATTTGTTTTGTTTTTTAATTTATTGTTATATTTTTTTTACAGTAAGTTTGGTATTTCCGAAATATACCTATTGCAATCTTAAGACCCGTGCCCGATTCCTTAATTTCTAAATAAACTCTTAAAGCTTCGCTTTTCATTGATTCGTATCTACGAATCTATAAATTAAATATCTGCAACACGTGTTGCTTTGGATAAATAACTTTCGTTTAACAAGAGTATCATCATTTCAGAGAATCATGATTATTCGCCTTTCATTCGTTAAAGTTTTGTGGTATAATTCTATTTATTTCAGTATGGACATATTTAAGTGAGATATCTAGCGTGTGCCGTAGGTACCGGAACCGACAGATAACGGATATGTAAAATATATAATATAAGATTCATAGTTCAATGTATTTATCTGTCGATTTTCCGTCTTCTATGATTATACATTTTATGCTAACTTATTTGCCAGTGTTTTTTTCGCAAATAGATAGAACACAACAAAACAAACGAATATCATTTAGTCAGGTGGAAGCCATTCCATCTGTTTTGGGCAGGCAGCATGGAACCTCCACCTGTACCAGGTGTCGTAAGAGGCGACCAAGGTACCAGACCCGACAGATGGCTGTATATCTACTCGCATGGGCAGCAGTATTCTAGTCGCGAAGATAAACTCTGCGATTGTCAACACACTTGCCCAGCGCGGCAATTATGGGCAAAATGCCCACCTACTTGGGGGAGGCCCATGTCCAACAGTGGACAGTGAACTCCCAATAGCTGATATGATAATCATGTTGAAAATAATAAGTACGTTACACTCAATATTCATTGAAATTATTACAACCTGTACTTTAAAAGACTATTTTAGTAGGTACAAAGTTTCATGTTTATCCAATCATTACGTCTGTACTTATTATTTTAAATGTATAAAAGCCTATAAAAACTGCAAGGACATAAACGAGTTGTTTACAGTTGTCATAGAGAATGATAATATTTTTAAACGCTTGGTGGGTTTTAGCGTCAATTCCTAGCTTTTGTTGAGTTATCTATGTCATTCACGTTTTCTGGATACAAAAAAAAATAAATTAAGTATTTTATTTATCCAATATAATCGGTTTATTTAAAAAATTGCTATTATAATTATTGACTTTCATGCGAATGTCCAGTATTTTGCTAAAGTGTGCGGCATATAATACAATATTAAATAAGACAAGTCTTATGTGGTACACGATTAAATTTGAAGCTTCGAGATAATTATATTTGTATCGGTAAATCTTTGCTTATTTCGCGTTCCTATTGTTGGCTATTGCCGGTATATGTCTTGCACATCGATACAATTTTCTGAGGACAATACCAGTGTTTTCTCTAACTTCAAAAATTTTTTTGAAGATAAGCGATTAAAAGAATGTAAGAATAATAGTGTAGGTAACATGATAACTAGATTTGAGAATAATAAATACAATTACACAAAAAATCATATGTTGACCTGATACCGAGATAAGTCGCTTAAAGCACCTGTGTTATGGATATCAGAGAACAGAATAATTACAAATATAATATTATATACATATTTAACACCAAGACACAGAACAAACACAAATATTCATCAAATGAAAATTTGACCTGGGTAGGGATCGCTCTCTGCGCCATCGAGCCTTTCGTTATATATATATTTAACATAGTGTAATTATACAAGAAACAGATTGACCAAGCTCTATATCAAGTTCTGTATTTAGAGTTAACATACGATCCTGGCGAATTAGACACGAAAATATTCGTTAGATTAATCCGACCTTTTAAAGGCGGTTGAAGGATTAATTAGCCAATGAAACAACGGATAATTTTGAACATCTATATTATTTAAATTAACTATTGATTTATATATTTTAACAAAATATCTATCTTATATAAGAAGATATAATTTACTGTCTACAGTTACAAAAGTCGAATTTTACACATCCTATGGTTTTACCGGTACCTTCAACAAACAATAACGTCACATAATTCTGGTATCATTAAGTGTGTATAATAGTGTTCTTAATCAAGTAAATAATGCATAAATAAAAAGCCTATACTAATGATTTTATAAATTTATAAGAAGTAACTATAAACGGTATATATAGTCCTAAAGAGAAATTTTAAAAATATAAATAAGGCAGACTTCGGATGGTGAACGTTTGTAAAATTTATTGATTCCAATGTAAGTTACGTGGAACTGGTTTTTTGTCAAATAACGTTTACATAAAGCACTTCAAGGTTTTCCTTGTGACGTGAACATATAAGAAGAATATTCAAGAACAATCCCAAGGCCAATATTCAATGAATAATGAACGTCATGGGGTGCCGTGGGGTACCGGCAGAGTAAATTCCTCCCCCAAATCAGACACCTGGTTCGGGGTACAAGGCGACTGAGATACCGGAATCGACAGACGGCGGTATATTATGGGCAAATCCACATTTTTTGGGGGGCCTCTTTTCAGTAGTGGAATTACAATGGCTGGTATGATGAACGACAAGCAATTTTGGCATAGGTTTGTTTATAGACACAGTGAAACTATTATATCAGACGAATGCAATATTTATTTTACAATTATATAATGTAATTTCTTATTGTTATGTTACTTGCTTGTCAGTAGTTAGTTGGTGGCACAAACACTTGTATGAACAAGTGAATGTGCTTCAATGCCACAAATAATGCCTGTGTAGTGTAGTAATTACCTATTTGTTGTGTATTTACAAGAAAAAAATATTATTTCTTGTTTCCAAATGATTCATATATATGCGCACTTGATCGAAAATGTTTGTGATCACTATTAGTAGGTAAAGAGGTCATTGTACGATTTATTTTACGCTCCGCGACCGCACTTTTCTGAATACGAGTACCTAATGGAATAATTTATTTGATGTAAATTCCTATT
The DNA here is from genome assembly GCA_020976665.1 of Heortia vitessoides. Taxonomy (NCBI): domain Eukaryota; kingdom Metazoa; phylum Arthropoda; class Insecta; order Lepidoptera; family Crambidae; genus Heortia; species Heortia vitessoides. Next base: position 7,029,855 of record JACJUM010005602.1, read on the forward strand.
AAGATTATTCTAGCAAGAAATATATGATTAATATATGTTCAGCATATTGTTAGTAAATGTACAATTAACCGTGGAATAATCCAGTAACTTGTAGAAAATCACGAACTCAATACACTTGTATAAGAAAGTTCCAATTTAAGCTAGTGGTCGAAGCGCCCATGACTTGTAACAAACAGCGATTACTTCTTTACCTTTTGCCAGGCCATTAGACCGTAAGAGATGCCGGCGCCCAGCGCGAACGCTAGGAGATGAGGGAGGTACTTGAGGGAGGGTCCGTGCATCGGCCGCATCAGCGTCGATATGATCTTCAGGTTGCCATCGGAGTACGGCGGGTATCGACCGCTGCAAATGTATAACAATTTTTCAATAACAATTTATACCAAAACTACGGCTTTTAACGGCTTTAAAACGCGGTATACTTAACTTTTTACCTTACCTTACAATATGTTAAAAGTTAAATAACGCATTTTGAACCGTTAAAAGAGTAGTTTTCTTATGAGAAGTAACGGGTAAATATTAGAAAATAAAAGTATTTATACTTTACTATCGCCCGGGTTAAGATCTAATAAGGTTATGTTCTTCATAAATTATATTTATGTTGACGTTCCTTGAACGTTAACCTTGAAAAGGATATCAATCAGGAACTTAAAATGATACATACAGAATTGCAAAGAAAACACAGCAACAGATCACTGCAATCGACATTAATCTTTACGTGCGAGCCATTGAGTTTAGAATTAACTGCAAAATGTTCATAGATTTGTATAGTTTCATCTGTTGCTTTGTGCATTGTGAAGTTGGACTTGGGTACAGGATGTCAACTAATCGTGAAATTAGATTAGTTGTTTATCAAGCGCACGCTCAGTATTACATAATATTATTAAGCTGAAGTTTGTTTGTTTAAACGCACTAATCCCAGAAACCGCTTGTCCGATTTGAAACATTATTTTAGTGTTGGATAGTCCATTTACCGAGGAAGGCTACTATACCCCCCCCCCCAGCAGAAATTGCAGATGAGTGATGGATGTTTGTTATTCTTTCAAACCAGTCAATAATAATATTTTTTTAAAAATACATAATAATATAACGTGAATAGGAAAAGGCTAAAATATATAGAATAAAGTTATACTTATTGGAATGTTTGATGTGTTTACTTACGAAGCAAGTTTCTCGCCTATAGTGGCGAAATTTTTGATGAGGCAGCTCTTCTTGTGCGTGAATGTATCGAAAGTGGCTTTGCCGTGATAGGCTCCAATGCCACTGTTACCCACTCCGCCGAAAGGCAATGTCTCAACTGTAAATTTAAGTCTTATTAAAGATTCAACGATCGATATACAGTGGATGAAAATATAGTAGACATCAATAACAAGAATATTCGAGAGCAATTAATTTAGCACTTAGGATACTGAGTAATTTTTAAATAATTAAGGTATTTCAGGTATTATTTGGGCAATATTTGATTCTCTGAGAAAAATATGAAATAAGTATTCTTTCTATTATTCAGGTTATTTTTACTTAGTTGCCTAATTGAAACCACTTTAAAAGTAATTTTAATTATGGCTTCTATTCAACGTGCTAGAATGATTAATTGTACATTAAAACGAAAGATTTTTCTGGTTTATTCTTAAAAAGAAGTTAATATTAGTAAGATTAGAAATTAATGAATATTTTATAAAAATAAATTATTAAATTGTTGGCTATCATTAAACATTATTTTTGAAGCTTTAGCCTTATCTATACATATAACATATGTTTGTTCGTAGACTTAATGTTATATCTGTGAGAAGTTTCCCGGAAACAAAATTAGCCTAATTCATTCCATAGGGTATCCCTATCCCTTACAAATATCCGAGTCTAGTATTATTTTTAAGACTAGTACTACTTATCCTTGTCAATGGGGGATGTCTGCCCCCATGAAACTGCGGTCTTTGCATTAACGATTTCGGCTCGATACTCAACCATTACGCAATGTTGGACGGCAAATATGACAGATAAAAAACAGTGAGACAAGGGCCCCATTAAAGTTGGAGATATTTGGAACTGCTTATAACTAAAATCAACGTTATTTTATATATTTCTTTAGATTACACAAAAATCATATCAAAACGCCTGCTGCTGAACATAGACCGCCCCAAGAAATTAGAAATTTTCTCATTATTGCCACGATAGGCAGGCCTCTTCGCAATTACGCTTTGCGACAGGATTGTTACTGCCCATTTCCGCCTAAATGCTCTTGACTTACGCTGTATTGATATACCACCAGGTTCCGGTCCCTCAATCTATTCTACTCTGCCAGTAACGCGGGTACTGCGTTTTAATAACCACGAATATTTCGAGGATAAGTTCTGCAATTTTATTTAATTAATGTTTACGGGAATCACAATTGTATGAAAGGTTTAAAAGCAAATAGTGAAGGCGTTCTTTAACTTTAAGGACTCTAATATTACAGCTATTTACGTCTGGACTATAAGATTCACAAACTGTGAATAAACTAAGCACCGCGAGGTATCGGCAGTATAGAATAGTACCTCCCTCTGTTCCAGATGTCGTAAGAGGCGACTAAGTTATCAGAAACGACAAATGGCGGTTTATCCGAGACAGTGTAGCTCAAATGCGTAGGGTGGTGATGGGCGGGCAGCAGCATCCCCGTCACAAAAACTGGGCTCTGCGATTACCAACATGCTTGCGGCAATTATTAGCAAAATTCCTCCTCTCTTGGGGAGGCCTATGTCCAGCATTGGACTTCCAATGTCTGTAATGATGTATGAACTTAGAAACTCAGAATAACGTTACATAATTTGAATTGGTATTTCATAGATTTCTAAACCCTGATACTACACTGAGATCCGAACGAGAATAGTACTTACGGTACTTCTATAGCAAATGTACCATTGATACTAAGTTCGAATGTCCAAACACGGTGCGGTATCGGTACGCGGTTTTTATGTGACATATTGATATATCGTGCACTTCAATTGTTATCCAAGTAAAGGTGAAAGGGTTGCGTTTGTCGAGTACATAGAAAAACAATACTGACGACAATTTATTAAAAGTTTTGTCACTAACTAAAAAGGCGTCACTAACTTATTACATACAAAGATTTTCGTCGTTTTGACTCTCCTCTCTCTTTATGTAAGAAAAGAGAAAATCACTCGATCCCCTTCTAGTACACTCATTTGCAAAAAAAACGGGCGGTTTTGATTTTAATTCTTCTTTAAATAAAATACGGTACCAAAATGATTTCAATCATTTGTACATGTTACTGGTTTTGAAAAATTCGTGGTGTTTAAAACAGTACGTCCTAAATTAAAATTTTCGTTTGATGCTCGTTTTCACAGAAAACCACTTATTTTATTCTACATTTTTGCGAAGTTCCAAAAGATAACACCGGTTTTTATAACTTTTTGTAAAGTTTTATGAATTTATTTCATATCCTTAATTGTCAAAGCTTCATTTATTGCTGTTTAGCTGTCTCAATAATGTAAGAGAAGTGGTAAAAGCTACCAAAATTATTGCGCTGCTCGAAGAGGGTTGCAGCCAATGCTTCGTGGCTCAGGGGCTAAGTGTGAGTCGCTCGACGGTTCAAAAGACCAGGCAGCGGTATCAAGACACCGGTTCCGTCGAGAGAAGGCCTGGTTCTGGAAGAAAACCATATACCCAACCTCAGGATGATCGTTTTCTTATGTTTCGCGCATTGAGAAATCTCAAGTCTAGTATGTGGACCTTAAGAACAACCTCGAAGAAGTAAGATATGTGCGTATTAGTCTATGGATGGTCAGGAGGAGGCTTCTCGTGGCCAATATACGCCGTCATCGCCCAGCCCACGGCCCTAAGTTACTTCGTGAGCACAAAATTGCCAGGCTTAGGTTTGCTCGAAATTGTGAGTCTTGGACTCAAGATGACTGGAATAGGGTGTTGTTCACTGATCAAGCCAGGATATCTATGTTCGGTGAAGTTCGACGTCTTCGAGGACGAGGAGAACGCTTTGCAGAGGCTTGTTTTGAAGAATAAATTCAATAGATCGTACAGAGTTCAACGGCTCACTGACTGAACATCGATACATTACGGAAGTTCTAATTCCTCATGCGAAAACCGCATTGGCCGCTTTAGGCGAAGACTCAATTTTTATGGATGACAACGCTCGCGCCCACTGGTCTGGCGATTTGGAAGCGTATGTGCAAGAGGTCGGCATTTGTCGTTTGGATTGGCCAGATCGAAGTCCCGACCTCAATCCTATAGAGCATGTCTGGGACGTTCTGAAACGACGCGTGAGATCAGTACAACCGGCTCCGCAGACCATCAGAGAACTGTAGAATGTGATTACCGCGGAGTGGGAACGTATTCCGCAAGCAAGTATCCAGGATATCCTCGCTTGCATACCCAGACGAATTCAAGCTGTGATTTCAGCTAGAGGGGGTCACACTCGATAATAAAGGTTTATCTACTTTTACTTTATTAAAGCAAAAACAAACAAAAATCTTTGTAAACTTCACGAGCATACGCACTACTAGCGAGCATACACTACTAGTGAACTTTAGCATTATAACCCATAAATTTTATCAAATTTTTATGATAATGCTGACGAAAACGATTATTTGCTTATTAATTTACAAAATTGTAAAAGTAAAATTACCTATAATTATCGAACAAACCAATAGTAACATTTTTCATGGTTCATTGCTTAGGTGACCGTTTTTTTTGCAAATGAGTGTATTTTTAAATAAGAACAAAATAATAAATATACGTTTTTAAGCAGGTAATAATAACTTTTGATTTTTTGTCATTTATCTCTATATTTAATTCAAATTTTTACAACATGGACTCGTTAAGTGGACTGCGTGCACTTTTCCAAGCTTAAGCTTAAGTTAGCTTATTGTAGGAAAAATTAACCCTGAAACATATTACAAATCGCATGACTACCAGCTACCCGCGTTCCAACACGGTGCATGTCCAAATTCAGCAAAATTGTTTGGAAATACCTACACAGCACATTTACTGTACTAAAAAGAATATGCAAAAAAAAAAATACGCTAAAACATGCATAAGGTATCATACGAACTCAAACAAATTCTATACACAAAGTGACAGGTCAATCTATAAAAATCGCAATCGATATTGAACTTTAAAAACGAAGATATAGACATGAAAGTTGTTTGTGGCATGTTGACAAATATGTAAATAGATTGATCTGTGGCCTTGTGTGCATAGTAAATTATAAGTCATAATTTATCACTATCCATCTCCACTAGCGAGATTAATGTAATATGTACACAGTAACCTTAAATGTTATCTAATATAATGCTCATTTATTGCAAAAGTACCAGACTATTGCAACTTAGACCCAGACAGAAAAAAACAATCAAAATGAGGCAGTAGCTACTATTAGCATACAACAACCCTGGTACTAAGGCGGTAAATGTGCTGAAGATCTTGGAAAGCCTTAATTCAGAAACACACCAGCTAGGCTAAAAACAAATTTACCAGATTATCCATAATATGCCTTATTTAGGAAGTATTTAGTCTCAATAGTAGATTAGATACGGGCAGTAATATTCAGATAAAATTAGGAATTGGCGTATATGTATGATAGAAGGTATATGACAATTATTTAAAACTGGCTTACGAATGGTAAACAGATGGCAAATGGAGCCATTGCTAACAATCATCAAATCAATAATATTAATAATAATTTAATAAGTAAAATACGGTGTTTAAAAAGCACATCGCGTCCACGAACCGCCTGAAAAGTCAAAGCCGTATTATAAAAAGAACGGTCGTATTGTAAAACGGCGTATTTTCAAATTTGCCTGCGATGCTCTTTGTCATGTATTGTGAATTCTTTGAACATACATATACGTCAATGGGATAAGAAAAGTATATAGGTGCCAAACCTCCCATATGCATGACAGTGTCGTTAATGCACATGCCGCCGCTGCTGGTGTGGCTCACGAAGTTGGACACCACTTCTTTGTCCGTGGAGAACACATACAGCACTAGGGGCTTCTCCCTATATACGTCAGACCGTCACCATTAGCTATTTACAGTATTAGTTACTAGGATAACGCCAAGAAGAAATTTTAACATTGGTTGTTGAAACAATTATGACAGAGAGTTGAGCATTTTTTACGTACCTTAATTTTTTTTATAATTATAAGGGTAGCCACAGATAAGGGGTGAAATCTAATACATGCAGATGAATGTTCAGGACCGTATGTAGTATTTGCTGAGGGTCAGCGTTTTTGTTCCACAAGTATTGCTAAATCAAATTATGTGTTTACCCGAAATAAGCAACACAAACCGGATGAAGCCGAATAAGTGCAGTAATTACCGGGTTGGTTCGAATACTGTCGCAGACTATGCCAACCCGCATTTGTGTGTAACCTGATAATTGCTGTACCATGTTGACTAAGTCTTTTAGTACAATTATTATCAATGTAATGCTCAAATCTATATTATTACAGTGCCTGTGATATATGCTTCGACTCTCTTATCGATGTAGGTGAATAGAGGTGAGCAAAGAAGTCACGTAATTAAAAACTAATATTAAAAATTCTCTGCTAAGTACTTGCATTTAATTTGGTATTCATAAGTGAAAAAGTCTCTGTCAAAACTAATTAAAATCTATTAGCTCTCAGAATTATAGCTCCTACAAAAAGAGTAACAGATTAAATGAAGCTTAGAATAGAATTAATTACTAATATATCGCTATTACTGTAATACAAGATATATGTTTAAAAATATTGTTTATAACCGCCACCTAAACATTCAGGCACCATATTGTTGACCCGTCACCGGTTTAAGGAAATGAAGATACCAAAATTGCCTTTATAAACACGCATACCATCTTTGAATTTTTGCAGGAATATCTGGCTAAAAGTAGGCAATATTCTAGCATGGATTGCTTGACGGAAATAATTATAAATTTTCTTTATTCTTCAAATTAAATTTAAGTTTGTATAACGCTATTCGTATAACGTTGCTTGTTCCTTTTGTTGCTTATCAAAATTTGATAATCCAAAGCTTTCATAGTTTAATTTATTATATATTTTTTTGTTATTTAGTTTTGTATGTGAAAGAACAATTGAAGCAGTTTTCTTTTGGCTCCACATAATAACAGCACCTTTACTGAGACATTTTCTATTGCAATAAATAAAAATGTATATGCCTCCGGCAGATGTTCCCACAAACAATCAAGCAATAACTGCTGTAGCTTACCGCCGTAAAACATAATCGTGTCGTTTATGCTCAAACTGCCCGACCGGGTTTGCACAGTAAACAGTTTTTGGATGTTCTTGTCTTTGCTGAATACGTAAATTACTAATGGATGTTCCCTGAAATATATGTCCTAAGCTATGAGGTGGGAACTCAGACGACCGGGATGCTGCTTGACCGGCATGCTGCTTTCAACACTAACCGTTCGGTAGCATCTGAAGAAAATCTTAATACCCAGACTTGGACTGTTTTAGAAAATTGATCTTTCTAAACATGTTCTGACCGGGAGTTGAAATCAATAATCGAATATTAGTGTGCACTAAACGTGTAAGTGCAGTCAAATCGGAAAATATGCATCATCCTCTAATGATGCTTCCAAAATTTTAAGCTATAATAATGTTTTAATTTATATAAGATTAACTTGAATGGATATGTAACAATTAATTTTTTATTTTTATGAATGTTAATAAAAATTTTAGTTATTATAACTTCAATTCTCAGTGATATACCATGAGATACAAATGAATCAACATGTTTTATTATGATTGATGGGTTTTAATTTAAATTCATGTTTTTTTGGTACTCTAATATTCCAAAACATAGAACACCAAGATAATATGATTATTTGAATTATGTACTGTGGATAAACTTGATTATGATAACGAAATTGATTGTTACATTATATTACCCATTAAAGCATAATTAAAAAACAATTTGAAAACAAACACACACTTACACAAAGAAACAGAACATCACACAATACAATAAAAATGGTCCACAACTTAATATAAAATGAGTTAAATAAAGAGTTACATACATTGATTCGCCAGGAAATATCATTTGAAGTTCCTTTTGCACAAAATTTATATTCGTAGAAGTTTTGCCAAAAAGATTGCGCGATGTATAAATATTATATTGATTTTACCGACAATCATAATATGTACTGAAGGTGCATCGTTAAGGCGCCATTTGTAAGACTTGTGTTCTTTATCTAGTATGGACGGCCTGGATTTTTTATAAATTAATATAATACTTCCAAGCATAGTTTAATTTGCTGACACACAGTATCTATTGTTGAAGCTGGATTGCGAATCAAAATTGTTTTATCCTTTAAAGCAAAACCTCCAATGGTCTGATTCTAATGTTAGTTGTTCAATTATAAAATATTAAATTCTCAAAATAATATATTTTTCATACAAATTGGATATGGTAATAGTAATATTAGGATTCATATTACGAATGTTATTAGTTATTATATTTTCCAAATTCTAAATAACATTAAAGGATTTGCGCACTATGCTTGACAGTTTGTATGAATAATGGAAATGTTAGGTAGTTTCAACTGGCATTAAAGACCGCGAAAATGTAGGTAAGAAATGAGTTTTTTTTATTGATTACTCAGATAAGTTAAAATGCTAATGAGATATAAGTGACTTCATCTCTTTACCTTGACAAAAGTAAAAATGAAGTCAGCGTTAAAATAATAATGTCAAGTAATATAAACAAAAATAAAATCAAATATATATTATTAAGTGTTAAAAGAAATACTTTAAACGCATTTATTATAACGTCATATCAACTGAAGGACCATCACTCCAAGAGATTTGACATAGACATTTTGTGTCCAGTACGAGCTTATATGATGTCTTAGTAGATCGACGTTAAGATTTTAGGAATAAAAAATGAAGTCACTTAACATTTCCATGCATGATTTCTTAATGATGACACATTAGAAGCACGTCATAGAAAAAAAAATCACAGTGAATACCATGATTCAAATAAAGATACAACTTACCTCTCGTTTATAAACTTAATAGCTTCATAAGCATTAGCGACCGGGACAATTGGCAGTATCGGCCCGAATATTTCGTCTGCCATCACCTTGTCCGTGGCTGCCACGTCAGTTATTATCGTCGGCTCAATGAATCTATCCTGTGCGTCGTAGTTCCCGCCAATGGCTATTTTATCTTTACTCGCGTCTATAATGGCTTGGAGGCGGCTAGAAAAAAAAGTCAATTTGGATTAATAAGTTTTTTTCTGGCAAAAATTATGCTGGACGACGATTCTATAGGACATAAAGTCCTATAACCCTATTTCTGATGTACGTTATTTTATGTATGTATATACATATATATGTATATATATATATATATATATATATATTTATATCTTTTATTTATATCGTTTATTTATACAAATATGTATGTCACGTTTATTTATTTTGTATATATATTGCCTGCACCACTATATATATATATATATATATATATATATATATTTCAGTTTTGTGTAATGGTTGACTGGGAGATAATGCCATCTGGCATTAAGTCCGCCATTTGTACATTTTGTAACATTTTGTGCAATAAAGTTAAATAAATAAATAAAATAAAATTCTAGCGCCAACAGAAGGATGGTTAAAGCCGTTTATTAATAAACGAGCGTATGCCCGCTTGTTCCCACATCGGGATCGCAGCGGGACCGATGGCTATTATTCGAAGGCGCTTTTGAGACCGAGGCTCGTGTGGTTACCGTTGCGTACAGTTAATCGTTACTTGCATAAGAGGAGAACTGATGCATGAAGCTTTATAATGCATGAGGTGTTTACATGAAATGTTTCTCACTTGTGAGTAAAAGTAGTTTAAAACCTGTTAAATACCATTTACTCGTTAGCTGGGAGGGGTTGGTTAAATCGAATAAATAAAAAATAATAATAAAAACCTTTCATTGGTTTCGAACCAGTTTGTCTTACCAGAGCCGCGTAAAGGCCTTTATACATCAATAATAATTTATTCAAATATTTTTTTGAATGGAAATTAAAGGATTTTCTGTCATCGTTCATTTGAATCAAATTTAAATAATGTTCTAATGTAACTTACTGTAATACAAGACGTACTTCTGTGATATAAGAATATTTTTTTACTATAATGAACATTTAATTCCTATAATAATATATAACAATAAACGTAATGCTAGAAATAGAAAAATACAAAAAATAATGATATCGGTTTCAGTGAATTTAAATATTATATATTATCTACATTCTGACATAACACAACTTTGTCACTTTTTTAAACTAATGCCGAACGAAATAAATTGCGTTAAAAAGTTGTTAAAACTGCTGTTGTAATGAAAATAGTTTCAATTAGATTTATTAGACATTTATACTATATGACACAGTTTATGCATTCATGAGATACAAGATCACGGGTAATACTAGTATAAACAATGTAGTGCTTATGTCTGAGATTAGTAAGGCCATCAGACTAGGTGTCTCGAGTTGTGGCATTTCAATGTCAATGTATGTGATTTTAAATCATGGAGACATAGCATACAGTACGTACACATTTATTATCATAAATTTAGGAATTAAATATAGTTTAGGTTAAGATAATAATTAACTTGAATTAGTCCCATGAAACAATTTATGTTATATGTCTGCTTTAAATGGAAAAACAAAACCATTTTTAAAAAATAAGATACGTCCACCTGTGTAAAGATAATGTGAAAGAAACCGCCAAAGGATGGAACGAGTTGACTTTTCAAATTTATTTATGGATTAATGAATATGAAAACTACTAAGAACATTTAAAAATACCTACTTGTATCATAGTTCCCTCACGTGATAATAAAAAAAAAATGCACACATCTCATACATTTATCCAACTCTGATAAATTGCTTAAAATTATTGTGTTGCAGATGTCAGACAACAAAAGAATCACAAATATCAGTTCATGGAGGCTTTAAGCGACTTTGTTAAAAACTAAAAATTTAAGGTATTTACCTAAAATGCCGGCTGTTGACGATCCTACATAGATCTGGTGACTTCTGCGGCTCTTCTCCATACCACTCCTTGAGCACCTTCTTGGCTACCGGCACTATTTTGTCTTGCAATTCCTTTGTGCATATAATGTAGTCGGGGGCGATACAAGTCTGGCCCACATTGATGAATTTTCCCCAGAGAATACGTTTCACGCTCACTTCTAGATCTGCTGTGCTGTCTATGTAGGTAGGACTGAAGAAAAATTGAGAGAAAAATAAATCCATTAATTAACGTATACGTAATATATATATATATATATATATTGAATTTTTTAACGTTCAATTGCTATATTTAAAGCAATATTCATCCAATAAATTATTAAGTAGGGATCCATCTATTTATATTATCTGAGATATGATATGACGGTACATACAAGTTCATGCTCACAATGACAATGCAAAATCATTAATATATTAACTTGATTCCGAGATAAGTCGCCTTAAGCACCAAACAACAGAGGAATTTTGTGTCTCGGTGTATGTCCACTTGTAACTTGTAAACTACTAAACCGATTTTAATCAAATGGAGAGATAGGAAAGTTAACAACTCAATTTATAATCTTTTTTACATATATAGGTAAGACAGGACACGGTTTTGTAAGGTCAGCTAGTATTTGTATATATTTAAAATCATTGTTTTTTTTTACTATTTTATTATGATAAGAGGCCAGGCAACGGTTCGCTTGATCGTAAACGTGACCGAAGCCTATAAATTGTAATAATTTTTGGCGGTAATCATAGCAACAGTAAACAACAGCACAATCGATACGTGCTAATATCTTTTAATGTGACTTTTTACTAATTTAATTAATCATATCAGTACATACGCTGGTCAATATAATACCACAAACTTTGAACTATACTGCAGATCGATATATAAGAGACTCTTGTTATTCAAACGGCTATAAGTATTTTTACATGACCACCATCACAAGATGACATAACAACCATAGGCAAGTACGTCATATCTGTATTGTGATATTAGACAATAGCTTGGGTGGTAATCCCTTCGCAACATTCCCACATTCTATAATACTGTCAGACGTTTTTACCATGATCAATAATAATTATGAGACAGTAATAAATAAAAAACAACACAATAATACAATAAAACAGTGAATACGGTATAACTAAAGATTAAAAGAAAAAGATGTCTGATAGTTTAACATTGCAAAATAACATTTGTACGGGTCCAAAAATAAATGTATGTTCTAGCTTAGACACAATAAATTTTGATTAATAAAATTTTATTTTTGTAACTGAGTTTAGCCTTTTTTGCAAAAATAGACAAAGAAGCATGCGGTCTCGATAGTTAATGTCACTGCTGCCTATACTCACTTGTACCACCATCAGGGGTATCAGTAGTGCGTTGCCATCGTGGCTTGAAGATATTACGTCACATTACCTAGTAATTTCACTGCCTCACTCACCCTTCAAACAACAGACCGATTTCTTAATTCTTGTACAAATTATTATTACATAAAATAAATTTAACAAATCAAATCTCGTAATCGATTTTTAACTATATGCGAGTCATCGAGTTTATATACTAACAAACTAATAATGTTGTACCGCTTCACCTACATCATTTATATAAAATATTAAAAGTAAAGCAATTGTCGGTATATAATACATAATATGTTTCCTATATGCAAAGTAATAAATTCGGATATTATCATATTCTATCGAACTATTACTAATAATGTCGACTCGATTTAGACAAAGTGATACAAGGACACAATAGGCTATTCTCCAATTTCTTCATTTTTTTTTTAAATGTTCGTATATATCTGATAATTCATTATAATTTTTATTTCAGCAAAATATGACCGATTTATGCCGAAAAAAAAATATTAAAAATTTGTCGTAAAATATACGCGCCAAAATACCATCCGCCATTTTGGTGACGTCAATAGTACTAAAATATTGTAACCTCAAATTGACATTTGTCATTGACACGATATTGAGTTTGTCGGCTTTGTTGAGTTGTTTTTATTTATATAAAAAGATGAGTTTCTATAACCCGTATCGTTGGTGTGTTGCGTTAAATTGTAAGAATTCGACATTGAAGACTCCAGAAAAGTTATTTATTACTATTCCGAACGATGTTGTTAACCTCAAAATAAGAAAATTTCATTGAATTACACCTATGAATCACACAAATGATATTGTTGTGATAAAGTAATAGAAAGATTTACTTACATAGCTGTTTTTATATTTCTGCATTCGGCAGAAAAGAAATCTGTATTACACGCAAAGAAGTTTGTAATCATTACCGCATCTATCTTCGGTAAATTAGTACTTTCGGCTTTTACAAATCCGACGTCCATGTTTAATTATGCAAAAGTAGCGTAATAAAATACAAAATCTCTAAAATAAAAGGAATTATACACAAAAAAAGTAAAAAATTAAGGAACACAGTCAGTTGTTTACATTTAGATATTTTAGTGCTTGTGACGTCATTCTGGAAAAAAACATGGTGGACGGTGTTTTCGGTCACGTGACTTACAGATAATAAAACTCGGATTTTAATTTTGAAATATAAAATTAATCTTAGGTTTTTATGGAATAACGACATTTTTTTTCAATTCCTCACGTTATTATTTATTCAAGTAACATAATGTTATATTTTTTTGTTGATAGATGAAAATAGCCTATTAATCACAATACCAAAATATTATTTCACAAAATAATATATGTAGGGTCAACTGAAACAAAATGGTGGTCAGGTTTGGTTAGAACTGCGACCACAACGAAAAAAAAAATATTAACAGTTGATTGAAATATATTAAAATATTTGCAAAACCTGTATTATGTTAAATGATTATTTTTAAAGTAATATTTTTGCGAAACTAAAGTTTGTCAAATGTTTGTAAAATTACCTTTTGTGAAACAGAATTTATCACATTAGCCAGCAATTTTATATTATATAGAGTGATTGACGATCACATTGTCTAGACAATTTTGTTAAGAGAATTTGAGGGTTTACCTTTTACCACCTAGCTCCAAGGTGACAGGCGTCAGGTTTTTCGTAGCAGCTTCGTATATGATCTTGCCGACATTGGTGCCTCCAGTGTAGAAGATGTAGTCGAATTTCTGCTTTAGGAGCTCCGTTGTCTCTTCAGCGCCTCCTTCTACTATCACAACAGCATCCTACGGAAGAATGCGTATTGGAATACTACCACCCACACGTTTGCGTACATATCTTGTGTCTGGCTGAGGCTAATAACACAGGCGTGCTAATCTTAATATTGGTCGTGAGAAAATAAGAAATAATTCTTGATAATACTTCGCGTACAGTGGAATTTAGAATTAGTATACTAAGAGTTTATACAGGCGATGGAAGAGTAAATATTAAATATTAAATTGAATGAATTTCTTCAAAAAACAAATGCATGAGAAAATAAAACATGTACGCTAATTAATGGGCGATCATATGAATGATGCCTGCAGATCTCTTCTCTCTCTGATTTGTTCGCAATTGAGAAAATTTGCCAGGCTGTTTTTATATAATTATATTAAGTCAATTATAATAATAAATTCACATAATATGTTAGCTGAGCGACTAAATCATGTGGTTAAAAATACATTGTAAAAATCAACAATGTTCAGAGCCGGAGAGCGAGTCTCGATTTATTATTCATTAATTTTACAGGCCCGATCGCGCAGATGAAAGTGATCCTTGTGCGTCCCTAAGGTCTTACCCCTAAGGTCGTGGGTTCGATCCCCACCCAGAACAAATATATGATGATATTTATGTTTGTTCTGTGTCTGGTTGTAAAATGTATTTTGTTGCCTTCGCGACGGGGATGCTACTGCCCGTTTCCGCCCTATGCATTTAAGCTGCACTGTTTCGGATGAATATACCGCCATCTGCCGGTTCTGGTACCTCAGTCACCTTTTACGACACCTGGTGAAGTGGGAGGTACTATTCTACTCTGCCGGGACATCATGGTATATTAAATATACAAATTTAATTAAAATTTCATTTATAATCCAATATTTTTTGTTCTTAAAGGGGACATTCAATAAGGACGCACGCAAATATATTAAGAAGGTTTACACACGTTGTAAGGACCTGACTCTGAGATAAGTCGCTTAAAACACTTGTGTTACGAAATAGACAACAAAGGAATCAAAAATACAGTACTTAAATACACATTTATCATCCAGACACAAAAAGCTAGGGGTCGTGCCTTTAACGAACAAGATTGGAACTACCACTAAATACGGCATATGGCTGTCGCACCAATTTGACCCTGCAAACTGTACACCTAGCAACACTACTCGCCGGTAAATATCATGGCAGCAACTATGAGGCATTACACACACACATTCATAGAGATTTACATATTTTCAATGAAAATTAAGCAAATGTATGTTATGTATATGGATAACGACTTGAGTGACGTAAATGAAATATGACACTTTACGTTAGTCTTATTGAACTTAACTCGACCTGTTAATAAGTGTTGATAGATGTCACTATATCTGTTCATTCGTTTTTGCGTAAAAAGTAACAAACCCTTTTATGCAAACTATTTAACTATTATATTATTAGTTTCCATTAAAAAAGAGAATCATGTATGTACTACTTGTCCAAGATAGAATAACATTAACATTTTATAATTCCTGTAATACGTAGTCTTATCTGCATTTAAAGTGTGATTATAATATAATTATAATTGCTATCTGAAACAAACATTTTTAAATATTTATCGTTTGTTGGTTTATTGATTAATTTTGGCAGGCACTATAACATTTTCATTTCGATGCTTGGTTTATGAAAATCATATTATTAGCTCCAATATATAATGCAAAAGTGTGTGCATGTATGTTTGTTTCGCTTTTACGGCTCAACCGGTAAACCGATTCCGCTTGTATTTGGCACGTTTGTAACTTGAATCTACATGAGAAATCTTATGAAATTAGGTACTGTTTAAAATTTTTTTGTATGCGTTCACTATTCATATTAAAATCACCTTTTAACGCTGTATGTCTCGAATTTATATTTTATGACGTTTCGAATTACGGGGTACCTTTTTCTCAATAGTGGCAGATTTAACACTAACACTCTTGAAAAACAACAAGAATTATATATTTTAAATTCCGAAAGCATCTCGCTCAAAGCACTTGTGTAATGGACATCAGACAACAGAGGAATCACAAATACCATCATATAAATATTTGTTCTGGGAGGGGATCGAATCTATGACCTTTGGCCCCCAAGTTAGGATACCATATGCGCCATCCTGCCCGCCATATAAAACGAGATATAGGTCTACACTGCTAAAACCGTTAAAAAGTGGTTTTATTATAAGTTCTGTTATTAAATATTTAAGTTATAAATAATTGAAATAGTTCAGTAGGCAGGCACCCAAGGATCCATTGATACACCCTTTTTGGAAAGACTGAAATTGATTAAATGGTAAAGAATACATTGTATCTGCTGGTATGTAAGTTTTTTATATTATTAATCATTCAATTAAGCTAGTTAATAAATGAATTTTACTGTAAGTTTATAGTTTTATTACTTCACCTCTAATATTTTCTTTTTATAAAATAGGTTTACATAACTTAAAGATATCGTTTTGAGCGATATTATAAATAAGTAATATATTGATTTTGTCTACAAATTATTTTAGGGTGAATCCTTATTATTTTTCTAACACATTTTAGCTATTGATAAGTGAAAGATTAAACGGAATAAACGGACAAACAATATTTAATAATTTGTGTTTGCCCACACGATAGCAAAAGTATACTTACATTATCCAAATATTTGGGTATATATTCCATAACGAAGTTAGCGCATGCGACGGACACCTCACTCGGTTTTATAACGACAGCGTTGCCAGCCGCGATCGCCCCCGCCATTGGTAGGAGAAGAAGCTGCAGCGGGTAGTTCCACGCGCCTATCACTAGGACTACGCCGTAGGGATCATTGTAGATCACCACATCATCTAGGACGTTCACCAAACCCTTTGGTGGCTGTTGGAAGAGTAAACAGGTCTAATTATTTTCTAACATTTATGTGTTAATTAGACATCATTGACCAGATTCCGAGATAATTCGTTTCGTGTTACGGGCATCAACACAAATATAGTTAAGCGCATATATAACACCCAAACACGAAACAAATAAGAAATTATATAGATATTTGTCCTGGGTGGGGATCAGTGTAAAAGTGCCATCGAGCTCGTGAAAAATACTTAAAAACGGATTTCAACACTTTAAGTTTGATGTTGCGGTCATTTTACGGCAACCGCTTTTAAGAGATAATTTTATGGGCCCTAATCACGATAAGCGAGCGATATTTTGATATTAAAATGTTTATAATTTTTTTTTTATTATATATTTATAATTTGTTTAAAAATTTTTAATCAGTGTTAGTATAATTTTTAATACTACGAATGTTTATAAAACACAGGTTTCAAAAATGAATTTGTTGCCGCCTCGTTGGTTTCTGCTTTTTATAACGTAAATACTTCTTAGTGGCTTTAATACGTTTACCAAGAAACTGCATTAAGTGCAGTTTAATCAACTTTTTAAATTATTTCTTTATCTTTCGGTTACTTTTTTGAAAGTGACTCAGGTTATTATGATTAATGAACGTGTCAACTTAAGAGAACTTATCTACTACTTCTTTCAGATTTTTAAAAGGTTCCTTATAACAAATTTATATAGGTTCCTAAAGGTTAAACATTTGTTAGTTTACTTTGGATATTTCAAATTTACCTTGGTAGGTGCGACCCAGTTATCCAAGTTATGAAGGACATTATTCAAGTCATTGATTAGGTAGTCCACTTCAAGCAGCACAGCTTCCATCTTGCACCTCCTGAGGTCCTGGTGCAAAGCATCTATCATGGCTTGCTTGTTCTCTTCATACATCCGGAGGAGGCTTTTGAGTTGCTTCCGACGCCATTCGATTGGGCGAGTGACACCTCGGCTGAATGAGTCACGAGCCTTTTGCACAGTCTAAAAAAAAGATAGATTAAGTTTTTGATTTGATTTCTGTTTGTATGCAACTAATATGTTATAATAACTACTTCCACTTTTTGCTTGTTTAATACTGAACAGGACCAAATGATTGTAATATTAGCATTGAACTATTAGATATTAGCTCCAGATGAGGTACACCTTATACACCTATTACTGTGTTCTGGTTTGCAGGGTGAGAGAGACGGTAAAATTACTTGGTAATGTGACATAGTATCTTGAAATCACAAGGTTGGCAATGCGGTAATGATATCCTTGTTATATTCGGAGTATCTAGTCAATTATTTGTATCTGTTACTTTATTACATTGAAGTCTAGGAATATCACACAATACAGTGGTTATGGGCAACACAACAAGGTGGATATAGGCATATCGGTAGCAGCATGCCTGTTGCGAACTATGCTCTTTGATAGCCACCACACATACCCAGCATGGCAATTAAAGGCAAAGTCCCCTGTCTAAAAGCCTATTTCCAGCAGTTTATTTTCAATGGCTGCTGTGATATTGTTTACTGTTGTTAGCAATAGGGTGTCTTAAAATTTATTTTGGAATCATTGTTTATATGTGTAACAAAATTAAATACAATCTCATTATAAGCTAGTTGTTCGATCAAGGCTTCTAGTTACTAATTGCACCCATAAAGCTTAATATAAACTTACCTCAGCTATGTTAGCCGAATTCGGTTTGGTATTGGAGATATTTCCTGTAACAAAAAGGTTTTTTTCAAAAAATTTTGAACCATATTTTACAATATGATTTCAAGCAGAGATATTGAATTTAAAGCATTGTTTGTTTAGAATAAGTAAAGAGTTCAATATTTTAATTTATTGATACATTGACATGACTATTTAATAAGTAGCATGACTTTTATTATGGATATCAGACAATCATATCATAATACTTAAATATGTACATATAAATCAGAACGGATACAACAGACACTAAACAAACTCTAATGTTCATTACATAAATGTATGACCCACCCAGTCCACAACCCTTAGTGCATAAGATAAGGATACTACCAAATGAGCCATTGAGAAAACTAAACAGATAAGTTAATGCATCACGATAACATTACAGTAGCTTTTATAACCAACTCATAATATAGTATGAAAAATTTTATTAGAATGGAAAATATATTAAAACTATAGCCTGTATTATTCACATTTACGACTATATCAATGTAAAATTTCATAGCATAGGTCTTATATTCATATTTCATTCATTCCTAGCATAAGCAGTATCAAACATGTATGCCCTCTATAGAGGTTTATAATATAACTGTGACCAAATTATACATAAATGATGCACATTAAAATATAGCACTTTATATAGACAGACACATGAGCATTTGCTTGTCACTGCATGTTATTCTATCATTTTACATCTTAAAAGTAAGAGATATTATGATTTATCTTAAAAAAAACTTGTAATACTCCAATGTTAATATAATAGGACAAGAAATGTAACTATATTAAATTGTTTACGTAAACAAAACTGGTTTACTATAAGGAAATAAATTAGACTTTGAACCTTGAATTCTGCAACGGATAAGCGATGAATAAATTTGAATGTATGACTGTACTAATTATAGTTTAGGATATTTGACATTTTTAATGTTAAATATCTTAAACTATAATTAGTAGTTAATACCACAACTTACCAGCTACCATGATGTATCTCTCTCGCTTTCTATAACTTTAAACAAAACAAATCCTAACTTTCTTATTAAAGTTAGTGCAGTCCAGTAAGACTTTTGTTTGACAAGTGATAGTTTGAATATAAGTTTTGACAGTAGCAGAAAACGAACACAATTAATAAAAAAATATACAGGGACAGTAGTTTCACTCACAACGCAGGCGGTGTAACTACAACTAAATATGCCGATACCAACGATAACTGCCTATGTTCAACTATGAAATGATTTGACAAAAATAACAATGACAGTGACAGTTAGTGTTGCCCTATGTATTAAGAACTATCTCGAAAAATGTGATTATGTATAATAATATAATTGTACAAGCTTAAGTACCAAGTTGTATATGATTTACAATATTATTTTGTGCAGTAGCTTTTCAGGGCGTTTAGAGTCAGGTGCTGGGCTCTACATGAGATTTGATATTTTTTTAGCAGTGCGAGTGTTTTGATCTCATCTTGGTATCATTTTAAATGAAAATGTTTTTCGTGTTGTTACACCCGCTTTCAGAAGCTCTGATATAATTCCGACCTTTTTGCCTTGCTGTTATTATTATTATCATGTTTATGTTTTGTACATCCTTAGCTAACATCATTGGCATAGGATATCGGTATCAAGTGTCAAGATACATTACAATAACTTTCACTGCCTCAGTACAATCACTTGTTTTTATTTATTATTTTGTAAATAACTCCAGCGATAGCTCGAATCGACATCTGTACCGACATTATAAATAGAAAATAATTACAATTTTATATCTTTCAGAATTAAAAAATAACAAAGAAGTTGTATATTCGACTGTTTTTTTACTGTAAGATTAGACTCAAAAACTACTGAACCGGTTTTGGAAATGCTTTACTAAAATTTAAATATGTAAACGAAATTTGTGCTTATGTACGTTTCTAATAAATAAATTCTTAAACATCTTAAGCGCTTTTAAACAAATCTTCATTTAAAATAAGGTCACGTTATCGAAAATAGAGCAAACTACGCGGGTGAAATCGCGGAGCGCTGATAGTCTGTACTAAGGTTTATTAACTATAACTAATATACGGGACTTAAATATTGATTTGTAAAATGATGATATTGGTGATATCTCACATTAACACATCAATTTAATATATAATGAAAGTTTGTCCATTTACAAACTAGGTATATTCTTATTTTATGCAAGTTTTTTTATTGTTATCTCAAATTAATATTTCCGAGGGTTTACTATTAATATTTACTCCTATTATGCAGTGAGTTTATTTATCTATTAATAGATATTAATCACACAGCGTAACGGTGCCGGCAGCGCGCTCTCCGAGTCATTTGCGTAATATCATTGATCTGCTCCCTAAGCAACACACATTGTGCTATGACCTATTTGTTTCAGTGGGACTTATGAATTTATTTCTTTTTTACTCTTTTAAGACGTGCTTCTACGACTGCAGGAATTCTTCTTTTCCGAATCAAAAGTAAATTATTTCCCCAGATACATGTAACAAACAGACATAACTACTTTCATATTTATTAAATTAGTAAGGATTTTGCATAGAAATTTTTTAATGGTCAATATGAACTACTATTGTTATTTGAAAAATATGATTTGTAAACAAGTACATACCTACTATCTTTAGGTATACAGACTTTATATTTGACTACCTAAGTCATGTAAGTAAAGAGTTGGAATACGTCGGTAATTGAATTCAATATTGCATTTCAATCGATATTTATTTGTAGACTAGTAATTCACCCCCGATGAAGAACAAATACTTAATTATATGCCTTTCCATGAAATAAGGTTTACTTTTATGTCGGAAACTTATTTACAGTTCCTACAGTTAAAACTTAGTTGAACTGGACTAGTATTCCGTCAAAACTTCTGATAGACAGAACTTACTGAGTATAAATAGGAAATATTGAGCTTAATCTTTTATTAGTAAACAAAAATCAATATGACTATCTTACAAACTTCTAACTCTAGAATACTATTGACATTAATAGACATATTATTTTATTGAGCCAGATTTGAAGTAATATTATCCATTAATAACATTAGTGACTTCAGATAAACCACAATCTTTGTTATTCTGCCATAACCTTCCTGTTTCACTCGTTATTAATCAGGTAGCATAACATAAAATAGATAAAATTAACGTAGGCAACATTTTAGATATAATTAGTCAGATTAATAAAAAAAATGATGGTTACTGTCTATTAGGCTCGGTGGTTTGGGTATTTGTCGCCTGAAGAACACACACCTCCCTGCCTTCTTGGCTTCGTCGTATGGAGTGCTGGAGCTCGTTACTCCTAATTTGCCATGTAATGGTGATGAGCTTTACATTCTTTATGTAGTCGAGGCTCTGAGGCTTTGGCGTGCTCAATGCGTGGGTAGGGGTCCTCCAAAACAATCAACTTTTCAACGAGCCTGGGACGACCTTCTATGTAATATTTCTTTGGAGAAACTCCCTAACCTTAGTCCTGAGGCAGAGATGGCCTGATTACGCGCAGCATCTAGGTCTGAATCAGGTTTGTGTCAGGTCACATGTGACCTCAACCGCGGTCAAATCTGGTGCCGCAGCGGAAACGGCTGCCAGATTCAAAACAGAAAAATACAGTTCATTGGCAGCTAATTATTCTTTCGTGCCAGTTGCTATTGAAACGTCTGGTGTATGGAATAAGTAAGGAAACTTTTTATTTTTCACCTGCGTCATCTGTATTAAATTTGCATGAGTTGTTATCTAAATATGTTTCAAGCGTTTATTAGCGGATGATGATGGTGGTCAAATTCGTTCCGGAATGGTGTGGCCAAAAATGTTTACCTCAGAGCCAAAACAGGAGGTTTGCAGGTTGAGTAAGCGAACAGTACCAAATTTAGCCCCATTTATAAATAGTACATATTTTACACGCTATTAGTTTCAGTTGTATGTATGTGTGTATGTTTGTAAACGACTCATCCGGACTAGTTTTTGACCCACTTTAGACCGACAGTTTTAATTGAAACTTTGTACACATATCAAGAATCGGATCCAATACAAATCGGGTACAATATTTCGATAAGATTATTTCATTATCCTGATCAGGATCCACAGGATAAAATAAATTCATCTATGTAAGAGCAAGTCCGATTACGCAGCCTACGCTAAGCGTACCGTCTATGTAATTTCCAGCTTAAATAATCATCTAGATAATATTATTAAACAATAACGCGAACTAAAAAGTGAAAAATAGAACATAGAATAAAAAATATACACGCTTTTAAATACATTTTTTTAATAACTCTTGTTTATTCTTTACAAGTTCCTACTGATGATAAAACATTTGTGTTACCACCACCACTACCACAATAGCATAGCTCATATGTCATAAGAGATGGACAGCATTATTCTCGTCCCAAAGTTACGCTTTGCGATTGCCACCTCATCTTGCAACTGTAGGTATCTATATAATATTTACGTCCAGCAGTATAAGTTGTAGGGCTGCAATGAATCTCAATTAATATAATTGTGAACCTTAACATCAAATTACGGGAGCCGAAGGGTCGAAAACCTCGCACGCTAACAGAAGAAGTGATGGAAAACAATTTGGGCACAAGTTTCTCCAAGCGGTAAAGGCTGTAATATTTCTAAAATGTATGTAACATACTTATTACGTAACTATTTCGAATATATATGTGCATAAAATAGTATACAGAGAGTGAAATGTTTTTTTAAATTTATATTTCATCGGCATTGTTAACAATTATTTGGAAAACAATGGAGTATTATTATGCATTAAAGGTAACGTGGCTATATCCATTGTCATTTGAATCGGTACAGCATTTTCTGGACACAATGAATTATTTTCATTTGACTACATACTATACTACCTACTACTACATACATGATCATGATACCTGGGGACATTATCAGCTAGTTAATAATTGAATCCACCTTTGCGCAACATTGAGAAAAAGATTTTCTTTTTAAATTAAATGAGATGCATTTATTTACACATATATGTATGTCACGTTTATCTATTTTGTATATACATTGTCTGCACCACTATATATATATATATATATATTTCTGCTTGATGGTTGACTGGGAGATAATGCCTTCTGGCATTAAGTCCGCCATTTAGACATTTCGTAACATTTTGTGCAAAAAAGTTAAATAAATAAAAATAAATAAATGAGATCGATATAGGTATCCCCTATATCGATCTCATCTGAAATCCGAATATGTCACTCCTTCGGCTGATAAATAATATACTAACTTGCTAAACGCGACTTCAGTCGCATGGTTATCTATATTACTTTTCTAGGAAAAAATAGCTCAGGATCTTCAAACAGCTACCCACTTGCCAATTTTTATCAAAAGCGCTAAATTCTTTAAGCCGTGAAAAACAGTCACGTCTTAGTAAAAGGGATATTAGTTTATTACTATAGTACATAAGATGCTGAAAAATATTTAAAATCGTACATCTAACTATAAAGCTTTATAATTAAAGTTAATTACCATTCTTATAGTCATTATATTGTAGACCGTAACCGTCGCGGTAAACAGACATTTATAGACTTCCATTTTTACAACTTAAAAAAAATTAAACGAGGTCAAAAGTAGTGCATAATAAGATAACATGTATACGTAAGTATTAAAAAAGGTGTAATGCAGATTTAAACCTGCCTCTTTTCCTTTTTTAAAAGTAGACAGCCGCATTTTGAACCTTGCTGTCATTTCTTTTTAAAAAACTAAAAGACTTCAAAGTATTTAATTTGGTGCGTAAACAAGATTTTAGTTTTAGTGGTACTTTAAAAAGGCATTCACAAGGTAAACAAATATATAAAATTGGTTTGTTTCAAAAAGAACTTTCGAGATTATTGTGGTTGCCTTTTCTGAAGTGTATTACGTAAATATATTACGGCGGACGTGTATGTTTTTACTGAAACGTAATATTATAATAAACTAGCCTTTCACCCGCAACCTCGCCCGCCAGGTCTTTCCATTTAATTGTTGAGTATTTCTTGCAGGAAGAAGACGATGTTGCAGACAGATAGGTAAACTGTTAGCAGAAAGGGGTAATTCTATACAAAAAATCCAGATCAATTTTTTCGGATTAGTTTTCGGGATAAAAATATCATTAATACGATAAAACAATGATATCAATAAAACTACTGGTTTCATAGTTACCTGTTCGGTCGCCGGCAGCGAATATGCATTGAGAATGTACCATCTACTTGGTTTACTACGTCTGAAGGTGTGCCACAGGGTGGCGTTTTGTCTCATTTACTCTTCGCAGTATTTATTAACTCTACCAAGATTTACAAATTTATCACCAGGCATCGCTCCCTGAACTTAGTTTGGTAATTGATGAAATTAATTTAGATCTGGCTTGTATAAGCGACTGGAGTTATGAGTTTGGACTAAAGGAAAACCCTGGAAAGACATGGTCATTGTGTTAGGCAGCTCTAGGATGGTTACAAAGATCGATTGGTTTGCGCTTCCCCAAGTGTGTAGTATTTCGACTTTCATCCATCCTTTCATCCTTTCTACATGTGCGAACCATCTTTAAATTCCTTTCTCCATTGTTGTCACAACATCATCTTTAACACCACATCGATCTCTTATTAGTGCAATAAGAGAACTGTTTAATCTATCTCTTACATACTTGAAGTGCTCTTATCTCATCAGCATTTATTCTATTTGCGTGCTTCTTCTGACATACCCAACATTCACTACCATATACCAATGTTGGAACCGACACACTTCTATGAACAGCCAGTCGTGCCCTTTGTGACACATTTTGGCTGCCCATAAAAGCATGGACGGCTTTATTGACACTATTTCTAGCTTTCACTCTCCGTTTAATATCTTCTTCATACTTCCCATCTCTCGGAAAAATACTTCCTAGATACACAAACTCTTTCACTTGTTCAAATTCAATCACCATCACTTTCGACTTACTTTCATTTACTTTCATACCTTTTTTTTTAAAGGAATCTTGCATAATCGTTACCAACTCTTGCAACTCTTAACTGTCAGCATTGTCAGCATGCTAACACAACTTGATCATCAGCGTAAATAAAATATTTTATGAGTAACCCAGTATACCGCGTTTAATATATATATATCGGATTAGTAGTTTTTGAGTTCATTGATGGTCCAACTTATAAATTGGATTGCTTACATTTTTACGTTTTCGGTAGGGCTTTCTATTTTTTTTTAAAGTATAATTTAACCTATGTTACTCAGTCAAATGCTTGTAACGGGAAAATAATCCTGTATTTTTCGATTTAAATCATAACAAATATATAAACTCATTTATTTTTTCATTATTATATTCTTTTAGATTAGTATTTACAGACCTTTAGAATTAACAAGATATTTCACGATAGTATTCGTATAACCATACTAATATTATACAGACTAAACTATTTATGTTTGTTTGCATACTTTTATGGGTTAACTAGTAACTTTTCATTTTGAGTAACGCGATGTCCACGCAAACGAACTTCGCGGAGTATCGCGACATATTTTACTTATTGTAAAAATGCGTTTTGTTTTAATTTTACGCCACTATGTATTGTTATACTGTCATCACCTCTTTTAACATCAATGTTTCAGATATAAGTGGACCTAATTTAAATTGAATGTTTTTTTCCCAATTACTTTTATGTGATGGACTCTATCATTTCTGACGTATATAGTAATAGTAGACTTATATAGTAGTATATAATAAATACTGAAAATCACTTTTTATAAGGAAATTTACATAGAAGACAACGATGTCAACGCTATTTAGGTTAATGGTTCTCGACTAAAAAACTTAAACGTTACTAATTAATGTAAAAATTAGTTATGTATGAGCCTTTAAATTGTTATATACGTAAGTATATTACAGATAGGCATGTGTTAGGCGACAGACTAATCTATACAAATCAAAATTTCATAAACAATATTAATTTTTATAGCGATTAGGAGATCAATATTTTTGGCAGATAGGTTGATTTGATTTCTAATGTACTAGTTCGCTACTTTCTTTCATTATTATTGTATGTAATTACTTATCATTGCAGTCAGGTAAAAGAGAAAATAAACATTCAAAAATAGAATGTATTATCATAGAATTTATTAAGCATTATCAAAAGATGATAAATGTAATTCGATGATACGCAATAATAAATAGGTTTTAAAGAACTTAACAAGATTTTTAACTATGTAAACATTTATCCATTCAATTTTTAAATACCTTGGTCCATTGTGTTCTCGATATCCAAAACAGCAGGCTTGTCCGTCACAGTCGGCTCTATGGTCACAACACAATTGCGCGCGTGGTCGGCGTGCTGCACCGCCGGCGGACTCATGGCCACTAGTCTAATAACGAGGGTATGACCAGGAAGATCATTGCTCTATGTAATCTGTGATAACACAGACGATGATCGTTTAGATGAATTCTTTAAGCCTTGGTTTTTGCGCCGACTTTACATGTTTTGGATGGTGTTATATTATGTATTAGTAATCGATCGACCTGGAGCAAATCGATTCATAGACATACGTTGTTTTAATTGCAGAAGTGTATCATGTTTCTGAAAGATATTTTGTATATGGTGGCGATGAAAGTTTTGACTAGGAAATAACCTTGTCGCAGATTTCACACACCACGTTGACTATTACTATTCGGAGGCTTCATTTGTGTACATATATCAATAGTGTAATTGTACTTATCCTTACTTCCTTACTCTTTACTATATAGTCTGGAATAAGACATAGGTATCTTTTTATCCAGAAAACTCGTTCCCTTGGGATATATCTGGCTCTCTTGTTGCTTTTTGGAACAACACAAAGTTAGGTGACATAGAATTATTTTTGTAATAACTTTTTATCTATTGTTTTTCTTATCTTAACTTTTTGCCAAAGTCGCGGGTGAAAATCTAGTCAACTATAATTATATGTATGTCGTCAGAAACTTTCGCGATTATCATAATCGACAGTACTCGATACTTTCAGATATATAAAGAAATTGTTATTAAATAAGATAATCCACTGTTACGTTATTATTTGTTCAGTTTAGCAAGTATTGCAAAAACGACCAGTCCCAGGACAATATGTTTATGGTTTTGGTGGTTATATTTGTTATTTTTATTCAACTTTCTGTGTCCAGAGGTTCCAAGGTTTCAGAACGTCAGGAAATGGAGATATTATTATACGACAGATAGAGATATTGTTATACGTATTAACTTATGATAACAAACATAATATGAAATTATTATCAATAGAATATGTATCTGCATAGTTAATAGTATCTATAATATTCTATTTGTATGAAAGAGACATCGCGTTAGTAATACCATCATAATAGTTCATTCGTAACCTTGAACTTGATTTAAAGATCAAACTGTTTGTCGATTGAAGCTGCAATAATAAGATAGCTCAAGATCAGCACATAAATAAGTAAAATCAACTTCAAGCCGGCAGCCGTGACTCGGACCGACCTCCGCAGTCAAACATTTGTTAAGTACCATTACAACTATGGTTTAACATGATTTGTCGTAACTTTAGAACGAATAATCGTTGACGTCGGCCGGATGCTCACAATGATTGACTGACGGCTTAATGTAAAATTTAAGGTTTTTAGGCTAAGATGTGTCCAAAGGATGCGGGCTGGTTTTACGTAGATCATATTTATTAATTAAAACTGCGTATTCTGTTCCGCTGAATAACTGAAACTTTATAATCGTATCAATAGAGTTAAGTTTTGAAGAATGACATTAACTGGCCACCATTTATTAAATAATACATATTTTTAACAAAGCTCATGATTTGTTAGGCTTAAACTGAGTGTTTTAATAACTCATGGGCAATATTACCTTTGTATGCAGATACTGGATTAGTATAGCTATGGACCAAAGCGACAGGTAAGTAAAACGTTTTATTCCGAATGCACGAGTTTTTTCTTTTTATTTTGTCGAAATCAATACCAAACTCGTTATATCTTTGCAGAAGGACGACCTGTTATAAACATTTTTACTGCTCTTATTTGCATCGCACCGCAGTCAATTCACTTTGCTTATTAGACCTGTTGTTTGATAGGAAAATAAGCATGCCTTTAATTGTACTTCATTAGTCCATCACGGCATATGTAATTAAACGTATTACACCTAAGACGGCCTTTATCTAAAATGTTTAGGAGAAGCACCTAGGTATTAGTTAAATACAAACTTTAGGTCCTTAATTTCTTAACATTTCAAATATGTACTTCAATAGAAGAAATCTATTGTAATATTATAAAAGCAAAAGTGTGTCTGTCTGTCTTGAGCAACAAGGACATAGATTACTTTGATGACGGTAAAAGTCTCACAGGGCGCTATGTAAACAGAAGTCCGCGCGGACGGAGCCGCGAGTAGAAAGTAAGCAAAAGTATAAAAGAGAAATTTGTCGATGTTTATTTCTAAAAGACGCCATAAAATCTTGTATATAATAGATTTATAAGTAATATGATATAAAGAAAAATAGTCCAGAATTCTATAAAGGAAGAGATAGCGCGACTATATTAATGCGAGCGAAGTCGCATGCATCAGCTAGTGAAATATAACTAAATCATATCAGCCTAGGAAGTACACTGCGGGACAGCACCCCCACCCTTGAAGTGAGAATTTAGGCTGTAATTGCTGGGCAAGCGTGTTGGGAATCGCAGAGCGCAGCTTTCTCGAAGGGGACGCTGATGCTCATCTCCGCCCTGTTTATTTGAGCTACACTATTTTCACTTCCGCATGAACTTATTTTGGACTATTTGAAGCGTTTTTCTTTGTGACGGGGCCGCGTGGACGAATACGGGGCTCGCATACGTCATTACTGAACGGATGCAGACCTTGTAGATAGTCCTCTTGTGGCGGAGTGACATCCTACTTGTACGGCCGATATAGAAATTGAATCTACCTAATATGTAGATTCAATTTCTTCAATTTTGTTGTGAGGTCCGAACGTCATTCGCCGGTCTACTGTGACGCCTAGGTATTTGATTCTATTGACCAAGGGGATGGGTCGACCGAAAAGTTTATACACCCCTACCTCACGGCCCATACTGTCCGCACAGCACCGATTGGACCTCGAGAAGTGCACGACGGCACTCTTGTCGGGGTTCACTTGCGATGCGCCACTTGCGGAACCAGTCGCCTAGAACATTGACCGCGCCCTGGAGGCGTTCGTAACTGAGGGAGGGCCGCGGCGTTAGCCCGAGTCGTAAAGGGCCGTGTCTTCCGCGAACAAGGTTAGCTCTACGCTGGGGGACCTAGGCATGTCGTTTACGTAGAGCGCAAACAGTAGTGGAGAGAGCACGGATCCTTGGGGGACGCCGGCTGATATAGGGTACGGTAGACTAACCCATGTTCACCCATGAGATTAAGGCAGATTAACCCATCTCTCAATGATTGACTTTTTAACAGATTCGTTGTTATTCAAGTGTAGTCTATTATCTTCTTATTAGTCTAGTACCAATTATTTTTGATTTATTTGAATATTCATTATTATATAATTGCTGGAACGGACGATTATCATTAAATACCGATCAAGGCTCGCATATTCTTCATCATGACCAAATGATTTAGTATACTTTGTTCTAATGGTTTAATTAATCAGGTTGCCGTAGTTTCTAGAGTTAATGAGTCGAAGGGTTAAACTATGCGTCTTATTCAAATAGCAATTTTTTCCTAATTTCAACTAACCCACAGTTAGAGCTCTTTGTTATTTAGATTAATAATAATTGTAAGTAAAATTAATAATAATAATTTTACTAGTATATAAATTAAAACCAAACATTTTAAATAAACATTTAAATTGGTTAAAGAAAGCTAATTTTCGTAACTTTGCGAATGAATAAATTATACGAAAACAGGTTTAAGCTTAACATCTTATACTCACATAATGATTAAAATAGTTTAAATTATGATATGAATCGTGTCTACATTTTTGTATAAATATAGTAAGCTGATAAAAACGGATACAGCTTCGTAATAGTAAGAGTCTCCGAAGGTTTAGATGCCAGTGCAATTACCAAGATGTTACTAGCGCGTCGACAACCTAGTGACCTAAATGTATTATGTGACGTATAACTTTACCTTTAATTTGTAAATCAATAAAACCTAGCACTTTAGTTTGATGTAAAGAATTAGGGAAAGTTGCAGTTGACCATCATTATAAGAGGTCTACTACAGACTTGTGGCATGAATATAACAATTTCAAAACTAGCAAAAATTACTTCCTTGTTTGATAAATAATACATATCATTAATTCACTAGAGGTAGACTGAGGTCTACCAATACAGAAGATTGTTAACCATTGTAGAAGAATACAGGCCGTCTGCAATGGTACCTAACTATCATCTACGACTTCCGCCAAGCAGCAGTGTTCGCATAGCTGTGTTCTGGTGAAGGAGGCGGTGAAATTACTGAGTAACGTTACATAATATCTTCAAGTTTCAAGGTTGGCAACGAGCTAGTGATACCCTTGGGATAATACGAACGCCTATTGTTAGGGGTGAGGCTTACTATCATGCAGACAGTATGCTCGTATGTCGACATCAACATATAAAAAAATATAAATATATTAAAGAAATAAGCGCACTTACCATTTCGGTTCATGATTGGCTCTTGTTCCACTTTGACAAACGGCACGGGCTCCTCACCATTAAGCACTGGCGTATGTATATTAATAATGCTATCAATTTCACTGTCCAAATCGATTATGTGGACATCCCTATCGTTATCACTCACGTGCCCTTGGCCCTGAGTTGACATTTCAACAAAGCAATTGATTCAATGCGATCTGTACTGAAAAAAAAAGAAATCTCTGAGAAGCATTTAGTGTATGTACCTAAATTTATTCATTTTATAGAAATTTATAATTTTAATTTCATTTTTGTTGACTAATAAATTGGTGCGTGCACCTTCATACTTATTAAACAGTAATTTATCATAAACATTATTAATCTTCAGATTAACGACGGTTACGACGATAACGTTTGATTGGTACTTAAGGCAAGAAGTTACGCCTTAAAATATTTAAAAAATATTATACTAACCAAAAAAAGCCGGTTTCGTGGTAAAAATAAAGTTTTAAGAGGAAAATAGCAACGTTTGAGATCGTCTTCCTAGATTACTATTGTCATCATATTCTTGTAGTTACAAGGTCAAAATTATGGCGGAACTAGTTTAATATGAACCAGTCGTAAAACGTACGTCATATATCACTTTATTATTTATAGCTGTACTAATAATAATATTTTAGTTGATTCACTGCACCATCGCAGAGATAGTAATCCATTTAATTCAACTACATTGGTTTCTACCTCTGATATTATGACATTTTAATGATAAGCATGTATGTTTTTGAGTTTGTGTACTGTAATTGTTATTACCATAATATACACTTAAAAGCATATTTATAAAGAATACTACAAATAACTACCTATACCCCATAAAAAGTAAGTGAAATTACAGGGAATTGTGAAATAATATCTTTAAATCACAACGTGGGCTACGCGCTAGTGATATAACGAGCGTCTATAGGCGACGTTGGTGTTTTCTACCACGCGGACTGTACGCCTGTTTGTCGACCTGGTCTAATATGAAAATCAAATATCTCCTAATAAATCCTGGCTTAATGAGATAACTAGAAGTTTTAATAATAAGGAAGGTAATTGAAAGTTAAGAAAACCAAGAATTTGGAGGTGACTCTCAGTACAAATGTATGAAACTTAGCTAACCCGTAACAAAAATGCAGTTGTTGGTAAACGATGATTATGTTTTTTCAAGAAAAGTATCACAATTAAAATTGTAGTAATACTTATTTGAGGAGCAATTAAAAATAAAATTAGAGACAGCAGTAAACGTTCGTTTTATTAAATAATGAGGTGTCAAAAAGTCGAGCCATTCCGCATATGTAGGACGCCTTGTTGGATTATTTAACAATTATTGTAATCAGAATTTGTTACACATTAAATATTACTTATTATACGGTAGCGCCAGAAGTCTGGTCTAGTCAAGATCACACAAACCATGGCGAGTTAAATGGTATCATATGCGTGGCATATTGAAACTGCCAAAAATAAAATGCACAACTCTATTGCCAATAAATTTATAGCATCTTGAATAATTCCAGATACTATATTCTTGTACAATACCTTTTTTAATGTATTAAGTCATCAAGTAATGTCGAACGATTAAGATCCCATTGACTGTGTCATTTTTTTCCTATCTCGAAGAAATATCAGCAGTCTATTCAGCTAATGTATAGCAGGAAGAGTATATAGTATTGTAATCTATCAATTAAAAATGGATGTAAATGGATTAGAGTATAGTGGCCATAGTGCACGTTATTCCTTTTTATCACCGAAATAAGACAAATAGTCCTACCAGATTTAATAAACCACAGTAAAATAACACAAATATCTCTAACTACATAAAATTATTTACTGCTTAACAATGATGTGAACCATTTAACAAAAAATATATTTACTCGTGGTGACTCAGACCGGAACGTGGTGGCAGTGCCCGCAAAGTGTCATAGCTAAAGTAATAGATTCTTTTTGTAACTGTCACTGCTATCTTATTTTCTGGTGCGAGCTCTAATTATCTACCTAGTATTAGACTAGCTGCCATAATTAACTATTGTCGGTATTTTCTAGTTGCTTGTTTTTTTATTTAAAGTAAATGCTGATACCACCATAAACCTAGCATTATCCTGCAATATTTGTTTATAATATACTAGTTCTGTTATGTACATACTATAATAAATATACTGCATTTGGTATATTCAAATTTACTATTGGTTTTTATTTGCATCGATGGTGACAAACTTTTCATGCTTCCTCAAGATCCATTAATCTCTTCACAATCAACACACGCCGGCTGAACAAAAGTAGCACCCTTTCTAGAAATACCTTTAATTTAAACTTAGCCTAGTAAATCACTTTTATGCATTCTTCATCCCAAAAGCAACCTACATCACAGGACAAACTTGAGAAGCTTGAACGCTTTCAAAACCATTGTATCAGATTTATTTTCGCTTTATGTAACAAAAAAGTATTTATTTATTTAATATTGGATTGTGTTTTCAAAAAGATATATAAATAGAACTACCTTAGTTATTTTGCTAACACTTCCATTTATCTCATATACTGATAAAAAATGAGCCGCAAACATGTCTGGAGTATTGGTATTAGATGGGATAATGCCGTTTAAGGTCATAGAACCAGGATATGAGGAATAGTTTTTCTATAATTTTTTTATATATGTCCGAAAGTATTTTGGATTCTTCTTGATACCAGCATTATTTTAATAATTTATTACAGTCACTGCGTATTCAAATTCTACTTTACTTAGTGGCTTACCGAATTTTAAACTTTTTATGATACTTATGCGTACTAATTAGGCCACGTATCAAAATTTCGCGTAAAATTAGAATGGCTGCCGATCCGATTTCGCCAAAATGAGAATATCCTTTCGCTTCTTTAGAAGATACTTTTCTATGCACCTTTCCCATCTTATCTTCAAAAACTTTTCGTTTTTCTTGGTGACAGTCACGAGAGATCCCTGAAGTCATCAGAAAATTTTACACTAAAAACTTAAAACAATCAGGTGCGCAATCTGTCACCTCATTTAAGCGGATCAAAGGGTGCACTTTCTATCATTATGTATAGAAAACTTCAGTAATGATTATTTAAATATGTATAGGATTATTTTGCAATGTGTCCTGAAGTAACGGCAGAGTAGAATAGTACCTCCCTCTATACCAGGTGTCGCAAGAGGTGACTAAGATACCGGAACCGACAGATGGCGGTATATCCCTCCGAGACAGTGTAACTTAAATGCACAGGGTGGGGATGGGCAGTAGCATCCCCGTCGCGAAAGCAGCGCTCTGCGATTGCCAACACGCTAGGCCAGCGCGGCAATTATGGGCATAATTCCCCCTTTCTTGGGGAGGCCTATGTCCTGCAGTGGACTTACAATGGCTGTAATGGCGAAAAAATTATAATATGTAATTGAAAATAGCTTGTTTTTATTTTGTATATATATTTCTGTGTAACTTTTATTATTTAATAACGAACTGCCTTGTTATATGTTGTTCTTTTGTATTCGTCCAAACGTTACCTAGAAGAGATCGCTCAGAGCGATAAGCTCGCCTAATGTATATAAATTGTAAATCTTTGTTTCTTTTTACAATACATTAATTCAACAGTCAACTATGAGATTTTTCCTATTCTTGCAAACACTATTTATAAACAAGTTGAATAGCCTCGGTCACGCTACGCATTCCTGAGAAGCATCGACAGAAAGTCAACACCACACTCCAAGTCACAAAGACTACAACTTCTTCTACGAAACGATTATATCCCAGAAGAAACACATTTCGCGTGAAACCGAGTTAAGATATAGCTTATGTCCAGTTTCAGTCACATATTCTACGCAAGATGAATTTTTGCCGATTAAAAATATTCTACATTAAAAATAATTGAAACTCACGTATTTTTAATTTGAGTTATAAGACTTTTTATGGCTATATCTTTGGATTTTCAAATTATTTCTTTTCAACAAAAATCACTACAATAGGTTTTTTCGTTCGCGGTACTCGGAAGCAGTAATCAGGCGGTCGTATCGAAAGGAGCATACGTAATGGCAGATAATATCGCTAATTCTATTCAATCCGTAATACCTAGTTACATGTTTCGCGTGTAATTGGACTAGACCAGGAAAATGGCGTTGCGTGGAGTGTACACCGTTCCACTACAACGTCAACGGAAAATTGACTGTTCGGTGTGTCGATGGCATAATTACGCTGGAATTGCGTAATAGGACGAATACTTGCACGTTACGCACTTCCGTTGACTTGGAGCTGCTAAAGATTTATCCAAAACTGCAGTTTACGACTGCACAGCATTTCATGAAATGCGTAGACATTTTATAAGTGAGACATGGTCATACAGCGTAGAAATTTAAAAAAATAATAAAGCTACATATATTTTTTGACTAACTATATAGAGACATATCTCTAAAGGTTTTACTTCTTTGCTCGAGTTGTATAAAAATAACGAGAGAGCCGTTCCAAAGAGACAACAAGTATTCGATTTTATCGCGTTTTGCATTATTAGGATATTAAATAGGCGATTATAAGATTTATTTTTAATAAATGGGGTAAACTATAAAAATCGCTACATCTATTAAAGCATGGTTAAAATCAGAATTAAATTCTAGCATGACCATCTTTGATGAGTTACGATGATTTTAGTTCCAGATCCTGTCTGACGAGGTTAGTTAAGTTTTAAAATGAATTGATCATCTGTTACACACTACCCAGGTATGCTCTATGGAGTATTTATAGTTGGTAACTTATTACTATTTTACTTTTGACTATCAAAAAGTGCTAGTTAAGTCCTATACAATAAAGCTGTACTTTCTATAAATCCTTTAAAAATGACTGCTAAGTTTTCGAGAATGGTATCAGATTTAGTGATAGAATATTTTTTTATATAAGGAATTAATTATTTATTAACTAAGACCCTACTTAGTTACTAAATAATTAATTCCTTATGGGAACTTCAATATGGTGAAAAATCGCCCGTAGCCAGACATGCAGAAGTTTAAGACCTGATTTTTTTATTAAGCCTAATAAGCCACTTAATGGATATATCAATTTAAAATCATTAGTTTGTGATTTAAATATGATTTCCAACATAATTTGCACCAATTTAGTAAAGCATGAACATCCTTTAGGAAATTGGTGCTCAGGTTAATTTTTTTACTTTTTTTAAAATTACGAATACAATTCTAGATTGTTAGCTCATATTATTTTCATCTATATATAAGTATATTTACAGTTAAAACTAGATAAAACGCGTTTTTCTTAGCTATAACTAGTTTTTAACATTTGCGTTTGTTAATTCTATTAATTTAAAAATATATTTTGACATTACAAACCGATACTTCAATGTTCATTTCTTATGTTAATAGATTCGAATATAATTTTTGACGAACTACTAAACAAAATTTCTATAAACAGTGACACAAAGCCGTAATTTACGTCTTGACTTAGACGACCTTCTTTTTTCTACACCTATAACATTTTTTTGTTCGATAATTATAGGCGAGGTAACAATCCAAACAACTGTATACATGTTAATTTGTTAATAACACTAATATTAAAAGTCAAGGGTGAGCAAAATTCCGTTTGAGTAAGATATATTTTATTTTAACTCATTTTCCGTTCGTATCAACTTTATGTCGCGCCTTTTGGACTTGTCCTTACGCTTCCGACGCTTACGACGCCAAAAGTTTAATGTGATTTCTTTCTTTAGCGGTAGTTTAATAGTCAGGTAACAGAATGGGCAAGTTTATTTTGGTATTAAAATAAAATTAAGAGCATTTTCGATATTAATAACATTAATTATAAATATATACAACATCTCATACATCAACCAGACTCCGAGGTGAGTAGTTTTAAGCAACTGTGTTACGAAGAAGTATTACAAATTTAAAATAAAATACATATTAGATACCGGGGCACAGAACAAACAAAAAGGTTTATTACATAAATGTGTTTCAAGTCCAGCAGACACAACCGCGTGCTGCAAGCTTCTCTACTATAAAATTATTCTTCAAGGTTATTAATTTAATTAGATATTACGAACAGTATGTCATAATTATTTTATTAAATAATTAACAATTTTTTTATATGTGTATGGCTTACGTATTGTGGTATTATATAATTGACAATTATGTATGTCTATATGGTTTATTTACTGATTTTATGAGTTTGTACGTCACTTTTAAAAAACTAGTTTTTCATTATTTTGTTATACCAGGTCGACAAACAAGCATACAGTCCGTGTGATAGTAAGCGTCACTGCATCCTATAGACGCTAGTAAAATCATACTAACACTAATGCGTTGCCAACACTGTGACTTGAAAGATATAATGTTATATTACCCAGTAACTTCGCTGTCTCTCTAACTGTTCAAACCGGAATACAGCAATGTGAATACTGTTATTTGGCGGTAGAAATAAGCGAGTGAGGTACTAATGCAGACGACCTTTGTATGAGGTCTAGCTCATGTGTTTGTGTTGATTTCACATTATATAGCATCCTGCAGGAATGTTTTCGGGGTCAAAAGTACATGCCAAATTTTATTAAATATATACATAGGTTAAAGCGTGAAAACAAATTTTAGATTGAACTTAATCTTTTATTTCTGTCCATCTTGTTGTCCTTGCTAACTTTTTACCTGATGGACCAATTATGACATGACTTTCACCGGCAGATTGGTGTTGTTATAAGTATAATCTTGGGTAGTATTAAGTATTAATTTAAAAAAAATACATTGTTTCAACACGAGGAAATAATATTTAAAAGTAAGAAATATAAATTTAACTAACTTTTATGCTTTGTTCGTGGTGGTGATCCGTGTATAATAAATTGTTGTTTATGTAAATTGTTAATTACTTCCACAATTCTGTATACCTACACTTTTTATTTTATATATATATGATTTATGTTGTATACATCTACTGTAGACACCAAACTACCTAACTATTATCTTTATATCTTTCACTATCAGTACCCCGTTGTAATTCGAAGAACTTTCATACAAACTTTGACGGGGTAACGCACTTGAAGGATGATTTTCAATTAAATATTTCACACTTGTTTCATGACTTTTGTAGAATGTAAGATAGTAGAACCTCTATATTGATTTTAATTAGAATAACTTTATAAACAGCAAAGTTTCGTGCTAACGTTGCACTTCCGTTTTACTCCTTGAGGGGGAGAATTGTTATTAATCAATCAATTGAAAAGAGAATCGCTTTCTCTACCTATTTATAAATTGCACAGTTAAGTTTATTAAGACAAACGCTTAAAAATGTAATTAGGCCTTATGCATGTCTAATTATGTACCTTGACGTCGACGGAGACAAGTCGCCTGGGAATAGCGCAAAAATCCGTACGTATTTATGTTTATGTTGAGAACTGCGGTGTAGGATTAAAGATATTTTTATTACTAGGAAAACTAAAAGCTATATATTTTTGTCGCGGGATTATATGATATTTTCTAATTTCTTGTGTTATTTTAATATTTGAACAGCGGAAGGAAAAAGCCTGGAGCGCATACAAAACGATTATGCGGTTTATTTCCGTATTTTCTACTAATAACGTTTATCACACGAAAGTTTCGATCGCTCGGTCCACATCGAGTGAACGCTTGCACGTCACTGAAACACGACTGTCTGAAATTACCAAGCCTGATTATAATTGGTCGATAAAAATATAATTAATTAAAGTAACATAAGGGAAATTTATAAAATCGTTTGTATTCTCGACCGTGAGACCACATCAATGGAGGCAGTCGAAGTCGACAGCGATGTAACGAAAAGGCTATAATTTGGTAACGCTTTGTTTTCAGATGTGGAGATATAATTCCAATTGCTTTAATGTGAAGGTTATTGACCTTTGTTAATGGCCTTACAAAAATATGTATGCACAAAAATAACATTGATAATCAATATTGTTGTCGATGTTTGTAGTAATACATAAGTTTATAGCATCTTTGTTGCTAAGCTACTCTCTGTCAATAGGACTGCTCAGTTTGGCTGGACATTTTAGGATAAAAATCCTCCAAGATAATGAATGATATCGAAGAGCTTGGAGGCGATAGACATCCAGCCGATATGACGACGTAAAGTAACCTTAATTAAACTAATGGTTTGTGACGATAACAATAATTGGACGTCGAAATTGTCCCTTCTTAGGGTACCGTATCTGCCTCAAGGGGAAAAAGAACCGCTTATCATTTTCGAGATCACGCCATGATTACTATATATTATTATTTTAATGGGCTCATTGGCGCTTTCGGTGGGTTTCCAATCTAATGCTCCAAAGGTTCAATCCCCATACAGAACAAACATTTATGTACTGAATATTTGTATTTGTTCTTTGTCTGGATGATAAAAACATGTATTTAAATACTATGTTTGAAAATCCTCTATTATTTGATTTCCGTACCAACGACAAGTGATTCAAGCGATATACCTTGGACATAGGACAACGTATGAGATGTAATGTGAATTAATGTTATCATTATTATCATTACCGTAGTGTACCGGGTAGTATACTTATCCACCGAGTAGAATAGTACTATCTACAATCACTTACTTAAATTACTTATGACCCTGATGACTTTATAGGGTAATAAGAGTCACTTGAAGAGGTTATTAAGCGGCCTACTAGTCTGCCGGCACCGGACGGGCTTTAAAACTAAGTAAACGCCATTGGCACTGCTCGTCATTATGAGTAAGTAAAGAGCATGGGCAATCACCTAGCACGGGGGCCTCATGATTGATTGGTCAGTTTTACAGACTGTATATGCCGACGGTACCAAGGACTTAGCACGATAATCAATTTTGGATCACGTATCTTCGTTAAAACTATTGCAAAAGTAGCTTTACCTCAATGATAGCGCGAGGAAGATTATCATTGCATCATGATTATTACTCGGTGACGCTAGAACTGACGTTACGGTCAGCCAGCATAAGGTGCGTCCCAAAAAAAAATCCGCAATGGGCACTTCATAAAACATCACTATAAACACAAAAATTTGTGTAAAGGTATTTGTAACTTTTTTACAGAATGGTCACACAAATGGATAAACTAAATATAGTTTTATATACATACTAGCTGAACTTTACCATGGTTCACTGAGGCACATTATTTTTTATTATAATTTATGTATTTTTATTAAATATTATTACACTGTTGCAATTTTATGGTTGTGTGTATGAGAGATGAGGAAAAAAACAAGTTATACGGTTCAAAAAGGTTTAGTTTTGCTATACATACTGCTTGTGGTAAAACAATATTTTTTGTTTTATTTTTAAAATGATTCTTTTTATATTGAAAAGATATCATTATTTGCATAAACCTTTTTTATTGCAGTCACAGGTATGTTTTTTACCGACGCAAGATATACACCAATAACACATGAGGACGTAAGAGGTCGTCTGACTTGGTACCTGATTCTCGTTTATTAAATGTTTCCAATGCGAATGCTGCTGATTTATTCTTACGATTTCTACGCCTTATTATAACTTGAGACTAAATTACGTTCTGTTGTGTTGTTAGGTGCATTTACTACCATTATTTCGTCAGAATTCTATATCCCGTTTATAAAATTACAATCCTTTACTGTACATATGAAGTACTTATATGATTTTTATTTCGATAGAGTAGGTACGTTCTAGTTGTTGTTTTTAACTTGATTGCTTTCTAGGGCAAGGTAATTTTGAAATACCTTTCGAATATATTTAACAATGTACCTATGTATTTAAAAGCAACTTTTTAAAATTTAAGTAAATAAAAACTTGTCGATATTTGTGTACACAAGGTCATGGATCGACTTTTTCTACAAATCTGACAAAAAATCTAATTTTGACCTCAGTACCTAATATATGCAATTCAAAATGAATTGAGAAATTTTTATAGGTGTTGTGTTTGACTGGAATATACCTAGGGTATTCCAGTATATACCTTTTTAGATTTTCGAATAATCTAAACCAGTTTTTAAGTAAGGAGATTAGCTACACTTTGCGATGACGAATAACATTTTTCAGTTTTTCGGTAAATAAATAAAATCCTTGCCTCATAAATAAAAAAACCAGTAATGAACAACTCAGTAACAATTTATCACAGTATAAGTATTTTATTATATTTTTTTTTTCATAAATTATATAGAAGTGTAACTTCAACAGTTTTATGATTATGCACGCCGTTCAAAGTCTAAGATATAAAAAAACACCGCGGAAACAAAATTATTTATGATTACGAGTATAATAGTTCCTGCTTACTATAAATATGTTAGCACTGTAAAATTACTTTGCTTTTTTCCTTGTTTCTGCAGACTAGCAATCCGCCTTGACCTCGTCTAGGTAGATTTTGAACATTTATACCGATCATCCCATTACTGAGGGAGTTATAACCCCGTTTTCAGGTCTCTAACTTGTTATCTACCTTTAAAGTAATTAATTCCATTCACACTGCCCACTTTAATCTCTTACAAACCTGTCCTGTCACTGAGGACTGCCTGAGGACTGTGAGAACTGCCTCACTATCACAATTTTATCATAGCAGCGTAATTTATAAGCATAATTTTGATACAGGCCTTCCAAAGAAATGAAGTATTTGTTCATAACCGCGCTGGGCTAGCCTGGCAGTCGTAGAGCGTAGCTTTGCGACGGAATTGCTGCTGTCTATGCTTGCTCCACCTTTCTTGCTCTTGCTCTAACTTCCTTGGTGCTTTCTTAAAAGTACCCTGAATAGTTATTGTCATTTAAAATTAAAGTTACGAAATGTCTTCTATTAATGAAGAAAGAAGAAATGTCTTATATTAGGTTACTGTGTTGAACTTATTGTTAAAATATTCGTTCTTACTTAAAATTGTTTTACCCACATTATCTTTTATCGGAGAGGCAGAATAATAGCCAGATTAAGCCACCCAATAGAAAGATTATATTTATACCTCTAGCACGGCAAGAATGATCTTCAGAGCTTTTTATATAACTTTTTATACCTACATCATTTATCTATTAAGTTGGAAATACATCAACTACTTTTTTTTGTTTGTTTTATTTGCATTCTACATATCCATAATAAAACAGTGTTGCAAACTGCGTAGAAACTTTACATGATAAATCACTGTTAGTACAAAATAACCGTGCGGAATAGGCAAATGTGCAAAGTTATTGCTTCCACTTATGTTATTTGTTGAAGTCACTCTTGTATTAAAGGTCTTACTTTATCATCATAAAAGATTTGAAAGAGCCGAAACTTCGTATACAAATATTTATCACGGCACTGTCTAAACAATTAGTACTTTTGAGCACTGGATAATTTGCTGTGGATACTGAAGTAGTAGGGATTGTATATTTCCAGGTAGCAATTAAAGCGATTTAAATTAATAATAATAATACACACATCATATCATATATTGGCCTGATTCCGGTATAAGCACTTGTGTTACGAGCATCAGACGGCAGAGGAATCACAAATATAATACTTAAATACATATATTAAACAACTAGACAGAATAAACACGAATATCATCATAAATTTTTTTGTCCTGAGTGAGGATCGAATCCACGACCAATGCCGTCCTCTCATAGCTCTTGGAAGAGTTCATTAGTGATCGTGTATTTTTTGCCGGCGCTATTCAATCCTGCCTAATATTACCACATTCAACTTTCATGCATTGAAATGCGAAATAATAAAAGAATTTCTTTGGAAATTTTATGGAATCGCTTTAAAATGTATTATTTATTATATTGGGGTAATTAAGCATTATTTAAAGAAATTATTATTAAAATCAATTCTTTTGTATAAAAAATGTAATTGTTATTTGGAAATTGTTGTTATCGCGCTGGTATTTTATTCTATCTAACGACCGATACGCGATAAAGGGCCGATAAAATAAACAAATCTTTGTTCTGCATATAATACAAGTCTATACTATATTTGTATAAAGTATTGGTATTGTGAAACATCTGTTTGCGCGTTGGATTTTATTAAATCTACCGGCTGATGCCAACGATTTTTTGTAGTTACCACATGACCTCACATATGACGTTCACTTTGTCAATAATCCAAATCTCCTTCTAATGGTTTTAATAAATGGCTAAGTACATATAAGACAACATAAATTGGCACTGTAATGTGTAATAATAATTTATTCTGATTAGTTAGCGTGCACAATAAGTTAAACGCTTAGCATCAATTGACAAGTGCGCGTTTTATTATAACTTGGTTATATAACAGTGTTTAAGGTTGCATGTTCAAGTCGCAAGGCTGGCTAGGTAGTTGGCCTTTTTAGAACAACTTCAAGCTTCAATGGTAT
The DNA here is from genome assembly GCA_020976665.1 of Heortia vitessoides. Lineage (NCBI taxonomy): Eukaryota > Metazoa > Arthropoda > Insecta > Lepidoptera > Crambidae > Heortia > Heortia vitessoides. The sequence continues at coordinate 7,073,479 of JACJUM010005602.1, forward strand.
CTATTGGTAACTTGATGGCCTTGATAATGCATTGACAGTAGGTTTCAGGTATTTAGATTTGATTGCCCGTTATGTATAAGTACATATCACCATAGATCAAAGGATAGGCTCTCTAAGCATCAGGTAAAATTTTGAAATTCTCTTATTATTTTCGTATATACACAGATATACCCTGGTATATAATTTTCTTGCGCAGAAAAAAACAATTATGTTTTATTTTTTTACGAAATAGTAAAATATTTCAACAAGTCTCACTAACGTGTAGTAGCCATGATCAGTCACGCAGTCAATGCTAATTAGGAAAAAAAGACTTTGGACTACACACTGTAAGTTCTGTTATTAAATATTTTTTTTATTATGATTAATTAAAAATTATAATATTATTGCATAAATCTTTCTTATAAAAATAAACAATTGATATATTTTAAAATCATTTCCACGTAAACGACGTAGTAGTAAAAAATAATATACCCGGGTAGAAAACCCTATATGAAAGTTACATGTAACAAATTGGGATAGACCGCAACATCCCCAGTGAAAGTACATTTTACGATTGCCAATAATTGGCCTAGATTGCCAATTATAGACAATAATCCCACTTAAATGTAAAACAATTAATAGATAAAAAAAAAACAACTGGCCCATGTCCCACGGTTCTATTACAGTAAGTAGACTATGCATTTTTAGTAAAATTGTTTTATCTTCATACTCTTTAATAAATATATTTCCTTCATTCACACTCTCACTCTTAGCATATAACTGATGCCAGTTTTTACCTATTTTATTAATTACAAGCCGATGTACCGCCAAATTATGATAAATCCGTTCGCAGCACACTAAAAGAAATTAATAAAATGGTTTTTACTTGCATTGCACAAAATTAGATAAAGAAGTAGGTTTTTATTTGTGATTTACTGCATACCAATTATCGTTTTGATAATTTTATTATCGTGTCGACTACGAATTCTTAATACGCCATCTAGAATTTGTTGAGGGAATAAAAACCATTCCGTACCTGACGTTCTAAGCCGTTGTGCTATTTGCGTGGTTACAACTTTGTAAAACTTCTATATGGACGTGATAGAGGTCGCTGTTTGGATTTTAAACCAAGCAATAGCTGCAAATTAATATTAGCTGTTTGTCACTAATCGCCGGTCATCACTAAAAAATCACTAAAAAAGTATAGGTCATACTTTTTTTAAGGCGTTATGTGTAATGGGGTATTGGCAGAGTACGATAGTGTTTTTCCTCTGTACCAGGTGTCCTAAGAGGTGCCTGAGGCGATATTTACACAAAACAACGTAATACAATGTAACATGGTGGGGATAGCCAGCAGCATTGCCGTCGTAAAGTCATAATGCTGCCACAATGCTTGCTCAGCGAAACAATTATGAACAAACATTCCCTCTTTCTTGCGGAAGTCTGTATACAGCAGTGGTGGAGTAAACCGGACTGATGTCGTTACAAATAAACTATTAGATATTTACCTAGCAGTTATTTGAGTGGATGAGGACTGAAGTTTTTGGCTAATGCGATGTTATATTCTCAGGGCCAGACCTGACTTGCAAGTATGTATAGAATATGATTTTTGTTTATATGACTCAGGCGACAAAAAACAAGTAGACAAGTAAGCGTCACCGCTTACTATCACATGGAGCCTGTAGACGCTAGTATCGTCACAACTTGTGATGATATTAGCGTCTACAGGCTTATAACTAGCGCACAAGGGTTATAACTAGCGCATTGGCAATCTTGTGACTCGCAGGTATGTGACTGCATATAAAATCCTGTTATTGGTCAACCGGTTCTTTTTTCAAATGCAAACGTGAAGAATGGCAGGCACTCTTAGGATGTGAACTTGAGGCTTTTTAATACGGCTTTCTGCATAACTACTTGTTGAACTAAGCAAGCCTAATTAAGACGGCGCAGCAGATTATGCATACCAGTTGCTTTTTTTCTTTACTTATTTAGGTATATCATTTAAGTTTGTCTTCATGTTTTTACTATCATATACTTTTCTATACCAACCTTAGGTAAATTTCATTTAATTACACTGGTCAATAAAATTTTAACTTTTTCGTGCCACACGGACTTTTTTGATATTTTTTACTTTAATTGGTTATTGTAAGAAAAAATTCTCAGTTAAAAAAAATTTGCTAGCCGAGGATTTTATTCTATTGAGTAATTTAAAATATTAAGAAAAAATACAGATCTGTTAAATCAAACGTTTATTTTTTTATTTAGTTTAATGATTTAAGATTTTCTTGAATGTTTAGCTTTTGGTTGGTCCCTTTTATTTATCCAGCAGTAATCCGCTAACATATTTGGGCTCCATTTGCCCTGGTACCGCTTTTCCATACTAGAAATGTCCTGGTGGATCCTCTCGCCGTGCTCGTCACTGACAGCCCCTATATTGTCAGGATAAAAATCCAGGTGCAAGTCTAAAAAATGAATCTTGAGTGAAATGTTGCAACCCAATGCTTGATATGACAATAAGAGCTCGCTAACCAACTCCCTGTAGCTGTCACTCTTGTGGTTGCCCAAAAAATTTGCAACAACATTTTTAAATGCGTACCATGCACATTTTTCTAAACCGCTTAATTTTTCTTCAAATGTTGAATCTTTTATTAACTCCCTGATTTAAGGGCCAACAAAAATACCCTCTTTTATTTTTGCATCACTTATTTTAGGGAATTTTTATTTTAGGTACAAATAAATGTTCGTTCACAACAGACGTTGTTGCAACTGGTATTAGTTCTGGCATTTTTTTTACAATGAGAGACTGGTCTTATAGCAGAAGACACGTTAGGGTGTTTTTATTAACGTAACTGTGTTTTTTTTCTTGTAATTTATACCCTTTATGTCAGTGAGACAAAAATAGCAATCCGAAACGTGATCTTGCTGTTCAAAGCAAACGGCATAGCTCGTGCACCTTTCTTCCAGTCGGTTAAATTTTCCACACACGTTATGCAACAGACATTAGGGGCCCAGAATTTGTCTTGATGGGCCCAGAATTTGTCTTGATGGGCGACAGAAAAACCAAAACATTGGTGATAACACTCCAGCACAAGATTCGTAAAATTTCGTCGTTGTTTTTTGAATGTAAGTTCTCCGCAGACATAACAAAAAGAGTTAGGGTCATTATTATACTTCCTCGATATGTTCACAGGAATAATAAATGATAAAAAATATTCAAATTCAACTACAAATACTTTAATGACGATTTACTTGTGAGCGTTTCTGTTAATTTACCGCCGTAGTACTAGTTATGAGTATTACCGTATAACAAATATGAGGCTAACTGACAGATGACAACTGTGATTTAATGATGAGGGTAGATTGATAAAATAATCTATCTAAATCTAATAAAAATTAGCTATCAAAGTTCGTGTGGCAAAATCAGTGTTGCACAGTGTTATCATTAATCTAATTAAAATTGAACACGTCATACATAATTATGTGCATATATATATTTTGACAGTTGAAACAAGTTTTGCAAACACTTCTATAGTATCTATGTCAAAGAAATAAATGAAGTACGACAAATTTTCTATAACATGAAACGATCATATTCTAGTCTTGACTTTCTATTTATTTGCTTAGCTTAAAAAAGGTGCACAAAATAAAAAAAAAACATCTCAACCATGATCTTTTTTGTACATGGGAATGAAGTATAGGATACTTCATTCCCATGTACTAGTTAAATGTCCCATACTAGTTAAATGCAATTCAATAATTTCATTATAAAAACTAACAAACATTTTTATGTAGGTACTCTTCGTAACCTTTGCTTATCAGAACATTGAAAGAAATAATATTCACGCAATTGTCATACATTTTGTATATAAATTGTCATGTAACTGAATTGGCAGTAAGCCTCTTAAAACAATAGGGTATTTGACAGATTTTTAAAAAGTATCTTAAATTGTTCTATAAATCATAACACACCTGCAATTTGATTGATTCTTTATCAAATGCTTTTATTTCTATGAAAATCACAATCAAAATTTAAATGATAAATAAGATCGCCAAAACGCTAAGACGCCATGCGCTTGAGTTACTTGACGTCACTTGCTTGTCAACTACATAACCTTAACAAACTGTCAAATAGTGGTTACAATAAATCATACAAAATAAATCTTTGCTGTTACAAAATGTCTTATAAATGGTGTGTTGTGCCAAAATGCACTAATACATCTATTAAAACACCCGAGAAAATGTTTTTAAGCATTCCAAAGAACACAAAGATTCGGGAAAAGTGGTTAAAACTCGCTCATAGAAACCTGAAGGATATTGCAGCTAATACTAATGCGTTTATGTGTGAAGATCACTTTAACGTAAGTAAATACATATTTCGATTATGACATGTATAAACTCAATGAACGACTTTAACGACAATAATATATTACACTGCTATACAAAAAAAAAATAAAAAATCTGCGGCAGGAATTTTCTTAATTGTTTTTGTTAATACTCATATTAGACCTTCACGCTGCATGCTTATTTATTTTTGATTCGCTCTGGTTATTGAGATAAACGGAACTAAGAAATAATTGAAAATTTCAAACTACCCTACAAACATTGTGGTTCATTGATTTGTTTTCACTTACGTTTGTTATCTTTTCACGGATTTATTTGCAACAACTTAACTTTATAGCTATCAGACCCTGTAGTTATCTGTTATAAATTGGTTGTTTTGTGTTAAAGTGCATTTTTCCTTTCAAAAACATGAGATTTCCATGTAAACTTTGTTTAAACGATCCTAACAGTTTTTGCTTTATTTGTGGCAAGTTTAGTTTAAAAAAGCAAAGAAAACAGATCACAGAGTTTGTAAAAACAGTGTACCGAGAATATTTCGGGATACCACTAGTGAAAAGGAATAAATATTGGGTGCCAAACATCGTGTGCAAGCCGTGCGTAGAATCTTTGCGTTACTGGAGCCAAGGAGGACGTAAAGGGTAACAATTTGGAGTGCCGATGATGTGGAATGAGCCAAGTAATCACTTAAACGACTGTTACTTTTGTGCCGTAAATGTTAAAGGTATGAACCGGTACAAAAAGCGTACTTGGGTTTACCCGAGTGTGAAATCGGTTACAACTCCAGTATCTCACAGTGATGATTTGCCAATTCCAGTGGTTTCAAGATCATCTACATCAAATTGTGATGATTTTGAAATGTTAAAGGGATCAAGCGTTCAGTCGAGCAGTAGTGGAAGTGAGTTCGAAGATGTTTCTAGGAAACCTGGATTTTCTCAAGACGAACTCAATGATTTGGTTCGTGATTTGAATTTACTGAAACTTCCGGCCGAACTTCTTGCTTCAAGGTTGAAAGAAAAACAATGTCTTCAACCTGATGTTGTCATTACATCCTTTAGAACCAGAGCGAGTGAACTTCTTCCTTACTTTTCAGAAGAAGATAACTTTGTTTTTTGTAATGACATTCCTAGGCTCCTAAGATCTATGGGTCTTCCTAAATATGAGGCTAAAGATTGGAGGCTTTTTATAGATAGCTCAAAGCTTTCATGATCTTCATTTATTTACTATTAGTTAAAGGTACCCCAAACTATTATTATCTTTGTGTATTTTTGTAAAGATAAACAATAAAAATGAATTTTAAATACATTTATTGGCCCATTTTATGGAAAACGTTAGAAGCGTTTATCTCAAAAACTGGAGTCGATTTGACCATTCTGGTATTTTTCCAGTTATCAGCACACTCGTCTTATACAAAATCGACTTCAAGTATGCCTTCCGCAAAATGACTGTATAGCAGTGTTATCGTTATTATGTCTCTGAAAAATTACACAATATTTGAGTTCTCTGTCTATCATTTCCTATTGTGGTATATTTTAATATACCATCAAAGCCTAGTTTGCTTTAGAATAAACTGTTTTATATTATTTTTTTTGTACCTTTATTAGAAAATATGTCTAATATTGATATTTATGTAGATATCTATCTTTATAATCTTACATTTATAATATTGTTACTGCAGATGGAACAAAGTGTTGCTAACTATAGACAGTACAAAATGGGATTTAGCAAGAAATTTGTCTTAGTTAATGGAGCAATGCCATCAAAGTTTCATTGGCAGGAAGATCAGAGAAAAACACAGTCTGATACAATCATACCCCAAATAGCCTATATTAAACGTTTGAAAACAAATGTTCAAATCTATGAAATAGAAACTCAAGCTACAAAAGATACACCTGAACCTAGCACATCAAAAGATGACAATGTTATGATTCAAACTGTCGTAGAAACCATAGGTATGTAAAATAGTTTGTTTATCTTAGCGCTATATCATTAACTTGTATGGGTTAGCCGTGTAAAAACTAATGTAAATTTTGTCTTTTCAGAGCCATTACAAAGATTTTGTGAAAAAGGAACATCTACTGAACCTATTGTTTGTATGGAAAAACAGGTTCAAGCTATGTTAAAAGTGAAATATAGAAGCAAAGCAGTTCAGACAAAACCAACTACAAGAGATATTTTCCTTTCTCCATACAAAGTGCCCACTAAATCAGTTCTTACATCTCCATTTAAATTCACTAAATGCCATCAAATACTTTCTACTTCTGGTGTTACTAAAATAAAAAAGAAAATAGGTTTTCTTAAAGAAGAAGGATCTGACAGTGATCTTTCTTCTTTCACAGAGACAGTTATAAGCCAGGATTCTTAATCTTTTGTAGCCCCCTCATCATCATTGGTTTCAAGTTCTGATACAAATGTCACCGAGACAAATGTAGATATTGAAAAAGCAAGTGCTTAAAAAATACATTAAAAAAATTAGAAAGAATTCATGTAGAAAAGGGTCATAAAACGCATAAGAGAGTTTCATATGTTAAAGCAACATTCAGTAATAAATACTAATATACTTAGAGGCATTGATGATGTAATAATTATAGTTTGTGCTCTAATAAACTTACAGGACTCCATTATAAAATAAATTCAATTTTGTTTGTGATATATTTCAGGTCATATGTGAAGTTTTTCTAATATAGTTTTTAGATGTATGTATAAATATAATAATTTTAACTATGTAATTTTAGATTGAGTTATCTAGGATGGGTCTGTATAACCCAAAACAAATGATTTATTATTAACCTAGGAAATTTAAAGTACAAAATAAAGCAATGAATCTCAGTGAAAAATCCGTGCTATGAGACAATAATGGATAAATATGGTTTATCCAGAATAATAATAATGTATTTAATAGCTTAATTACATAATCATTGTCATAAATGACTAAAACAATATCTACTTGTTTTGACTTCTCAACCTCTGGAGAAGCCACACAGAAATAACATTTTTCGATTCCACTTGGGTACTGTCCACTCGTATCTGTAGCTGTACCTGTGCCAAGTATTTTGAAGTAATCTCTCCATTTTTTATATAATTGCTTTTTGTTACAACACTTGTTGGACACTTAATTTCTATGACTGCATTCTTTAATATTCCATCAGGAGTAGCGGCAATCATGGGATAATCTTTGGAGAGATAAAATCCACAGGACTTAGTTTTCTTTTTTAATTTATTATCCACAATTTTACGGACAGTCATTTCTAAAATTCGACCTCTTTTCATAGCTTTTGTATCCGGTGTTTTGGCTCCCATGATTGCTGCTATTAGTGTTCCATCTGAAGTTTTACAGCGACTGATTTCATATGCCTTAGATGCTGTTATTCGGACATATCTTAGTTCATACTACAAAGGGCTCTTATTCTGTGTTCTTGTTGTTTGTTCTATTAAGGATAGATTATTTTGACTTAGCTGTTCTTTCATCAAATGCAGCAGTTTCTCAACATCATTATCAGCCTTCCTATTATTATGTAAAATAAAATAATGTAGTGAAAATCTTTTTATATCTGTATGAAGTCAGGCTGATATTTTAAAAGTTCACAATTTCTTATTTTCCTTTTTTTTGCCTCTTGTAAAAATTCAGATAGAAGTGCAGGTTGAGTACTGTAATGTTTGGTTTCTTTTTTTATAAGTTGGTCTACAGTTACATATTTCAAAGTAGTGCCTACTTTGGATAATGTTGGTTTTCTCCAATAGCACTCAATTGAGGTACAAGAAGGCTCTTCAATGCGCCTTTAAGCCCACATTAAATAGGCCACTGCATGCTTACAGCCTCCAGCTGAAGCTGCACAGTCGTGACACTGGCAACTTATAATATCATTGTCAGTTTCGTTCACCACAAGAGTCACCGAGTAACATTTAGCTCTTACTTTGTGCTCAGGGCACATTTTACATTTTAGAGTGCATATTCCAGCTTGACGAAATAATTGCGCATAGCCAACAGCATCGTCTCCATAAGATTCTCTTGAGGACCTGTAAAAATAGAGAAATCTTTATGTATTTTGTATTTTAACTTAAAGACACAATTGATTTATTATTTTTATTTATTATATTATTATTTATTTTACAATTAGTTAGAACTAGACAATTACTAAAATAAACTTACATACTTTACTTCCCTTATATTATTATAAATGAGAATTAATATGAGTAATATAACTTAAAAAGATTTATTTGTCTTTATAAATGTCGTCACACTTTAAGTCACCAATCGCGTGCGTTTTTAATCACGTGGTCAAACATGAAAATGTAATTATTTGAAAAATGATATCTTATGAAAATGTTACCTATTTTTAAATACTGTATTAGTTAATTTGGTTTAAAAATATATTTACAATTAGTCTAGTAACAATTGGTTTCATATTTTCGTTATAGTCAAATACCCTATTGTGTCAAGTACATCAGCCAACAGAGGAATAAGTCCCAGGTAGAGGGCCCATGGAAATAGTGCCAAGAGTTCAATACTAATTATAGTCATTGCTTCTGGTAGGAGATACATTAAGTGGAGAATTGTAATATTGGCTTTTTACACAATTAAAACGATTAATAAGGTTTAGAGAAAAAGTTGGCTATAAAGTAAAATTCTGTATTTAAACTAAAGTTCTTCCCGAGGTTTCTCCACCCTTTGTGCCACGCCGTCAACTGCGCTCTTGGCATATTTCTCTAATGTCTTGTCCCAGAATTTTTCTCTTTTGCCGAGGGGATTAAGACGCATGCGAAGGTTTTTTGTAATATGCAAATACTTAAGATTTTCACTGTCTTTGTCTAGCGGTTGCCACTTCTGTGATTTCAATACACCGTCGTTATCTTCTGGTGTCGGGTTGCTACAAAGAAGGAAATTGCTTGAGTATATTTGACAACACCATAAATATATCTCAGACTTGTTTACTTAAAGCGATTATAGACAAATATAGACAGAATGGCATATCTTTGGTGTTGATATATTTTCTACTAGTCATGGTCATAAAAAAAAGGCAACTTACCCAAATTTGGCAAAATTGGCCCACATCCGGATCATTTTTTTTAATACTTTAAATTCATTTTGTTCTGTGATGAGGTTATTTGTGTACTCATAGTTTCTTCTGATTTGTGAACATAAATGCAAATAGCAAAGCTCATCCCCTAACGAGGCTCCCCAATTATTGATGCCACCGAGAGTGTTCTTTGCGAGGTAGATCATGTTCTCATTGAAGTAACCATTAAAATCAAACATGTAGTAAAATGCTGCTGATTTTAAGTCAGCTGCCAACTTTCTTGCCGCAAGATTAATAGCATAATTTTGAAGTGTATCTCCTACGTAGACAGCATATTCCAAAATATTATTGTAATTCAAATAACCGTCTTTGAAATAGAATTCAAATATTTCTTCCTTAAAATCTTTATATGCAGTATTGTTGATGTCAAATCTAAAATCTGTTCTGATGGGAAAATGCACAAAGAACTCTTGGTTCAATTCCGTTAAAAGACGGGGATTAAACAAAAGGTAAGATACTAAATCAAGACCTTCTCTTGAGTTAAATCCAATTAAGATGGGAACATCATTAACTATTTTACTATTTTCAGGTTTAGTAGTTAAGATGGCTTGTGGGCCATCTTTCTCTATTACTGGGCTAAAAGGGAATATTGTCTTTTGATATTTTTCGTGATAATCGACATCAAGAACATTACCTTCCTTTGCGTATATTTTTTCGAAGTCTAAACTTTGTAGCTCGTTTAGTAGAGATTCGCTGTCTTCTGATTTAATTTCCAAAAGTTCTGCTAGTTTAAAAGCGTTTTCTTTAGGATTTTCAGGAAAGTAAATAGCTTCTAATGCGGTGCCACCTTGCATTGTAGCGCCTTTGAAAAGCCCTTTAGCTTGTTCTGAGTACAGCAGTATGTTAGAGAGAGAAGCTCCGCCTTTGCTTCCCATTAAAGTTACGTTTTCTGGATCGCCACCAAAGCTCTTTATATTTTCCTTTATCCATTTCAGAGCAAGTATATAATCTCTTAACCCATTATTCGCAGGTATTACTTCATCTTCGGTTGTTAAATATCCAAATAATCCAAGTCTATGATTAAAAGTTACTACGATAACGTCTTCTTCGGTCAAAAACTCGGGTGAATAAGTATTAGTTCCATTGTATCCGGTCCGGTAATTATCATGGAAATCGAAAACTAATACAGCAGTGGATCCTTCAAGGCTTGGAGTGAAGATGTTTATATACAAGCAGTCCTCGGAACCTGATATTCCATGTCTCTCTCCATATCGCATTCTAGTATTATATTGAACACATGTTGGTTTGTTATCATAAGCTTCATAAACTCCATCCCATCCTTGATGGGGTTCAGGAGGCTGAAAATGATTACAGAACATTGCTTAATTATTACGTATTAATTATATTATTATTTTAATTGAATTTTTTGTAATATTTCATCATCATTACAGCCATTAAAGTTCAATGCTGGACATAGGCCTCCCCAACAAAGAGGGAATTTTGCCTATAATTGCCGCGCTGGGCAAGCGTGTTGGCAACCGTAAAACGCAGCTTTCGCGACGGGGATGCTGCTGCTCATCCGCGCCCTATGCATTAGAGCTCCTCTACTTCGCATGGATATACCGCCATCCGTCAGGTATGGTACCTTAGGCGCCTCTTACGACAACTGGTAAAGAAGTAGGTACTGTTCTACTCTGCCGGTACTTCACCGCTAATTGTGAAATTTACAAACTTAGTTTATTAAATCTTTTATAAATTTAATGATGTATATATTTAATACTGATACATAGATAAAATAACTAATCCATAATAAAAAAATGTGTAACATACCTTGAACCTCAGTTTATCTATTGGTGGATTTGCATATGGCACTCCTTTAAAACTATAATAGTCTTTATTTGTTAGAAATGTCTTTTCTACTTTCCCGGATAACACACCTTGTTTTAAATTTACCTCAATTGCTTCATCACAAACACAAGCTTTCATCGGAACTAAATATATAAATAGAATAATTGAGCAGTATTTACTCGTAAACATTTTAATGGCTTCTGTGTTGCCGGTACTACATTATTAAAAATGTAATGTGTTATTAAGGTTAATATTTATAGTAGATACTGAATGGTCCACGTATACTTGTATTTTATCTTTTGATAAGTCATTTCTATAAATCATAATCTGTAATATTAAACCCTAATACAGGTTATCGATAACGTTCTTACTAATTAATCTTTGGCAAATCCATCATATCGTACGCTGTTTTACACTCATTTTGTTTCTATGCGTTTTATATGTTTTGGGAACACAAACTGTTACTAAAGGTTTAAAATATGTAAAGCAATAACTTTAACATATAAATAAATTTGGTCCAAGGTGATTTGATAACTTTATTTGGCAACCATATAATTTGATCATATAGTTGCAATTGCATCCATTGTAATGTTACTTACTTATTACAGTAAGGACATAGTTGAATTTCTTTACTCAAATTATTTATACCCTGTCCAATATCTTGTCTATATAAATAATAATTTACACAATATCTCGTACATTGTTCTAACTCCGAGGTCAAAGCCCTTGTGTAACGGACATGAGATGACAGAGGAATCTCAAATATAATAAATAAATACATATATACCCTGACACAGGATAAACACAAATATCATCATATAAATATTTGCTTTGGGCGGGGAGCCAACCCACGACCCTCAGCGCACAAGATAGGATCACTACCATCTGGGCCATCGGGCCATCAATAATATATAAAAAATAAAACGTCCACACATAAGGTAGACGTACGATTTGACAAAATCTAGAATCGCTCTGAATGCAGCCCTTATATATCCAATTAGAAATCACTTAAGGTGGTCTATCAAGCAGTAGACGTATAATAGCTGATATAATGATTATGATACAAAATAGGTTAATTTGCTTCAAAGTTAGTAGTTTTTGTAACTTGATTCATTATTCTAAAAATGCGTGTTAAGTTTGTCTAACACGAGAGAAAACCAAATAAAACTTAATATTGTAGTATATTTATAAAATTTAATGCTTTTATAATTTATTTTATAGTTCATCTTTAATATCTTTGATAAGTCCATCCACAGCAATTTTCTCGTACTTTTCCAGGAACTGGTCCCAGAACTCAACATTCTTGTCGTGGAGGTTAGTCTTCATTTGCAGTTCGTCGTTAATTACTAGGCACTCCTTATTCTCGTGGGTGGCTGGTTTCCATATAACTTCTTCTCCGTGTGGTGTCGGATTCCTAAAAAATAAATCGTATTCTTGTAATACTTTCTCTAAATCTGCAGTGCACGCATTTACTCATGGTATCTATTAGGTGTATATATTTGTTACTTATTTTTATACTTTTTATTAACAATACCTAATGTTTCAATCAGTTATGAAGGGCTCTGGTTTGGTCGACATATTTTTTTATTTATAACAGAGCTGACTAATTAAACACATACTTATATCATAGTTACAAGCATTTTTTTGATAAAAATAAATTAACTTACTTCTAACTTAATAGTTAGTTATATCATACCTTGTCTTTGCAAAGTTAGTCCACAACCTAATCATATTTCTCATGACTTTAATTTCTTCCGAATCCTCATCTTCTAATGCCTGTCTGTAAAGTTTTTTTAGTGGGTTACATATAAAAAGATAGCATAGTTCATCTCCACTCGCAGCACCCCATGTACCATCTATAGTCACGGAATGGTCCAATATATCCTTTTTTCTTATGTTGAAGTCACCGCTGTAGTCAAATGAGTAGTAATAAACCGGTGATTTGGAACTGTTCGTGTATTTTCTTACCGTGTAGTCAATTGGATAGAATTCCATAAGTTCCCCCAAATATGTAATATATTCACCGGGTCTACTGACTTTGACGTATCCTTCCTCAAAATAGAAGTCTTTGATTTCTTGTACAGCGCGGTAGTACACTTGAGAATTAAACTCAAAATGATAGTTAACTCTGTATGGAAAGAGGAAAATGAAATCGCGATCAGCGAATGTCAGATACATAGGTTTACTAAGGTAGCGCTGGGCATATGCCATACCCTCTCTAGAATTGTATCCCATCATAATAGGCACGTCTATATCTAATGCAGTTTTATTCTCTGGATATTCGGATAAAACTGCATCAGGGTGGTCATGTTCAATAATAGGGCCAAAAGCCAACATTGCTCTTTGGCCTATTCGTGCTTCATCTGCGTGAACTGCTCGGTACTCCATTTCAGTAAGCACATCTGCTTCTATATCAGATAATCTTTTGAGCAAATAAGAACTTGTTGTTGCGGGTATGTCTAGTTCTTTTGAGAAGTCGATTGCGCGTTCTTTACCTTTATAACCCAAATATATAGAGCTCCACGAGGTTCCACTTTGCATAATAACAGCACTAAATAATCCTTTAGCTTTTGGAGAGTGTAGTAATAAATCAGCAATTACTGCTCCACCATCGTTCCCCATAAGCGTTACTTTGTTCGGGTCACCTCCAAATTTATGAATATTATCCTGTACCCATTTCAGAGCTAAAATGACGTCTCTTAATCCATTGTTGCCTGGAAGCAGGTCATCTTGGAAAGATAGGAATCCTAGTGATCCTAACCTATACTGAACAGTCACAATCATAACGTCTTCTTTCATGAAAAAATCTGGTCCATACTCTTTGGAGGCATTATAGGTGATCTTGAAGTTTTCGTTGTACAAAAAAACTATAGCGGGAAGGCTTGGATTGTCATTGTTGGGTAGTTTTGGAGTATGTATACTGAGATAAAGACAATCTTCACTACCAGTAAACCCATATTCTATAACATCTCTCATAGGCAAATGATATGTAGCACAAGACTTTTTTTCTTTTTTATTTTCTATAATATTATTCCAACCAGGATGAGGTTTTGGTGGCTGAAATAAAATTAAATAAATTTATAGTTTACAATTCTTACCAAATGAATTTGTAGAATAAGATCATTAAGAAAATATTATGTATAATGAATAGTAGGTAATATATGTTTATGTATTCTTACCATAAATCTATTAGCACCAACGGGGGGTTCTGCATAAGGTATACTGAAGAATGTATAAAATCTTTCACCTTTAAAAATAGAAACTCTTTCTATACCAGCCACTTTACCGCCAGTGGTCTCAACGACTAAATTTCCATTTGCATTTACTAAACAAACATAACACAGAACTACACTAACAATTTTAAAGCCGGCCATTTTGCCGGTATTTGTGTGTCTGAGATTGTTTATAATGCTTTTATTATGTCTCATTTACAACTGACGTGTCCCACTTATAATCGCTACTTATCTATTACAGTTATCGTTAACAGATAAAATGATATTAAATTAATTCTTTAACTCCTTCCAGGGATTATAAGTGGAAGTGTTGCCATTAATGTAAGCCTGGAATATGGATAAAATTAAAAATTATCAATACAACTGCTTATTATCTTATTTAATTAAGTATTTAATGTGTTAAGTAAATGTTCATTTAGTAGATATAAACAATGTGACATAGAATCTTCTATAAAATATTTGTACATAATTTCATTTTCTTTAACTATTCTGTAGACTAATTTTCTGCATTCGTGGATTGCCGTTTTATCGCATCTCGACCTGTTTTTCCAGGATCAGAATTAGCCTATGTCTTTTCCTTCAACCTATCTACTTTGCATCTGTCATCGATATCAGTTCACTGGATCAGCGAAACAAACAGACAGACAAATACAATTTCAATTTATGATACTACCATGGAATAACTGCATTATATAAAAAAGTAACGGCGTTGATTGCGACTGGATTTTTTCAATTTACCAAGGTCCTAACTAATAAATAATGGAAAAAACTGGATTGCTGATGTCCAAATGCTTTTTACATATTTCTGAATATTTTTTAATTTTACAAAATATCTCTTGATTACATACGTTTAAATTTAAAGCATTACTAACTGGTTAGTATTGTTTTAAATGTATTTTGTATTTGAAGTGGTAATTGATGTGTGTTTGCCAAGTAAATTATTTATAATTATTAACACACCAATCTTTATAACTAAATCATTATATCAGCCATTGAAAGTTCACTGTTGGACTTAGGCATCCTCAAGTAAGCTTTTTTTACCGGGAAGACTTTCTTGGGGAAAATTTTGCCCATAATTACCGCACTGGGCAAATATGTTGGCAATGGCAGAGCATAGCTTCACGAAGAGGATGCTGCTGCCCATCCCCACCATTTGAGATACATCTATCGATTTTGGTACCTTAGTCGCCTCTTACGACACCTGAATTAAACTATTAATAACTACCAAATACTATAGTTATAAAACCTAATTTAACTTTATTACTAGAAAAGCAATATTAAGATTCAGATATAATTTATAAAATCATTTTTTGATCGCAATTGTTAAATTAATCACAAATAATACGCGCTTTTATCATAATTCTTCTTTTTTATTTCTTTGGCTAAATATGGTGCCGTTTATTGCCCGCTGTTCCCAATTTCTTATAAAACTCTGCCAGAATTCGAAATTATTTTTCAATAAATCAGATTTTACTTGAAGCTGCCTGTGAATATGAAGGTACTGTTTAGTTTCGGTGCTGTATGGTGGCCACTTTAAATCTTCTAAATCGATATTGGCTTCTGGTGTAGGGTTCCTGTAATAAACAAATTCTTAAATTATAACTTGTTTTTTATATCAGTTTCTTCTTAATTTTCGGGAATTAACAAATGTCTTAAAAATGAATAGTAGAGATACATAAATAAATATTGTTCTTGCAAAGTTGATAATATCATCATTAAATCAAGTAGCGAAAAAGAAAAACCTATTAACTAACCCGTATTTTGCAAAATTTGTCCACATTTTGGTCATTTTTTTCTGTAATATTATTTCTTCAGATGCGTCTTTTTCATGTTTGAGGTAAATTTTTTTTAATGCAGGACAATAAAATAAATAGCAAAGTTCGTCGCCGCTGGCAGCACCCCAGGTACCGTCTTCAATAGTGGAATGTTTCATAATATTGTTTTTATTTTCATTTAAATCACTAAAATAATCAAAATAGTAATAGTACAATGGTTTTGATGACTTATTTGCATACTTTCTAACTGCGTAATCCACCGCATAACCTATCAACGAGTCACCTAAATACGTTATGTGGTCTGTAATACTCTTCATAGTTACTTTACCCTTCTTATAGTAATATTTTTTTATCTCTTCAATAGCCTCGAAAAAACTGTCATGCAGTGGATCGAATTTAAACTTTACTCGAATTGGAATTAAGAAAGGAAAGTCTTTTTGAACATAGCTGAGGTATCTTGGTTCGATAAGATATTGCAAAGACGGCTCTAATCCCTCCCGAGAGTTGAATCCAATCATTATAGGAATGTTTATTCTTTCGAGAGAATCCTCGGGATATTGAGCTATAAGCCCATTTGGTTGCTTCTCGACAATGGGACCGAATGATAAAATACTTCTTTGGTTTTCTTTAAAGTAATCCGACGGGCTGGCGTGTACTTCGATGTTCACGAGATCTGAAGCTGGAATATCTCTGAGATCCTTTAGTAATAAACTGCTGCTGCTTGTTGTTCTTTCCACTAGTTTACCTAATTTAAAAGCTCTTTCTCTAACATTCTCTTGTAAATATCCAGAGCTCCACGATGTTCCACCTTGCATAATTGCAAAACGAAAAAGTTTTTTTGCATTTGAATGAATTAGCAGATCGACCGCAACGGCACCTCCTTCAGAGCCCATTAGGGTGACTTTGTTAGGATCACCTCCAAATTTGTCAACATTTTTATTGATCCATTCTAATGCAGCAACAATATCCTTTAGACCCGAATTCCCGGGTACTGTTTCGTCGTCTAAAGATAAAAAGCCGATAGAAGAAAGTCTGTGACTAAGCGTAACAACAACTACGTCCTCTTCAATAAAAAAATCAGGGGAATAATCTTTTGTTTTATTGTAAGACCCTGTAAAATGTTCGTTGTAGAGGAAAACGATGACGGTGCGCATTTTGTTGTCTGTTTTCGGAGTAAATATTTCAAGGTAAAGGCAATCTTCTGTGCCGTAGTGTCCGAGGGGTTGACCCTTACGAACGTTATTGTTGAATTGAATACATGCTTGTTTTTCTTTTGTAGCCGCGTGGGTCCGGTTCCAAGGGTCGACGGGGCGAGGCGGCTGGAAATAGACATCAATTCTTTAAAATTTCGCTAAAATACCCTTATATTTTCCTTATAAATTGCTTATTAATATTAGAACAATGTTATTCATAAAACGATCACATTTCAAAAATATTTTTTTTTTCTAAATGGGAAAGTTGACCGGCACCGATTTTATTTAATTGATTATATTGAATATATTCGACACATGTTGATGAAAAATAGTTATATATTTGATTGACATGGTTACATTATAAAAGATGTTAATGCAAATACGGCTACTTACGTTTATATTTTATAATAAGAAATATTGGATTCACGAAAAGGATTTATCTATTATAATAATAATAATAATATAATGAAATTTAGGTACATACCAGAAATCTTAGGTCTTTCAACGGTGGAGTTGCATACGGTATTCCTAGAAACCCATAGTATTCTACGTTTTTAAAAAATGTTTTTAATATTTTTCCTTGTATTTTTCCGTGACTAGTGTCTACCACTGGTTCTTCAGAGGTCACAGAAGACAATATAAAAGATAGAAATACTAAGTTAACCGTGTTATACATCGCTAGTGATTCGTATGTTTTACTTTAATGAAAAATTCATCGTCGTACCCGACGTGTAGTAGATAGCAACTGAGGCGTAAAGGAGCAGATATCGACTATCAGAATTAATCTATCTGGCAATAAAACACATCGTAAATATTACGACTTACAAGATTTTTGTTGCTTACAATATAGATCTATATAATATATAGAAGCAAGAAATGTTACATATCAACATCAGCATTTAATTCATGTTTTAAAAACATTTCATGGTATGAAGCGATGTTTATACTGACGTGTAACAATTCTAGATCTTTGCCAAAGGTGTAATAACTCACAGTATTAAAAATGTGTTTTAACTCAATTATGGTAAAGTTATAGAAATCATGAAATCTGTTATTTCTTTGTTGATAATACCTTTCATTATTATACGTGTGGATGGAAGTGTACAAGTGAAATTGAAGGGTAGCACGTTCGTAGGTAAACAATTACACAGTGTGTTGGAAAATAAACCTTATGGTGCTTTTTGGAGGATACCATATGCAGAATCACCTTTATGTGAATTAAGATTTAAGGTTAGTTGGGTCACATTTAATCCGAGTTTCACATTCTACCACGCTTTGTTAATAAATCTAAATAATAGTAATGAAATAAATGTACATAACATGTTTATCATTATGTACATAAGATACATATTTTGTAAACTTCAGGTACAGTTTCGTTCTCTTTGTCAACTTTTATGCTATAATATTAACATACGGGCCGCTTGATGGTATTTGGTCACCACGACCTATAAATGTCTGCAACACCAGGTGTATCCATTGCGTGTTCAAGTCTTTTTAAAAATCTGTTTAGAAATAAATTTAGTATCAATAACTTTATAGCTGTAGGCGGTTTGAGTACCAAGGTTTTGTTTGATTTGATATGATGATATTAAAGGAAACAACATTTTATAATTGTCATCTGTTGTTTTAGCCACCAAGAATAAAACAATTGTATAATGCAACTTACGACCATAGTGTTTATCGAGGAAATACTTGTAAATGTGGTTACAACGAGGACTGTCTTTTTTTATCAATCTATATGCCAATATCTAGTAATGAAACCTGGAATCATCCTGTGTTCGTATGGCTGACTGACACTCTAGAACCAGATACACCTGACTTTTTTATAGAAGAAGACATAGTCATCGTAGTTGTCACACACAGATTATCCATATTTGGTTTTTTAAATACTGGAGACGAATTTGCTGAAGGCAATTTAGGAGCAAAGGATGTCATTGTGGCGCTGGAGTGGATTAAAAGTCATATAGCTGCCTTTGAAGGTGATCCAAAACGTGTGACTGTAGTCGGTATAGGGGTAAGTGCAACGATTGTAGCATCATTATCACTAAGCTCTTCAGCACAAGGATTGTTTGCAAGAAAAATAATCCTCAGTGGGAGTGCTCTTTCCCCGTCTGATTACAGAAACTATGACTTTGAAGTACTGAAAAAACTGTATTGGAATTTACATAGTCCATTTGAAAAATTTAACCGTACTAACCTCTATGAAAATTTAAGGAATTTCTCTACTGCAGAATTGTTAGCGGCATCCCAGAATATTTTTGACAGTACAGAAATTAGGGATAATCAGAGATTAGTAAATGCTTTTGGCCCTTGTATTGAAACATCGCCAAAAGCTTACATAAACAAATCTCCTTTAGAAGTTTATAAAAGTCGACAAACAGATAACAATGTCGACGTAATGTTTGGTTACAAGAGTTTAGAATCATTGTACAAATTACAAGGCTTTGTCGAGAACAAAAAGCTTTTGAAGTATTTGAATTACAACTTCCAATATTTATTACCGTTCGAGGGTACAAAGGACGAATACGGATCGAAGCGATACAGAACGATAAGAAACAAAATAATGGAGTTCTATTTCGTTAATGGGACCATCGGAGAGCGCAGTCTAAGACGATACGCAAAATACATTTCTGATCAGTTGATATATCCATTGCTACGTCAGGCCCGATTACACGCTCGAGTGACTCGTAGTAAAGTGTTTGTGTCCAGGTTTTCATTCAAAGGTTACTTTAATTTGGGTTGGAAATCATCAGTAAGAAGTTTAGATTGGTCCGGGGCGACATCTGGTGACGAAATCTGCTACTTATTCAGATGTAAATCTGAAAAGGACATGTACAATAGCGGCGAGGCGTCGAATGAAAGGCACTTCATTAAGAAAATAGCGAGGTTATTGGGGAACTTCGCTAAATTTGGGTGAGGGTTACGATACTCTTTAGAGGTTTGTTTTTGGTAACAATTGAATTTTAAACAGGCACCCACTTAAAGACATGCTGTTGCATAATTAAGACCCGTCCTCTTTTTTTTATTACGCGGTTATACAATTACTAAAATATATAGTCCATACTAAGCCCTAATATTCATGGTAAAATAAAAAATATATTATCTATCATCAAATATAAAAACATATAAAATGAACACTGAACAATAATGGGTCGCGTCGTACATACAATCTATTGGCTGATTGGAAAAAATGTAATCCTATTATATATTTGGTCGTTTTTGTGCAGTCTAACAAAAATATGTTATGAATCTGAAAATAATTTTAGAAAAATAATCTTTTCGTATTTAACTTTGATTGTATAATGTTGATTTGTTCCATTTATTTCAGACACCCAACTCCAGAAGAAAATGATCTAATTCTGGGTAACTTAAAGTGGGAACCCTTGAGACCTGCAAAAGGATTAAGACTCATGAATCTGGGTCAGAAGCTTAAAATGATAGACGCGCCAGAGGAGGTAAGAGTAAAGTTTTGGGATCACTTAAAAAGTGAATTCTTTCCCGAGAAACTTCACAATGATGAACTTTAAGTGAAATTGTTTCCGAGTAAAGTAGTTTAGGATTCTTTGCCACCGAACTTTGAGAATTAATAACTCTGCACTGGTAAATTGAAGGTTATTTAATTTGGTGTGATTTCTCTTAATTGAAATTTAAATAGGTT
The DNA here is from genome assembly GCA_020976665.1 of Heortia vitessoides. Taxonomy (NCBI): domain Eukaryota; kingdom Metazoa; phylum Arthropoda; class Insecta; order Lepidoptera; family Crambidae; genus Heortia; species Heortia vitessoides. The sequence goes on from JACJUM010005602.1 coordinate 7,094,521, forward strand.
GACTATTTCTTGAATCCATATATTTTAAGTGCATGAAGTATATCCAACGTATAGAGATATGTGGAAATTTTGTGGGGATGATGGTCTTAACTTTTTGCGCAAAATATTTCAAACATCAGAACAATATAGACTTTAATGTGTAAAACGATAGTATCGTCGTAGTACTTCTTTTATATTTTTATTTATATTGTGGACCACGTCAATTCCTATTTTCAAAGTATATAAAGTTCCTTTTGGCACTCGCACCACTATTGGTAATACAAAATATTTCTGTAATAATACTTGTTTAAATTAGTTTAAGGTAAAGGAACCTGTTTTATAACAGGTATGTATGTAAATTTAGCTGTACCGGCAAATTTTAAACTATAGCTAAAATCCAAATAATATAATATGTTGGAATAAATAAAAATATTTTTATAAATAAATACTATATCTCATCAATTTTTTTTTCATTGGATGGGCCGTTGAAAAAAAATTGATGTTTGAATTTTGTTTCTATCTGTGAAAGACGATTATTCAAAATTTTTATGCATGAAAATATACGTTACCTTGTAAACTGAAAATGCTGCTCTAGAAATCCACACCCAGGATTATTTTCCTTCAAAACTTTATTTCTTAACGTGCTCATCTATGCATTAAGCCCGGGATTTTCTGTGAGTTATCACTTCACCAACAACACTGTCAAGTCAATTTTTCGGAGCAAATACTTTAAATTATGCCTGTCCAATAGGATCATAGCTCATAAGCTAAGTACACATTAAGGGTTGCAGGTAATACGATAAAAATACAAGTATAAAAAACGCTGCCCTTTTTTGCAAACATTCCTACCATTTATTTTTTTATGCAATGTCAATAATAAATCATTGCTATCTAAATTAATCATAGCCTCAGAATTCAGGGATCAGTTTCATGGCCTACCTACTGTGTAATCTGTATTTCAATTGGTACTTTAAATTTGACGTGGAACTACAGTCTGACATGATAAAACTGAGCCAACATTTAAGTTTTTTCTGACGGTCTCTTATATTTTATAATAGAAAAGTACCAACACCTGCTATTGAATTGGAAACCTGTGGGTAAGACCGGTTTTAACTGTTATTAACATATTCAATGTCTTATACATAAATAATATTTTTTTTGGAAATCTGCTATTTAGAAACTTTTATTATGATCGAGATCTGATGATCCACATGATATTCTGAGGAACTGATTTCCATTACTAGCTTTCGTTAATGCAATACTACATTGTAGTAAGAGACTGGCCCTCCACGCCCCTAGACGCTTCATTAAGCTTAAACACGAGCTCATATCAATACTGCTTGATTAGCCAGCACTCTCTATAATTACATGTAGATGAATAGTAAAACTAGTAATGAGCCCCAGCTTTGGCCATAAATGCCGCTATTAGTCGATTGCTGCCAGAACCCTTATTAACGCTATTTTTATGTCACTCAAATGCACGACCAAAGGAGCACAAACGAGTGCCTAATACTTTAGGAATTACGTCTGTTCGTTTTAATCAAACACTTGTGATTTTTAGTTCACATGGTTGTAAATATTGCGTATTTTTGAACGAGATATGCCCGAAAGACTGTCAAAGTAGTGTCCACATCAAAAATGCATAAAATTAGCGGAATGTTCCGTACAAACTTCTACGACTTATTTAAGCGAAGTGTGTGTGTGTGTGTGGCGGCCGGGGGTGAGGTGGGGGGTTAAAAAGAGACCCGAAGTAGCCTATTTCACTCTCTATCCCTGTAACTATCTCCACTTACAAAATCACGTCAATTTGACAAATTAAAGTAAAAGTAGTCAGACCACATGATTCATGTGGTCCGCATGAGGTCCACATGATTATTTTGACATTGCGACAGATATAGAGCGATTGTATGTGGTCAAATGTTTTTGTCACGTTACTTTTATTATTGATAAAGTATAAGAATATTTTTATGATATAAGTGGTTTGATCTTTTGGTGGCCACTAAAAGTAGGTGCTATCAATTCGATGATTTGTGTTCACTTCCACAAGCCACTTCATCAACAAAAACTTAATGTTTGTGATTGTAGACCTTGCCCTATAGAGCGTCATGGAGATAGGGATTTATTTGTTTTGCGAGTAAGTCATTTTGAACTATAAAAAAAATAAGGACATGGGATGGTCCAAGGTCTATATGTTGATACACACTTTACCTTTCACTAAAACACTACATTGAAAAGACAAATTAAAGTTTTGTAGTAGTACCGGTCCAAAAGTTAACGCACAATCTTTGGCTAGAAATGGATGTATTTCATCAGGACCTGTATCTGGAATGGCTTTAAATCTAAAAAAAATAAAACGCTGCAATTAGGTTGCTGTATGTTAGCAATTACAATCCAATGACTGTTTTTCGCAACTTTTTTTGTGAAGTTGCGTAAAGATACGTTTATTTTAAAAAGACTTTCACAATGATTTACGGTCGTCAGTTGATATTAAACTAAATTAACTGTAATTATCTTTTGTAAATAATCTTTTACAAAGTCTGTAAATCCAAGCTTATTTTTTATACTTTTTAAAATTAAAGTATTCAACCGAATTCAGAGTTGAAACAAGTCTGGTATAGGTTCTTGTATGTTTCCGAACGACTCTGAGGTACGTTACGCAATTAAATAGTGCACTGTTAATGAAATAAAAAGATCTTGATTCTCATCTTTATCGTTGTAAATTCAGCAAAGGCGTAAAAGCATAACAAACCGACAAATAGGCAGATATACTTTGCATTTATAATATGAATTTTAATACAAATGAATTTACAGTATAGATTAATTAATTTATTGATTCACTAACGTTTGATTCAAACTCAAAGAACAACTACTTACTGAAATACCAAATAACCTTATTGCAATTGCGCAAGTAGCAGGTAAATGACAGATATTTAACATCTATGTAACAAAAAGTAATGAGTAGTAATAAAACTTCTACATTATTGCAGAGTACAATATATTTATCTACTTTATATTCAATCTCAAAATTATATGTCGAGTTGTTTGTCCGGCTTGAATTACAACCTACTAATGATACTACTAAAAATATCAATTATGGTTACTGTCTACAGTTCTAACTTGAGAGATACCTCAATTTACAGTCGCACTAAATAGTTAGGACAGAAAAAAGTCTGTCGGGCTACCTACATGCAATTTGAGTGATCAATGATGATTGCATTTATTGATTGATTGTGAGCGTACACTGAATATATCTATTCATACACATTCGTATTGAATATACAGCGCAATCAAAGCGGAGATATGCGATGAAGCGTGAGTTAGAGGCATGTGACGTACAGCGTGTGCGTGAAGCGTACACGTGCGGTTTGTGGCCGGCGATGTGCGGAATGCCTGAAACTTAGCTCTCTGAGTTAGCCTACCTAAAAGGATACCTGGCAATCTAGTTAATATATGTACGACTTGAAATGTTTATCGAATTGGCCAGTTTTTATTAAGTTGACTCTATTATATTTTCTAATGTTTCGTCATCATAAATAATTGCGATTAGCAGTGCTATGCGATTTCACCAGCGTCGTTTAATAGTGAACTACCGATATGGGGATAAATAATAGCTCATGTTACTTTTTGATAACGCATCGTTCTATTATATAAAAGTACTTTTAAGATCAGTCTTTTTGAGTTTATTTGTTAGAAAGGTGCAAAAGTAATAATATCGTTTGCATGCTTCCATATTACTTAGGAATCTCTAATTTTGCCAAAATAATATAGCTTATGTTACTCCAAAAAAATGTAGCCTTATATAAGCAAAATAATTTTCAATTGTTTTTGAGCGTAATCATCACAAACAAAAATACAAATATTTCTTCTTTATAATATTAGTATAGGTTGACCAACAAAGGTTCCTCCACATCTTAAAATCTTATCACTTACCAAATCGCATACTAAGTTCAGTTGTAGAAAATAATCTTTGTCTTAAAGTAAGTCACTTTTGGAATAAGCGTTTAAGGTCAACTCAATTAATCCTCCTAGACTATCCCATTTTATTACACTCATGTCTCTCTTACTCTTCTATAAGCTAAAATATTTATAATTTATTTCAACTACCAACCTCTAGTTGACTACAATTTTTATTAAACAACAAGCCATATTTATACTAATCTTCTTTTTCATCTTTTTCTTAAGTCATTTCCAGCGTTGCCGGGGGAAAGAGGGCAGGCTATTATTGAGCGGCCTGAGCAACCTTTGTACTTCCCACATCCCCCAAAGAATGCGGGATCGGAACGAGACTGACGGCATTCACTCAAGGCGCCTCTAAGGCACGGACATCATCTTAAGTAGCCGTCGTTTGAGAGGTTATATATCATCAGCAAGGTAGCAGCCTTAGAATGTCCACTGTTAGAGATAGGCCTCTCCAAGACACTTTGCTTATAATTACCGTGCTGGGCAAGCGTGGTGATAATCGCTGAGCGTGTCTTCGTGACGGTAATGCTGCTATCTATTTCCTTGTTGAGTTATGCTGTTTCGGGTGGGTATACTGCCATCTATCGGAATGGATAGTAGTCGCTTGGTTCAAAGGGGATATTCTACTCTTGCAACATAATTATTTTCAGATACGACAACATCACCAAGCCTTATTTGTGAGTATTTTCATTTCATTACGTACGAACCATCAAATCCATTTATAGGCGAACATAAAGAGCTTTCGCTCTGTCCATAAAATACACGTTAACTGATTAACGCGTTAATGCTTACGACTATGACTGCGGGACTTTATGGCCTTCACTTTGATTTGGGTTGACGTAGTCCGATTTAGGCTTTTCATAACGGCTAAGCATTTTTAGGCTTATACTTGAGCACTTAAAACTACTGATTTCTAATTTAAAGTCCTAGATTCGCGCAATGAGATTGAATCAGTGTAGAAGTATTTTTAATTCAACTATTAGATAATACGAAACAATATATAATTAACAAAAGTAATTCAACATCTCATACGAGATAAGTGGTTTACAACACGTGTGTTACAGATATTGATTCTACGACCCCGTCGTACAAGTTAGGAACACTACCAAATGCACTATCAGGCCAGGTCGTATCTGAAATACGTCTGCAAAAGATCATGTACCGACAAGCGCAACGTAGGATTGCGTTCGATACAAGCCGCATACATCCAGTCCTATTAAAAATCACTTGAGTAGTTCTGTCTTATCGTGGACATCACACGTCTGTTAAATTCCTTTTTCTCTGCTCCGATGTTAAAAATTTCTAAGTCCTATGAAAACAAACAACACTAATAAGTCAAGTCAAATTATCCAAGTACATCTGTTTCGGTTGTTAGTGGAGCCGAACTCGTAGGTGTCCGAATCGGCGACATGAGTTAAAAGTGACTACAAGAGTTAAAAAAAAAACATAATTTAAAATGCGTAATTGTATAACGTCCTTCTTTTGTGACTTGTCAGAATGCATTTGTTGAAAAGCGAAAGAAAGATAAGTAAAGCTAGCATATATACTTATATACTATACTTTATTAGAGATATTTTATATACATAGACTTTCAATTAACTTACAGAAATATATTTTGTGTATTTGCCTTATCGTATATTACCTTAACCTTTTTTATAGACAAAGGGTAATTTTCTAAAACCTGTAAGTAATGTAATTAAACAAGTATAAAACTACAGTAGAGCCATAAGATCAAGTTTCTTTTATATTTAAATGAAGTAGTTATTCCAATGAAGACTAAATTTTCACGTCACGCTTTAATATATTTATATATATATATATATATATATACTACAATAGTCCGCTAAAGCGTTCGCGTGAACTTTAATTTATATCGCGATCCAAGAGGCTTGAAAGAGAACAAGGAACAAGAGCATAGTGCTTAATCTATCGATTGAAAGCGTAACAAACAGATAAACAAGTTTTATATTAACTACTTTATACCAGTTTTAAAACGCGTTTTATTTTTATTTTTGGTTCGACGTTTTTGATGCTATTATATTTTTTTACCGGGAAAATTTATTTTAGGCCGTACCACAGCTGAGACGTGCGTGCAATCATCGAACACGTTGAAAGTTTCGGTTACCTTACGCCGTAAACATATTGTGTAAAGGTTTTTTAATTTATCAAGTAAATAATATTTGTTTTTATTTCTGAACTTTCGCATCAAAATACGCGGCACGTGTCAGCCAAGTACAAAAGATGAACTGGCGACGCAGCAGCCGTGTATATTTTAACGCGAACCGTTTGTAGCCATTTTTACCCCTTAATAAATCAAATCTATTTAAGATAAATACATAAAATTTGGTAAAGTTATTAAAAAAAGCTCATACGGTTATTTAGATATTAACGTCCAAGAATCGTCATTATGACTGACTGACTGACCTAAAGATAAAATTCTAACCTACCTTCAGATGACTGAGTAATGAGCTGAATGCCAATTTTAGCTTTCTAGCTAAAATTGACATTCAACTTGATAGTTGTGTATAGAAAGAAAATAATCAGAAAACATTGAATTCTTACGATCTGATTTTTTTTCAAACAATCGATTTTTATTAATACCTAGTAGTGCTTTTAATTTTATAATAGCAATTAAAGCTTTCTTTCTATTATTGTGATTGTCTCATTACTTTTTTAACAGATTATAATTCGTATTAATTTTGATGTTTTTTGTTACTGCGATTTGTGGTGTAGGTTTAAATGTTGATAAGTAATGCTCTTTTTTTGTTGCGCAAACATCACAAAACTACAACGTCATCACATCAGCTAGATGAGTTTTGGTAACAATGAGTCGACGAATAAATATTTTTGGCTGATGGGAAAAATAATGCTCAAAGGGAAACTTAAATAAATGGCAAAAGCGCAGAGAATCCTTTCTTTTTCTTGTGAAGTTAAATACATTTTGTGGTTTCTGTTAATGAAATAATTATTTGTTTGAACGTTTTCATTGAAAAGGTATACTAATAACAAATTAAAAGTAGACTTTATGAAAATGTTGTCTGCATTGGTATTTCGTTCTCACATATTTCTACCATCAACACTGCTGTAGTGTTTATATTGCAGTGTTCCGGTTTGAAGTGTAAGAAAAGCAGTGAAATTACTGGGTAATATGTTAAAGTCCCAAGGTTGCAACGCGTCGCTGATACCCTAATGACGATGCGAGCGTCCATGGGCTGCGGTGACGCTTACTATCACGAAAATCATATGATTATTTATTGATTTAGTCATATAAAGAAAACTTTAAAATATAATCAATCAGCCTGTAGCTTATTTTTAGTCTACTACATCCTTAGATTAAATTGAATACAAAAACGATATAATCTGTAGCACATAAAGATACGGGTGACTTGCGCATTGACTGCTATTCAAGACTCCCTTCGGTGTTTTGGTAAATATACGAGCAATAAATCTCGAAAAGGCCGCATTGAAGTCACCGTGTGAACTCGAATGACTGTGAATATGTATTTTATATGCCTTAACAGAATTTTTAAAGGCATTTTATCGAAGTAATGCTATATAATTCACCAGAGTATAGTAAAAAGACAACATTACCTATTATCAGAAAAAAAATCTACATGTATCATATCATCATCATCATCATATCAGACGCAAGGGGTAGACAGTCTAACGCTTAAAATCAGTTAACACTGAAATCTAACGTGCACGTCCACGAGTAAGCATGTTCGCTCTCATTGCGCTGCGCTCCTTCTCTATATACATTTTTACATACTCTCAGTTATGTGGGCTGTTTTCAGTTGGATAATAAAACCAATAGTTTGAGATCACGATTCTTCATGTATGATATTACTTTATAAAAGACTATATATTTATTTATGTAAGTAGAGTAGTGGATAACTGAGAGTATGTCTGATGTATATAGAGAAGGAGCGCAGCGCAATGAGAGCAAACATGCTTGCTCGTAGATTTGCACGTTAGATTTCAGTGTTAACTGATGTTAAGCGTTAGTCTGTCTACACCTGCAGTCTATAGGAAGAACATACACAGAATACGGTTTCAACCCTGCGAGTCTAATACAATAATGAGTTCAGGATGCCCATGGGACTGTCTCGGTACTGCAGAGCGTTAGCAATATACTCTGAGGCTCGCATAGACAGTTTCCCGGTAATCATGCGCAAGCCTCCGTCTGGCGCCGCATCTGAGACAGCCCCAACATCCACCTGGAGGATAGGTAGGCGCTATTGCAGTCCCATCTTGACTGCATTGCACTGCACTGCAACAGCGTCCATATTGGCTCGAGACCTGCTGTAGTCAATATTAAGTAAGTTGTATTTGTATGCTGCTATTTATTGTGTTTTAAATTTACCAACCCTAGCTCATAAGTATTTTTCTGTAACAACTAACCTTATCTATAGAAGGCAATTTTCTAAAAAAATATATTATATTTTAATTAACTATATCTTTAATAAACTATATTAATTGATCTGCCCCCAAAATAAGTAGCTTAAAGCACTTGTGTTATGGATATCAATAACAGTTGTTTAGTTGCCTATCACAACACCCGACAGAAAGGTGGGTATTACTCCATTTTGCCATTACCCAGGATTTTCTTGTCTTAGCCATGGAAAATAATTAAATGACCTATTTTTCGTACGGCAAAGGCATTCTTCATAAAAGGAAGGCCTCATACAAAAGGTACCTTTGGTACCTCACTTTTACCTATTCCTACCGCTGAATAACAGTGTCCGCATTGCTGTCTTCCAGTTTAAAGAGTAGAAATAAAAGTGAAGAATCAGTAAATTGTAACTCGCTAATTATTATTTTCTTATGTATATTACAAGCGTCTATAGGCTATACCTGTAACGATTACTATCCAGCAGTCTATATGATTGTTTGTCTAAGTCGGAGATGATGGTAGTTGAATCAATAGGCTCGTTATCATAGCGATTACTTATTTTTCCTTTTTTATTGAAATAACGTCCATACCATAAGTACAGTTTAAATACAAAGAGCGCTAATATTCTTAAATTTTATCGATGCTTCTTATTTGTGGAATTGTTATACTATAACTCTATTTTATGGGCAATGTTAAAAAGTGTATTTACCATAGACACTACTTATAAGTTTTATATACGACAAAAGCCGTAAGCTTTGGATAACAGTAATAGTAATAATTCACACATTGACCTGACTCCGAGATAAGTCGCTTAGTTACACTAGTGTTAGGGACATCAGACAACAGAGGAATCACAGATAAATAATAATGATGTGTAACCCGCCCACGGGAACCTTCAGAGATGAAAAACAACCGGTTTCATGATTTGCGTGGCTGTGGCTGATACTTTCCCCAAAATGTACGTAGATTAAAAGACTCAACCGGTCCATTGTTTTCCTGCAGGAAACATTTTTCTCACGAACTCTGGTTATTGACATCGCATTTGCCACTTGAGCAGTTAATTAGAAATTTTATTTATATTTCTGTATTAGCTTTCCACATTAACTTCTTTATGATAATTCGTCACTCGGCCTATTTTCCCGGGATCAAGAGTAGCACACAGTCATGACTAGCACTGTGAAATAAAAACTAAAAATCTATCCCTCGGAAACCCGACATTTTTCCGGGATGAAAGAAGCCGTCTTATTGTGCCGTATTTTACCGGCTGAGCAGAATAGTACTTCTCTCTGCGCCAGGTGTTGTAAGATGCGACTGAGGTACCGGAACCGAAAGACGGCGGTATGCCCATCAGAAATATCGCAGCTCTAATACAACAGGGTAGGAATGGACAGAAGGATTCCCGTCGCAAAGCTACGCTCTAAAATTGTGTTCTGCTTCGATTTTGATACATTGTATTATTTTGTATTTTTACATTTGTATTATAAAAATATAGTATTTACACGACTTAACTGAATTCAAACCTACAGCTACACTCGATAACATCCAACATTCCATATAGGTGTATGTATAGGTAGGTAAGGAAGCGCCTAATGGGTGCTTGCCTACACAAAATTAATTAAGTGTGTAAACAAGCCAAAATCACCTGATTACGGGCTTAAGAACAGGTATGGGCCTAATAGTTGACCCACGTTGCAAGGGCCATGAAAATTAGGGCTTTATTATGTATGTAACCAGACCTCAATCTTGGGTTAAGATAGGGCGAGCACACGTCTGAATTTAATGGAACAAATTCAAAAAAGTTCTTCGAAACTTATATGTTTTACATATTTATTTTAAGTAAGTGTAAACACGGGTAGTGCTTCATCATTACAGCCATTAGAAATCCACAGCTGGACATAGGCCTCCCCAAACAGAGGGGGAATTTTGCCCATAATTGCCGTGCTGGGCGAGCGTGTTAGCAATCGCAGAGCGCAGCTTTCGCGACGGGGATGCTGCTGCCCATCCCCTCTTCGAATTTGAGCTACACTATCTCCGATGGATATACCGCCATCTGTCGGTTCTGGTACCTTAGTCTCCTTTTACTACACCTGGTACAGAAGAAGGTACTATTCTATTCTGTTTGTACCTCATAACTTGGTAGTGTTTAATCTTACCGGCAGTGTAGTATACTACCGGCAGAGTCATCATATCCGCTATTGGAATTCCACAGCTGAACATAGGCCTCCCCAAGAAAGGGAAGATAGGCAGCAGCATCCCCTCGCTAAAGATTCACTATGCGATTGTCATCAATCTAAGCCCAGAGCAGCAATTACGGGCAAAAAAATTTTTTGGGGAGGTCTACACCACGCCGGAGGAGGTTTGTACAGTTACTATGCTGATGACGGTATTATTGACGATTGTGTACATATTATTTTTTTAAGTTCGTTACAAGATTTCTGTAACACAAAATATTGTGACGCACCTTACTAAAAATCGCGCACAGAAATTAGGTTATGTCATTTCTGATTTGATCGCCTTTTCTGATTTGAATATAAAACGGTATGTAAGATGATATTTATGAACATATAAAAACTCATAATAAAACTTACTTACTATTCGTTTACTTACTTTCATACTACTAAGCCTAAAATATATACGTATATGCTATTACTCTTTTAAAGCTTTAGACCGCGATTATATATGTTAAAATATTGTAAATCCTGACACAAATAAGTAAAAATCTGTTACAAGGGTAGTTTTATTTTGCATATATAAAGGACATAAACAACATTGGTAATTTTTAATTAAGAATGAGTTGCGTTTCTTTAGAGAACGCGAGACTAAATTTTTCTAACTTAAATTATTTATTTATTGTACAAAATATGACAATGGCGGACATGAAATATATATATATTTCTATATATATATTTTATATTATATTATATATTATATTGTGGTGCAGACAATATACATACAAAATAGATAAACGTTACATACATATTTGTATAATTAAATACTATAAATCTATAGGATATAAAAAATGTATTAGAAGATATATTTATATATGTATATATAATTATGGATTACGTCAATTGTAATTGTATTATATACAATAGTACAATAGTAGTTTAACAATTAGAAAATAATCTACTTATGAATATTTCAAAGATGAACGAAAATACGGCTAAAAGAAGGTACGAAAAATTCTTATGTTTATAGTTTGATTGTCACTTTAGTCGGGGACATACGAACTCATCTCGGATCCCCACACGAAGGAACCGTAGCCTGCCGCCTACGTAATTAACATGCTAAGTTATTCAAGGGTTCCGACAAAGTTTAGTTGTCGAGACAGTCTAATAACCGTCAGGAATTTGCGTTGAGAATGGCTCGCTTAAGAAGCTAACTACGTGAAAACTTCGCGGTAACTTATTTATATAAAATTTTAAGAGAAGTACTAAATACAGTCTTTATAAACAAGTGACACTTAATGGTTCTTTGTCCTTGTTACCTGGTTTACCCCTGGAGTAGTTAAGTATGAGCAGATGCTTTAGTTTGAAGGTTCTGTTTGGTTAAGTATATATATATATATATATATATATGGACATGTCACATTTTTATTTTACAATATATATAATAAATCGTAAAGTATCGACAGAGTAGAATAGTGCCTCCTCCTGTACGAAGTGTCGTAAGAGGCGACTTAGGAACCAAAACCGACAGATGGCGGTATATCCATTCAATATTCATTCAAAACAGTGCAGCTCAAATGCACACGGCGGGAATGGGCAGCAGCAGCATGCTGCACTTTGCGATTGCCGACACGCTTGTCCAGCGCGGCGATTATGGGCAACATACCTTCTTTCTTGGGAAGGCCTATGTCCAGCAGTATACTTTCAATGGCTGGTATGATATCATGATATATAATAAACAAGCTTGTTTACCACATAGCCAAACAAGCATACGGCACACATGCATCACATTACCCAGTAATTTGCAATGCGAACATTGTCGTTAGCATACGGCTTTTGTATGAAGCCCACCTAGAATAGAATTAAGAAAATCACTGCAGCTATGTCACTTTATCACTTATCTAATATTCTATTTATATGGTGATATTCTCAGAAGAATTTGCTGAAAGATCAAAATGAGGAAGTACGGTATAAACAAATGTTATTATTAAAGTTTAAAATAAATCAACAATATCAAATGCGAAGTCGTTACCGAAAATATACCTGGAGCACAAAGAAAACAGGACAAAAGCTTCCAACACAGCTGCCATTGAGTCGGCTCCATTGTTCCCCACTTAAGACCTATTAATTCTTATCTCACCTCGTTTCCGCTAATGACTTAATAATGTTGTCTTCACATCCTGTAGGATTTGCGCAGTTTTACAAATAAATGTAGCGGTAGTCGCCACACGTAAGATTAACTGTTCTGCGCTCCGTATGTTCGTCGTTTTGTAATGTGGACGTTTTCCATTTCGTGGGAGACAGGTTGACAAATCATTTTATAAGGTTCACAGGCTATTATAGGTTATTTTGTTACTGTGGTGGTCTGACTACAAACTTATACTACGCCAACTGATGAACATATCAATTAGTATTAAGGAGATTGTTTCGAATTTTTGTGATTGTGTTTGTTTAACGATATTCCAATTATAGCAAATTAAAAATAGAGTTGCCATTTAAAAATTGCAAACCAGTTGGCATAGAAACTATTTATGATTTGGATATAGAATTTTAATAATATTGTTATAAATATACTTCAACATTCTGTAAATAAATAAGAATTTGTAGTAGATACATATATATAATTATAAAGCTGATGTGTTTTTGATTGATATTTTTATATGTATTCTATAATATCTACGAAATAGAAAATTAAATTTAAATAATTATAAGACATACGATATCATCTTGATTGTTTCTACCTGTGTTATCTTTATTAATTGATAACAATTTTAGTCGATGCTTTGTTCTTTACATTCGATATGATTGAAGTTTTGCCATGTTTTACGCATACAGCGCTCTAATGTTACGTTGAGCGACACGCATGCCAAAGTCATGCATAAATCCCGAAATCGCACAACAAACACACCACATTAACGTATAGAGGTATCCAACAGTGAATATTTTACGAGCGCTCAGTCGCTTGTTTTCCGTAAATTGATCAAAGGGACAAACTCTGGCGGGAAATAGGGTTGCTAACTCAATAATAATTTAATATTTTTTGTTCCTTTTATTAAGACAAAGTTTTTGTACTTGCTTTAAGTAAAACGCTTGGAGAATCTTTAGAACGGTTCAAGATATTGTTTAGTCAATCAATAAGACTAAGTCTGTTAAATAAAATATAATGGTATATGTATTTACGCAGTTGCAATAAAGTTTAGTTTTAAATTTTATTAGTTTTATTTATATATGCCTGCAGTTTGACTTTTATAATACTATAAAATAGTAATCAAAACTGGAATATTTTATGAACGCTTAAAAATATGTATAAAGTTTATAATACTACTTACTAGTTATTTATTTGTACTCTACCGTGTGCTTTCGTCAAATCAAAAATTCATGTTGTCAAATGTCAATCAAAAACTTATGTTTGCGTATAAATAAAAAAAAAATACGATTAAAAACTAATAGATTAAAATACGATTTGACACCTAAAAACTACAATCAAGCTACAGCTAAGGCACAATGGACCATCAGTTCGCTTAGGTTTCAACGAAAGAATAAGGCGAGTGAATAGACTGCGCCTCGACGTGCAGCATAATCCGAAATGACAAACCGTTCGGCCATTTATTTGTGTAAATGTATATCTTTTTTTTTAAATCCTAAACAAAATTATTTTATTTAATTTCACTGTTTGATTAAGATAATATATAATTGTTTATTTTATTTGTGTGATGTCTAACCCTACAGGGCCGCCAAATACAGCTGGATGGCGTCGGACTGTGGCGCCTGACGCTGGGTCACCATTCTTCTGTAAACATACTACCCTCGTTTATATTAACACTAGGATCAGCCCGGGAATTTGTTCATAGCCCAGTTTGGAAATAATATGGTCGTATTGTTGCAGATGTTAATAGATACCTTTGAATAGAACCTTAAATGTTTATATAGCAATAATACATATATAGGAGTTTGCGTAGAAGCTTTTTACTATAATAAATTACGGTGGCTTTTTAAGCCGACAACAGAAGTGTAGGAATAACTGCTCGCAATTATCCTAAAAGAACAAGAAACAGAAAAACTGGTTACATACTAAACAAATTTGCTGGATCCTGTCGATGCCGCGTGGTACCAGCAGAGTAAAATAGTTAGGCAGATGCGGCTGTGGTACCGGGACCGTGGATGGCGGTATGTCTACCCGAAATTGTGTAGTTCAAGTGAACGGGAACGGGCCACAGTATCCCTGTGGCGGAGCTGCGCTCTGCGAATGCCACCACGACTGCCCAGCGCGGCAATTATGGGCATAATTCACCCTTTCTCGGGGAGCTATTTGTTCAGCAGCAAAAGTTTTATGGCTGCTATAATTATGATGATAATGCCAGAGGAACTTCCGTATGAGTATATCTATCCTGCTAATAATATAAACGCAAAAGTTTGATCATCTATGGTTACTCTTTTTCGAACCACTATAGAAAAGAATTAAATTAAATTCAAAAATAATATAGCTCATATATCAGATTAATACATAAACTATGGAATTGTTAAAACAGACAAGGTCGATTTCGCCCTCTAGCGTAGCGTGCCTCTACGTATTCTTATGCATGTTGTCTTCTTACTAAGAAAAAATATGCAGCAATCAGTCATAAAAGATCAGGGGTCATTTCTCAATCACAATATCCAATTGGTAAATTGGCCCATAAATAATACAATTTAACTTCAATGCACAAGAAGGTATAGCCACAAAGGTCTGAAAGAAGACTCCGCTGATGAGGCGCTAGGGTCAGAGCGTGGCCATAAATCGTCCGACATCCGGGCTAATAACGCTTTACAGACGGTGAAGGGAAACTGGTTAGCTGGGTTTCTATTGCACCGTTTTCCTTTATTTATGCCCAGGAGGAAATGTGTTCAGGTTTACGGTTTTCAAGACTTTTTGCGACTTTATATGTATTTAGAAAATACATCATTTGTTAATATTGTTCATTAATAAAGAGCTCGCTCATCTCTCTGGTGGCTGCAAATGACGTCTGTGTAGTCCAGCATTAGGTTCATAAATGAAAAATGTGACAAAATGAGGCCAGAATTTTCTCTAATGTAGACCGTGTGCCGGCTAGATCATCCAGCAGAGAAAATCGTTAAAAGTGTTTTATTGTAAAAGCTAGGATTATAATTACTATCTTCGGCACAGTTCTCGTTGCCGCAAGAATACGGCGATATAAATATACATAAGAGATACATAATATACAGAGATAAAATATATACATTGTTTGCTTTAATCTAGGTTTGCATTGGTGAAATATGATTTTTTTATTGAACCTGTATTTTTTAATTTATAATACACGCTTCTTGATTTCTTGATTATATTCTTAATATTATATAATCTATATTACTTAATGAATACGTAGATTTCTAATGTATAAAAATTTATACAATAAAACTATTTTTGTAATTTGTACTAAAATTAACATAAATACATATTGTACCAAAATATTACGCAGATAGGAGTAGAACACATTATAAAAATACTATTAATCGCCGTTTATTTAATTTTCTGCATTTTTTATTCCACGTTTAAGTTAAAAGAACATCTTGGTTATAAAAGCAGTTGATCGCAACGTGGACGCTTAAATGTTAAATAAAAATAATAAAATATTTAATACACTGTAAATAACGGTTGCTCACTAAATTTAGCCATAAATCACCTTGCCAAACTCTCTAGACTGTGCCAACGACATTTAGTTTAGAAAGGGATCTAAAATGTTCGCAAGAAGGAAAAAAATTGCCCCCTCCTGCTTGGGTAAAATACGTAACGTTGATTGCATCGCACCCGACAAACTTACCAAGGTTTTGTCACAAATTGAATTTTCTTCTTTAAGAACGATTTTTAGCACGAAGATTCTTTTCGCCAAAACCAGGGTGAAGAGTGAGTTGTTAAATTGGTAATATTTTGTTTACGTACTACATTTTCAGCTTATATATAAGGAACTAGCGTGCAAGTACACCTGTAAGAAGCACAAGCACGCTTCAACTATAGTAAATAAATAAATAAATTTACATGACGATGACGGCGCAGGTCCTCACTCGGTCGATCCTCACTTATATTGATAGAAATATTGATAGAATGATATTTATTTTTGTTTTGTATCTGGGTGGTAAATGTATGTATTTAAATAGTATATTTGTGATTCCTCTGTTGTCTGCAGTCCGTAACACAAGCGTTTTAAGCGACTTATTACGGATTCAGGTTAATGTATAAGATGTTGTGGGAAGTCATTATAAAAAATATTTTTAAATACACATTTAATAACCAGACAAACAAACATGTAGGTACCTACAATTGTTTATCACAAATATTTGTCCTAGATAGAGATCAAAACCCACGACCTCAGCCGCACAAGATAGAACCACTACTGATTGCGCCATCAGGGCCGACATTATGTTTTCACCTTGTCATCATCCTGTCAAGGGAAGCATGTCCTTTGTTGGACATATATGTATGACCTCAAGAGTTTCTTAATAGCTTGCAAGGCTTGGTCTACAAATTTTTCACATTAGAAGCGCAGCCACGCTAGGCTGAAGCAATTGTATAGAACAGCTCCGGGGTAATAAATAGATTTATTAGTTTAGATATTTTTATTTTAGACTCAAAAATATTTTTTTTTACATACTTTTAGTTTGGATTCCGGCCTGGCTGCATGAAAAACCATTGTACAGTGTGGTATTTATCAAAGCCAAGACTCTCGTACAAATGAAGAGCCGGGTTACCGCGCTTACAATGACAAAATGTGATTTTCTTTTCATTCAACTGTCGATTGCAAACGAGTTTCATTAGCATTTTGCTGTACCCTTTTCGTTTGTGACCCTCAAAAGTGTAAAGGTGTGCTAAAGACCCAATCTCATTTATAAAAACACATGATACTAATTCTTGGTGCTTGAATAGCCCAAAGCCACTTTTGGCTCTGATCATAAGGCGAAAGAACCATTTCGAGCCATCGTATTGGTTAGGCCATGCATCGTCGACCATATCTATGTGCTCTTCTAAAATTGGGCCGAATGTTATGTCTTGCGGCAAACTGAAAACAAAAGACGTATAATTTAAGATTTAGATAATATATTATTTCATAGTCCGTTAACCAAAATTAGTTTACTGGTAAAAATCCGTTGATAAAGTGACATAGAAATAGTTACTAAATCAAATCATATGCATATAGATTTGGGTTATCAACTCTTTTGTGTGAGCAAGTGCACGTCGCAGTCAACTTTCAGACCCAATACAATTGTATTAAAGCTGACCCGACAGGTTTTGACTTAATTTAGTGCGCGTTTTGTCAATCGCGGCTACTGTTAAACGACTGACTAGCGTAATCATTTACAGCTCACCGCCTGTCAAAGTACTGCTACACAATTTTTTTTTCATTCACGCAATTTCAGCATGTTCTCGTCCTTATAGACTTTATTCTGATAATAACTAAACATTTAAAAAAATACCAAAATTGGTCTAATCGTTCACGAGTTCACGTGACCGAGGTCGACTAATGGATATTGCAGATATTTTCTGCAATATCCATTAGTCGACCATATATACCCCAAATGTATAATTAAATTATGTAAATTAAAACAAAGTAATCTATAAAATCATTATATACTATTTAATATATGTATATAATAAGTATGCAAAAACAAAAAACAGATTACTGAAGATTATATACTAAAAAGATGATATCATGAATTTTATGTAATGGGTACATAAACTTTTTATATTACACAATATGGCGGAGATGTCAATAAAATGGTCATACTGTGGTAGCGAGATGCGTGCTTTAAACGCGGAAAACGTCGTAAGGGCGCCTTTTGCGTACGAGAGAGATAAGAAATGTACATTGCGTGAAAGTGATAGAGATACGAGATAGAAAATGGTGATGCAGATTAAATATTTTGTATGATATTCAATAAGTTTATACCAAAAAAGTCATTGCTATTATAAAATTAAAATCTTTAAATAAACGTATTGAAATGTAAAGTAAAAACAAAAAAAAAATGGTACAATATATCTTAGCCGTTTTGTGTTTTGCATACGCCTGACCTAGTTTCAGGGAACTATACTAATATAAATTTTGTTTTATGACCCATTTGTTTCTCTAAATCAAATAATGAGATGATATTTTTAGTAGGTTTAAAATACACATTCCTTCTCGCATGCGCTTGGCGTCGCAAAATAAAATTCTTTACACGAGTACTTAAAACTGTAAAATAAAGTAAATTTTAATATACGATGATCCTTAGACAATCTTTTGAATCTTACATTCAATTCAAAAGCTAACATGAAATAGGGACTAATAACACAGGAGACAAAAAATAAGTGCTAAAGGGTTAGTATCCACTATAATTTGATGGTAATATTTTTCTAACCAGTGAAATAAGGTATTTTGAATGAAAAAATGTATAGGTATTCGGGAACCACTATGGCGTATACTGACGATTATTTTAATTTAACAATGTATTTACAAAAGTGTTTACTTAGTATTTATGGTATTTTAAGGAAAGTTCTATTTAGAGTAGTAGCTAGCACAGAGGTACTAACACGCACATTTTCACGGAGATTGCATGTGTATATTGCACATGAGAAATATGCATCCGCGTTCTGACTTAGTCAGTTCTGTCCCAGATTAAAAGCCAATACTAATTGCAAGTTCAATCTAATTCCCACAGGATTTAAATGATATTCGGGATTCCAGACCTGATATTGTTTTTTGCAACACTTATTTCTAAGGTAACATTTATGTGTGAATTTCTGAAAATTCCACATGTATGTGTGAATATTTGTTTACAAATATCTTCCTATAGGCACTGCATCTCATAGTTGCTTAGACTATAAGGTTTTGTTCACAATACTCATTAGCAATTGTATTTTATGCTTATTTATGTCATTACTGTCTGCGAAGACTATATAGGTACATATATATTTTCTTTTAAAATTAGTGAGTTAAGTGATAAGGAAGTAATTACATTTGCCGCAGTACTGCCGTATTAGGATTATTCTATTAAAGTAGCTGCTAGGTAAAAAAGAATATGAGCAATAAATTATATACCAGTCTATCTATTTATTCATGTTAATATAGACAAGTAATAAATGGTGGTCAGCTAATAAGTTATAAACTCCCATGAGAACTTTACAATTGCTAAATTGTGCCACTCTATAAAAATTACTAGTTTTAAGAGGGTGATGAAACTCGAGATTCCGTTAAGATGCATAATTTCCACTTACAGAGGTTGTTTTACCAACTTTTGTCACTAGTGCCCAAGTTCTGATAAAAATACAAGAATTAAGCTGTGGGTAAAATCAACTAACATGCACTGGAAGCAGTTTAAAATTTGCAAAAATACAAAATATGTGTCTACATACGAGTATGCACGTAATTACTCAGGACAAAAGACTAAAGTTGTTTACTAAAATGACAGTTAAGATAATGAATTTCATACCTTATGTCCTCAAATGCTGGTTTATCTTTGTCAAAAACTAAACAATCATAGATGTGATGTTCTTTATCGTCCTCAGTTACCATGTTAAGTTTAGCTGCTACCTTTTCTACACATTGGTAGATATGCGCAGGGAGAAAAGGCACTAATATATCTCTGTTCCAGTTTATAGCTTTCGTTGCGAGGAGTGCATTTGCGAGCTGAGACGTGTCTTTTTTAGGACAAAGAATAATAATCTCGTTCAAAGTGTCCTGTGGAATACAATACGAGTATAATATAGAATTAATGAAATTAATGAGAAGATGGATGAATGGTGATAGGATTTAAATAATATTACAATTATTCGATTATATATTTTTTATTTCGAACTTATGAAGCACCATCGTACTTCATGAAACTTTTCAAATCCTAGTTTTATATATAATTTACAGGCATTTATGTTCCCTTGCCTGCAGTAGGCAAAGGTATCTTTATGTTCTTGCAAGCGTATGTTACAGACAATGGTCAATAAAGCTTCTGCGTAGCCTTTTTTCCTATAATCTTCTAAAGTAAAGAGGTGTGTAAGGGCTCCAACTTCGTTAATAAACACCCAAGATATTAATTCTTCATTTAGGAAGAGACCAAATCCAAGTTTGGCTTTGATCAAGAGGTCGAAATACCATTTAGACCCATCAAAGCGGTTACGCCAAGCGGAATCTACGATATCTACATGTTTTTTGGAAAGCAATCCAAAAGTAATGCTTTCAGGTAAGCTGAAAATAAAAAAATGTGTTTATAATAATCGCTCCTTTTTTGAGATCCAAGCATTTTTTTTGAATTGTCAATATATTGTTTGAATGTCGAAATAGCAGGGTCGGCCTCTATTTTGCCTGCCACTACCATTATCGACTATACTGTATATAAAAAGGTTAGTAGTGATCCCTTAAAGAGAAATTTAATCCGACATTAAAGGGGTAAGTTAACGTTAAGTATTAGTAGTTTTTCAGAAATACGTGATATTATTTAACAAAAAATCTTACCCGATTGTTGCCAATGCAGCCCTTTCTTTATTTAAAACAAACATTTCATTTGGAACAGTATCTTCAGCATCTATTTCCAAGTTCAATATTTTTGCTGCTTTATGCACACAAATAAGAACATGATTTGGCATAAAGGGTACCATTACTTTATTGTTCCAGTCAATTATTTTAGTATTCGTCAATGAATTTTCGAGCTCGACTGTCCGATTTTTCGGGCATTGAATGATGACTTCGTTCAATTTGGACTAAAATTTAAGTATACTCATGACTTTTGACAAAAACAGCCCAGACTGCTACTAGTACGGGTTGAAAATAAACTAAAAATACGGAAACAATGATTTGGTATCTTAAAAGTACATCTATGAAATACTATTATAAAGCTTAACTACGAGTAATATATCATAATTCCTATGACAAGAAAGAATCGTTTCAATACGCCCAACGAAACATGACTACAAACTAAATCACACGATATCATCAGTAAACACATATACTTATTTCTGGAAAATTCATGATATATTCTCACATTTACACACTGCATGAATGCATACAAGATTAGGGTTTTACGATTTTAATTGCAATAATTATAGCTTTCACGTTTAATTAGATAACTGGTTTTAAAAATATGTTTTTAATAGGTAGAAATAAATACACATGTAAACACTAAAAGTAAATTATAAGTAGCTCATTATAAGTATTTTGAATGATATTAGGATGATAACTAAAAGATTATAAAATTATGACATTGAAATGAAGCACCGAGTTACATAGAGAAATGTTTATTATTCTTGAAGTACCTACTTAGTTCTATAAGCGATTACAATAACTAGTTTTGAGGTAAAATACTAAGGAATTCCCCCGGGTTGACTGAACTGAGGATTTCAATAATCGACACTATTTATATTTATTAAAGAAGATAGGCTAGTTAAAGGAGATAGCCTCCACTGAAGTTGCGTACCTCAAGGTCACAGGCAAACACCCAAACACTACAATTCCACATAAACGAAACTGTCTTATTATTTAGTCGTATATTATCTAATATATTCAGTCAGTTATTATCTCTATTAGTCTAGACTATAGATTTTATCTTTCAGACAACAGCAGGCGACTCTTTATTTATTATGATGATAAATATTAATTGTTATAGGATGCCGATAACTGATCCCCATTTCATAACCTACATTACGTTAATGTTCTGCAATAGGGACAAGCCATCGGCTAACGAAACGTGGGACGTCGCCCTAAAGATAAACAAACGATCTGAACAGAATTGCGGGGTCATCCAGCGGGATGCAGTCCGCATACAATCGGGTCTATTCTTATATCCGGGAAATCTTTTGGGGGAAGCCTATATTCAACAGAAAGTAAATAGTGAAACAAGGAAAACACTTACCTTCGTATTAATGGCAACCATTCCGTTTGTTACGTCTCCGTATGGGCAATACACTTTGAATCCGTATCCAAGGCCACGATTAAGAAGTTCCTTCTGAGTTTTGAGGGTGTAGTAAGCTGTAAGACCAAGGGGCCAGTCTATTTTGAACGCATTTTGCAATTCCTCCCATCTCTCAATAGGCAGATGTTGCAATGCGTCATCGGAACTCATTGTTGATTTAAAATTCACAATGTTCTTGAATGAGGATAAATTATTTGCAGCGCGTGATAACGAGTACTCGCTTCATCGTTTGCAAGCGAAGTGACACACTGTGACTCAGATGTTAAGCGATATTTTTTATGCAACTAGTTTGCTCGTTTCGCTTTGTGCGAATCACTTTATCGTTCTTCTTGTACAAATATGAAAACTGTCTATACATTGAACTTTTTTAAAGTTAGTATTGAATTATGTGACAAGCAAGCGTGTAAATATATAAATTGGGATTAGAAAAATTTTCGTCTTAATTTGTTGAGAACTAAATTCTAATTTTTACAATTATTTTTAAGGATATGTTGTTAGAAAGAATGTAACGTATAACTTTAATGACACCAAATAAAATAATTCAACTCATGTATTGCGGGAGATACGCCGACATTACGGTACTGAATTAAAGAGCCGTCGAAAAAAGATACCGCAACGCATAATGGTTGATAAAAAGTGGTTATTGTAGGTTATCCCTCAGGGATGTTATGCATGTATAGCTGATGACGGCGACTTCGTTTGCGCATGATTCGAGAAGCCTATCTTTTTTTCCAATCACACTTATCTATCTTTATCCATACCAAAATTGATTAGAATTGGTATTATAGGGTGAGATTCCACAAAATAAGTGATTTTATACAAAGACAAAAGTTCGTTCCTGTTTACATATCGAACACAACACGATTAAAAGCATCTTTGCGAATAAAAGTTGGCAGGCGTTTAAGGCGCAAATGACATTTATCTTTATATATTAGTCCTAGCGTATTGTTATATAATTTATAGCTTTTCTCAATAAACAGAATATCCAACATTGAAGGAATTTTTTAAATCAGAGTGGCGGTTCCTGATCTTAGCGCGTTCAAACAAACAAGCAGACTCTTCAGCTTTATAATATTAAGTATAGATGAGTAAGTCTGAAAATAAAAACAAAACACGCTTAGTTCATAGAACGATCTCTAAACATATACATATATATATCATGTATAAAGGCAAAAGACATTAAATACTCTTAGACACCCATCTCAAAGCTCCTGCTCAGTTTCAAAAGCAATGTGCCGAGACAACACGAGAGTTAAGTTACCTTCTGAAAGTTTGACTTCTGTCCAGTTTATCGACTTATTTAAAAACCACTTAACGTAACGAAATTTTATTATAATCGCATTATAAATATCGACAGTATTGAGCCATCATGATATCCTACAATCCTTCACAGAATCATTCAAATTATTGCAGTTTAATTCAGCTGACTGAACGTAATCTGCGGTGTTGGATATAATCAGGCAATATTATAAATTATTCAGCCAGGACCCGGCTTAATGTGGCATAATGGTCAGAAGCAAACTATTCGGCGGCCAATTAGTTTTGTCAATGATTTTCGACAGCAATATTTAGTTTAGGATATTTCATTGTGAATATTGAACTATTAAACTGGAACAATAAATCTCCTGGATGTTGAAATTACCTTGTTCGCAGTTTACAATCCAGATTAAAATCTTCCTTATTATGGGTTAGTCTAGTTATATATTGCTAGTAAATAACCTAATACGCTAATCGAAGCAAACTAAGATTTATATAACAAATATTTTTATATAAGCAGGCTACTTTGCTGCAAAAGGCATATAGTATGTATTAGAGAATCAGAACATAAAACTTGTTAAAAAATCTATTCACTTCCGAACTTTAAAGCTTTTTTAAACATATGTTAAACATATCAAATTGATTTTTATACTAATTAACTTTCGTGTGTCCAAATTAAAACTAACTAACACAAACTTTATACTTCAGTTTATCAAAGCAGACTTCTTTTCAATTACGTTTATATATTGGATTATATCAAGGACTAGTTGGGCCCGCGTAGAATAGTAACTTTGGGCAGCATTACAGAGGAAAAAAATCCTCTTATATTCTTGTTGCGCTACGTAAACCGATTACGCACCTCTACTATATGTTATAGCCCGATGTTATATAGCTTAAGTTACTCTTTAAATTATCAGCTATTTGCCAGTGAAAGTCCGCTAAAATTGGTCCACCTGTTTTAGAGACTACTTCAAATAACATTTGTTGTTAAAAGTACTGTGTATACATTTATATGCATTTAAAAGTAGTTTATTCGATATTACAAACAGACAATCTAATTTGTTTATATGTATTGATAATTCAAACTCAAAACTACAAGGCAAACTAAATAAATCATGAGGCGAACCATTAGAAAATACCTAGAAATAAAATCTGATCAATAATGTAAGCGTACATATTTTTACATTAGAGAATTGATGACGCAAATTTTATCAATTAGCTTGCGTAACTTGCTAATGGTGGGTGAACAGGATAAACAACGTTGAAGATAAAATATATCGTTCAAAATATGAAATGTTAGGTTGACGGTAAAATGTTTTGCTGAGTTGTTGTTTGTGTTGAAAACCCGGAATAATTACAAAGTTACGCGTGGTATTCGATACCAGAATAACGTCAAGTTCACGCTATATACTACAATATAGCCTACTAGATAGGTTACTTAAGTAGCTGGTTAGGACATGTTCCACAAATTAATGATTATTAAAAAGTCTCTTTTCGCGACTGAATCAGGAGGAATGAATAAATCATCATGATATCTGTAACCAAAGTTAACGACGTCGCCCAGCGGATTAACAAGTTGAAGAAGGCAGTGGGCATTCTCACTCAATATCCTCACTCAGTACGCAAAACGTAGTTTGGAACACCCACTCACAAGGTGGACAGACGATTTGAACAAAACCGCATGATCGCGCTGGACGTAGGCTGCATACAACCAGTCCTATTGGAAATCACTAGGGTAAGTGTATGTCCAGCAGTGGACATCCTAAGGCTGATGTGATTAATTAGGCGTATGTCTAGCGGTGGATATATTACTGATATGATAACGAAGATAAAAATCAAAGAAAAGTTAGCTTAATTGGCAGCTGTTATTGTATATATACCTTCGATACTGCTTCTGTATTATTTTTTAGTTTTTTATTTTGATCAAGTGAATATATATATATAATCTCACATTACTCAAATCTTCGACACAACGACTATGTCCTCGATTTAATTTCTTTATATAATTAAATATCACCATAGATGCCGTAGAACATACTTTAGACGACAGTCTCCGAATAAACGGGGATTTCTGCCTATTATTGCTGCGCTTAGCAGGCGTAGTGACAATAGCAGAGGGTAGCTTTGTACCTGAAATTCGGCTACCAATGTTGCATTTGAGCTTCGCAATTTCGGGCTGTTACACCACCATCCACCGGATTTAGAATCTAAGTTGTCTCGTTGAATATTTTACTGAATATGTGTTGTTCTATTGAAGAAAATGGTATGTGTTCGTTTATAATATTTCACATCTGTATTATACATTGAGAATAAAAAATTGGGGTACCGTAAATAATATTAAGTCGCATCAATCGCAGTATTTTTTTAAAATTAAATATTGTTTTAGAATGATTAATTACCACTTCTTTATTTATAAGATACATATGTTTACTGCTATAAAGATCAAATATTTGACTAAAAGTGTGGTGTAACGAAACTGCCATAAAATACCTGCTTCCTTGAGTCTAAAACGACTTCATCGAATCTGAATATTTGTTTTTGTTGCGTTTGTAATTGTCAGTTCCAGGTTTGTGCAAGATAAAAGGTATCGGGTAGTTAGTGTAAAAAAAATTGGTTTTCTTATATTTCTAGTAGTTTATAGGTTAGAGACCTAAGAACGGGATTAAAACTCACACGGTAACAAGATTAACGGGACAAAAATTCACTGTGTATTTGAATGAAGTCGGGAGGGCTAGAATCTATATATTTAGTAGTACTATTTTATTAGATTTTTACTATACAAGCTTGTAGTGTGAGCTTAAACCCAAAGCGAAATACGTAGTACTTATATACTTTACCTCATAACTAATAAGCACATTCAATTCAATCGGCTTATATGTTAACTCACATAAGTTAAAGTGAGAAATTTCAAGTGGAATTATGTAGTTCACGGACCCGATACCGCATTTGACCTTAAATTAAAAAAAAGGTTTTTCAGTTATATTCTGAATGCTCAGAGAACGAAGCCGATTCAATGAGAAGAGAACTTTGTTAATACGTAAACAACATGCATGCGAAATTTGCTAAGAAAGTTTCCACGAGTATGCAGCAGATTACGGAAAATTACTATTTTACCAGAGGAGTTGAAATTTAATAATAATAATAATAATAAATTCCCACAACATCTCATACATTGACCTGACTCCGTGGTAAGTCGCTTAAAGCACTTGTGTTACGAATGCCAGACAACAGAGGAATCACAAATATACTACTTAAATACATATATTTTACACCCATACGCAGAGCAAACACAAATATCATCATATAAATATTTGCTCTGGGTGGGAATCGAACCCACGACCCCTGGTGCACAAGACAGGATCACTACCATCTGCGCCATCGGGCCCGAATACGAAGACTATTATCAAATTGAGTTTTGAGATTTGCTGAGTGTATCCATTCTTCTATCATATCATATAAAACTGAAAGACATTGATTGAATTAAAAAAAATTGGTTCTCTAATTTTGTATCTTTTGTATCTTCTAATTTTCTGTTTAACCGAACGTTAATGAAGTAGTGGTTATGGAGTTTTTTTTTAACTCTAATAATAATCATAACTTATGAAATACTTTCCTCACTTATATAAGTCATTGGAACAACATTGCTAAGTTTTTGGCCTGGCTGGTGATACATGTAGTAGTTATTATTATTTTATACCCATTGATAGTAATAATTATATATCTAGTTTAGTTAACAGTGATATGTTAACATAGATTATACAAATGCAGTTAAAAAAGTTTCAGTTAAAGAAAGTAGGGGAAATAGCACGCGGAACTGAAATTCCTTGGGGTCTTAATGCTATGAAAAGGTGATATAAGACTCGCCACGGACGGCAGAACTGTATGTAGGCCGTATAGAACTGGTCCTGGTAGAAATCTTTTAAGGAAGCCTAGGTCCAGCGGTAAGTTTGGTTTGGTTAGGTTAGGTTAGGAAGGTAGAGCTGAATATAGGACACACGCTACTGGTCCTAATGAAAATCTCTTGTAGAGGCCTATGTCCAGAGGTAGGTTTGGAAAGACTACGTTAGGACGGCAGGACTGGATGGAAGCCGCACATCCTGTTGAGGGGAAATAATAATATGGGATTTTTTTTGAGGAAGCCTATGTCCAGCCGTTTCACTCACGTAGGTAAATTAGTTTATCAATCCCAAAAGTTTCACAAGTCAAACGGTACTCATATTGTTTAATCGTACCAACAAAGCTGCCTTATTAAATCTGCGACAGAATTGCCTATGAAAATGAAGTTCACGTGGATAACTTAGATAAATATGTGCCAATTTATTAATCAGTATAAAAATAATACGAGTCTATGGAAGTATTGAATAAAACATAATAAATAACCTTTGGAGTATGACAAAAGATATCCAATTTCGAGTTCTGCGAAACATGCATTACTTTGCGTGAATTCAATATCAGACGGGAACCTGTTTCTTTCACATATAGCAAATAAATATATAATTATCCTAATGGTGACAGGGCAAGACAGCATTCACTAGAAAAAATAGAATATCTTTACGAGAGAAGAACAAACCCTTGCTAGATCAAGATTAAGAGATTCAGTTGCAAAAACGCGTCCTAATTGCCATAACAAAGTGAGGGCGACCCGATATCTTTATAATGCTTTTTTTTGTGTAATAAATCTCTTCGTCCCCCTTTCCTCAGTAGATGAAGATTATAGGTAATGGTGTAATTTTATCCCGGTATCTAATATTCCTTTTCGACGCTCGTTCCCTACCTGATATAACAGACAAGTGACAAAAACCTAAGCAAGAAAATTTATTTTCAGGTCGGGTATTATTACCAGCACTTAAGGCTGATGCTTCCTTGTCAACGGGATGTTTGACCTGTACCTATATAAGGGTCCGACTTCATTTTAAAGATTAAAGGAATATAATTAATAGGCTTTAATAAAGTCATATATTATACTATCGATTTTAGAAATTGAATACGGGAAAACAGTTCTAAGTTTTTCCTTAGCGATAAGACAGTAGAGAGGAATGAAAAATTA
Organism: Heortia vitessoides; assembly: GCA_020976665.1. Classification (NCBI taxonomy): domain Eukaryota; kingdom Metazoa; phylum Arthropoda; class Insecta; order Lepidoptera; family Crambidae; genus Heortia; species Heortia vitessoides. The sequence goes on from JACJUM010005602.1 coordinate 7,123,250, forward strand.
AAATAATACTTACAAGTAAAACAACTTCCAAATTCATGACTTAGTTCCAAGTTTAGTACCTATACTGAGCATATGTTTGTAGTGTATGAAGGTTTTTGACATTTGACTAAACAAATAAACGAGCAGTAATTATTTTGATTCTATTTAACTTCAAGTCTTATACTGATCTTCGGGAAGGAAAAAAGAAGGCGCTACACTTTCTTAGGATTCTCCTAAATGAACGCAAAAAGGAAATTAGCTCAGTAACCACGGGTTTTTAATTCGATTACTCATTAATAAAAATAAATAGCTGGGCGTAACACCTACGAAATGCTAATAAGTGCATCCTGAAGTACTATAACCTTGATCTGTATGATTCGAATTGCTTAGCCTTACTTTTGGAATAGGAGAGGTTCCACAGAAAGAGGTTTTACTTACGTTTCAATCGTAACGTGTGTGAGTTTCACATTCGAAATTGTCATTAATTACTAGTAAATCTATTAAAAAGTTCGTCTTTATTGGTATCTCACTCTCACATACTTTTACTACCAAACAACAGTGTTCGCATTCCAGTTTAAAGGAAGAGAGAACGAAGTAGAACTTACTGGGTAATGTTACATAACATCTTTAAGTCACAAGGATGGCATCGCGCTAGTGATATCGTTTCGATAAGCTACGGTGACGTTTACTATTACGCAAACCATATATTTGTTTGTCGGCATAGTCATAAAAAACGTGTGTGACATGGTGTGGTCTCTATAACACACTGCAATGCTCCAGTATGCTCCTAAATTAATTACTATCAATCATATAGCAAACGTTAAATACTACTGCTCATTCCCGGCTTGTTACATTTGAGCCTCACTGTTTAAGATGAACATTAAAGCCATTATTACATTATTACATTCTGCCGTTGCTCTACGGTCCTGTTTGTGTTTTAAAGTAGATAATAATAGAAGTATAGTACGATTTGTCATTCCTCGCAATAAGAATCTTTCAGAACCAGAACCCTATCATGTGACGTAGTTTCATATTTGTTTAATTAGTTTATTTTATCATACAGATGCAATTTAAACTGTAATGGTGTTTTCACAGAGTCTAGTTTCGAAGATAGGTCCATAGATATCTCTGCTAATTGCGAACCAACAATTCGCTCTTACCCTCTATGTATGTGCCAGATAATTCCATTCAGGTCTGGGGTAAGCCGATTACGGCTATTGTGTTGATACCTGCATATGATAGCACCATATAACAATGTGTGTTGGTGGCTTATATCTTATATTAAACATAAATTATTTTAATAATTATACGCGATGTGCTTGATTAATGTGCTTGAAAATGAATGTTTGATGTAACTGTGATGTTTAATAAATAAAGTATACTGTGACTAAAGTTCAGTTTTCTTATATATATAGTCGATCTGACTCTTTGCAGGCACCATAGATTAATTCTTATTACATCCCACTTTATCATACAAGAGTGGCCTGGAAGAAAATGCATTATGCAAAAAGGGCGCTAACTGTTTTGGCTTTGGTTTTGGCTAAGTAATAAGTGTGCGTGTGCGTGTGTGTGTATCTTTGTGTGTGTGTGTGTGTGTGAGTGTGTATGTGTGTGTGTGTGTGTGTGTGTGTGTGTGTGTGTGTGTGTGTGTGT
>JACJUM010005602.1:7124891-7234075 GCA_020976665.1 Heortia vitessoides
TGTGTGTGTGTGTGTGTGTGTGTGTGTGTGTGTGTGTGTGTGTGTGTATGTGTTTGTGTGTGTGTGTGTGAAGGTATATGTGTTTGACTGTGTATGTATATCTAAGTTCCGTAAGTTAATTGAGTTTATTTATTGTGTAATACAGTAATACAATAGAGAGTGTAGTATTAGTATTTATAAAATATACTTATTTGTACTTCAACTGTATCGATGGAAAAACCAGCTAATAACATCACGTTGGACTGCTCAGAAGTGAAAAAGGTCAATAGGTAGTTCAGCACGGTGTTATTTAATCTACTATTTAATACAAGGTAGAGAGGTAGTAAATATAAGTCACTGGCAAACGAAGTTAAAACCTTTCGTGTAGAGCACTGCTTGATTCAGAGCAGAGTGTAATTAAGAAACTCAAACATTGCATCTCTATATAATCTAAAACTTCAATTTTATTCATAAATATAACCACATAACATAATCACTCACAATCTCATTTATTCAAAGATCTCTAAGTATCCATGTCTGGCGCGAAATAAAGTCCTGTACGAATTTTTTACGTCGTATAATCGTCACCAAATCTTATAGACGCTGGTGTTATCAAGGATATTATTAGTCCGCTGCCAACCTTGTGATTTGTGGAATAATATCTTGTTACATTACCCAGTAAAAAATTTGTTTTCTTTGATAAAGATTGGCCATTGTACCTACTGTTTCAATTATCAATTTTTGAATCTTTTTTATTTCCCAGGTGTACAATATAGTATATATTATTCTTATTATATACACTAATATTATAATGAGGAAAGATTTGTATTTTTGTTTGTAGCGAATAAACTTAAAAAGTACTGGACCGATTTTAATAATTCTTTTTTTTTATTAAAAAGCAACATTATTATTGAGTAATATAGGCTATATTTAGTACTAAAATACCATAGAAATTCCTATAAAAACCAACCAAAGGTGTAAAAAAATTTGCCATAAAATGTCTTTCATCGCATATACTGAAGATTATTAATAATAGGACAAAAATTGTTTAACAATATTATAGAATATATCAATATCTACAAAACCTTTGCAAGACCATATGTCTAACTATTGTAGTTACGTCACTATAACTACTTTTTTACGTTTAACAAATTGATAGAAATGCCGATCAAAATCAGACAGTGTTAGCCATACCATTTATAATTTTTTATCCAAATAAATAACTTAATATTCAAAACTGTCTTAATACCTGATAATTACTTTTTGAATTATTAGAATGGGACATTCCATTCAAAAGATATCATGAAATATAAATAAAAATACATGTCGGCGGCGGCCGCCACGTAGCGCATCGAGTAACTAACTCGACGAGAGCAATTGTATTTGGCACTTTCTCGAGTACGATCTCCTGAAATTCAATACGCTTCGTTGCCACCTACAAATACCACAGATAACGTAGTGTACAGGGAGGCTTTAAAATAAGCATATTTTTTTTTCAAGTTAGGGATTCATGGTGGTTTTAATTATGTTATTTATTACGTAAATATATGTAACTACTAGCTGTGCCCGCGACTTTGTCCGCGTGGAATAGTTTTTTGGGTACCATACCTATTTACTTCAAATTATATAAACTTTGAATGTCACGTTTATTTATATCGAATCAATGGCCTGAAAAATAAGTTTTAAGTTTCTAGCTCTAAAAATAGCGATCCATGCAAACAACTTTTCATCCCCCCTTGCAACCCCTTACAACCCTTATTTCGAGTTCAAAAATAGCCTATGTCCTTTCTTAAGGTCTAAAGATTGTCTATGCCAGATTTCATCAAAATCGGTTGAGAGGTTTAACCGGGAAAGCGTAACAGACAGACAGACAGACAGACAGACAGACAGACAGACAGACAGACAGAGTTACTTTCGCATTTATAATATTAGTAGGGATTTATACCCGTGCGATACCGGGACAGGCCGCTAGTTATTTTATTAGTAAAGAAGTGTGTGACTTATTATTAGTCGTGTTAAACGTCACAAAGTTGTGATTAATATCAAATATTCAGGTCAACAATCTATTTATCCTAATACAGCCAATTTCGGCAAGTGTTATACAGGCAGGTACACTTGCTAGGCTTCAAGCGGTACACCGTGTGGGTGATATCCCCTCCCACATTAGGTTCGTCCAAAAAAAGAAACTTGAAGGTGTAGACCTTACCTGATTTTAAATGATGTAACCTTATAGAACAAGTTCAGGGGAAAAAAATGTAGTTCTGATGCAATACATTTGCGGAAAAGCTCATCAAGATTTTCCTAGTTGGAAGAACTAGTTATACTTTAATAAGTTTGTACGTGGTAAGTATGGGCAAATTTTGCCCATTTTTGGGGATATGACTTCTAATGGCTGATATCATGATGATCTATATTTGTTTTAATAATAAAAACACGATGGGCTATGGAAACCAGGAAAGGATTAATAGACATTTCTAAAATAGATTATTATGCTATCTACAACATATTGAAGAGAAGATAGACGAAGTCTCGTTATGAGCTTAAGTTAATGTAATCACGTCACATCAAATTTAATGTATCGTAGTTTTGCTATGGGGTACAAATTAGTTTTGCCCAAGCACTGATAAATAAACCAATTAGCTGCCATGACAGGAATTTCGCAAAGTATTTTATATAAGCCGCAATATGCTGGCTCGTAATTTCCACAAAATAACATGTTTGGCTTTTGTCCTATATATATATTAAATAAACGAAAATGTCTACGTTTATTTTAATTACTAGCTGTGCCCGCGAATTCGTTCGCGTAGTTGTCGTTCGTTGAGGCGCGAAAGGACATGGTCCGTGAGGCGGTGCAGTTGGTGTACGCACGAGTGTCGGTTGCGAAAGCCGAACTGTTCGTCTGCCATAAGGCCGTTATCGTAGACGAACCCTCGCAAACGCGAACAAATGAGGCGCTCATATAACTTGGCCAAGGAATTGAGCAAGCTAATGGGCCAGTAGGAAGTGGGGTCCCACCGCCAAAAGAGCACTATGTACAAGGCCTGCATCCGTTCGGTCTCATATCAAATCCCTTTAAGTGGTTTAAAATAAGTTCATCCGTGGTACATCCGTAACCTAAGCCTGCATCGCGATCTCGGTCTTCCTACGATCCGCGAGTACGTGAAAGAAGCATCGCACCGTTTTTTCGACGGGGCCTCAAATCACCCTAACCCGATATATCAAATTCCGCGAAGTACGTCGCTAGAAAAAACGTCCACGTCCTTCATCGTAGACCGTGTCACGTCTTAGACGACCCTTCCGATAGGATAACCGCGAAAATTGCAGCCCTTCCCCGCCCTCTTACTGGCACAACACGACCATGAACACTCCACATGAAATCGTACAACAGAGCAGTACACCGCGTTCGCCGGCGAACGCGTGCAGTTCCTGCCCCCACGAGCGATAACTGACAGCCCTAGAGCTGTCGGGCTCAATCTGTCCGTCCTCTTTTGCTAAAATTTCATAGTTATATTCAACCCCAACGACGGCGGCCCGAGCCTAGGTCGAGCCTCTAGAGGTGCCCTCGGGCGCGCCGTCGGTCCCACTTCGATCTCACGAGCTATGCGGACGCGACCACGCTAAACGCGTGGTCGCGGCCGCGGGGTACGCAGGATGATTACGGGCATCGGACCTCTCATCTATGAGAGGCCCCGCCCTCTTTTTTTCGGTGGCGCTGGAATTGACGTCTGAGTCCAGCAATAGTTCCGTCCAAAAAAAAAAACTTCGACAATTAATGTTATCATGAGTAAATCTTGAGAGATATACTGTCGTGGACTTTTTTTTATTATTAAAAAGAAATATTTCTTTCATACAAAGTTTTTAAATAACTTAAACTGTTTATGCAGCGCATACGACGATAGACTTCAAATGTAAATAATTTTCCCCCTTTTTGCAACATTTCTCACTGACGCTTTGCTCCTATTGGTCTCAGCGTAATGTTATATAGCCTAAAGCCATCCCCGTATAAATGGACTATCCAACAAAAACAGAATTATTCAAATCGGACCAGTAGATCCTGAGATTAGATTAGTTCTAAATAAATAAACAAACAAACTCTTCCGTTTTATAATATTAGTAAAGATAATAGAAAATTAAAAAGAGGTCTTATATACTAAATTTTACAGACACATGCATACATCACGCCTGTGTCCCATCGGGGTAGGCAGATGGATCTCCAATTGTTACGATCTTAGTATACCTCTCTCCCTCCCCTTACTCGCATTAGTCCTTTCATATACTCCCTCTCTGTTTTCCTTTCAACCTACATATATATTTATAATTTACAATAAACTTATTTAGTTAACAACGTTAAAATTAAAAAACCATGTATACTAAAAATCATGTCCCTATTTCAGAAATTAAAGGACTCTTACATAAGAAACATCTTGGAACTGTTTCATATTTATAGGTTGTGCTGAGACAGACATGTTTTATCATTGTTTATCACGAAAGCTGCAGAACGGCCGACGGACATAGACTTAACCAAAAATATGAAGAATTTTTCCCATTATTGCCGCTCTGAGCAGGCAACGCAATCGCAGAGCATCGCAATAGAAATGTCGCTGCTTATCCTTGCCGTGTTGCATTTGAGTTGCGCTGTTTGGCGGTACATATACTATAGTAGGTTATGGTACCTTAGTCGCCACTAACGGGAGCTGTTACAGGATGAAATATATGCTACTCTGTCGGTATCTCACAGCAATGGCATCTATGCGATGAAGTTAAAGAAAATAACTGTCAAGTTGTGTCATGCCATTTTATAGCCCTGTAAACATTTCAGTGCTGGAAGCTAAAATGCATTATCAAGTTGACTCAGCAAAGAGTGCTTCTCGGGTTACAGTTGGAGCGTTAAGGTTCATTTAGACTATGCTCGCAGTCTAAGATTAAATTTTCCAGTAACATTTTGTGTAGTTTATTTTCTAGAGTACTCTTGGAACAAAATTAATTAAAGTAACTCTTTTGCAACTACACAAAGACTTGGAGAGCCCTTAAGATTTTTCTGTTTATGACCGTCACTAGACTTGAATAACAATTTGTTTTTTTTTATGCGAATTCAACAGCAACTGAAAGTACTTTAATTCTTGATAACTTTTTTTATAACATATAATATTATATAACCTTTACGTGATCACGACTTGTTATGAAATGATTTACTTTTGAAACACGCTTTGTTTAACGAGGGGTTTTCAAGGGTGAAAGTGTATTTAACCTTTTCATAAACCGCTTTAAAGCCAGTTCTATTATAATTTATAAGTTTTGCTTAAATTATTCATACAGAACATATCTATTTATCTCTAATGACAGCCCAGTCTGTATGTTTATGAGCAAAATTGTGATGCACGGCCTGACATTTTATTTCTAGCTATACTATTAATTGCCTGATTGTGTTTCCTGATATTCGTTACTTTTGCACCTTGCTTTCCAAGGGGGTAACTCTAAGAAGGTTATAAAATGTAATAGAAGGAACCCCTGTGCAAGTTTCTAGCACTTATAGTTTAGGCCCTGCATTGTGATACATATCAGTTAATCATTTAGTCGGCTTCTTTTATGATATATATAAATGCTTTTTTCTAGTTGCCAAATACTATTCATTTAAATATATGTTCACACCTACAGGTGAACGGTGAACTCAATAAATTATGTTATGAGTTTATAATGGAAATGTATCTAACTCTGATTATAAGAATACGCAAGCCTATTAAGGAAAGTTCTCTAGGAATGTAAATTTCATGAGTTTGATATTCTAACACGTCATCTCATGCTTCTGTCTTCAATTGAGTTATACTGAAAATGGATTATGCAAAAATCTTACATTGCTCTCGCTCCATTTTGAAAATGTATTTGATTTTATTTCTCCGTTCAGCTAAAGCTGCTTTAAGGCCCTGTGTCTAGTGTATATGCAAAGGTCTTTCAAATAAGTATTTAATTTAGTTCAGTATTTTTTTTCTTCGCTACAATGACGCTTAATAAAAACAAATTTAAAACTGTTTATATGTCTTGTCTGCCTAAATACTTATTTTTATAAAATTTCAACTTATTATATTATTTGCACCATAACGTATACGTTACTATACATTTGAAAAAAAAATGCAATTACTTTGTTATATGAGAACCTTTTGATGCCTTGTCTCATCTGTTTCCTTGGCTCCCGTGGGATTGAAAAATCCCGATGTAATTTATAACTTTCCGGATATATTCTGTCAGACACTATTCATCAATCAATCATCATCCACTTGGCAATTGAATCGAATGAAATCGAAGTAATAAGTTATGTAATAATAGAAAAAAGAGTGTCTTTAGAACATGTCTTATCGACAAAATCTATGCAATGATCCGAATCAATCTTGAAAGCGTCTAATAAATTTAAATCATCCATTGAAATCGGCGGTTCCATTTTCGTAATGGAGAGATCTTACAGTATGTTTCTAAACGGTACGACAACGGAAACATTTAAGTATAGAATTAGGGATCCCAGAGTCTAAAAATTTCAATTTTTCTCACAGAATGTTTCATGTTATATTTCAAATAGTCTGAGGAAACTTTGTTATAGTGGTGTAAAATTATTAACTTAACTAAATTGAATTACTTAAGAAATTAAGTATTATATTGGACTAGTTATCCGGCAGTGACTAATCTCAAATTTTAAATCGCGTTCGTCTGATTTTTTTTCCTGTCCTTTTTTTCTTTATCTTTTCGTGACCTTCAATTTCTTGTCAAATTTATTAAAATCGGTGCAACGGTTTAGACGTGAAACTGATGGAATAATACCAGAACAAAATGATGGCGGTATATCCACCAGTATCGGTGTAGCTCATATGAATGGGGCGGGGATGGGCAGCAGCCCCGTCGCGGAAGCTCCATTTGCTAGCACGCTTTTTTGGGAAGCGCTATGTCCACTTATGGATTTTCTATGGCTGGTATGATGATGTAATATCATGCATATACTACAAAAACTTTGTTTGAGGTACTCAGTATGGGGCATACAAAACACAGATATAGAATTATAATTTAATAACACCGCTGCTGCTCGTTGTCGCTTACGCAACAGCGAACAATTAAGGCTTTGTTTATGTGATCTGCCTCCGGATGTTGTTGTTAATACACAACAATAATATTAAACAGGGGGAAGTGATGTTGCTCTTATATGTTTATATTATCAGGTCAAGTATGCACAAGGGTATTTGGTCAGATATTTTTGATTATCCTTGTAATCTTTATCGAAAATAATAATTACAACTTGACAGGCCCAGTGATACTTTTTATAGTGCTCCTATCTTGGACGACAGCGGTTGTGGTTACAATTCTCATCAGAAACAAATATTTATAACATAAATGTTCATCATTTGTGTTTGTTCTGTGTCTGGGTGTTAAATATATATTAAAGTTATTATTTGTTACTCTCATGTTGTCTGACTACCGTAACAAAAGTAAACGGGGAACTATGTCATCAGGATATTATGTCGAAGTATAAAACGTAAATTTATTATTATAAGAGTGTAATTTCACGGTCTATTATGTGATATATTCATCCATCCAAAACTGCGTAGCTCAAACGCAAAGGGTGGGGATATGACGAAGCATTCTCATCGCGAATCTACGCTCTGAGATTGCAACTACACTATAACGTGGCAATTATGGACAAAATTCCCCCTTTTTTGGGGAGGCATTTGTCCAACAATAAACTGTTGGACAGAAGACATTTCCTGTGCCTGATATGACGATGACAAATATAGTATTAGTAGTAGACGTATTAGATATATATATATATATATATATATATATAGACATCTGATTGTATTGAGCTTTGAAAAGAACCAAATCAACTCCGTGAAAATTTAATTAATTTTTATATTTTTTAAATTCTAATATAATTGACTTACGTGTTCACTAATTACGAATTGATAATGATTTATGTGAATGTAAACATACTTATGGGTAGGGAATGGGTAAAATCATAAAATTAAAAAAACAATAAACTTCACTTTGCAGCCTTAATGCTTTAAAGCCTAACGGCTTTTATTGCATGGGTTTATTTAAATTAGATGATTAGCAATCCCTAATTATTATATTAATGAGCATGTAAGTCTTGTTTAATCACAACTTATTGAGATTATATGCGAGGTCTCATAAGACGGTATGAGCGGAGACATACGGTACACTAAGTTATTTAAAAATAGTAATAAACTTTCATCATCTTCATAATCACATCAGCTATTGGCAGTCCACTGCTGGACATAGGCCTCCCCTAGAAAGAGGGAATTTAGCCCATAATTGCCGCACTGGTGAAAATAAAATGCTCTAAATGCTGCTGTCCATCCACGCCCTGCGCATTTGAGCTACTCTGTTACGGAAAGATATACCGCCAAGTGTCGGTTCTGGTACCTTAGTCGCCTCTTTCGACACCTGGTACAGGGACAGGTACTATTCTACTTTGCCGGTACCACAAGGCAAACTATTTTTTTTATTATTCAACAGATTATAATTTATTTCACTCTTAAGCAACAACTACTTTACTATTATTTTTAAACTACTTCAACGCGTATATATTACAATTCAGATGTATATATCGGCAACACTTTTAAAATATATTGTGGGTAAGGTTTTCTGTTATTTTTCATTCAGTTCTGCAATACTTCTCTTAGGTACTATTTCCACTCTATCATCACGACATTTATATCCCTTTTTCGTTTATAATTAGATTTCATCATATTCATTCAGATTCATATCAAGAAGGAAATAAATATCTAAATATATATTTTTAAGACAAATTTAGTTGCGCAATATTTGAGAACAACCCTTACAGTACAAAGTCTACATACATGTGTATCTACGTACAGCAAATACGAATGAACCTAAATAGAAATATCTCTAGTTAGTTTCGTAGGGAACAGATCAGAGGCTTATGTACTTGGGAGAAGTCATTAATGGAAGAGGAAATTAACTTCCGTACTTAAGTAGGCATAAGTGGATCGTCCGACATATTTTCACGTAAGAATGTATTTTGTACATAGAAAATATAAGAGGAATAAAATAACGATGAAACCGTATATAACCATAATTTTAAAATAAGTGTTTTCATTTTCGGATATTTACAAAAATATATAATCTTATATTGAGTATATAAACAGAATATGTACTAATTACTAGCTCGTGACTCTGGCCGTGTACTCAGAATCAAAGCCTTTTAATCAGGTTCAAGTTAATTGAGAAAATTCGATAAAATTGCCGTTGTGTAGACACATCCAATATCATTTATACTCGTATCTGTTCTAATATTTATCAGTTGTAATTATCCATAGTATTGGAGTAAGTATTTCGATATAGTTACAAAAATGTGACTTAAATAAAATAAAATATCGTTTGACGGATCCACGAGTCTTTGTCTTGAAATGAAGACGAGGCAGAGAGATATAAGCATGCTGTTTGTTGTTTTTTATATGCCTTTGTCGACAAACAAGCAGAACGGTATTTTTACCCATTAAAAACAATGTTTTATCAAAACATTAAACTCGGACGTTTTCAATTTTTAAACAAACTACAAAACGGCTTTACTTCAACCTTGATAACTCAGCTGTTTCTGGTCCGATTAACTAAAAATTTTGACACGTTTCAAGCAAAGATTAGTACTCTAGAAAGACGTGGTTACTGGATTACTACGAGCGCCGTCTCTGGGTAAGTCTCGGGACTTATTGATCTATGAGCTCGTGTTATTACAAGGACATCACTAGCTCGTTGCCAAGCTTGTGACTTGAACGTGATATGTTACACAACTTAGTAATTTCTTTGCCTCTCTCACCATCCAATGCGAATGTTTTTATTTGACGGTATAGTATGCACGAGTCAGGTACCAATGTGGTACCAAGTGTGAGGTACGTTTGTAGGGTGAGAGAGGCGGTAAAATTAGTGGTTAAATGCAACAAAGTATCTTCAGTTCACAAGGTTGGCTATAATACCATAACTGTATTAGTTAATAATACTATATTCACACAACGTCTTATACATTGATCTGACTCTGAGTAAAGTAGCTTATATTACGGATATCAGACTACAACGGAATTACTTATATATAATACACAAATTTAACATCAAGACACAAAACAAAGTCATGGGTGGAGATCGAACCCACGACGTTTGGCGCACAATATAGGTAGTTTTCCAATTGCTCTAACAGGTCCTTAAAATCTTTAAGAAAACATTTCAAAAACAATAGAATATCTTACGAAAGTTCATGAAGGCTATCTTCGCGATAGAAACTGAACAGACTTATATCTATGGATGTAAGAATTTAATCTAGTAAAAATCCTTCAATGTCTTGTGGAATCTTTGTCTCTGACTTGAAGACATTGCAGCGAGGACACTGGCGTGCTTGTGGGGTTAGCGGAAGACATTGAGTAATGGCCCTTCAGAATAGATAGTTGTGTTGAAGTGTTACTACTTACGGGATTGTCATAATACTTTTGAATATAACTCAGCAGTTATCAAAAATTATAATTTCATTTGTAGTAAGTTTGACTTGTAAAATTCATGATTAAAGCAATAATCGAAATTGTAATGAGACTTGGGTGATTATTTTCTATTATTAAAAGGTATTTATTTATTCTATATTAGGTTGTAATTATTTGAGACAAAAACATTTTTTTAATAAATTTTGTAAATCAAATCTTAATAAATCCTTATAGAAGTAGGTATTTATAGGTATAAGTAGAGATAAACAATATAACAGAGTCAGGCACGATCTAAGACTAAGAAGTAACTTCACCTCCTTATGTGTGTTCTACTGCTTGTACAATGGGGTTTTGTTGAGTTGTTTGTCATGATACCAATGACCACTTTGTTACATCGCACCGGTCGTCATAGATACCGAATAGTCGCGTACTTCGGCTTCAGAGGCATGAACTCCCTGCGTTGATATGAGATTCTTCAAAAAAATTGTTTAAGAGATTCTTACAGAGTCAGCAACGCGTGAATGATGCTTTGATATTGTAACCGTCTGCCTGCTTGTTTGTCACTTTTAGATAATTAAAAAAATAAATCACATGTTTCTTTGTGGATTTCTATGCAGTATACATTTAAAAATTCTATACAAGCGATTCAATATACCGACGCCACAATTTCAATAGGTAATGAAATTAATAATAGAACAGAGGCAGCCATGATTTTAAAGTTTAGTGAACTAACAACCAAGTATACCTAACAACTAGACGGAGAACTTGATACTAATGGAGATGCATCGTGGAAGGTTCTTGTTCCTAAAGTCACATAGCTTCGTAGATTAATGTATTAACCACGTTCATTAGTCGAACAGAACATATAATTTGAAGATGTTTAATTGAAGACTTAATCAGCTTTGCTAAAACCAAGTACATTTACCACAGTAAAACAATGTATAACTAAATAGTAAAACAACATGTTATAGTTTTTGTTACATTTACAGGTGAGATTCTTACAAACGGAAAGTGAGAGAAAAAAATAGTTATATTAATATAAATTAAATCAACTAAATTGGCCGATAGGTACCGGTAGAGTAGTACCTCCCCCCATAATACCAGTTATCGTAAGAGTTGAATAAGATGCCAGTAACGACTAGATCCATCTAAAAAAGTTCAGCTCAAATGCAAAACGCAGGGATGGGCAGCAGTATTCCCGTCGGTCGTGAAGCTGCGTTCTGCGATTGCCAACACGCTAACCCAGCGCGGCTGTTATGCGTAACATTCCCCCTTTCTTGGAGAGGCGTTTCTTGTCTGGTAGTGCAATCAATGGCTGGTACAATGATAATGATGATAAAATAAAATGTGCCTATATTGAAGATGTAAAAAATACTTTAGACAGAAGCAGATTCGGCTACTGGAAAAGAAATATCATACATATATTCACTAGTTTTGCAAAGCTAGTGCTATACTAGAAAAATAATAAGTTTAAGTTTTTAAAAACTCTTTTAATTATTAAATTAAATATCATAAACGTTTGAAAGAGGTTCAAGATATAACCTTGCCCACGAAGTAGCGAGGGAAGACTAACTAAAAATTATCATATATATTCCGTATGTTTTATCAACATTACTAAGTGTTTTGACCCTACGGCGTCCAAAAATAAATGAAACCAGCCGTTCCTGAACGTTCACAGCGCTCTTCTTTGCGGTTTATGGGTACAACTCACGAGATATTTGGGTACATTGTAATTTACCGGCTAGGGATGTGGGATACTTTGTTACGGATACATTTTGTTGCTTCACGTGATGAAGATAGTACGGTATAGAGTAGTTAAACCTTGAGTGATTGTGTCCAAAGGCACTAAAACCTTTTCCATGTGAAGGCAGTTATAGTTACTAGTAAAAGCTCGCTTTATTTTTTGATAGTACTCGGCTATGTTTTATCAGAGATAAATATATAAGGCTAGCAGCGCACCGCGGTTTCACTCGCGTTAAGTTATAGAACTCTCAAATTAACTTCGCACTTCAATGTTTTTAAAGTAATTCGAATGTAATTTAGTAGAGATTCATCTTTAAAAGTAATAATACACGCGTCAAATATTCAAAATCATCTCTTAAAGGAAGAACATCTCTTTTATTCCCTTAAGAGATGATTTTTGAAAGAAAATTGACGCGAGTTCCATTAATTTGAAAGATGAATCTCTACTAACTAAATTTTATTCGAATAATTTAAAAAAAAAACAAAGCTTTTTTCTAACTATGCACCCCTGTTTTAACACCATAGGGGGTGAATTTTCTAAAATTGTAAGGATTTTATTATTAAAAAAACCCCTGTAATTTCAAGTTCATGTTATAGTTTATAGTTTACGCCCTGCGTTGATATGTCAGGCAGTCAGTAAGTCAGCTTCCCTTTTATTTATGTAGATGTATTTTTTATCTTATGCAAGGTTTTTATTTTAACGACAATTAAATTCTATGCTTATACTATAGTATGAGAACAAAGATACTACTTTTAACATCAGTAAGAGAAAAGGTAATGATGAAATTATCTTATTGTATGACAAAAAAACATTATTTTCATGCGTTATACTCTCTTATTCATTTACATACGAGTATGTTTCGCCAAATAGGACGATTGGAAGTGGTTACCGGATATATCACTCAACTGATTTGTAAATATTTACTATAACTTTACTACAACCCTGAAAAATCATGTTGTAAGCAGAATCATGTATTTTTCCTTTTAAAACCACATACGAAGATTTTTAAATGAAATACTTCGAGCACAGGAGAATTCTTATAATGCACAAAACGATACCTCTTCTTGGAAAACTGCAACACGCGCGGATTTGTGTTATTTGAAATATTCCTGCCCGGGAAAAGGAAGGTTCATTCAAACACACACTTTGACAAGCATCTGGCCGTATATTTCAAAGTTTCCATCTTCTCGGTTATTCCAACATGGTTTCATTTCCTTTCATATATTTATTGAATACTTTATGCGAATCTATTCAAGAAAAAAAATGATGACAAATTGTATAAATGTGTTGTTTTTTATTTATCGATATGAGATTTTAGTCCACAACGTACATGTTTATGATCTGCTTTGAAAAAAGTTTATAGTAACTAAACTTTCTGTCTAATTAGTTTTGTAAAAGATTTTCTCTTACAAAATCTTATAAATATGAGTAGGTGTATCGAAACTAGCGAACATTAATGAAAGCCATTGTTTATAGAATATTTTAGTAATAAGTGGCTCCGGCGGGTAATTCTTGTTTATCAGGAGTAGTGAAAGGTGACTGAGGTACCGCAACTGATAGACGGCGGTATACCCACTCGAAATAGCGTAGCTCAAACGCAATGGAGCACCAATTTCTCAAATATGGTCAACATTTCGCAAGAAAGTTATTGTGAAGGCCTATGTCCTACAGTGGATTCACTTATTATCTATTTTATATGCATGATATTATTTGAGTGAAACACTATCCAGATGTCAATGTAATTAAAAGTTTATTATCAAGTTGTCTAAATGCCAACAGTGCGTTTAATTCACCCCTTTATAGCTTCGTTCGTGTTAAATTCAAATCTCATCTTTGTGAACGCTCCAACTTTGATGGCGGTTATAAACTCGATGTAGTAAGAAAGAAGACGTAAATTTTAATACTTTCCTCGGAGAATCTGAAGGCGTTCTTCCCGGCTTGAATAAGGCATACTACGAGATTGCATTACGCGAAGATTTATTTAATTTGTACTTCTTTATAGACTTTTGTTTATTTCTTCAAAGCTTTTTACTCGAGTGTAATTAAAACTGTAGTAAGATATAAAATTTGTGTATGAAAAAAACAAAGCGAAACCTGGAAACTAGAATCTTTAGATCAATAACTTGACCAAGCACAATAGACAGCAAAGTTCGCCTAGACTTCTCCAAAAGAATGTAGCGGCGACTGGAGCGCAATATGATGAGCAGCTGAAAAGGCTACAGAATCATAAAACACGACATGTCATGATCATGATCATATCAGGCATTGGAAATCCCCTTTTGAAGTAGGCCTCCCCAAGACAAGGGGAATTTGTCCATAACCGATTAATATACCGCCACCTGTCGGTTCTAGTACATTAAAACCTTATCTCTTACGATACCTGGTACAGGAGAAGGTACTATTGTTCCGCTACCCTACGCCTTAACGCTGTTGCAAGTTATACGGAAGACGAAAGAGTGTAACAGGCCACAGGCGTTTTTTGACTATTAAAACGCTTTTGATTCGGACGAGTGGTGGGCTGGGTTATGTTTGAATCTCTCTAGTGGTGCCGTATAAACTCTCGGTACTTTGAAGTACTGAACGATTACTCCGCCACTTTACTGATTATTGTACTTGTACAGAGAGTAGAGTCCAGAGGCCAAATATTCCTTTGAAAAGTCTCGTTAGATGGAAAGACGTCATATCTCCAAAACTATATTCTGCCACTTAGGATAATGCCGTCAAGCTCTTAGAATTGCATGAATTCGGCATAAACCCTAATGGCAAACACATTCAAATGTTAATCACACACAACAGCGATTTGCTGACAATGTTGTAGTCATGGTAGAACTTATGGAAGCTGAGCACGATGCTCGACAACCTTAATCAGGTTTATCAACAAATGGGTCTTCGAATAAATAATAATAATAAATTCACGCAACAACTCATACATTGCCCTGACTTCGAAATAATTAACTTAAAGCACTTTTGTTTCGGATATTAGACAACAAAGGAACACAAATATAATAATACTCAAATATTGTGAAATGAACACACAGAAAAAATACAGATTTATAAATATTTATCCTAGGTGGGGATTGAACCCACAGCCTTTGGCGTACAAGATAGGATCACGACTATACCTGCGCTATCAGGCCTGCCGTGAATTAAAATAATAACATGGGTAAGAATGAGATAATGATATGGCATGGCGACATCCTCGTCGCGAAGCTGCGCTTTGCGATTGCCACCACGCCTGCCCAGCGTGGCAATTATGAGAAAATATAGGGAAGTCCTAAGTCCAACAGTGGACCTTCTATAGCTGATATGATAACTGAAACACGTGTGTACACGTTTGCCTTATTAGCTAACATAAAATAGGCTAACGAGCTTTAGTAATGCTTAAAGTTTTTTGAGTGACTGAATCACGAATGAGGAGATTTGTAAACGATGGTATCGCTGATTGCCGTTGGATGAAGGCCACTTATATCGGAACCTATGGGAAATCGTTTGGAGAGGCTTGTGTTCAGCAGCGAATGTTCTACCGCTGACATGATGATGATGACAACTTGTTTTTTTATTTATAAATGCCCAGTCTCCTCAGACGGCGAGTTGTCTTTTACCTTTTGGTCTGGGGCTGGTGGAACAACATTATATCTATATACCATTCACGTTCCCGTGAAATATATAAAAAAGAAAGATCACTCACTTATCACTGAATTTCAGAGTTTACAAGACAAAAAAATTCAAAATGCTTATATTTTGATATTACACACAGACACTTAAATATTATTTTTATGTATAGACATCGTAATGTATGAACAGCACATACAACAATGAAAAAGAAAGATTATTTATTTTAAGTATTTAGCTTAGCAGATTTTACTTTATTTTAAGATTAGATTTGTAGATAAAAAGTCTCTAGTTTATTTTTTGTTCGACCCTCATTGTGCATTATCATGGTCAATCAAACAAACATATTCATCTTAATATCATTTATATGAATGGTCTAGGTATTATGTTATATACATAGATACTACTGTTAATACAAAGTTACCCGTATTCTTTACCGTACTTTGATTGAGTAAGCCTTACAAGATTGAACGTAGCAACTATCGATGTAGCGGACACCGCACAAATCGCTACGAATTACGATGTGGCGTAAAAAATCACCTGGAATTCCTTTCCGAATCCTTCATCGTCGGATATCAGACCCCAATGATGGATAGGAAGAAATCGTCGGGTCGGAATGATTTGTGTATTCTTCACTGAAAAGGTTTCAGTTGTATTTTCTTTACTATTTTTCAACTGCAGTTTTGTGAAAAAAGGATAATATGTTTTGGCTTAATATATTTCGGACCTAATCTTGTCTGTTAATTATTTAATTTTACATATGAGTTAATGGAAGTAAAGATTTATAAACTCTTGATACTGAAGCTACAGGATAATAATATAATCACCAGCAAGAAGGCCCGGGCCTTACGTGCCCAATGCTGGTTGATGAGTTATTAGCAATGGGCCAACTAACATCATAAGATTATAGGCCACTGCATCCTATAGACGCAAGGATATCACTAGCGTGTTGCCAGCCTTGTCACTTGTATATATTATGTCACATTACCCAGTAATTGCATTGCCTTTCAAACAGAAAATTACTTTTGGCGGTTGAAATAGACGAGAGTGATATTTATAGAATGCAGACGACCTGTATAAGGTCAGGACCTGCCTATCTCATGGGTTATTTATACCTATAGAATTAAATAACTAATTGATATAAAATTAAATAACAATGACAAATCTTACATTTAAAGAAAGAAAGAATATATAATAATAACCTTACGCACACCAATTAATAAGTACAAGTATGCAAGACGCTCTGAAAGTCCTGCAAAAGGCGGCTTCTATATTTTATTTTTCGATGTTATTTATTGCAATCTGTAATATTTTACATTTAGCGATGTTTTTATTTTTAGTAGTAGCTATTCGTGGTCCAAATACAGTGACCTGGCAACTCAATGGGTAGGTCAGAACCAACACATATGGTGTTACATGTCCTGTGACTCAAAACGGACACGTTTTAAGCATAAGTCCAGTGGCGTTTTTTTTTTTAATCTTGAAAATTTATTTTACGTTATCATCATTACCATCATCATTATCGTCTATAGCAAGTTCATTAACATGCTTTAGGATCGATCTTTGTCTTTGAGCATCACTTTCATCATTTCTCCTTTGAACTCATTATTCTATAAAATAAATAAACATATTTTTATCAACTAAATTTTGCGTTAAACAAAATATTCAAAAACATCCACGATTATGTAAGTAACAAGGAAAGAACATATGACCGTGCTGGGGATAATACACAAGATCGTTATTCCAGAGAAATTGTCATTAGGGAGACGTAATCGGGTTGTTAGCTGCGGGAACTGGGAGAAGTACTTGAGCGTTACGAGATTCGTATTATGAGAACGCGACAGTTTGCGTTGACATAAATAGTATTGTGATTTTGTGATGTAATTGTAACTTGCTAGTCTTATGGGTATTTCCTGTCTATCTAATCTACAGATATTTTTAGGCTTTCACGAACTATGTTAACTAGTTGTCCTAGAGTATTCCATAGAATTGGCTTTCGTATTATGGTAAAATTTTATTGTAGAAAAGTTTTTAGATACACATACCACAAACAATCGATGAGCTTTTGACGATTTCGGAACAGATCTACTTTTAATCATGTATTAAATTTCACAAGTTCCATTAACTGATTATAGAAAATAAAAAAAGCGAGGAGAACAATAAATAGCAAAAGAGGTTATCTTGTGTAATAATTAATGCAGCGTTAATACTGCTTAAACATTAATAGATCTTGTAATTTGATCTGCTAGAGGTTTATTTTTGTTTTTAAAACATTAAGATACAGAAGGAAATTAGAAAGCGTAAAAACAGCGAATAAAGGCTTTAAAATAGAAAACGATTAATATCAAACGTTGTCGTTCGTAACTAAATACGTAAATTCCTAATAAATAATATACCGGTTTTAAGATTCGTAATTGTTTTTGTTTTTTATTTAAAAATTTCACACCGAATATATTACCTATATACACAGAATATATTATTATCTATATACATACGTAACACTAGCTGACCTGGAAGAGGTTGTCCAGTCTTAAACAAACAAATTTATTATAAAAATCTATTATATATTTCGAGATAAACCTATTCTATCTCTTTAATTTGATAAAACTGTACACAAAATGCAAAATAATATTGAAATCGGTTCTGCACTTCAGCAGATCATCCCAAACAAACATTGTAACACGATTGTTTATATATAAAGATGAATCAGGGAATATAAACTATTATCTCACGAAAAGTTTCCACATTAGCAGATGTAAGTGTAGAACTGAGGTGTCTATGGTTTATTTGACACTAAATAATCATAATATGAGAAATGAAGAAATGTTTGTTCTCGCTATGCTTCCAGCTCTACATAATGTAAACTGCAGTCGGTAAAAATTAAAAATGTGCTTTCACCCTAATTACAATTTACTCAATAACAATCATTGTTATACCGCATGAAAATATTAAATCAAGAGTTACTAAAAAAAAATAAACAAACATTTTATGATAATAAACAGAAATTTTGGAATTACAGTTAAATTGTTTATATATCTTAATATGTTAAAATGGTAGGTACTTGTCCTGCAATGTACTTAATAATACACTATATTATATATATAAGAACGGTTTTCATTAAAAAGCTATATCTAAGATATAAGAAATAGCTCTTATGTTTTTGGCAAAGTATATCAATAAAATCGCTTACAGTATTTCTTACATTTTCACTTATATACGCCCACTAAACTATACTCATTCATATATAGCAAGATCCTAATGACAGATTATGGTATTTGGCATTTTATCATAATTTTTTATTGATATTTAAATTACAAAGTTTTAGATATAAATCATGTTTATTAATATTTTGATATTCTGTCTAAGAGGTGAGATCCTGATAACCTAATGTACGAGCATTTTTTTACTTAGTTCGGTCTCCCACAGTAATGTATATTGTCATGTATTTCTTCAATATAAAACTAACCTGAAAATGTTGTCTTTATTTAAAGTCGATTTTATATAACATACCTTATACCAATATTTTATATAAAATACCCATGGAAATAATTTAGAACACGTTAGTTTGACAGCTATCTTCCTAATTTACAAGAGGTAGAGCTTTACAAAAGTCGTCATCATTAATACCCCACTCCCACCTATTTTTACTGCTAAATAGCATTGTTCGCTTTGCTGTGTTTCGATTTGAAATTAGTAAATGTGACAAAGTACCTTCAGTTCATAGGGTTGGCGACACGCTAGTGATATCTTTGTGATAAAACTAGCGTCTATAGGCTGCGGCCTCATTTACAATCAAGCGAACTGTATGCTTGTTTGTTGACTATGTAATTTACAAAAATATATAGATATATTTGAGGTGAAGTAAAATCGTATAATATATTCTATCATAAGTATATTTAAAACTATACTTTCTTACTTTGAGGTATGGTTCTTTGATATACACCATAATATACGCCACAATTTTATTATCTTCACAACCATTTGTTGGTTTCCGACAATAGAAGCAAATTGTAATAATCTTTCAACTATACCTCCATAATGAGACAAACAAAAATAAAAAAAAAATAAATGGTTCGTTTATGTTGCTTTTCATATTTAAATTGAATTTGTTCAGTTACAATCTTTTCCGGATTCGTAAGTTTATTCAAGGTTTGGCAAAATCTAAACTCCGGAACACGAGCCGACCATCCAATAAAATAAGGTATTAGGATATTTTATTCGAATTTACCCTTTCGGTAATATTATTGTTTTAGCTGTTTTAATATTCTGTCTGTTCAGGCTCGGGTTTCTGAGAGCTATTTCAAAGTATTAATCTACTTTAGTGGGTCTAAATACATTATAATAATTTAGTTAAGTATGAAGTATTTATGTAAACGAGAACTCCGAGAAATATTAATATTAATAACAAAAAACTAAACCCTTATAAAACAATATTTTATAATAAAGGTTTTTTTATAACTAGACGTATACCTCATACATAGGTCATCTGCATTATTTGGCTTGGCTATTTCTACAATCAAATTCTGTTCGCATTGGTGTGTTCTGATTTGGCAGGCAGTGAAATTTCTACGTAATGTGGCAAAATATCTTGAATTCACAAGGTTGGCATAGACGGCGGTGATGTTAGCTATGATGCGGACCGTATGGTTGTTGGTAGACATATACTAAAAATATCTAACTTCAGATTTTATATTGTTATAGACTTTTATGGTATAGGTATCCAGATTTTTCTTTCATTACGCATCTGGATACACTGGCAGTAAAAAAAACATCAGATTTATTGAAAATAATAGGCCAGATACAATCCAGGGGATTCATTAATAAACTTTATCAAGCATCAATCAAGAGAATAATAGAGATTGCAGAGATTGGGACGGGTTCTTCTCAAAACACGGTGAAAACGGACCCCAGTAGCCGATCAGCTCGGAGTCTTGATTAAAAAAGAAAGTGCTTCGTTCACTTGCGAACTAACGCACCACCCGTCCGTTTGACAGCTCGTCTGTGTTGCCAATCGCTCAACCAAATATACCTAAGTCAATATCGACTTGACGTTTAAGTACAACTAATCAAATTGCCATCGAACAACTTTGAGGGCTAAATACGAGGCAGCGAGGCTTTTGCTTCATCGTTACAACGCGCTGGGGATTAAATTTCATCCCACCCACGTTACGTCACTGATTTAGCAATGTTTGCCTTTTTCTAGTTCCTTAAAATCAATAAATTAATAGTATAAAACTTGTTTGAAAACAAGCTTTTATTTAAATTCTCTAAAAAGAAACAATAAACTTTTTCTGTAAAATGACATTTCACATATGAATCAATTTGTGTAATACAACAACTTGTTGAGAGATTTAAGTACACGTATTTATTATTTACATGCAAATATTTAATTTATATGAACACAAGTAATACACAAATAATTCAATTATAATATTGTCGTCCGATACAAAATTCGTAGATCGTAGATAAACATATAATTATATTTAAATGTACAACAAATTCATTATGAATAAACACGAAATAAACGGAATTTGTTGCAATCTAATCAAATATCACAATACCGTCATTATTTTAGTGAAGCACGCAGATTGAATGCCAAAACATTTAAATATGTTCGAACTATTCTCGTAACGTTTGTTTAATAATGTGGCGTACAGTTTTAGCTGTTCTATTCACGTTATTAACAACAGAATTAGAACTTATGTTAAATTATTTCAGTACTGTGTTATTGTTGGGTTAGAGTATTAGTAGCTAATTATTTATCTAAGTATATGTGAATAAACTACTTCGAAGTGTCCAGAAATCTAGCTAGTAGTTACTTCTAACTTTTAAAAATGGGACATGTCTGTATCCTGGAGAGGGTGTGTTATTTATTAAAAAATACATAAACTAACAGATTAACCTACACACATCTATTAAATTTCACAGTCCATATTCAAAGCAATTGCTCACTTTGAAATAAGAATATCAATTGCGAAATTTTGTTTGGTCTGCGTCGATTGATTTTTTATTGACTATATTTTCTTGTACCGAGAGACGGAATTCAAGTTCGAAAAAAGGTGACAGCTAAGAGTATTAACACTTGTCCTTCAATTTTGTTATCAGAGATATTTATTTAGTTAACAAGTGTCACCGCGCACTGTCTGAGATGAACTTTATAATCGCAATGTTGTTCTTATAAAAATTGCAAGGCGCTTCATTTTACTATACTTTGAAAAATATACAGTACAAACAAAATAGTTTTATAACTGATTTTCCTTTATTTTGAGAGGTTTTATGCATAGAAAATGCAACGGTAGTGTAGTCTGCCGGTATGGGAAAGATGCAGGTTCTAATCTCGACTGACAACTAAGACAAATCGATGTTTTTCGATTAAATATCATCTTGATTATAGGCTATAAATACAACTATCAACGCGGGTTCCATAGACTTTATGGAACCTATTCGTTTGCTAGGATAGGAAAACCTAAACAGAAATGAGTTTTGGGGAGATTCCCAACAGTTAATAGCTAGTGCATCAACAATGCCTAGCTCACGCAAGCCTCGACGGGCGCCTTTGTATCGGGTAAAACAATAACTCGGTTGGTCATCACATAATAGAAGCTCTTTGGAACAATTTCGATGAAAACTAAAACTTGTTCCAGCGATAGGATTTTCGAATAAAACCAGCAATTTATTTTACCATTTATTTTTGCTTTGGTTATTTATTACTAGTCGCCCGGTGGCAGAAATTCCACCAGATTTTTAAAAACAATTTTGTAAAAGCACTCATCGTTTGCTTGACATCATATAGACTATTAATGATTACTTTAAGTATGCAGATTAATGTGTCATTTAAAAAGTAGTGTCTGAGCTGCACTGATTGGATATACCGCCGTCTATTAGTTTTGGTACCTTAGTCGCCTCTTACGACATCTGTTACAGAGAGAGGCACTACTTTACCATTACCTCGGAGCACCTCATTAAATTAAATAATTTATGTATAAAATAAATATCTTTATACAATTTTTCTTCACATTAATTTTAACTGTGTGTTTTTATTTATGTTATTATTTGTATCGGATAGTTTGTATGTTTGAACAGTTGAAACTGAATTGAAACAATAAAGCAAATTATGTCTATTTTTTTATTCAATGGTTTGAATTTAATTTTGACATTCTCGCTACGCGATATTGATATGGGAATAAAATTATATTCTGAAGTTCAAATAACGAACTATGTAGTACCGGAGGTGACTAAGGTATCGGAACCGACAGATGGCGGTATATCCATTCGAAGCAGTGTACCTCAAATGCAACAGGACGGGAATGCGATTGTCACCACGCTTGCATAGCGCGGCAATTATGGACAAGTTCCTCCTTCATTCATTATTAGGGAGGCCGAAGTCCAGCAGTTGATGTTTTAAAGCTGCTATGATGAAGATAGAAAAATAATTTTATTATTTGTGTATGGAAAATATAGTAAATTTTAGTTTCCCAAATCTTAGCAAGTTGATGTGATAAACGTATAATACTATTTTAAAACATATAATACAGAGTTAATGTATAAATAGTAATTTTACAATCATGCTTTTGTTATTTTTCTGGACCCATTGAAAATGGCCATAATGGCTGATTTTTGCATCTTTGTCATCCAATTACTTGAAAATAGTTTGTTTGCGTTATGTAAATTTTCATAATTGTTTTGTATCGGGACATGATGTATAAATTATATAAAAATGTTACACTGTTATGTTACAAGACGAAAAAAGAAGTAATTTTAACTTTATTGCAGCATTGGAAATAGAAAAGGAACATCATCTTTGAAAGTACTTCTTTAACATTTATTGGTAAAGAATTTTAAATTTGATCACCAATAATCCTCAATTTCACTGGTAACACAAGCTATCAAAGATACAGAAGGATGAGCTCAATAGGCCACCAGTTTATTTTGAACTATCCACTATATTTCCATCCATTTTACTTGTAAGAAACTGGTCAAGTTTAAACGTTCAGCATGTATCAATTGAGATTGGTTTGTGCTGCAGGGGTGTGCTCTAAATATTTACCGATAATGTGTGTTTATTTATTTATTATATTATAAATAATTAATTCACACATCTTACACATTGACCTGACTCCGAGATAATCAGCTTAAAGCACTTATGATGCGGATTTAGAACGACAGAGGAATTGGAAATGTAATATCAACTCGTATGCATATATGGATATTATTGAGCATTTTCAAAAAAAGTAAGAATATTTTCTCAAGTAAGATTCTCAAGTAGTAAGCTCATTATAATATTACAACAAATAACGTAAATTAGTTACGCTATTTACACTTAAATCTTACCTGAAAAGAAACGGCTTTTAAATTCACATATATCGTATATTTTATAATATTAAACTAAACCAATCAATCTAAACGTCAATTCGATATTGAATCACGTGACACACTCCGATGCGTCTCCTATAAACTATAATTCATATTAATTTAAATTTAAAATAATTACATGTCACTTCATTACATGCGTATATACACATAAGTTCAATCCGCTTATGAGTATGTAATGTATATGATATTTCTAAGTGTGCATATACAATAACATACAGGAAGTTTGTTGGTTAATATATATGTAAAACAGAGTCTTTGTTATCATATACTTAATCGAGTTAAAGAAAAATGGTTAGTACTTCAAAATTTGTGTGGCTATATATGTGTGGCTAAGTAAAATCTATTTTTTACGATGTGAATGCAGTAGCCCTGTTAAGACCCTTCGTCTAGTATGCATGGCGTCTATCCGACAATGTTATTTGAACACGTTTATCGGGCTCTGTAGTAATTCATATAAATTGTTTGTACTACGTGCTTGTAAGCGAGTGGAACAAACTGTTTGCTGCTTTTTATTAAATGCATATGAAAATATAAACGGCGGATAATTGAAGACGCGCAATTTTAATGTATTTTGTTAAGAATCGGCTTTGTACATTTTAGAGACTAATTAGGGGTAGCGGTAGAGTAGAATAATACCTTCCCCTGTCCGAAGTGTTGTCAGAGGTGACTGAGGTACCGGAATTGACAGATGGAAATAAATTTATCTGACACAGAACAGCTCAAACGCAAAACGGCAGGGATGTTCAGCAGTAGTAAGAGGCTACGCTGCGACTGCTGCGTCGCGTGTACAGCACGGAAATATTCTAAAAAAAAAATCAAAGTAAAAATTTTTTTTTTTCTCATAAAACGTATAGATATTGAAAAAAAGTATTAATAACAATATAGCTATCTACAAAGCAGTCTTTTTTAGGAAAATTTTATAACGATCTAGAGTTGGAACCCCGTTAATGTAGGTATACATATCACAATATAATAAATTGTACCAAGAGACTGAATATTCCTCACATAAAAACAGTCAGTAATAGGGCCGCCTACATCTTAGGTAGACTGAATTACTACATCGGCCGTGAAAGTAAGATGTCCCTCCGCCACAAGAGGACTATCTACAAGGCCTGTATCCGCACAGTAATGACTTACGCGAGCCCCGTATTCGCTCACGCGGCCCCGAGTCATATTAAAACCCTTCAGGTGGTGCAAAACAAATTTATGCGCAGGGCGACCGACGCCCCGTGGTACGTCCGTAACGTGAGCCTACATCACGATCTCGACCTTGACATGATTCGCGAGTACATGAAAGAAGCGTCGCGCCGTTTCTTCGATGGGGCCATAAATCACCCAAACCCCTTAATTTCCAAGTCCGCGAATTACGTGGCTCGGAAAAACGTCCACGCCCGGTCTCGTAGACCGCGTCACGTCTTAGACGACCCTCCCGATAATACAACCGCGAAAATCGCAGTCCTTTCTCGCCCTCTCACTGGCACAACACGATCACTGACACTCCACATGCACTCGTACAACAGAGCAGTACACCGCGTTCGCCGGCGAACGCGTGAAGTCCCTGCCCCTACGAGCGATAACCAACAGCCTTGTTAGGGCTGTCGGGCTCAATCTGTCCGTTCTCTTTTGCAGTTGGGTATACCGCGTTTCAAAGCTTTACAAGGTAGTAAAAATACCACTACACACTTAAAATATTTCCTAAATAATACAGTTCATATATTCTAGAACTTACATATCGTATTAAAAAACGATTTTTTTATAGTAGTATATTTTTATACGTCTACAATGTTCCTCGACATAGTTTGTTTTATTTATGTAAAAAATTCATGTATTTATCTTGGCAGACTTGTTTAAGGTAAGCCAGAACTAAATGACCTATATGTCTGGTGAACTATTGTAACCCCGTCTGGTAATCAGGGTCATTGGTCATCTAAGTGTTTAAGTCTAGCTTCTATACTTTGAAAATATATTTGTTCTTTTTTTAAATGTATTGTATCGATAGACATTCTGTCTAGTATCTTTGAAGTATTTCTGAAATGTGTATTAAGCTGTAGGGTGTGACATACGTCACAAAGAATACTTTGAATTTTAACGTATCAAGATCTTGTATTTGTTTTCATTAGATAATTATAACGACAAATTTTGTGCATAATAAACAAATAATCGTCATCATATTAGTCATATTACGTCTACTGTTGGACATGGGCCTGTCCACTTGGACAGGCCAGGCAGATTTACAATATTTTATATTTACAATTAACTATAATAATTAATATTTGTAATTATCTTTATCAATTATCATAATCTATATCATTTTTCTTCAAACTTCTAACAGTATGTCAATCGAGTAAGAGGTAAATGCCTTTTTAAAAAATTCGATATATCTACTAAGGTCTCGGTATAAAGAAAGAAAGGTGAAAAGTAGAAGCGGGTAGAAAGATGCAGGTTCGAATCCCACCTTAATCCTGAAACAAGTTGTTTTTTTCTAGTAAACATAGTAACAACTTTAATATAAAATTAAAATTGCGTATCAAATCATTAAAATATTACTTACATCCTTTCATTCGATATTAAAAGCCACTCTATCCTCTTTAGAGATTACAATTACAGGTAATAATTTTTTTAAATGTTTTTGCATCTAAAGTAAGTTAGTCAACCTTACTTATAATGCAAAAACATAATATTTGGTAAAGGGATCTCCTTTGTATAAATTGTGTTAACCATGTGAAACCGGAGCGGTTCACTAGTAAAACATAAATTATTTCATCAAGTCAAACTTTCGGAGGCTGACATGCTTAATATGCAATTAAGCAATAAATTAAAATGGACCCTGACAGCAAAGCGATAAATGCCAGGATCGCTTGTGAAGTATGTAGGCGGGCGTTGCTCACATTTCCAATTATGCGAACTAGACGTCTCTGACATGAGCACGTATGCATTTCGTATACAGGCTTTAATCAGCCAGATGAATAAATACACCAACTAAGGCATGTATACATGTCATTTATACTCATGCTTCAAAACACACGAAAAAAGTTAAAATATTTCATTAATTGTGAACCTTAATAGTGTTGCTTAGTAGAACTAAATTTAAAAGTAATTAATTAACCTGTGGGAGACATAAGGGTCCTTAAGTATATAGGCTTGTATATATTCCAACTATTAGATCTTGTATTCAAAGTTACGCTTAATTTATTTATTTTAGTAATCATACTCTTTTCAATTTAGCTTAATTAGAATGACAGGTGTCAATGTCTTAGCGTCACACTCATTATAGTATTTGCCATCATAACAATTCATTAATAATTTAAAATAAATTACATAACAGAGGTTTTACATATTTAGTATATTCTATGAAATCAACCTAAAGGTAAGACAAACAACCATAGACATAATTTAAAAATACGTTAGTTTAACAGAGGATTACAAATGTAATACTTAAATATATTGATATAACAAAACAAATAGTAATCACATAATGGGCGAAAGTCCCCCTTTTATCCAAAATTCCCCCTCTTTCTGGGAGGCCAATGTTCAGCAAAGGACTTCCATTGGCTGTCATGATGAATCACATAAATATTTGTCTCGGTACCGAATGCGCCGCGCCACCTGGCCCGTGTCAATCACTCCACGATTCAACGTTTGCATGTTGACTGACGAAATAACTTACATTAGTGATCACGTAATTCACCTTCTTCCTACATGTCATCTTGCGATTGTATCAGAATTCAAAATCGACGTGATTCCTGCACGTTGAAATACACGGATCATTATTATACGCCACATGACAAAGTTCAAAGGCAAATTTTATTTACTGTCTGTAGGTATTTACAGTAATATTTACCTTGCCCTTGACAATAGTCGTATGCGTGCGTTTTCACTTATTTCTATCGTAAAACAGTACAATACTACACTGCCGATTCCCTACTGAAAATGCTTAAAGGATTTAAATTTTTATTCTAGACTTGATGACGCAGAAATTTTGGCATCTGCAATTATGATGCCCCAAAGAGTTACGTGTTAAAGCAAATTGAGCAACATTTATATGTTTGTTATTGTATCTGGCAATGACGAACACAATAAGACACTCAGTATTCAATTTCGTGCAGTCGCTCAGATGCGCTCATACGCTTCCAACGTAGGAAAAATCGGGATAGGGGGATCGGGACAGGGTCAAGGCATAATCATGTATGAACAATATTAATCCTTTAATAAAATTTTCAGTTTTGTCGTAATTTTAGTTTGATCTTATATAATATGCTTTATTTGTAAAACCTTTGAATATAAACTTAATATTAATTGGAAAAAAAATAATGACTAATATTAAAATGCCAATATAAAAAACTCGTGCGATGCTACCACACTGACATCAGTCATTCTAATCAAGAATAATTAATATCACTCTCTCAATTACAACCAAAAAAGCAAATATGCTTTAAAATTTTACGATAGAAATGATTGAAAACGCATGCATACGACTATTGTCAAAGGTCTAGCTTAGGTAAATATACTGTTGATACCTACAGAGAGTAAATAAAATTGGCCTTTGAACTTTGTCAAGCAGCGCATTTTTTTGTATACCAACGCGCTTTGTGGCGGTCTGCTTCAACGTAAAACCAAAACCTTTTTGTGTGTGCCTCTATAGAGGAATTAATATATCGACAGGGTATCAGGAAAATGTAACTGGGATTTCATAATTTCTTTTTATTTCTGTTCTTGTGTTATATAGATATGTCAGCAGAATTTAATGATCTTTAAGAGACTACACCCATGTTTATAAAGTTTTACCTGACTTGTAAGAATTGTTTGATATTGTTGCTATCTGTGTTTACATCTAAGAAATGTTACGAAATTATCTATTAAAATAATGTTATTAATTTGTGTTACTTGATATTTAACTTAATCTGTGTCTTTTTCCAGCCCCTCAAACAATCACTAGAAGTAATGTCGCTGAAAATCTAATTCTTAGGCTAGGGAAGCAATTAGCAATTATAAATCTGGTTAATTAATATCTGTGATTGGTATATAAAAAGAAACAGACAGATAGTTGAAAATTCTAAAATAGTATTTTTTGCCTTCTTAATCTATTTGATGACAGAGTTGGATCAGACATGAATTTTTTTCAGGACTTCTACTTGACAAACGAGATGTTGAATGATTTATTTTTTAATTACCTATATTTTATCACACACAAAATATGCTCTTGAGAAACGGTTCCTCTGTTTTTAATGTCAGCCGATTAGTAAACGTTTTTAATGTAAAATAAGATTCAATACATTAATTACTTAGTAAGAAAAAATACTTTTTAAAATCGCTTTGAAATGCGGTCTATTAACATCTTAAAACCTGAATACGGTCGCCAGGGACTAAACGAAATGACGATCAAAATGTGTGTGTAAGTCATTAAAAACGTAGCGCTATTATGAGTAGTGAACGCGTAAATATTATTTAATTATAATAATAAAATAATATTTACGCGTAAATATATAATAATAAAAGTATATTTATTATTATAGCGCAAACATTAACATTAAATGTGAAAAGTATTTCCGTTGTTAAATGTTCCAACCGAGAATTTAGCAACATTTAAAGCGTATTCCAGTGATCCCATAAATAGATTACCGCGGCCGCGGTAACCGGCTAATGCAGACTGCGTCCCTGAAATGCATTACGGTGTGGTTAAAAAACTAGCTCGAAACAAAATATATGCAACAGTGAACTTAATAAATAAAGCGGTAATAAATTAAAGTGGTTAAATCTTAATAATAAATTCCGACAACATCTCATACATTGACCTGACTCCATGGTAAGTCGCTTAGAGCACTTGTGTTACGGACGCCAGACAACAAAGGAATCACAATTATATTACTAAAATACATATATTTAACTTTCAAACTATGGGTGGGAATCGAACCCACGACCCTTGGCGCACAAAAAATATCGTGCTCGGGCTATTGTGCAAATATAACACTATCTTTACGTCTGGTCATTTATTTATATCCATATAAAATAACACTGAAGCGCCTCTGTGATAATTCCAAATTAACAACTTTTCACTAAATGCGTATATGTAAAAGTTTATATGGTACTGAAATTTTTTATCTGTCTGTCTGTCTGGGGTGGGGATCGATTTTAACGAGAGTGGTGGCACAGAACACTGAAGTTGTAAAGAGAAACTTTGGCTGCTTTTATTGTAGAATAAAAATAGGAGAACTATATTCTTGTTCTACAACACAACATTATTATAAAAAAATACATTTAATATATATGTATGACAGTAATGCCCTAATGCGTTAATTGGTGTCGAAACCATGTATGTACTACGGGCACGACAGATCTGTAGAATTCCGCAATCAATATTATTGATACCTTAGAGATATCGCCATTGAAATAATGAGTGGATGTAAAATATTGACAGATTTTGTATGTAATACGTTCTTAATTATTGAATGATCACGAAATTGCTCTAAGTACTACAATGAAAGCTATTGGAGCTCACTTTTGGGACGACTACGTCCGTCAGTGAACGACCTAAGGCTGATATGATGATTTCTAAAGGCCCTTTTTTAGTGTTTTCTGACACAAGCGTACAATAATTATACACATACTCATAATAAAAGTAACGAACTCTTAAAGGATTTAAAATGCGGCTTATTAAACTTTTCCATTTTTTTGTTCAATGTTTTGTTATTTTACGGCAATCGTTCTCTAGATTGACCCCGTTTTAAAGCTGTTTTTAAAGGTCGATCTATGATGTCGTCTGCATTGGTACCTTACTCTCACCAATTTCTTCCGTCAAATAGCAGCCTGCTCGTGTTTCGGTTTGGAGGGTGAGCGTGGGGCAGTGAAATTATTTGAATATATTATCTTTGTGAAGATACGAGTGTCCAAAGCCAGCGGTGACGCTCACTATCACGGCCTAGTCTTAAAAAATAATATAAAACAGTAGTAGAATTGTATTTGTATGTATATTTATTCCTCAAAAAACAAATATTTATCGTGATTTCTTCTCAGACATATAACGAAAGGGGCGAACTACTTACTTCTCGAGTAAGGGACCTGTATTTATAGGTCGGCCGTTTGGACAACAGCTCCCAGTATTATTACGAAGGGACGTGGGTTGCCTCTAAAACAGGAGGGCAATCTTTGGAAAATAACTCCAGTAGATTGACTCGATTCAAACTTCTAACTGTATTTGTGTTGTAAAGTTTGGAGTTGCTCTTGTTTAAATAACTATGGCGAATTAGTTAAACTTTAGAATACACAAGGCGGTTGAGAGATTACAATTTTGTCAAAATATTCTTAAACAATTTTGAACTTAATCATACCAAATTGAAAACGTTCATTTTTAAAAACGT
The DNA here is from genome assembly GCA_020976665.1 of Heortia vitessoides. NCBI lineage: Eukaryota > Metazoa > Arthropoda > Insecta > Lepidoptera > Crambidae > Heortia > Heortia vitessoides. The sequence continues at coordinate 7,156,439 of JACJUM010005602.1, forward strand.
GCACATGAGAGCAGGTTCCGGTAGAGTTAAAAATTCCCCCAATGGGGGAGGTCCCCCTATTCCATATGTCGTTAAAGGCGACTAAACTATGAGAACGTACCGCCATATCCATCCGTTATAGTGTCTAGCTCAAATGTACACGGCGGGGATGGGGCAGCAGCATCCCTACGCAACACAATAACACGCTGGCTCAGCGTAGCAATTTTAGGAAAACTAAAATTCCCCATTCTAAGGAGGACTATGTCGATCAGTAGACTGAATGAAGTTGAATGGCTGATATGATGTTGATAAACGACAGTAATGCACAGTCCTAAACTTCCATGCTTATTAAATTATGTGGTCCTTGTATATGAAATTAGTGTTTATTACGGGAGGAATATAAATAAATATAATAGGAATATAAAAAAAAATATTTGTTTTGTAAAATATATCATAGGTATCTACGGTACGGTATCTTTTGCCATCTCGTGGGTAGTTGATTCCTCAACTAAAAACACCATAGGAGCGAGAATCAATAAACTCTTTGGAGGCTGTTTGGACTACTGCATCGGAGTTTAATTTTTTTCCTTGTAAGAAGTTGTATAAATATCGGAAAAATAGGTTATCTGTTTGAGCAAGGTCCGGGAAGTACGGTGGATGTCATAGATTCCAATCGTAGCTAATCTTAGTGGTTGTTAGTGCAGTGTATGGTCTTGCGTTGTCGTGAAGCAGTAGAGGCCTAGAGCGATTGATTAATCTCTTATCTCTCTAGCCGAAATAAAAATAACACACACAAGTAACTTATTCCGAGTCAATTATCGTTGCGATTCTGGCGCTTTCAATTATCGTGTAGTACTTTCATCACAAGTAATGATCCGATTTAAAATCCCTTAATTATTGTGTCGGTTGAGCAAAGAAACACAGCATACGACGCGTGTTTGCACGTTCGAATCACTCAATTCATGAGGGGTACCTTCCACCATCGATCATGTTTTTTTTACTTTCTCGATTTGCTTTAAGTGGATAAATACAGTTTTATTACTTACCCCTTGCCGACGTACCCCGTACTCCGAAGCCTACAGCTATTTCTGAAGTGCTTTGTGATGGATCTGCTTCCGGTTCGATAGAGAATAGAATAGTTCTAAAAATAAGATCTATCCCACGGGAATATGTTTTCGGTATAAAAAGTAGCCTATGTGTTAATCCAGACTATCAATTATCTTTGTGCCAATATCCACACATGTAAACATCCAGATTTCCATACTCTCAAACTTTGCTTTTATAATATATGTAAGGAAACCTTAATTAATGTTAATATTCTAAAAGTTTATTTTATAGTTGTTCGTGTAAATACTATAATAAACTATAATATTTATAAGCCTCCTTAAATTTTTCTCATTGCTTAAAAAAATCAAAAGAATTATTCCTTGAAATATAATTAGCGTCAACTGACACGATGCGAGACCGGACATTATTTTGACAGGTCCGTACAATTTTAAAAGTAAAATATTAATTCTGCAGGATAAAGATATACATTTTTGATTATGATCTTGGCTGCTAAAATATTTTCAAACTTCTTTGTGAATTTGTGTTCCATAAGTATTTTTTGACTGAAAAGGTCGGAATTCAGGGGAACTGCAGTCATGAACTGTGCAATTAAAGCGCACTATAGGTTCTATTTTCAGGGTATTCCCCTAGATAGTGTGTAATGATTATCAACAAAATCCTCTCAGAGCTAAGTAGCTTCGATATATATTTTTTTTATTTATAGGCAGGAAATGGTTAAATACAGCCCAGCCCATTCGCTGTCGATATTATAGCGAGTGTTTTCATTTAATCTGTTGTTTTGTGTATTTTCACCGATGTCGCTGTGATGCTTCCCTTATGTAAAGAGTTTATGATGCATTTTCTAGGTGTATACTATAAATGATAAGAAAGAAAACAAGTTATTATACAACAAATAAATATATTTCCCATTAAGTTCCATGTATAAATTTTAAAATTACTTTTTAAATAACATTCATGACAACAATATCTCAATATGTAATTTTACAATATTTTGGAAGTTGAAAACTTGAAATCACAATGTTTCTATATAATTGTAATAGTAAGTTACAATTTCCCTTCTATATAATCAAATTCATTAATATGTATAAGTATATGGTATACAATAATTTGGTATATACTTATGTAGGTATCTTCGACTACACATTTTTTTTACATTTTCTAGTTAATATTAATTATTTACATAAAAGATGGTCGGTGCGGCGCGAGTTCATTATTGTAAAAACGGTTGACTTAATTATAAAGAAAATTCATTTTGTTTTTGTTTATAAATACATACTATTACTAAAAAAACATCGAATAATGGTCCACATGAAATTTTAACTTACAATAAAGCATTTACAACACCGTAACTAAGTACCTACACCATTAACGAAGTCGTAAACGAGCATAAATAGGAAGAAGGTAACATATAGATTTGCAGTTTTAAGACGGAATTCGCAACGGCGTTTTTAATAATATTCAAGGGTGATACCCAAATGTTGCCGAAACAAGTTCGATCTTATTGCAATTGTAGGATTAAAAAAATCTTGTCTTTTCTTCAATACAGTCGCCGACATAATGCTTCTGAGTATAATAATTATACTATTTGTATTTAAATTCGACTTAGTATTAGCGCTACAACGGCGACTTGACAAAAAAGTACAATAATGTCGAAATGCGACCACATTATCTATTATTTCCATTACATTACCGCTGTGACAAGCGTTTATCCTATATAATTACTCTATATAAAATGTTGCAGTCAAAGGTGAAGGGAACATTTATATGAGTTATTTAATTATTAAAACAAAGAACTGGCAAGGTTGTGCGTTATTATTCGTTGAAATATATAAATGTATAACTATATGAATCTTACCATATTTTACGGACTATGTGGTTTTTATGTCATTTTACAAAATAAACAATAAAAATTCACTAATACACAACATTTTTCACAGACACCACTAGTCAAGTTAACTTAAGTAATTTGCTGTAATGATCATTTACGTGTATGTCTAGGCTGTTACATCATAAATCTTTTGACGCATTTTACGGATGGAGACATTAATTGATTTTCGTTCGAATGGCTTCAAGTTAAGATCCAACTAGAATATATCTAGATTCATTGTCATTGTTGCGTTTTAAGGTTAACTTTAACCTCTGTTTGTTGGTCGTATAAAGTAAAATGTCCATGACACTCTGGGGTTTACTTTCAAAATATTAATATTTTAAAACTAAAATAATGTTATAGACAACGCAAATAAAGTATTGCCAGATGAAGTCCCATTTAGACCATTTCTAGTTGCTCAATTAGTTTATTAATGTTTTCAATGTCTTTTGCAGACATTAAGTAAAAATTTCAACTTAATTACAATTCATAACTGATTAATATATATTCTATGAATCTTGAGAACGTTTGCCGTAAGTTAACCAAATACTGAACAAAAATGTACGGAGTTAAATAAATCGCGTTTTTCGTCAAGAGTTGTTTTTATAAATTCTACCACTTGTTTATGAAAGATGAGTCGCATTTATAGAGGATTAAAAAGTTTATATTTTAACGCGGGCTTAGACCACTGCTAGTTCGATGTTATTGTGGTATCAATATATGTATGTAGCTGCGCAACAATATTAAGCATAGAACGACTATTTAAACGGTCCATATATGAGTTTGTATTGGAGAAACCAGAACTCAAGTCTTGCCTTAAAATTACACGACTAAAACCGTTACAACTTAGAAAAAATAATGTTCCGTTATACTTGACTGTGGTTGGGTGTACCCGATACCGCCATACTCACAATTCGACCGCCCGCGGTGTTCCCTATTTGGTGTCTTTAAGTTACTGTAATTGAAATTGCATAATAGTCCACAAGTAACTAAAATAAGCAATTTTGTGTATGAAAACTTTTTTTAATAATAAAGATATAAAGCGTACCAGATACCAAATATTTGTGACTATGGCGGCCTACATTAGAAACACAGTTTAAACTTTTCACGGTAAAATAATCAACCTAATTATAAATGATTAACAAAATTCAATTGGTAACTTTGTTTGGAAGGTCAACATCGTTCAATTATTAATAAATACATTTGTATAGGATACATTATTGTTGCTGGAAGTAATTCCTATTAATCTAATAAACAAGAGCTTCAAGCCCACAAAAATTCTGAATATTAAAATACTACACATAAAAAAATCTTATTTCTAAACATATAACATCTCAAACTATGGAAAATTGGCACAAATTCAATATATATATTACTTGAATACGCGATAGGGGATCGGACAGAAATATAAAAGTTGTAATAAACAATACCTCGGTGAGAATATCAAATATTACTCCATAAGTATTTTTGTTAATATGATTCATAATCATTACATAGATAAAAAATACAATTTATAATCAATACATAAATCTGTTTTTAAAATTAAACTGCAGAGTGAATATCTTCATTTGTGGGTAGAAAAATTGCATTATAAGGACTACTTTACGTCCTTGGTGCAGATCTAGACCTCTTTTTTAATATAAATAAGAAGATGAATGTGTAGGTATAATTAATTATTTAAACATGGAAATATATATTTAATAACACTTTCTAATATTGCGTCCGGTCCCCTGTAGCACACACAGAATACGTATTAAGCTTGTTACAAAGTAATATATTTATATCATGGTTTACATTATAGCAAAATACGAGCTACAATATACAAAGTTAAAAGTATATAAACTGTTAACGTAGTGGAATAAACTACAAACACTTAATAACATCAATATAATTTTATGGACACCGAAATATATTAAACTTAATATTATAATATGAAAAAATATACACGCTGGGAAGGAATTTAATATACATCATATTTTTTCCTCGGTCGTACCTGTCCCAGTCTACAGGGAAAATGAGGCTTGTCAAACACGTTTAGCTACATTGAAAGTAACAATTACGTATTGCCTCTTAATAGATCATAGCACGTTATAAAAATCACATAAAATTTCCGAATCAATGTTTTTAATACTAACTAGTCCTTAGGATTCCTCAGATTTTATCGCCGATGGAAACAATAGTATGTTAATTTACACAAATTGTACAATTACATGAGCAATTTATTGGAAAGTGACAAACATTGCCGATAAAACCTGAGACTATATTTAGATCGCATGGTATTTCAGCGACGAGTTGTTCAACGATGCCACGGCGTGTGCTACGAATTCCGTAGCACACATTTCGCACTCATAGACCACTGAGGCCTATACTGTTAATCACTGTCCATGGAGGCGTAACTTCACTCAAAGTGACACGAATTAATTTGAATTATAAAAAACAAATCCGATATCGGATCGATCAGGTTTCGTTCTTAAGTCCATTCATAAACGATACAAAAGTTTGTAGAAATACTTGAGATTGTTGGTAGCACTGTCATTGCCAAGCAGAAGGAGAGATCAAAAGATGTGACAGTTGACTTAAAGTGTACTTCAACGCAGGTACCGTTTGTGAATACTGGCAAATGTATCTGAATAAATCGAGTTAGAAATTTGAATTTGAAGTCGAAATGTAGCGGTAATTTTGTGCTTGCCTCTGGCGTATTAACATTACATGTCCAAGAGGCTTAAATAATATTGAGCTATGTTGAATTTAGTATTTCACATCTATCTACTATATATACTATGCAAAAGTTATTAGATGATTATATCAGATGCCAGATATGGTGAGGCATTTGTTGACTAGCCTATCAAGTTACGCTTCAATAAATAGTGAGCCTACATTTTATTAAATTATTAGCTAAACTTTGACCCTGTGTCAGTCGTGGACTGGACCGAGGTGCCCGTGGCTACCTCGGGATCAATTTCTATCTAAGAGATTTAGAATCTACGCTCTACGCACGTAGTAGACTAGGCACTGCCTACCTAATGCCGAATAGACGGCGCTACGCTATGCTATACTTACAAGACGAAGTATTTAACTTATTTAGAAATTTGGCAGTTACGGTTCTGTGAAGGGGCGAAGACTAGGGCTCAGTACTAACTACGAGGAGACTAGATTTAGGGCTGTGAAAAATATATGGTTTTCAAATCGAATAGTTCAATGCTATATTACAATTTTAGAATACATTGTAAAATTCGTTAATTATTATATCTGTTTAACTTTATTACAAAAGAAGGAGGCAAAAAACAATACAATAGTTGAAAAATTTATTGGTACAGGCTTAGAAAGTTGAATATATTTAAAAAAATCACGCATTTTTCACATCCTTACTTATATAACACCTTAAAATATAATTTTAGTCAGATACCTTAATTATGATGTTTTCTTCTTCCAATAGAATCGATTTCGATCAACCTATAAACAAAAAAGGAATATCCAGTCTGTCATATTACTACAAGACTAGCCAGTTTTCAACGGGCGTGAGAAACTACATAGGAGCTCGAAGTTCGACAAAAATGGGCGCATGGTCGAAGAGAAGAGCAGCGCGCGGTGGAGGTTGCGCACGGCCGCTGCGGCCGCGGCGGCGGAAAGGCACGAGGGGGGCGCGGCGGCGGCTGCGGCGCGGCGGGGGAGCCGGCGCCGCCTCCCGCAGTCAGAGCGGGAAGCAGCGCGCCGACCGCCGAGGCGGTTCACTGGCTCCTCGTCTTCGTCTTACTGCTCCGGCAGACCGTACGCTGCACGCGTCTCCATCACTCCCGCCCCCGCACAACCGCTCAGGCTCGATCGGCTCAAGCTTATGCATTGACGGACGACTAGATAGTCGAATGCTCTCTGCAGGCGTTGACGCTGCACGCTCAGACAATGCGTCGTCGTCGATATCTATGCGGCCGAGTCTGAGAGCTAGTGCGTACTCGGTACGCTCGATAACACTCGGTGGCTCTTCTTCGATGACGGTCGTATCAGCTACAGTGGAATCAGCCGCTGCAGAATCCGCTCTCGGTGACTCACTTGGAACAACTGCCAGACGACGCGTACCAGCTGACGAAGGGGACGATGCTTCTAGTGGATAGCGACGTTCAGGTGTCGCGAATACCGAGTCGGAGGCCCAGCTGTGCGATTCTGAGTTTTGACGTAACGTGTCATCGACACTGCGTTGGGACGTTCTTCGACTCGTGTGAGGACTTTCGTCATCGATTGCACGAAAATCTAATGCACTGAGATCGAAAGGACCACCGCGCCGTCTAGAACTGTCGCGTCGAAAAGATGGTCGATGTGACGTAAATGCTGCGTCATATAATTCGCACAAACTGGTGCGGTCTGAATGTGGTTCTTCATACAGTGTGAGGTTCCGGGTTTCTGTAGCATCAGACGGAGTCTCGTCTCTATTCGAAGTGACCTCACTGCGTTCGGAGATATCAAATGTGAATCTGGCTTCAAATTTGTCAGGACTGAGAAGAGGTGCGGATCGCGAACAGTCGTCCAGTTGAGGAGTGTCGGGATCGAGCGGGAGCGGTCGAGGACCCGTGCGATGTGGCGACATTTCTTCGGAGTCGGTCGAGCGGTCCGATCTTGGAGCATTGCACGCATGACGCCGAGTCAACGCTGGCTGAGAGCCGCATGGTGCCCGCCTGCAACACGCGCGTTCATGGCGTACATCCGATCCACTACTGCCGGTTGACTTCGAGTGCGGTGGGCGTCGTCGCCGATCGTCATCGCGACCATACAACGATGTAAAATCCTCCGAGCAGAACTTTTCGAAAAGCTCTTGCGAGCTTAGCCGCGTGGAGCCCGTTGCATTATAAAAGGCTTCAGTCGGAGAGCGATCTGTCCGTTCGTAAAGCGCACTCGAACTCGCTCGTTTAGACTTATCCATAAGGCCAAATTTGTATATTCTAGGTAAACGGCGTTCAAATACGCCTTGCGAGTGAGCGCGCGAAGGCGCCCGAGGCGCGAGCGGTCCATCGCGGCGGTCGGCGAGCGCGCGGTCCGAGGAGATGGGCCGCGGGTCCGGCGGGGCCGGTTCTGTTGAAGGCGGAGAGACGGCGAGCTCCGGTTCGTAGTCTGTGTCGTCGGCCGCTTCTGAAGGTCCAGAGCGCTCGAGCGAGAGCCGCGCGCACTCGCAGCTCTCGTGCTCGTCGCTGGCGTCACCCTCGTCGAAGGACGGCGCGCGCGGTCCATGCATAAACACGCGACGGCGCTCCTCGACGGCGGTCTCGTCGTCTTCGAGACGTATGGACCGACGAAGCGGCGGGCGGTCCCGGCGCGGGCGTCGTGGAGCCTCCACTGTGGCGGCGTGCGGCAGCTGCGGCCGGACGACGGCGGGCAACAGGCGGTCGAGGGACAGACCTCGGCGAGGCCGCGCAGGCCTGTTCGCCCCCCCGGCGCCCGCACCCCCGACCCCCTGACCCCGCGCCGCTGTAGGGCTCGTCTCCTCAGGGGTGGTGGGCAGCGCCGCCCCGCGGCCGAACTCGATGAACCAGAGCTCGTCCTTCAATTCGCACTCTCACTTCTTTTCATTCATATCTTTGTTTAAGTAGTGCAGCACGTAGTGGAGCACCAGGTCGTAGCAGTATTTGTATTCGGTCTGTGAACATTGTATGTTGTTTAGTTTCTTTAAGTTCTACTTACCTTTAATTCTTATTATACCAATAAGTAGTAATAAATATCTTTTTCACATAAGTATGATTATTACTATAAATACTTCTATTATTCAGGTGCCATCGAATAGATACTAACCATGTTTTCGACAAGTTGAGGTCGATGTCGGCGCACAGTCTTCACGGCTTGGAACACATCTACTTCGCCGTGCTGAATCACTTGTTCTATGCAAGCGTTGGCGGCGCAATACACACCGGCACGACTGCGCCCGTCTCTGTTGCGAAATAAACATTCCATTCGTTTACTCAAGTTAACCTGTAGATACAGTTAATGTTTATATTGGATACCGTTGAAGTGCAATCTCAACTTTAAAGGCTTCACTAAGGAACTTGTTTGTTAGAGATTACATCACGCCGACTGATTCCGTTTCAGCGTAGCTTGTTTCGCAAGAATGTTAAAATAGGAAAATTTTATTTGCCTGTTAGTCAAAAATGCGTGTGTACCGCAAGCATAATTATGTTAATGTATAACATTAGCTATAGTGGAGCAAGTGCGTTTACCTTAAAATGTAGTAAACTAAGTCTTTGCTTTGTGTTAAACCAGTGGCCCAATCACAATGTACACGAGTACTTGTACACGAGTGTCTTGTCATGTCTTTGTGAGGGAACTGAGTTTATTTTGTAATAAATTAAATATAAATGAATTATATATAACCCTCAAAGAGAGAATATTATAAATTTATAGTGGGCCCTTTAGGTAATAATATTTTAAGCGATTCTAAATATATCATAACTCTGCAGTGCGACTTGAGTAAGTACGTTGAGGAATATCCTATTTCATCTAAAGATAGTGTGTCCGTAGTAGCAGCATTTGTAAACAACTTTATTACGATACGGAATACCTCGCGAAATCATAACAGACGAAAGTACCAAATTTGTTTCCTCAACTATGCAAAACGTATGTAAACTTTTGAATATTTCTCATGTAACATCAACCTCTTATATATCAAACAATTGGTGCACTTGAAAACAGCCATTAAAATTTTATTTCTTATCTACGATAATGACAAATAACAACAGCCAGAATTGGTCATCATGGGTACCCTGCTGGTGCTTTGCTTTCAATGCTACTATTCATACTGAAACCCAGTATAGTCTGTATGAACTCGTATTCGGAAAACGATGTAACATTCCAAGCAATTTAACTAATACATTAGACCCAGTGTATTTTTTTTAACGATTATCCTGTTGAACTCACGTACAAACTTCAAAAGTGTCAGTTAGATGCTAGAGATAATATAGATAGTAGTAAACAAATACGGAAAATTCGCTATGCCTAATATGTAAACATTGTTAATTTAAAGCCAGGTGATTTTGTACTCGAAGTTTTAAAAGATGTTGAACCAAATATTGTAATCAAATATAAAAATCAAGAAAAACTTATACACAAAAATAGAACTAAATTATATAAGCATAGCTAATAAAATTATATTTACTTGTGTAATTGAAAAAAAAATCAAATAAAATGTTTAATTCTTTTTTCTCACGCAATAAGTACCTATGCGTTGCGTATGCGTATGCGTTGGTGACGTCTATGTAAACAATCCTATATAAACCAATGTGTTTTTAGGACTTAGCAGTCTTATGATTTTTGAACTGTGGAGCAGTTCAAAAATCATAAGTCTGATATTTACGAACCGTAAAATATAAAACGTCCAGTGCTTTATTTAGTGAAACTTACGGTGAGACGACGCACACTGGCCCGTAGTCAGTACGTTGCCGCCATCGCTCGACCATGTTCATGAGTTCCACCAGTGAGTTGGTTGACGATGGCACTTTGTGGCCCATGGGCCAACAGGTGAGCTGGAACAGCTGGACTGTTTTGGGCGGTGCTTTGACGCCCGCCATCAGTTCAGTCAGTGATACAATCTGAAGGGAGAAATATCATCATTAGAAATTTAATAATTAGACAACCTGAAAGATGATTAAAGATCTTACAGTTTTTTAGGCTGACTTTATTCTGTAATTTACTCTTTTTTATATTTTTTTACAGTACGGTAACACATTAATTAATTTAATTAATAAATAAACGCCACCGCACCAACTTACGTCATGACTATATTATTTTTTACCTGAAATCATCGTAACTCTTCAATTTACTCTAATAAATCTTATTAGAAACAGTGGTTAATAATTCCAAAAACAGATTTTAAGATCTTAGAAATATTTTTCATGAAAAAGCAATAATTACGATGGGCACCGCTTTTACATATATTTTTGACTGTGTAATGTCAAATATATTCTAGAAATAATACCTTCTTGTTGATACGAAATATCCAAGTCTTGATATTGGTGTAATGGTTATGCGAGACGTGATCTATTGTGAACACTGGTCCATATTTTTTAGAATGGCGGCCTTCGGGCCAGAATGGAGGGAATTGTTGCTGTAAAGAAGAGTTAACCAATTAAAATATTATTAAAATAAAGGTGCATGAGGAAGGTATAAAACTATATTCTCAATACAATATAACGAATGTACTTACAGAGTTTTTAGGAGGCACGCACAATACGACCACCGCAGCACATTCATAGTCGTAGACCAAAGACCAAAATTCGCCCTGAGTTCTGACCAATGGCCATTCCGTGACTATGTACTCCCGCGGTTTTGTGTAGCCCTGAAATTGTGACATAATATGTATATTATGACGGGCCTAATGGCGCCGATGGTAGTGATTTTATCTTGTGCAGCAAAAATCGTGTTTTCGATCCCCACCCAGGACAAATATTTATTAGGATATTTGTGTTTGTTCTGTGTCTGGGTATTGAATTTACGTATTTAAGTAATAAATACTTGCAACGTATCTCGTAGTCAGGTAATTGTAGAAGAAGTTGTATCAATTTATTATAATTACTATTTTCCAAATAAGAAAAAGCATATAGATTTATAAGACAGAATGAAAATAAATAGGATTAACCCAAAAAATTATACACTCAATTTAATAACAAATACTATTTTTAAATTACGATATGAAATTACGATTTTTGAAACTCAATTTAACGTAAAAAGTAAAGCGAAGAGACTAAAAAGCTACCAACAAAGTAGAAAACTGGCTAGAGCAGAATCAGAGTTAGTTCAAGAATCTATTTGCTTACGTCCACGAATACGGCGTTGATGTAGTCCGTGAAACTGTTTCCTTGGAAAGATGTCAGATAGGGACGAAAGTTGTCAGCTGGAAATTGAAAATGAAAACTAAGTTTAAATTTAGTTCTTCTTTGATGTAAATCTTGTCTTTGCTGTCGCTATGTTTTAATATAAGCTGCGGCGTTTTGTTTTTTGCATTAACTAATATATCAGCTTATCGTCAATTGCTGAGTATGGTCACTATAGTAATGATTGTTTTCATGCTCTATCAAGACGTTTTATAGGAAGGAAAAAGAGTTATGAAAATTCCAAAATGATATTAAAAACTTTGGTCAGTCGCATTAAAAAATGCTTCAATTTGGCGTACACCAATAAGGCGCATGGAGTCTTGGGCCAAGAATCGTCATTGCATCGGTTTTACTTTAATAAATCTAGATTATACTATAGCAATCGCGAGGAGATGGTTCGCTTTATTGATGTGATATGAATAATAACGTTTTAAAGTCAAGATGCTGGCCAGGGACACTTCGTAAGCGCAGTAGTAACTAGCAAAAAAACGCGTTGAGTGCAAGAACGTTCGACAGTATTTGTTTTCGAGCTTGTCCAAAGTCAGTATACTTACACAGGTATAAATCAGCATTGAAGGGTTATCAAATTCAGGTATGCACCAAGGATATATCTTTTACGATGTGAAATATTGTAATACTTACGTGGTACGACCAGCACGTCCCTATTTTTCTCCCTATTGTCACCCCTGTGCCCACCAGCACAATCACCGATGGTAAACCTAGGAGTCTGCTTGCAAATCTGCTGGTATTCCTTCTGATACTCATTCAACTTAGAAACGGGGTCCCTTTGAGATTTCTGCTTCAGTCTTTGTGATAGTTCGGATACGGGAAACCAAGAAACGCCGCACACAACATGCTCTTCTAAAGTGTCGTAAACGAATTTGTATTGTTCCTGCATTAAAATAGTATTCGATGAATTATAAACAAGTTGACAGCGACAAACGTTGAGCGGGTAGGCACATTAACGCCTTGTTGCATTTGAGCTACGCGACGAGTTATGTTTTCAGCACTAGTTAGTTCCGCAGCGGTTGCCTCTTATGTCACTTGGTACAAACTGAAATACTAATTACGCCGCAAAGTAAACTACAAAGTACCTACAAAGAAGCGTTTCTTTGTAGCTATTTTACAGTGCCTAACATTTGTGTCAATTGTAAAATACTTACCTCGTTTTCAATAAGGCCTTTTCTGGATTGTCTCAGTTTCTTTAAATAGCCGAAAACATCAAAACAGTCTTCTTCTTCTGCCAACTCTAAATTGGCATCGATTGCTAAATACACTCCCGATCGACCTCCTCCGTCACTAAAAGCAATAAAAAGATCTTATTTTAATTCATCCTATTTATATCGCTGCAACGGGTAGCATATTGCTAAGCAGGCACGATTTATGTGGAATAAATTTAATTGCCGCACTGTTAACTGGAAATAAAGCACGATTTATCCAAACTATATCTGGGTTTGTTAAGTCTTTAATATTAGGAGGGTATGAACCTTTCTACCACCAAAATTTACGTAAAATTCCTATTGTTATTGGTATAATATACATTTTGTTTACTGGACTTTAATGGACAAATTATTAAATAATTTGTTTGTGAATGACTGAGTTTTTTGATTTCTACAGCTCGCGCAATGAAATTTCAAAGCGATTATTAGAATAATTTTTTGTAATTCATATTTCTTGTAAATACATAAACTTAACTCACTTGCAATGGACAACCATAGGTCCAGCGGCTGGGTTTGTGGCGAGCCTCCTACCCACCACCGCACGGACCCGCCTTCTGAACTCGAGCAATGCGTTGCTGAATGGACAAGTGTGAGAATGCCACTGCGTATAGTGGAATTGTAGGATGAACCGCTCTTCCACAACCACCTGTTTGAATTATTATATATTCTAGTTACATGAAAAAGCTAAGTTAAAGTATTATTACTGTGTTTATAAGTTTAAAACAAAAGAAAAATATTATTAATATGTATAATAAGTATAAAAAAATAATGATAAAAATATCAATTTACAAAAGATAAATAATCTAACTGATATTTATTTAAGTGGCCTCAAACGTAGTTATGTATAACTGTTGTAGTATGTTGTCAATTTAATACTTTCTTTCGGTTTATATTTAAAATAAAATTGTCTCGATAATGCCTTAGGTCTGGGAATACAAACAGCGACGCGAAGTGAGTGTACACTTTGCGCTGGATGTTGTGTTGTATGGGGAATGCACTTAGAAGGCTCAGGGTGTGAAAATGTTGCTTCCAGCATGTTTGGTGGCATCTTTGATTTGTCTATGTTTGCAACTTTCAAATGCTAATAATAAAAAACGAAACTCGAACAAGGTACGTTTGATTAAGCGTGAGTTTTTTTTACAATTATCTTACCTAATAATCGTACACCACGCTGCAGATCTTAAGATCTATATACTTAGATCCTTTAGATCAGATATGTTTATGTTATTTGGATTAAAGATTTGGTTATTAAAACTTACATCTTTTTCTGTTTTGTACAGCCTGAAAGTTCTTATGTGGAAGTTGGCCAGTTCTTCTTCCTGGACGATGCCTACGCTGATGTCTCCGTAGGTCTCGTCTTTTTCTTTGTTCGGTGGCCAGTACTGAACACACATTACCTAAACCAGAATATTAATTTAAAATTGGAATATAAGACATAACATGGGTTATCGGCTTATATTTTTGGTATACCGACAAATATGGAACACTTATGGGGAGTGATGTTGATTTACGAATATAGTTGATTCACATCTAAATTATAGCAGTCAAAAACGTCTACTGCCTGACGTAAGTCTCCCCATAAAAGGGGGAATTTGCCCATAACTGCCACGCTGGGCAGGCATCTTGGCAATTGCGAGCATAGCTTCGTGATGGGAATACGGTATCACACGGCCAGATTTAAACGATTCGATCGAAATTCATTAGGATTTGCTGAAAATAGTTAGTTTTTAGAGGGTTTACTTTATTAGTTTCAACTAGAAATGATCTGCAATGAGATACCAGCAGAGTAGAATAGTACTAAATGACTTAAGAGGTAAGTTACCTCACTCGCTTCGTTCGACATCGAACAATACATAACTACAGATGGCGGGTTCCGATACAGCACAACCCAAATGCAATAGTACAGGAAAACTACAAGGCGTTGTTTTTTAAAAATCCTCCTTTTCGGGGAGAGACTTTAACAGTAGCTGGTATATAGCCATGATCCTTGTGATTTTATGACAGTTATGCAATAAAAAAAATGTGTTATATCACGTAGGTTCACCACATTTCATTTTTCAGTAAATTTTCCTAATATTAAACAGGTATTTAATGAACTGACTTCATCACCCTCGCTTGTTAGATACACGTAAAACTGACTGATATAGAATACGTTTACGTCGTCATCTAACTTTTATCAGTGGGTCGAAGGCGCCTTTTACGAGATGCTTTATAACCTTGCAAAATTTTCCGACGTCGGCGAATAGAGCGAAAAATACTCCGCGAATATTCTAGCGGCGACGCGGTGGGGTGTTAAGTTGGCTTCCATCAAAATCCCTATCATTTTTAACGAAAGTTCTGGTGAGACTAGTGGCGTTGTATATATTTTTCATATTTTCTTATGGAAGTTTATTTGGTTTGTTTGCTCCTATTGGACGTCGCCGCGTCGAGTTGTGCACGTTAGTTTTGTTTTTCTCTTTTTACACCTTTCTCTAGTCTCCCTCATAGCGACTAGCTTTATTTCAACATAATTTTTTGGCTGCGACTACACATTGTGTTGTGTAAAAGTCGTTTCTATAGATACTTAAATTGTAATCCCGTAGGAACCCTTTATACATACATACATCACACCTGTGTTCCATCAGGGTAGGCAGAGACTATGGATCTCCACTTGTTACGATCCTGGCATACCTCTGTTGCTTCCCTTACTCGCATAAGTCCTTTCATACACGTCCATTTATCCTTGGCACTTCTGACCTGGCCCTTCTTTAATACCTCTTTTACCTAGTTAAGATATGTTCGCCTCGGTCGCCCTATACCAACCCTTCCATTCACTTCCGCTGCCGCTTCATATGTGTGCAGTCAATCTACTTTCATCCATCGTTTCTACATGTCCAAACCATCTTAACATTCCTGTCTCTATTATTGTCACAACATCATCTTTTACACCACACCGATCTCTTATTACACTTTTCTATCCCTCAAACTCACACCATACATACTTAGAATTATAGAATTATTCTTATTTTAACAGCATTTATTCTTTCCCCGTTGCTTCTTCTGCTATACCCAATATTCTCTACCACATCTTGTTTGTGATGGAACCAAAACACCTCTATGAACACCTCGTGCTCGTTTTGACACATTTTGGTTGACCATAATAGCATAAATGTTTATTAGAAACTGTTTATTCCCTAGGATATAATAAAGACTCTGTAGTTTTATGACACTTAATTAAATGACTCCGTGCAAGGATCATGTTCATTCAACACAAATATTAGAAATAAAATATAATTTATTAAAATTTTGAAAAGCGGAAACAATACATATTATATAATTTACAAAAGGCTATTCCTGCCGTTATGGGAAATTGAAAATATGCTCCAGGATTGTAGAGCAGTATTTATGATGAATAGGGCGTATAAAAAAATCCCAAACTAAAACACATCAAACTTACTTATCTTCCTTAAGAGAAGTCTAATCAATTGCATCTATAACAAAATAAACGGACAAACCACCCATGTTTTCTCCGATTCAATTACAAATCTTCAAGTATTTTCAACAGGAACTAGCAACCGTTTTTTACAGTGTTGAACAGAAAATTCAAACACAATATAAGTTAAAGAAACCGAAAAAGTTATGTTAAAAATCTTTAGAATCCAATAATAAATACCATTACGAACAGGAAGATAAAAAAACGTTGGGCCTATCTTTGGGCCGCTGCTATTGAAAGGCTGCCCATCAATTTAAATTACATCAAAGTAAAATAACAACGGAACTGTACTACAAACTTTGAAATTGTTTAGAGCAACTTAAAGGTGTGCAAAACTTTTGTAATTTCAAAGGTAGTTCGCACATTGTATTTTAGTAACCAGTTTTACTAGAATAATATTTATCGACGAATATTCGGGTATTTTCAACCCGATTTTGCCGATAAGATAAGTTAGATTATTAAGAACTTAACTTTCTATTAAATTTATGTTGTTAATTATTAAGACATCATGTTGAGATTACACTTTTGCACATGCTCATAGTTAATGAGCATGTGAACGTTGCGTATAAGTTACATTATGTTTTGTAAGAAAATCTCTTTATACCTACTATTTGATTACTTTTCATTATTAAAAGCGAAAAAACAAATTGGATAAATCATATGTAGTGAATGCTTTAGCTTAGTTAGTGTAATGTACACTTTTAATTAGTTTGATACATTTCTTTAACCATAAATTCAATTACTATAAGGTCACCGAAACATCGAACAAAAGAGTATTAATTAATTAATTTATTATTTACACAATTATACGGATTATAGTAATAATTACATAATTATAATAGTGTAAGAAAAAATATACTTCTCTATTTATTTATTTATTTTAAGACACATCTTAAACCTTAATGTCTTGTATATATCATTAAATTAATTAATTATGGTTTGCCGTTATCAAAAATACGTCAAAATCCTTGTGATTAACGCATCTTGTAGCGTTAAGTAAAGCAAATATTAAAGCCGTCATAAAAGTAATTTTATTTCTTGTAAATAATTATTTATTATCCTTATAAAACTGGCATCACGTCAAAATAAAGCAAGTATATTTCCAAGGTACGTGAAATAACAGTTTCTCTTATATAATTGAATACATTATTTTTGATCTCATTAAACTAATATTAAGTAATGATTACAAGTTGAATATTACGAGGGCTTGGAGTAAGTGTGAGTAAGCAACCGCTGTAATGTTTGTTCGATCTGTTTAAACTAATATTGATTATATTTGTTCAAGTAAGATATCAATCTAAAAATAAAACAGAAGTTTCCGCAAACCAATTTGCCAGGATAAAGTTCCGGAGAATCGTACGCCACGTCGATAGTTTGTGTAAATTATAAATATTCTCATGACAGAGATTAAAGGCGTTGGACAGAATCATGCTAATTGGAAGCTTTACAGACGTATGCTGGCTGACATAGCACCACAAAGAAAAGACTGTGGTCATGCAATGTCTGCTACCTATTAATGTTCCCTTAAACTGTATCTATTTTTTTACAAATTCTAACCCCACTCCACTAATGTAGTGAGCGAAATTCACAACGGTTCTGTGTTACAGCTAGATAAATAATAATAATAGTTACCTTGATGAAATCGAAGGTTTTGGTGAGCATGACGATAGCTGCAGCTCGCTCTTGCCATATCATTCTCCAAAAGCTAACCACCGTATCCTCCGTTGGACCCTGGGTCACTATGTACGCGTTTGGCTTTAAAACACTCTGCGGACAAACAATTAAAATTACTGGCTAATCCTACAAAATACATTAAAGTTTCAGTCAAAGCTACGTACTCTTGTGGCAACTTTTACAACGTCTCTAATTTGATATTGAGCAATGTTGGTATGGCAATGAAATGTTTTTATAAGATCAGATCAATTAGAGGTCAAAGGAAAAAATTTAAATGTAAATGTACATTATTTAATAGTTTTTCTACATTCAATCTATATAGTTAAACTAAAGCAATTTTGTAGACAATCAACTCGTCTCCTGTTTCTAGTTGGGATTACGAGTAGAATCCTTTTATGTCCACTGGAATGCACTCCCAGTTGGTAAAATTAAAGAGACACCTAATAAATTCAAATGAGGTGGTGTTGGTCCTCACTTAGGTCTTGATAGCGTAATGGTAATTTCCCCAGACGGGAATGGTTGTGGGTTCGAACTTTACATAAAATCTGAGTAGATCTTTTTATATTTACATTATTTAAATAAAATGTACCTGTAATATATATTACGAATATACACCAAGACAACTTAATGAATAATATCCGGATATCTATCAGTTACTTTACCATTTGTACGATTTAATCATTGAAGGTAATGAGAATTTTTTTGGTAAAAGTGGTGATGATGTTACTAAGTTAGATAAATTTATTGTTTAGGTTTTTTTTTGTACGTTACAGTAGTACCCTACAAACCTGTAGAAAACTTAATGTTATAATTTAAGAAACTTGCAGATAGTAACTCAGAGTAGCATTTATTTTTCCATGCCTTTTATTTTCTTCATCTTTGAATTTCTATAATAATAAAGAATACGGTCTACAAAACGTAGTCCCATCCAATGACAAGGGTCACAGGTATAAGAAAGCTCTCGGGTGCAAAGCGCACCGGAACATTTCAGTAAAGGGTTCCAATTATAAGTGAACGGGGTCAATCCTAAGAGGGTCGTTACACTGAGTGTTACGTGCAGAATCGACTAATTTCGGTCGACGTTTATGTGTACGAAGGTTAACGGACTATTTGACCTTTCTCTGTAAACAATTGGAAGCATTTTTCTTTACATTATCGGAACTTACTTCATAATGCTACTGGAAATATATCCTTTCTGTCCGTGTAAAATTTAACCTACGCCGAAAAATAAAGGTTGGGTTTAGGCTATTCTACATTTCTACTTAAATACCGTTTTGACATTGTTTAGCAGCTCTCTCATGGTATAATTAGTACTTGGCATTTTTGATTGTCAACAGGCTTGATGGCGTAGATAATAGTGATCCTATTTTGTACCAAGGACGGTAGGTTCGATCCCCACACAGGACAAATATTTATATGATGAATATTTGTGTTTGTTCTGTGTCCTTATATATGTATTTATTACTATACCAGTACTTCCTCAATTGTCAGATTTTCCTTACATAAGTGCTTTAAGCGACTTATCTGGCGAGTCAAGTCATGTGTGCATTATAGTTAATTTCATCTAGTAGCTACAGATTCGAATGAACCTGACAAAAAGTTGTTTAAAACTAATCAGATTTAATGTCAACAAAACATAAATAATTAAAGGAATTTCGATAGATTACTTTTTTCTTTATAACTAACAATAATATGTTTTTTAAAATTTCACCAAACAACGCCAAAACCATCAAAACAAAAAAATAAATTAATTAAAGTCATGTGACGATAGATAGATACAAAATGGATAACGAAGTATATGCGTTATTTACTCCAAGAACTAGTATCTAAAAACGTATGTCTCTATTGAAATAAATTGAATACTAAAATATATATTGCTTGAAAGTGCTTCCTTGAAAACATAGTTTTTATAATCCGTAGGCTGTGTCGATTATCGGGAACTGGTAACATATGCATGCTAGTACTTAATACTGGCCCTTTTGCATATGTTAGAGTTTTTCTAGTCTAGTTGCAGATTGTGCCGAGAACAGTACTCACTTTTACTCAACATCTGAGGTTTCATACGTTTAAAATAAATTCTTGCTTATTTTTGTCTTTTGATTACATACTACGAAGAAGGAAGTAACTACATATAGAGCAATTGTATGTGTTTCATTAACCTTTTGCCTTTGGGGGAATATTTCCTGATATTGTTATGATAAAACGTGGGTCACTTTGAAAACAGGGGAACCTTTCCCGTGGTTTCAAGGATCTTGAAAATAACTTAAATATTTTGTCACAGTGGTTTTGGTGTAGGAAAACCTAAGGTTGGAGGTAATCACAAAAATTAATCATGAGAAAATTAATACAGATTTTGCAAAATATTTGAAATGCCTAAAATTATTTTGGATTTACTAAGACTTACGTAAGTAACCCTACTAGAGTCTACATCTGCAGGGTGCATTATAAAAAGTACATTATTGACAGCGATACATATAATTGACATCTGAGTACAGCAATAATTTCCTATGAAAAATAAAGTACATATAAAAAAAGTTTATAACTCTACCAGAAAGAAAGAAGTCCAGCATAGAGACTGATTAGTCAAGGGTTTGAAAGCTTGGTTTTGAATGCATGGTAGGTACAAAGTGGAACAGTCTGAACTGCAGCGGCACTGTCTAAGCTGGGCTTAGCTGGCCGTGTGTGAGTATTTGTAGGTAGATAAAACTATAGTTTTCTAGTGGACTATCATATGGTATATATGACAGACCTTGTAAATATAACAGAGTGGTGTTACGTCAAAACTTACATCTATATAGGAAGCATTGATATAGTCGGAGTCCGGCTCTCGGTCCATTGTTTCTAGCACCACCCTGTTGTAGTCGTCTGTAAAAAAATAAACACTATTTAATAATTTATTGACTTTATACTCATATTTTGCCGTTAGGTACCGACAAAGTCTAATCTCCTGTACCTAGTGTCGTAAAAAGCCATAAGACGTCTACTGCTGGATAGGGGCCTCCCCAAGTGAACTCCAATAGGACCGGTTGTATGAGCCCTGTGTCCAGCGCGATATTTATTTATTTAGATCGGCCTTCTTGCCGGTACGTGGTCTCCTTTCCGAAACCTTACGACTCCAACCCACCCAAAGTAGCCTAGCTCCAATGAAACAAGGCGGGGATGAGCAGCGGCATTCCTCGCGCTAAGACAATTTTATTTTACAATAAGAAATATAATTATGATATGTTTAATGGTGATCTTCTGTCATGTAGATAAATATAACCAAAACGTATTTTTACCCGTAAACGTAAACCTAATATTAAACCCAAATATTGTTAACCTTCTTATTTGCCGTTGTTACTTTTTTGGTTCCAGTTATTTTTTTTTATTTCTGATAGTATATGTACTCTATTCAATTTTTCATTTGAAAAGAATGCGCGCATATTTGAACATGTAATGCGACGAAGTTAGGGACGAAGTTAGTTATAGGACAAAATTTATTTTTTAAATGCATAAAATGTTGATTGGCCTTATCACGACCTATCTTGTGATAAATGTTTGTTACGTGTCTGAATGTTATACTTGTTTTACATTTGTAATTGCTGCGGTGCCTGATATCCGTTACACAAGTACCTTAAGCTATTTACTCGTAACATGGAGTCAGATCTACGTATGAGATGTCGAGTGAATAATTTATCCACAGATTGTCAATTTTTCTGTTTCTTCAGAGATTAGTATGTATTATTTTAGGAAATATATTTGGCTGCTGATCATTTAGTTTTAGTTTATAGAAACCTGAGTACAGAGTGGCGCAAATGTAGTCGTGGCTTAACGTGCTGTAGTCATAGATCTAAACATATGCAGGGAGCTTTATTGGTGTAACTATTTACCGAAAACTGGAACGAAATTTGTAGTACTTTTATTGTATTGAAACAAATTTGTAATACTCACAAGGTATAACTTTCTGGTTTTGATTTTTGTGCATGTTGGTCTTCTTTGTAGCGTGTCGACACGAGTGAGTTTCGACTTTCACCGCTGTCTGCAATAAAATAAAATAGTTAAACAATCTGCCAATAATAATCAAAATGAAGAAATAAGGATACCATATGATGCCATAATCGCTAATAAAATGAAGGTATAATAATTATTTCAAAAATTTTCATTGTGTTTTAATGTTTATTGATAAAAGATTTATTACTGGCTGATTAATTATGTTTGATTTCATTAAAATGCTGAACTAGTAAAGTAATTGCATTCATGTATACCAGATGTTTGAAAATTTAATAGATGTCGGTATGTCTTTATTTAAAATATTGTGGCTTAAATGCTACAAGAAATATTAACCCCTGAGGGTTGGGAATAGCAGAGGCTAGCTTCACGACGGAAATACTCAACCTCCTAAGGGTTGAAAATTCCCGTCGTGAAGCTGGCCTTTGCCATTCCCATTACGACTGCCCAGCATTGCAATTATGGTCAAAAATACATCAAATTTATAAAAACAGTGAATGTAACCAAATAATTAGAACACATTTTTAACGCTTGCAAGAAAGGTCATCTTGGGATATTTTTGTAAATATTAGCTGTTTAGAATCTCTGCTAAAATTGGATACATCATAAGGCAACAATTCGGTTTGCGCTCGCTGACAGTGTTTGATTTTAAAATGTTAAAGCTTCACAATGAAAACTACTTATTTTATTTTGTCCTTACTAAAAATACACGTCAATTTATAGATTCTAGATAGTTTAGTTAGTCTGACCTATATTACTTATTTTCTACTACGATGTGTAAAGTTCTTCACTAGTTTAATTGACATCAGTTAGTTCATTGTACAGAAAATACGCACGTTAAAGCATTCTATTTGTACAAATGATAAGTAATAAATATCTCTCCCGCTAATTTGAAACTAGTGTAGAACGTCCACTTCTCGATAAGGGGAATTTCAACCATAATTGCCGCGATGGGCAGGCGTGGTGGCAAACGCAGAGCGTAGCTTCGTGGCAAGAATGTTGCCATGAAGTTACCTATCATCGTCCTGTAACATTTGAACTACAATGTTTTCGGAGGATCTGCCGCCATTTATACGTTACGGTATCTTATTCGCCACTTACAACGCCTGGTACAGATTGAAATTCTATTTTACATCGACGGAATTTCTGTGGGTCATAAAATTAGATGCTAGACATTTTCAATTAGATACTAGTAAACAGGGAGTACAAGCCATATGGATCGTGTTTTTTTTCTTTAACAAAAATGTTTACGACGTAATTTATTTCGCGAAACAATAAATAAGTAAATAATCCACCATAACGAGATTAGTGACTAGCGTAGTTGGTTCGCAAATCAACCGAAACATGCCCCCAAAACGGAGAACATTGGAAATCTAATTTAGAAGACAATTTTGCTCGAATTTCAATGCTCTTACAGGTGAGTTTTTTTCAATCATTCCGAATGTTGGACTATTCTTACGTGAAATTATTAAGTTAAATAATTGTGCCATGCTATAATGATCGATTGTGTAAGTGTAATGAGAATGGGTTCAGGAGTAGAAACAACCAACCACCCGAAATACTTTTTTGATTTAAGACTAGCAGAAGTAAAATGACTTTGCATTTGATATATTTTTCATATTTTGATTTTTAAAATGCCATTAAACATGACTTTATTTTGAAAAGTCAATACCTAATAATAACTCACTCTTTATCTGCGGTTGGTACCTTTTATATAAATAGTGCTAAGACAAATGAAAATGCTGAGATACTGCGCAGTTAATAAAATATGTAAGACACACAAAGTACAATATTTTTCACGGGGTCTAAGCTTCGGCTTTCCTCGGGCAGGTTACTAAAATGTTGTTATAATCTTCATTATCTATTACGTCTCGAGAATAAAGCAGTATCTGTGAAATCGTGAGCTTTTAGAGATTATCATAATACTGAGTTTATAAAAAGTAACAGTTAAAGAAGTTAGAAATCGTCATCATCATTTCATACGTATGATGTTCATCACCATCATTCATGAGCATCATCATCTTCATAGAAGCCGTAAAACACAAACTCCTGGACACGGGCTTCCTCGTGTAAGGGGGAATTTTACCTATAATTGTCGCACTGGACAATCGCAGAGAATGGCTTCGCGACGGGAATGCCGCTGCTGGTCAACCCCGCTATGTTGCATTTAAGCTATAATATTTGGGTATATAACATATACCGCCATCTGTTGTCTCCGGTACCTTATTTGCCTCTATACTGGTAAACTGAAAGATACTATTTGCCGATACCCCACGGCTTGTTGAACATATACTACTCTTCATTCGTAAAGCGTAATATCGTATTAAAAATGCTGCTGATAAATCCAGCTCGTTTGCTTATGAGTTCAATCATGTTGTTTCGGATGAATGTATCGCACCTGTTAGTAGTTTTTCATCATACACCAAGATATTTGGTAAATTATATTTTCATAATGGTAAAAAAATTAGATAAGCAAATTGAAATTTTATTAGTTCAATCTCATATTTTCTCCATCCACATTAACAAACCTTATCATTCGATGAGATCGGACCATACAAATGGTCCTTTATGCCGACAAAAGTCTAAGTTTTGTCTATCAGAGTCTCACCTTTACCAACCACTTTATTAAAAATATCGTTCACCGGTTCTAACCTCTAAATACCCAAACCTTCTTAACATTTGTCTTTCAAAACTATCACATAAAGGAAATATCATTTTTCGCTTCAAATCTTTCTTTTGCTTGTCCTTATCTTATAATTAAGTATTTCCCCAGACATACTGCACGGAGACCTCATTAAAATTGCGTTTATCGTACTTCAGTAAATAATTATGTTTATTCATTAATATTACGCCGTGGAGTACCGTCGGAGCAAAATAGTACTTTCGCCAGTGTCAAAAGAGGTTGCAGGTTTATCGGAATGTACCGTATCCGTATATAACGGATACGGTATACCCATTGGAGACCGCGTAGCTCAAATTCAACGGGGTGAGAATGCACCATTCCCGTCACGAAGCTACGCTACGCAAAAGTCTTCCCTTAGAGAGGCCTATGTCTAGTAGTAAATGTTACACGTGCTTTGGTAAAGTTTATGGTTATTTAAGTAAATTAAATTAATATTATTCTTTATAGAATAACATGGATAAGTTAAAACGTTATTTTTTGTTCCTTTGAAGAGAAGAACCCGCAGAAAATACATATTATTTTCACTTCAGTCGCATTGCCTCATTCCCTCTTTTAATTAAGTTAGTCCTAAGTTATGTTTAGGATCTGGATATCACGCCGGCAGTTTTCATTCCGGTGGTAGATTGTTTGTCTTTGTACGATCAAGCTTGGAACGCAGTGGAAAATACGCGAGCTATTTTACGCTGCGTTCATACCGTGTTTTATTTCCCTTTTAATTATATTTAACCCCAGGGAAAACTTACACGCACATAATTTACAAACGTTTTTTAAATATTTCTTTTAGGTTATACCGTTTCGGGAGTGGAGAATACTGCGGCAGAGGTAGCGTGGGTCGTTGGCCCACAATGGACAGACGAAGTTCCCCCTGTTTGACAGAATTTTGTTGCTCCAATTTTTATTTGGGAGAACAAACTTGGCAGATTTTTTTTCTAAACGACTAGGCTGAACCCATAAGAATTGTTTAGTCTCCTACCCTTAGAGTATAATTTTAAACCGCAGCGCCGGAGCCGTGACAGAAACCAAGCATGCTGCATCTTGCTTGCCACTTAAAATTATGGATATCGAATTGATAGTTAAAAATGATTCTGAATGTAAACTTTCCGCGTTGTGATATTTATGCCTCTTTATTATTATCGATATTAAATTTATGCCTTCAGATAATTTTGGCTTATAAAATTATTGTTTTTGTATGTATATGATAAATGATTTTCTACGACAATTGGCAGCTGTTTATGCTTTCCGCTGTTATTCATCATAAAATTATGACATAGTTGTTTTTTTTATATTCTGCGATAAAAGGTAGGCCGGATATAGGCTATATACAACCGTCCCTATAGAAAATTACATTTACAAGCCTGTAAACAGCGGTGGACATCCGTGAAGATGATGTCTATACATATTCACGAAAGCTACGTAGTTAAAACAAATTATTTAATATAATTATGATTTTGGTAATTAGTAACTTTGGTTTCCCTTTATCAAACTTCCTTAATCAATTTTATTGTCTGTTTTGAATGAAAAGTTCAATAACAATATTAATTGCAATTATTGTACTCATCTAAATAACATAGAAATTGCTGCCTAATTAATGAAAACGGTTGCCGCAAAGCAAATAAAGCACGTTTTAAAGTACTTTTGTTTAGTAAGGAGTTACAAAGAGTGTTTATAAATATTTTTCAACTAATAGGTTTAATGTTATATGATAAGCCAAAAACATGGGGCTTATTTGAAGTGTATTTCCTACACACCTAATTATTTTTTGAATATTTAAAGTAATAAAAACAAATCCCTTTCTTATTCAAAGCAGAGGCAAACTTTATTGACATAACAATAATATTTTATTCTTTATTGTACACCAATAAAAACAACACAAGAAAATCACAAAACAATGGCATAGTAGTTACAAGAGGCGGCTTTATCGCTAAATGCAATTTCTCACAGGCAACCTTTAGATAGAAAAAATGTTAAAGCTGGTGGAAGTTTGAGGTGCATTTAGTACAACAAACATATTACTATATATACGACACAGTACTATCAAAAAACATGACAACCTAATCTACTGACTATTGTCAAACTTAACTTAGATTTTGCATTCCTATTATTAACAAGATACATATCACTGCTCTGTCTACTTCGCTTAAGAGAATTTTACTTGGAACATGTTCAACTGTACCCAGAAAGTTTAGTAAGTTTGTAAATAACGTTGGTGATTTAGCCGACCAACATTCGGTTTACTTGAAAACATTCCGTACGGATATTGTAGAGTATCTAGTTTTATGTTATTTATTCAATAAGTATAGATGGATTCACAAAAGTGTTTTACTGTTTGAAATGACAAAATAGAGTAAATTGACATAAAGCATGCAAGGTATAACTATATATAATTTTAGATACTGTTTTTAGAATTATTTATTGTGAAACAATTTAGAATATATAATTTTTAGGGAAAGCCGAAGTTTTAGGGCATGTAATGTAGTAGATATAATAGAATAAGACATTATTCGGACACGATGATATTTATCATCATAAGGTCACAAAACATTATGACACGTTAGACTACGGATAATTTTTTTATGAGGCCAATAGAGAATCAGTTTTTATCTTTAATGTAGTTAATAATTTTAAATATCCTTATCTTAAAAAAAATTGAATTTCTTGATATATATACACTTCAAAAAGCGAACTAGATGACCAACATATTTCAAATAAAATAGCTTATAAGATTTTTGATAGGTTTAACGAGTATTTACATTAAAAAAACTCAGCACGTATACTATCAATAGCAGTCTGGTAGAGATATTATACCTTTATTTTTCATTGGTTTCGCAATGCAATTATTATTAAAAAAAAACAGGTTACCAGTGGAAACTGTGATATTATTCATGGAGTTTTCGCAAAACGAGTTATAATTTAACAATAAGATTTTACGTAGCTGTGCTGCAGTAATTTAATCTCTTTATGTTGTTAATTTAAAAGCATTGCGTTTTGTATTCCTTATCTACTTAATCGTGGGTCCTTAATTAAAAATGTATTGTAAAATTAATTGTAAAATTGTTTTAAAATCGTATTCACGGGAACCGATTACTTATCCAAAATTTACAAGTCCGCATTGCATTTGACCGAATACGGTTATTTTAATTAATATGTTTATTAACGGTTATTTATATTGTTTGCATATTATATTTTAAATCATCACCATCATATCAGCTTTAGGACGTCTACTTCTGGACTTGGACCTCCCCAAGTGATCTCCATTAGCACCGGTTGTATGCGGCCTGCATCCAGCACGATCCTGCGGTAATAGTCAGATCGCCTGTCCACCTTGTGTATGGACGTCCTACGATGCGCTTGCCGGTTGCCTTATTGGGCTTATTATTAAACTCAACATTTTCAAAATACCTTTCTGCTTTTGACCTAATATTCCCTTGACTTTTTTACATTTGCCGCATTGGTAGGTTAGGTTAGAGTTGTGACCACGCGCGCAATTAATTACAGTTTCGATTAAATGACACGTCGGTAACAACAAAACAATATAGATATTATAATAGCTAAATTAAATGCATCAATTTACCTATTATAATTTACATTTATTTACTTTCGACCTAGTAAACAAAAAAAGTTAACGAAAAGTCAACATATTTGGTGTACAAATTGCCGTACGAACATTAAAGCCGTCTTCGTTTCCAATGAATGTTCATAGTTAGTCGATCTAAGTAAATACATTAGTAATTAATAGAAGTGTACTCGTAATAACTTACCTGGAACTCTAGTTTGTACAGTACAGGAAACTTGCGCCGCTGTTCGCATAGTTTGGGGAAGTTCTTGATCTCCACTGGCCGATCGGGGATCGTCTCCGATATCGAGCCATTCTCGTCCGCTGCAGATGATAAAATTTATATTAGAATTCATTTAAATAAATTATACAATTGACATTACAGTTGTATTAGCTGTGGTGGTGAAAGAAGAATGCAGTTATTATCAGAACACATTTAAATTTCGCTTTACTTTTGTAGTTTCGCTTAGAACTAATACTCTATGGAGAAAAAAACATGCAAGTGGACTACATACTTTCGATGTACTAAATGCTGCTCTGAAAAACTTGTCAGCGTATCTAGGATAAACCCGATCACTTATTATTAAAGGAGATCTATGCCAAGGCATTTCTGGATCGCTCTGAACAATTTTCACGTGAATCGTTAACCTCAAGATTCACTGGACTGCGATCACTCAAGCGATCACTCAAGGGAAACCTTGAAGAGCGTCTGTGTGAATGTTTTAGCAAAAACAGTTTACATTGCATGCTATGGCAAGATGTGCGTGATTAAAATGTATAATAGTAGTGAAAGCTACTGGTGCCACAGCGCTGTTGTTGCGTTTACGAAAAAATGTGCCACATCATTTACGTTTACATATTACAATATAGTATCAAAAATGACTAAATGAAGGATTGCGACACGGATACTAATCCGAAACAGTGCAGCTTAAATGTACAGGGTGGGAATAGGCAGCAGCATCCCCGTCGCGCAAGTTGCGCATGCCCAGCGCGGCATTTATGGGCAAAAAACCTTCTTTTTTGTAGAGATCTAAGTCCAGCAGTGGACTTTCAATGGCTATGATGATGCGGTAATGATCCAATGGAGGAAAAAATGAGGAGCCAAAAAAGCTTAAGTCAAATATTTGGCGCCAAAACTTTAGACAGGGTTACAAAAAGGAAAGTAAATCAGTATTCATAAAAAAATTCTTATACATCTATAGTTGAGCTATGAGCAAGTCCATAAAAAGAAAACCTGAAGGCAATATATACCGGTTCGGT
Source organism: Heortia vitessoides (assembly GCA_020976665.1). Taxonomy (NCBI): domain Eukaryota; kingdom Metazoa; phylum Arthropoda; class Insecta; order Lepidoptera; family Crambidae; genus Heortia; species Heortia vitessoides. Next base: position 7,186,048 of record JACJUM010005602.1, read on the forward strand.
GGATATCGGACTCTTTTCAATGCTAATGATGATATACGAATGTACCGAACGTAGATTTAGATTATCTTAGGGACAATCACTTAGTAGGTTTCGTAAACGTGTTTACTTACTATGATTATTATATGGCGATAATTATAATGTGTAATTGTATATGGCCGAAATAATTGGCTCGGATGGAAAAGATTTGACGGGGCCGATGACACACTCGGTAGTGGCTCTATCTTATACGCCAAAGGTCGCGAGGTCGATCCGCACCCAGGACAAATATTTATACAATTCAATTTGTGGTGGTCCTGTAGCTGGGAGTTAAGAATATGTATATTAAGTATTCGTAATTCCTCCGTTATATGAAGGCTGTAACGTAAGTGCTTTAAACGGCTTACCACGGAGTCAGGTCCAATGTATGAGATGTTGTGTGTATATTTTATAATCATCCAGCTAAATTATAGAAATTTGTAGAGTAACTGTAACAATATGGTATATATGACATTATATATAAATATATAGTAAATGTAAGGATAATTAATAACTTCTTTTAAACATAAACGTATAAAAAGTATATTTATTATTCTAATAATAAATATACTGTTTTTTTCTGAATTATACCTATTTAAATAAAATAGTCATCGTTAAGACAGGACAACGTCTGTAGGGTCAGCTAGTTGTTTATAAGAACAAGGGAGATGAGATTGGAAGTAATATACAAATATGTACCCGTTTCACTCTCGTATTCGTCTCTGTATTAAATCGTTTACGCTGGGTAACATAATTATTTTTGACAATAATCGTATTAGAAAATTTGTGACTGGCAACTTTTGGGACACTTGATATAGGCCGGTCGACTGGACAACGTACCAAGAAGCGCGTTAGAATGGGCCCCGAATAAAGGGCGAGCGCTCTCCCATCGACCCCCGAACAAGAGGCGCCTCAAGCCTTATTGAAGAACTGTCCGTTTGATAAATGAGCCTTCCTTGAGTGAATTACTGGGGAATTTTCGATAAATAAAATACTTTATTTAGCAACTTAATAGTTTTATGATAAGCCTCTTTAAACGCTTGTTATTTTCCTTAATACTATATTAAATATTCGGTTACTATATATACATTTGCTTTTTAACTTAATATATACCATCATAATGTAATGTAGAGTGTTTTAATTGGAGACATCTGTGATCTGGATATTTCCTAAATCGTACATAAACCCTTCAAAATGTTGTTTTATTGGAAAGTAAAATTGTTCTATTAATAGTTAGGGTAATGCAATAAATAATACTTAGATATCCACCGCAGAATTTTTGCTTTTACAAAGTTACTTTAAATAAAATTAGAACCTATCATATAGCACCGAGATAAATAGTTTTATTGTGGAGACAACAAAGGAATTTCAAATATAATACTTAAAGATATATACATATAGTATATGACACCCATACACGGAACTATTACAAATATTCATCATGTAAATATTTGTCCTTTGTGGGAATCGAACTTGGCGCACAAAATAAGAATACTACCGAGTGTGTCATCACAAATACTTTTGTTTATAAAACATTTATATGTTTTCACAAAAACGAAGACCTAATGAAAACTAGTTTTCAGTGTCTCTAAAACTAACCTACGCAAAATGGAAGAGGATTTATATTCTACTTTGTAGTACACATATTGCAATAAACCCCACTACCCTACTTTTCGGAACTCACTTGATCAGGTACCTTCCTAGAAGTCTTCAAATAAAGCGGCGTTCGCAAAGTTTTTTCAAGTGTATATTCTATATTTTAGACCTTGCTTAAATTTACATCATCAACCAGTATTCATAATATTTTTATCTAGTCACCGATATTTAAGGCATCATGGTGCAAAATGACCAGACGCCAAGATAAGTTTAAATAACTTGTCATACGGATATTATATCAGAAAAGAGGGGAAACACAAATATACTACTAAAATAGTTTAAATTTAAATTAAATTATTAAAAATCCAGACACAGAACAAACAGTGTTTATTATATTTCACTCATTACGCCTATAAATCAGTTACCATCTGAAATCCATCGACAAGCGATCGTTTCCGTATATATTATAAAACTGCTATGAAAAGATCTAAACGAAAAATGTATTACCCAATGGTATGGTTTCGTATTATCAAGTTAGCAGATCAAAAAAAGTTTGCCCCTCAAACGATGCTTCCGTACCGCCATTTTGTGGGCGCAGATAAAAACCGCCATTTCCTATAACACGGCAAATGACATCATTGGTTTTCGTGTGTGCCATTGAAAGGTTCTTATATAGAGCCTGCTATTACTTTCAATGGAAAGTAATGAGTACTTAGGCTTAACAATAGTAGAATAAAATACAAACTAAATTAAGTAACATACATTTTAGGAGAAAGTTTAAAAATAAATTATAACAACTTTTTGATAGATGATGATTATAAAAGTACCAATATAATGCAAATTATTTAGTACTTGCAGCACTCAGTGCTTTCATTTGCGCAGTTTCCTTTTTGGAAGAATATAAATATAAATTGGCTCATCTAAATCCTGATAATTTAATTTTTTATTAATAATAAGGCTTTGAATTCGATTTAGAACTTTTTAAATTATTTGTTACAAGCATACAAAAATATAAGGCCCGTTACAAAAATATTTTAGGTATTTAAGGTACAAATCCTTATTTTGGCAATACCTCTAGTGTAACTAAATGCATAATAATTTGAAGCTTTATGCGATGTTGGAATATACTTAGGTGCATTATCTTTTTCTTTAAAAATATGAATTTCCAAAAAACGAGTGCGCTTTCGTATGTGCTATTATTTATTAAAGATCTTAATAACGTTCATATGATTTACTTTTATAAAGAATATGTATAGCTTCAATATTAGTCGTTTAGACGTAAAATTCCAATCAATAATAAACTATATAATAATATGTGAAAGAATAAACTCTATATTTCATTGATAAATTTTTTATTGTTGTACTTTTTGACTTTCTAACTGAGGTAAGATTCGACATAACTATGTTTAGAGAGGGAGAAATAAAAGTGATAAAGCACACCTATGTTTTTGGTTTTAATAAAGGTGTGGTACCGGCAGCGTAGAATAGTACCTCCCCCTGCACCAGGTGTCACAAAAGGCGACTAAGGTACCAGAATCGACAGATGGCAGTATATCCATTCGAAACAGCGTAGTTTAAAAGCACAGGGTAGGGATGGGTAGCAGCATCCCCGTCGAGAAAGTTGTGCGCTGCGATTGCCAACACTTTCACCCAGCGCGGCAATTATAGGCAAAATCCTCCCTTTCTTGGGGAGGCTCATGTCCTGCAGTGGACTTCCAATTTCTGATATGAGGATGATGATTAATGAAGGAATTATTATTATACCTACTTTTAAAGTAGAAATAGGAATCAATAGCCGTGAAATGTTAATCTGTACATTAATGTATGTAAAATAAAATCGCGATCAAAATGTATTCGAGCATTTAATACGTGAAAAAGGTGAGTACTAGACCAGGAATGGTAAGGTAGTATTTCTGGCTAGGACGACAAAACCAGTCGCGTTATGGTAAGCATTACCGTGGAATAGGCGATCGTGTCATCGCATTTTTACTTTAAAAATATTTTTGTTTTCTTGGCGACAATCAAGAGTAATCCCTGAGATCATCAGAAAAATTAACGTCAAAAATGCCTGTTAATTGTTAAATTTAACGTTAGAAGTATATCACTTGCAGTATTCAAGATATTCTGCTAAGGTACGCATTCCCTTTACAAACTAGATAAGCCCGATCTATATTGTCTTTAAGCGTATGGTTGAATTTTTTTTATACATTTATTTCTAGCGCCCCGGCTTTGTTTAGGTACATAGAAAAAAATATTCCGTTAATTCTGTTGCCGTGGTGGTGAATCTCGTCTGTAAATTTCTAACCTATGAAATATGGGCTCGATGGAGTAGATGGTATTCATGCTAACTTGTGCGCCAAAGTGAGTTCGATCCCGACCGCATGAATACGGGCATCGGACCCCCTTTTTTCGGTGGCGCTGGAATTGACGTCTGAGTAGTCCAGCAATAGGTTCGTCCGAAAAAAAAAATGATCCCGACCCAGGGCAAATATGTGGTGATATTTGTGTTTGTTCTGTGTTTGGGTGTTAAATATATGTATTTAAGTATTATAATAGTAATTCCTCTGTTATCTGATGTCTGTAACACAAGTGATTACTTATCACATCTTATCTCGGTGTCAAATCAATGTATGCGATTTTGTGTGAATTTATTATAAACCTAATTAATATAAATTGGTGATAAGTAAAAAAGCAAGCTGTTACCGCATTCTATAGACATATACAACACCACTTTACTTCCTTTAACAAAAAAACCACAAAGCCAATGTAGTCCTCTATACAAAGCACCTCCTAATTTTCTGCATCTATTGGAGATTTATGTGCATATTTATATATATTGTTATAATTTCTTTTACGTTATAAAACGCACTCCTGTGCAGAATTTAAATTTTTAACCCTTATAGTTAAGGCCTTACGTTGCTTAGTCAGTAAATCAGTTAGCCAACTTGTTTTATATATAAATTCAAACTAAGCTTATGTGTAATGTTAATATGTAATACTCTAATGTGTTTCCACCCTGTCATTTGCTAACTACGTGACTTGTCACAATTAAGTACATTTAGATTACATATAAGCTAGTCCCAATATACCCATAATCCATTAAGCTCCTACGTTAATATGGCTTTTATTATCGCTTAAGTATTGTTAAAATATGGTTTACATTTTAAAGGGAGAGAAAATTATATTTGTTTTTCTTTAAACTTTCTTAGTTTCTAAGATACGATATACTCTAAATTGATTTTATGTTGTTATCATAACGTTTAAATATAAAAATATTCCAGTGATAAAAGGCAACAAAACTTCATTTTTTTTATCCTCTTGTGTACTAATCCGTCACGTATTAGGACATTTAGTAATATGTGTTAAATTTTAGATCAGTGTGAAGCTGATCATTTGTGACGTACAAATGTACGTTGGCTACCATCCTTAACATTTTGTTCTTAAATTTTTGTATGATTTCTATGTTGGAGTGAGAGGCAGTTCCCCATAATTGAATGCCAGAGGTGCATTTTGGTTTGAGCATGGCCTTGTAGACAATTATTAGATCATTATAAATAAAAATATATGAATGTTTACGCGTATAACTGTAAAACAACAGCAGCATATTGGATAATTTGTTAATATTGTCAGCGTTAATATTACGGGTTTGTACAGAATCAATGGAATCGGGAACTTGTATTACCTAATTTTTCTACGCAAGTCTGGAAAGGCCTGAGAACAGGATTAAAACTTCCTCGGTAACAGGATCAACTAGATAAATTTTTACAATGTAGACAGACGAAGTTGGGGCGGGCCTTTACAGTAGGTTTACAATTTACTCTTACGACCAGTGGACTTTGCGATTATATTTGAACCGAGCTGCTTAAAGAACTAGATTTAAAATCAAGTAATATTTAAACGGACCCGGTGACGCAGATGGTAGTGTTCCTATGTTAATCGCCAAAGGTCGTGGCTTCGATTCCAATTTATATGATGATGAGACAAAAAAATTAAATTATGATGGTATTTCTATTTGTTCTATGTCTGGGTGTTATATATATGTATTTTAGTATTTTATTTGTAGTTCCTCTGTTGTCTGATGTCTATAGTACAAGTGCTTTAAGCGACTAACACTGAGATCAATGTATGAGTTGTTTTGTAAATTATACATAATATTGTTATTATATTAAAAAATAAAATAAAATGAATCTAATAACTTATTATGTCATTTCATGACCGAGAATAGTGTTAGAGGACGGGGCCACTCATAAATGAGAGGGCCGATGCCCGTTTTCACCCTGCGTACCTTGCGGCCGCAAAGCTCGCGAGATCGGAGCGGGACCGACGGCAATCGCCCGAGGGCGCCTCTAGAAGCTCGACCTAGGCTCGGGATGGCTCGGCCATCGTTGGGGATGAATTTAATTATGAAAATTCAGCAAAAGAGGACGGACAGAGTGAGCCCGACATCTCTAGCGCTGTCGGTTATCGCTCGTGGGGTTAGGGACAGCACGCGTTCGCCAGCGAACGCGGTGTACTGTTCTGTTATACGACTACATGTGCAGTGTCAAAGGTCGTGTTGTGCCAGTGAGAGGGCGGGGAAGGACTGCGATTTTCGCGGTAATCCTATCGGACGAATCGTCTAAGACGTGACGCGGTCTACGATGTCGGACGTGGAAGTAAATAAATAAATTCACACTATATCCCATACATTGCTCTGAGTAAATAGCATTAAGCACGTGTGATCGGATAACAGAGAAATCACAAATATACTTCTGAAATACATATTTGACACCCAGACACAGCATAAATGCAAATATTCATCATATACATATTTTTCCTAGATGGGGATCGAACCCACGACTTTTAGGCGCAGAAGATTTATTCTACCTTCTACTGTTTGGTCTATTGGGCCGGTCGTAATATGTTTTCTTTAATTTCTAATCACTATACCAGCCATTGGAAGTCCACTGCTGGACATAGCTGCCTCTCCAAGAAACGAGGTATTTTACCCATAATTGCCGCGCTTAGCAAACGTGTTGGCAATCGCAGAGCAAAGCTTTCGCGACGGGAATGCTGCTGCCCATCACCACCCTGTGCATTTGAGCTGCACTGTTTAAGATTGATATACCGCCATCTGTCGGTTCTGGCTTACTTTAGTCGCCATCTGGTGCAGTGTGAAATACTGATAAATATGCAAGTTTTATTGGGATTTTTGATTATAAGCAAATTCACTTTCAACTCAAATTAGCAAGATTCAATTAAATAAATGTACTGGAACAAACGGTTGGCAATGTCTTTATCCAAAACATGCAAATGCATTGCATTGCAAATATGCCCAGCGTGGAAGTTATGTCCGAAAATCCATTATTTCTAGGCGTCAGGGCACTTTTCGGAAAGTTTGTTCATAAACTTTGATTAATTTTTTCGTCATCCGCGGTTATTTAATATAAATAAAAAAGGAATATGCACAATATATATTTCACACGACACTCAAAAAAGAACATTCACACGTACATTAAAATGCAAACTTGCACGGACGGTGTCGAAAATTAAATCGTATAACACAAGCTCCATTTTCCCATTCACAATGTAATCCGCACCGAAAACACCATTTCCCAAAATGAATCTCTGAACATGAATATTCGGGAACTTACTTCGGTAGGATATGTTCCAATTTCCTAGGCACAGAGTTTTGGCGGCAGATTCAAATTGCATCTGAGCTGAACGGATTACGTAGGTAGGTATGTTTTTTTTTACTTGCGCAGTGCCAAATTATTGGCTATGCTCGTTGGCGGATAACCAAATCTTGATATCGACATGTTGCAGTTATCTGAACGGCATTATTTCACTAACGGATTCGTACAATATTGTGATTTGGATCGGCTTATGCTTCTATTGCTAATACAACACTTGTGGTTACACCTCATACAAAATATCTCCTATTGGTACCTCATTCTCACCTATTTCTACCACCAAAAAGCAGTTTTCATATTGCTGTGTTCCGGTTTGAAGGGTGTGAAAGGTAGTAAAATTACTGGGTAATGTGACAATAATATCTTGAAGTCACAAGGTCGGTAACGTTCAAGTGTTATCCTTGTTATTACAAGCTTCTATAGGCTGCGAGACGCTTATTATCAAGCAGACTGTGTGCTGGTTTATTCATCTAGATTAATAACAATAATAAAAGAAACACTAAATTGTCATTCAATAATTTAAAATTGACAACTTCTAAAGTATGATTTAACATGCTTACATTAAAACGGGAAAAAGAGATTTACACAATGTCAAATACTTTTACTACAGTAGCAATTGGTACTATTCGGTACATATAGTGTTGATAACATTTAGACAGATTTGTTTAGTATAATTAGTAGGTTTATAGTTATAAATTGTAGAAGTGTGAACTAGATTGGACTCAGTGTAGGGTTTCCTGTCGTTATTATGTTTTTTAACTTAAGAACCTCTTCAAAAGTGAACGTTTTATAACTTTATATAGTAAGTACAATGATTTCATTATGGTTTCTAAAATAATGATTCACGAGTAGAACAAACGAAAACACTACGACAAAAATGAGCTCGAAGAAGTTTAATAATCCATAAACTTGTTACGGAGTTGAAAAATGTTCTCAGCCACACAGCTTTAAGTCACCTTGGGGTAGACGAGAAAAAAATATCAATTTGCACATCTATATAAGGGACCGCTTTTCTTTTCTTGGACGTTTTTATTCATTAAAACGCTTGTATCCGATTCTTTCGTTTTTTACTAATATCACCTGCTTAGTTCCCGTTCCCTTAAAAATAATAAATAATAAGAGTAGCCTACGTACACTTCATAACATCAATAATCTGCAAGTGAAAATCACACATCAAATAAAAATAAAAAATTATGATGACCATTATTGTACATAATTTTATATGTATTTCGTTAAAAACTATTAATTTCTAATTACAAAAAGACAAACAATTTAATTAATATGTCTACACATATAAAGTAAAGAGTTTTTTTAAGTCTCAGATAGAGTCAAGTACTGTGAGTTAGCAACGCAATCTTAAAACGTAAGGTGTCTAAAGTGATAGAATAACCACTATTCTTATCATGTAAAGTTACTGTGAGAGTACAATTTTCAATTAACTCTGAAGCTTCCCTCGGGTGTGAGTTATTTTTAAAACAATGACCGTGACATCAAATCTTAGTAATTGAAAATTCGTGACAATAAACTACTTCTACATAAACGTTTTCGCAATATTTGCATTGTGTGAAACCAGAATAGATGAGTTGACTATTATTTTGGCACAGGATTACATTGTACTCTAAACTCACTGATGTTTTTTTCGAGATACATTTTATATAGAATTGAGATTGACAATTATTTAATGTAATAGATAGCTATAATTTATAAATAGATAATAGCTTTCTCCCCGGGTCTCTACCCACAATCTTTTAACTTTATATCCTGAGGAACTCTTGTTATTTCGTAAAGATGCATGTTCTCTGACAGCTATTCTATGCAACAAATGTACATCATTGGATACTTCATTATTGACAAGCCCTGGGCTACCGGCGGAGTAAAATCAGTCTGGGTCTTCAGTATCAGGTATCTTAAGAGACTGATGTACCGGACCGACACATGGCGGCATATCTATCCGAAAAAGCGCAGCTCGAATACTACAGGATGGGGATGGGCAGCAGCATCCTCGTTATGAAGTTGGACTTTGCGATTACCGCCACGCCTGCCCAGTGTCGTAATTATGAGCAAAAACCCCCCTATCTTGGGGAGGCCCATGTCCAAGAGTGGACTTTTTATGGCTGATATGATGTTAAATCTGATGTTGAATCAATCCTTAACAATACTTACACTGTATTGGAACCAACGAAAGGTTGTAAACTGCATTATCGTTATTATCATAACCAAATATTTAATATTATTTTGCCGTTCCAGGCATCGTATGAGACGAGTGAGGTACCGAAACCGACATATAGTCGTATATTTACCTCATACAGGCTAGCTCAAATGCAACATGGTGGGGATAGGCAGCAGCATTCTCATCGCGAAGCTTTACGATTGCCACCACGCTTGCCCAGCGCGACTATAATAAGCAAAATTCCCCTATCTTAGTAAAGCCAATCTATCAGTACCAGGTATGTCCAGAAATGGACGTTCTACGAGTATAGCTGCTATCGAGATGATAATAAAGAGTTACTAGTCTCAACCCACCACGCCAGCCAATGCGTTTTGGTGGATTTAAAGGACCGCAAATGCAGTTTGGACTAACATCTTAACGTGCTTTCTGAAGCACAGAGGAGCTCAAGATAATGATCTTTTTGGGCTACACATACTAACCTAGGTTGTAAACTTTGCTAAAAACCGATGATTGTACATCTTACATAAACCACTGTACCATAAGTTCCTGTTAACTATTGCGTCATCGGGCTCTCATGAATAAGCAGCATATATACTCGTATTTATTTGTAATCTACGAGTAGTACACTTTGGATGCAAAAATACGTATTCCCTATTATATTTAACAGTACCCAAGATAATGCTGGCCTCGGTTATTATGCAAATAATTATGCAGTACGTCGGGATGAAATCTCCGTTACGTGTGAAATATTACTACCCGTTAATAATGAACAGGCGACCAGATTCACAGACTGTATGAACAAATGCGGACGTTTTGTAATTCTGATTATTATGCAGTATTTTATTGCATGAAACCTCTAGGTATATTGTTTTAGTCGATAATTTCTTGATCTTTTCATAAAAACAAACTTTTAAATAATAATTATTGATGGTAAGTCAATACCATATTTGGACTAGGAAGAAGTATTTATGTGGAATAAGTATTTATGTGGAATAAGTATTTGATTGATTCATTGCGTTCAGAAAAGAAGCTAAATTTATTCTAATCTTGTTTTCAAATAGGACGTGTCTAATTAGTCAATATTTTTTTAATTTGTTTTTCATTAATAACTGTCACATCTTGTTTGTTCTGTATTCTATACTAAGGTATGTACTGTGTACTTATATATTAATAGTGGTACTCAGATATGTTTTTCGAACATGTAAATACAAGAAAATACTAACTACTAATTACTATTTAAAAAATACTACAATATATTTAAAACTGTTTTACACATATAATTGAATATCTATTGATAAATTTGACATTCAAGATAAATTGATAGGTTATTATGTATTTATTGTGCATTAACAATACATATATTAATGATGAATATACAGTTAAGGTCACAAAGTACCTTTATCCGAAACCTGAAGTTATTACTCGCATTTAATCAGTATTTATATTACTATAACTTTCTTAGAAACATTTAATATCTTTAATAGATTATTTATTTATTTAATTTAATGTGAAGGTTTTTTATAAATTTATAACAATATAAAAGTATTACTTTTTTATTAACGTGAATTGCACGGCCTTGTCTCTTTTTCTATTTGGCCTGATAGTTGACTGGTAGATAATGCCATTAGGTATTAAGTCAGCCATATGTGCCTTGTATTTTAATATGCAAAAAGGTTGATAAATAAATGTATACTGCTAAAATCCCGAGTTTATTCAACTCCAAATGTGGGTCCGAGTACAAGTGCAGAATTTGGCGGCTATTTATTCTTTGAAAAGGGTTTCCATATGAACCTTATACAAAGAATCCCAATGAACTATGAAGAGGGCAATGCTTAGGGTCAAGGTCAATGCAGAATCACAGCAGAGTAATAAATTGAAATTACAAAGAGCAGAGCATAGAGCACGTAGAACCGACGGCCGTCGGAATCGTCCTCGATTGAACAATCTGCCGAACCACGGCTGAACTGAATCCACGCAGAAAATCTACGACAACGTACAGTAAATGTGAACAGATGGTATGGCTAGAAAAGCAGGATCATGTTGGTTGCATGCATTCAACCGCTCCTATTGAAAATCACTTGGGAAGGTCAAACTGCCATGATGATTATACTCATTGACATATCCATCTTATGGATTGGTTATTACGTTAAACTTCTATGACAAAAAATATATAATAAATTTTTAAATACAAACAAACTCCAATTTTCATGCATTTGAATTATCAATGCTAGTACGAACGCCAGGTGAGTTATTATTAATATTCAATTAAAGTGAAAAATGGAGGTACATTCAGTATCAATGGATTTCAATTGAATAGTCGATAAATTCAGTTGGAGTTCGCATTTGGCTGTCCAATTTAATTTACGCTGTAATTACGCACTTCACTACGTGCGGTCGTGGATTATGTTGATGGAGATTGATTCAAAATAATGTGTTTAAGTAAACAGCGTTAATTTCATGCATAACATAAAATTAGAATTTAAACATATGTTGGATAGCCGCCTGTTATTTATTAAATCGTAACGATTATGATTTCATGTTAACTGACTAGCGTCTATTGGTGGCTAAGCATCTGCAAAATAATGCGACACATTATATTTTTTTATACAATTAATGCCTGGAATTTTGCCTGGAATTGCCGTGAGGTACCGGCAGAGTAGAATAGTACTTCCTGCACCAGGTCTCGTAAGAGGCGACTTAGGTACCAAAACCGACAGGTGGCGGTATATCTATCCGGAACAATGCAGCTGAAATGCACAGGGCGGGGATAGGCAGCAGAATCCACGTCGCGAAAGCTTGCGCTCTGCGATTGCCAACACGCTTGCCCAGCGCGGCAATTATGGGCAAAACTCCATCTTTCCTGGAGCGGCCTATGTCTACCAGTTGACTTTTAATGGCTGGTATGATGATGATGATAATGATTAATGTCTGATGACAACAAAGATTCTACTTATATAAGTTAAATATATATATATATATATATATATATATATATATATATAATACATTTTAGTAGCTGTAAAGCTAAATCTCATCATGATCGCAACAGGCATAATGCCATTATACAAATTAATCTTTTTCTCATCTGAAACATAATTTTAGCGATATAATTACGTCTGTGTGATAAAAAATAAATTATATACGCAAATACCTTTTGAATAAACAAATAAATATCTTTAAAATACCTTTTGGTAGTACCCGCGTACCTAGTGCTAGGTGATTCATGGTACAGATGATTATTATATCTACGTCAGGTATCACCTGAGGTAGACTATATAATGGGTAAATTAAACATTAGTGCTCGTGTTTCAGTTTAGAGAGTGGATAAGTGAATTCACTGGATAATGACATTATATCCTCCGGTCATACGGTTTACGACATACGACATGTTGTTTGTGTTCTAACTACATCACGAGTGGGATATAGTGACTGATTGCTTTTGCCTTTGCACAAGCACATATTTGTTAAGTTGCCGCAAATATAACGTTTTTCCATTATAATTAATGATGCCGTGAGGTACCGGAGTAGAATAGTACCTCCCCCTGTACCAGGTGTCGTAAGAGGCGACTATGGTACCAGAGCCGACAGATGGCGGTATATACATTCGAAACAGTGCAGCTCAAATGCACAGGGCTGGGTTGGGCAGCAGCATCCTCGTCGCGAAAGTTGGCTCTGCGATTGCCAACACGCTTGCCCAGCGCGGTAATTATTGGCAAAAGTCCCCCTTCTTTGGGGAGGCGTATGACGAGCAGTGGACTTCCAATGGCTGTTATGATAATGATGATGATGATATTTAAAGTGCAGACAATTTATATATAGCATGATTTTGTTTCTAATCTTAATTACCAAAATGGTAGTTCTATGAACTATTAAATCAGTCTGCAAGAAATTCGAGGGCTATTTATATATAACTCCGGGCCTGTATTCACTTTGAGTTGGTCATAAATAATGTATACGTACCGCTTAAGGCTCTACTGACTTAATGTTGTATTAGGGCGTCAGAATTCTTACACCAGTGGAATTTTGTCGTTTGACATCTCAAGAGTTTCGGCTTCAAATTCAGTAGATTGATATTTTCAACTTTCATTGACTATAGCCAGATTGCGCAATACTGACCGATGTCCCCAGCTGATTAAGACAATGGCATGTTGCAGTCTAATCAAAAATGCACGACACTGCTATTTCCGCGTCGCGTGTAGCGCAACCATTATGTTATTATTATTGAACATTATTACAATATCGTGATCTATCTACCAACAAATACGAAATATTTTTTCAACGTTGAAACAATGTTTTAAATTCGCCTCTAAAGTAGTTGGAAACATTTTTTTGTCCGCTTATTTCATTGAGGGAAATTTAGCTTCCTAGACTTGACAAACTCCAGTTTACCAACAGGTTAAGTAAAATAAAAGCTTTGCATATAATTTCTACGCGATAAAACGACAAAGACATATGTTGAATAAAATTTGTGATTTTGAAGAATAAAATAAAATTATATTGTATTATTAAAAACAACTAAGTTTTTACTAGATATTTGCCATGTGTCTTCTTTTACACCAGGAGTTTACTTTCAACTGTAACAGAATAACGAGATACAGCAAGATCTAATACGCGACGCTTCTTCCATTATATCTATTGTCACATTGTCTGTTCATTGATGGGCCTGATGGCGCAGATAGGTTCGATCCCCACCCAGGACAAATATTTATATTATGAAAATTTTTATTGGTTATGTCTGGGTGTTATAATATGTATGATATACGTATTGTAATACCTCGGTTGTCTGACATCCGCAATACAGGCCAGGTTGGGTCAATATAAGAAGATGTCGTGTGAATACATTTATTATTTTTATGATTTATTATGTCTGCCCTAGTGCCTGTATAGTAATTATATTAGCCCATAGCTTCAGATGCTTCAAAAAGTTATTAATTGTGTATAAGTGGACAATCATGACGCACAATATCGACAGTTATTATGATTTAGGTAGGCACTCAATGTTCCCAGTAGAAAATACTTTAACGCACTTTTGTTATATGTAATGTGGAAAGTATGAGGTTGTAGGAGACGATGAGATCCAATTGGTTCTATTCTATCTGAGAAAAGCCACTTCAAACTACCACGTGACCCTTCACGTTGTCGGAGCGAAAGCAATCACCTCAAGTGCTTACACTTTTCTAGACCTCGATCGATTGATAAACGTGAATAAGTGTGCACAACTTTAACATTATCTTCATTGATTAAACAATCTCAGCTATTTTAAAATTTTGGTCATTATGCGACTGACAATTATATTATAACCTCATAAATTTTGTGTTTTTTTCTGTAATCTTGTAGTGCTGCGATGTTGGCCTTGATCAAATATATGACAGGATCCCAGGCAAATGTCACATTTTCAACTATTATCTCCTTTGAAATTAGGATATTTTTAATTTTATTAGTTTGTTTTGATTAAACACTGTTTGCTCGCAATTTGTTCTACTTGGACCTATCTTTGTATTGTGTTCTTTGTCTATTTTTATTTCACCATCATGAAAAGTAGTACTATATCATTCTTTATATTTTAAGCTGTATTAATGACGAAGGCAATGTCGACCTATTCTTTAAATAATAATTCAAAATATATCCCACGGGGTTCGTATTTTTTTTCTAAGCAATTTACTTTTAATTCTGACGTAATTACTTCAACTATTCTGCTCAACGGTAGTGTACACAATATTAACATCTTTAGAAAAAATATTACCACATTTATCCCATAGATTCTGCAAATTATATTGCCACTTCACGTCATTTGTTTTAATGCAGGTCCTCTTGCAATCAGATATACTGATTTGTACATGCAGTTTCATTTGTACATGCATATACATATATTTACTCTTCTCAACTGTAGCTGTAGATTGGTTTCAATGGTTTTGGATCAAACAGGTCAGATTTTTTTCACATTCCAGGACACTTATCTTGTGAGATACATTCGAAAATATTTTATTTTCTATTAATCTACGTAACAGTATAATTGAGTCCCAAAGTTCCAGAAATGGCTGGCTAAACAATAACCGCATCTTCACGTATCATAGCGGTCATCAAAGATTCCAGATTGGAGATACGGCATGGTCCAATTAGCCCTGTATACGAAGGGTCGCTACAAACACGGCCACGTGACCCGTACACTCTAAGCGCCTTGGGCAGAGGCCAATTAATTATAAGTGTTTACTCTTTTCAAAAGATGGATCAAATAAAAAGTTAGGAGACTGACCTCGCCTTGAAGATACTCTCTTAGAAAGTATATCTGAAGCAAAATGGTTTCAGACAGATAATTTAATAAATCTCTCATCTTAGATAAAGACTATTTTGTATGTAATCAATTTAAATCTAATATCTGTTAGTGTTCCTGGAAGAATCCATGTTTACTACCATGAACAATATCCGCAGGTTGTTGCACTGAAATGCTTATACACTATTACATTACACCGGACGTATTATGCCATTCCGATGTAATGAAGAAATTTTAGTAAATTATGATGCCGTGTTAAATGGTCCGCACATGTTTCTACAGTGGCCAAGTATCTTTGTTATGTACAGTTAGTAACAAATATGACTAGAATTCCCGAACAACTATAATCTATCTATTTATAGAAAAAGAAGCTGACTGACTGACATATCAACAGGGCCTAAACTATAAGGGTTAGAAACTTGAAAATTTTACCAGGGGTTCCATTAATAAAGTAGGAAAACACTAAGAAAGGATTTATGAAAATAGTACAATTTTACCTACATCTCTTGGTATAATCGAGAATTATAACAAATTTAGTAACTTTGTAGTTCTGTAAAACTACATAGAAACGTTTATGACATTGCGAGAATATTACGAAATGGTAAATTGACAATATTATTCCGAAATTTTAATGACCCTCACCAAAATACCAAAACCTATTAGTGTTGTTTGACATAATTAGCTACCTATGTCGTGGAGTATGGGCACGGTATAGTAGTACCCCCTGTATACCTGGTGAGCAAGTGTAATAAGGTAAATGGTAGTAAGGGGCGATTGAGGAACCTAAATTGACAGATGGTGGTATATACATCAAATGTTTCGGATGGATAAAATGGTTCGGATGAATAAAAATTCCCAAGGTGAATCTACGCTGCGATTGCCACCACGCCTGCCCAATGCGACATTATGGAAAAAAACACCTTTTTTAGGGATTCCAATGGTCAATAGTGGATTTTCTATGCTATCATGATGATGACGATGATGATAAGTTAGGCATACAGACGCTATGTGTATGAGAGGTCACGTACAATAAATAATTATATCTGAGAGGCTAGCATTATTTTGTTCACAAATTAATGGGACGGTCTCGAGTAATCAGATAGCTTGTCTCTGATACCCCTAAATGAGAGTCAACTTATGCTCACATTGCATTCGCAATGTATTCATTAAGCTCAAAGCGTTTCTCACTGCCTTTGATATATCAAAAGTAGTGGTTCTCAACATTCAGCTCAAGGCTTTGTTTGAGAACATCTCTAAATGTTTTATGCACCTAAATTTTTTTCCAACAGGAACCGTATATTTTCCCAGGATAAAAAGTTATTTGTGTCAAAGATCATAAGATCCCTAAAAACCTTCATAGATCTCTTCTTAAAAAATAAAATACTCCAAACTGTAGCCGTAAAAATAGCCTGTGTTATTACAGCCTATAATTTATCACTTCGTGAGTCTCGCCTGCCGTGACAGAGTGATACGTCCTCACAATTTTACTTTTATATTTATAATGTTGTATCCGAATCATTGGTATGGTTATGTTGTGTGTTGGACCAAAACGGTGTGTAAGCCGTTGACCCAGAGTATCTAATTGTACGTAAACCCATCATTCATCATTGCGCTCGTTAGCATACCTCGGGGTAAATTAATTAAGCGTAACATTGATTATCCACGATAAATTGGTTGCTATTCGATATATTCGAATCATGAATTGTATCATAGAAAGTTAGAGTAGGTATACCGCCATCTGTCGGCTCTAGTTATCAAGATATAAATGTGGTACCTCCACCGCCTAATACGACTCCTGATCCTGATACTAGTGGAGGTATAATATTACTCCGCCCGTAAGTACCTCACGACTCTATATCAGATCCTATCGAAAAAAAATACACTAGCATTATTTGAAAGCACTATTCATATAACTACATAATCTGTATATATAAAAGGAGGAGCTGACTAAATCACTAGCATATCAACCGGGGTAAAAACCATAAGATATAGTTGCTTAAAAATTTTCCTATAAATTCCTTTTATAACGTAGGGGAGCTCTAATACAGGATTTTGAAAATTTCCTCCTCTAAGGAGATAAAACGGAGGTGCAAAGTTAGTATAAAACGTTGCTGTTTTTTTAAGTTATTCTAGTTAAATTAAATTTGAGTTATTCTAATTAAATTAAATTTGAATTCTTCATTAAAGTTCACGAATTACGTTGTAAAATATTTTTTCGAAAATAATTTTTAAGGGGGCTTAAAAAGGGGGTACAAAGTTAGTATGAAAGTCCACTGATATAGATAGCTTTGTTCTACAAT
Source organism: Heortia vitessoides (assembly GCA_020976665.1). Classification (NCBI taxonomy): domain Eukaryota; kingdom Metazoa; phylum Arthropoda; class Insecta; order Lepidoptera; family Crambidae; genus Heortia; species Heortia vitessoides. The sequence continues at coordinate 7,204,072 of JACJUM010005602.1, forward strand.
TTAAAGTGGATGCAACCGTGCGCACAGCTAGTCATGATATCTCGGCCTAAGCAGCAAGTTCCCTAAGTAGGCCCCTACAAACTCCGATCTCGCATAAATTACCTCGTTAAGCTAATATTGTCGAGTGGCATTGAGCGGATTTAATTGTCACGTGTAACTAGACTGTCACGCACGACTACACTGTCACGCGGCTTGCTTGCTCAGCGTGTTTGGCGTTATAGTTTGCTGAGAAATACCACTACCTCAATTTATCAGACATTATAAAAGGTAAAGCACAGAAACCCATAACGACGGCATACAAATAAATAAAGTCACCAAATATCTTAATATTGACTTGACTCCAAGGTTGCTTAGTGTACTACATGTGTGACGGATATAAGACAACAGAGGACACACAAGTATAATTCCTATGTATATATTACAATACCTAGACCAAACAAATGTGTATCATGATAATCATCATACCAGATATTGAAAGTCCACTACTGGACATAGGCTTACACAAGAAAAGGGGAATGTTGCCCATAATTGCCGGTGTTGGCAATGGCAGAGCGCAGCTTTCGCGACGGGGGTGCTGCTGCCCATCCCCGCCCTGTGCATTTGAGCTGCAGTGTTGTGGATGGATATACCGCCATCTGTCGGTTCTGGTACCTTAGTCGCCTCTTACGACACCAGGTACAGGGGAAGGTACTATTCTACTCTGCTCTCTCTCTCAAATATAAAAGGACATTGGTGGGTAGCGGCACCTTTGTTGCAAAGTTATGATATTCTGCGGTTGCCATCTGATCACATCGTGTTTGGTAATGAATAATGATATAGAGGGAACGGGTCAAGACCCTTATAGCCTATGATGTGGCTAATTCATAGAAACTCCTAATGCTAACCAACAACTTTTCCGATATACATATTTCTCCGAATTTGGCATATTAACTGCACACTTTAATGCAAAACTTGCCACAACTATATTTTTTTAATCAAACTTAACATCCACTTCAGAAATGTGCACTGTCATAGCTGTCCGGCATATTTGAAAGTGGGTCGCGTCTACCGGGAGTCCTGTCACATTTTGTATTAAAGTCCACATGTGTGAGTGCAAAAACAATTGCATTCCTTCTTTCATATTCTCTGATATTCGAGTGGGAACGCAGTAGGGTATGGTTAGAGAGATCAACAAACTTGCTGAGGAATAGGTCAGTAGAACTTGCTGATCTGGATACAAGGTTACTACTTCTCATCCAAAGGTTCCAAAGTATGTTTTCAGCAAAACTTGAAGTATTACCACAATGGCTAAATAGGATTATTTTTTTGCCTAAATAAGGACAAATTACAAAAGAAGTCTAAATTTATTTGTGAAAGCTATAAAGTATAAAAATATCTGTGAACTGTCAAATCTTTTGTTCAAAATATAATTATCGTGTAGTGCGAACGTTAAAATTATTATAACGGACATATAAATATACGTAAAAAGATGGTTAGTTCAGTATCTACGCAACAATCTTAGGAAAGGTAAAATTTTTCCATTAAGCTATGAACCATCTGTTATCATATTGTTAAACAAAACTGTTCTATTTAAGAGTACCCTACTGCGAAAGAAGCCCAAAGCCATTAGAATCAACCTCTATCCTTCAATATGTCATCCCATAAAATATCAAGCTCTACTATCATCACACCAGCTAGCTGCATTTTATTTTTATTAGAAAATAGCGATGTGCCAAACTGCTAAACTATAGTCCACTTCAGAAATTTTCATTGGATACATGTCTAGTAAACGTGTAATTGGAACGGGTCTACCGGGAGAGATGTCGCTACTGTCATCCGATAGAAAATGGCGCGCAAACATGGCGGTAAGCCGTCGGCGCATTACGTGCGATGTGTCGGGCCTTCCGTTCACAATACTGCGATGTAGAACTGGGACATGCCCTGAGAAACGTACGATAAACCATCTGACGACAAACAACGTATGGTCGATAAATATCATGCGAGGAGGCAATCACCCAGTTTCTTACGGGATATACTGGTAGTAGTAACTTTATTTTTTAAACATTTAAATAATTTTATGAACGTATTATTTTGATTTGAATAGTAGTTTCATATACTTTAATATCAAAACTACAGAATGGATTTTAATTACACATACCCGTAATGCAATCCAACTAATATTAATTAATGCGAAAGTAAATTTGTTCGGTTGTTTGTTTGTTACCTCTTCACGCTTAATCTACTCATAATTCCTTATAGTTTTTATCTCTAAAAGTGTAGTTTCCATGGGGAATTCACGCAGGTAAAATCGTAGGTGAAAGTCAGCATACAATATATAATTAGTATATATATCAATTATTTATTTCGAGAAAACGAAGACAAAATTGTTGATGTCTATAAGTTATATAAGGCTGAAAATTATATATGTTTTTGTTAACATTCGATTTTATTAAACCAATTAAAATTAATTATTTTCTTTATCAGTGCAGCCTCATCCACTAACTATTATTACATGTCCCAAACGATGTTAATACTCTGACATTGTTATTTGTTGCAAAATCTACATTTGCGGTGAAACTTAAAACGAAATTAATTATAAGGAAACCTTATTTACATACTTGTTTACAGGTCTTGTGGCGGGAAAATGGAAATCCACTTCGGTTTAGCAGCTTACTGCTGATCTTATCAGAGAATTTCGTTTTTAAATAAATAATAGTAGCATATTGTAAAACTATCTTTGCTGCAAGGTAATTTCAATATTCGAAACGTCGAACAAAAAGTGTAAAAAGTTAAACAAACCGCGTTTTAAGGCCTTTAAAAGGGTATTGTTAGTTACAAGTTGATTGTTAAATATTTTTAAAGAAATGATAAAAAAATATATTTATTTTATAATTTCCTAATATTCATCAATATTATAATTATAATAGTAGCCGTAAAACATCAACTACTGGACATACGTCTCTCCAAAAAAGGGGAAATATGCCCGTGATTGCCACACTGGACAAGCGTGTTGGCAATCTCGGAGCGCAGATTTGTCAGCGCAGTTGCATTTGATCTACACTGCTTAGGTGAATACAGCCATTTGTCAATTATAGTTTCTCAGTCGCCTCTTACGACTCCTGGTCCAGAGGGAGGTACTATTCTATTTTACCGGTAGTTTTACCTGCAGAATATATATACAGCATTTCTAACATGAAGAGTTCTGTTAAAGTGAGCATGCAATTTTGATTGTATTGGAAAGGTGACCTCAAAAGGTTGTTTCGATGAACATGCAATTTTTTCCTGTCACACAAACGAGCAGTTTTAAATAACAATCCATAAAAATCTGACGCGAAACCGATGGAACTAAATGGAGCTTTAAAAAGCGACTTTATATGGAAGTTAATGACAGGTCCTATTTATTGGTTATAAGAAGCTTGTATAATAAATGTTATTTTACGGACGCTCTTGATATCAGTATTTTTCAGCTTAGCCTAGACGCAAGATTATCTTGAAGTTGATTCTCGATAAGACAAATTATAAAAAGCTTATTAAAGAAATATAAACTAAATAGTCGGTATGATCTTATAGCAATTGTACGATCTTATGTAATGTATAAAGTAGTAGAATAAATGCTGTTGCTGGCTTTTTAGTTTCGCAGCATTAATTGTATAGTGTTAGCCTTAATTTGTGCTGAATTTGGTAACCCCCTACCCTTGAATTGATCCAATTGATCCCAAGAACACTAAAGTCAGGTTAGATCGAACCAATGACGCATTTCTGACGCAAAAGCTCCCTAAGGATCACCCGCACCAGGTTACTCTGACAATATCAATTTGGATTTAGGCCAAGCAATTTAAGTTATTAATCGGTTTCCGTTCACGTTGAGATGGAATGAGTCAATCATTTTAAGGGATACTGTAAAAACATTTTAAAAGGTTTGTTATGATAAACAAAACTTTATAAAAACAAGTATAAACTAAAGGTTTTAAATTATCTTTTTTAGTTGTTTATATTTTTGTAAGCTTATCTTGTTCATTATAGTTATATTTGTAATAAGTTTTATTTTTCTTCGGTTGATTAATTGCTTATTCCAAAAATTATATCAATATCTTTTATTTTATTTAATTTAAAATAACTAACTTAAACAAGGTTTACATTAAAGCAATGTTTATTGATTAGTGATATTTTAGTTAGAATACACATTATGTAGATATTAGACAGTTTGGTATATACAAGTATGTCAACTTTAAAAAATTATCCATTACGACTGATTTACTGATTATTTTATCCTTTTCATCATCATCATAGCAACCGAAAAAAGTCCATTCCTGGAAATAGGCCTTCCCAAGAAAAATTGAATTTGCTTATAATTGCCATGACAGGAATGCTGCTGCATCCTTGCCCTATTGCATTTCAGCTATACCATTTCGGGCGGATATACCGCCATCTGTTGGTTACGTATAACTCAGTCGCCTCTTGAGATACGTGGTACAGGGGGAGGTACTATTCGACAATTAATTTTATCTCCAGATTTATTATGTTAATAAGTAAATAAGGTTATCCTCATAATGCCGTGAACTTTGACGACGCGCAGAATTGACCCCGGCCAAGAATAGCGGTAAGGCTGCCGACTAAATTTATTCGCTATACCAAATTGTTCACTCTAATGTCTATCATCAGCCGATTGACCCAATTTGCTAAAGGTCAGACTGTATCACTCTTAGACGTCTAAACTTTAAAGTATGCGTGTTGAAATATTAATACAGTCTGTTTCATCAAACTTGTCAGGTGGCGAAACTTGAAGCCAACTTTAAATGTTATATTCGTTACGGAGTGTAAATATAAGCTTACAAGGATTTGAATTTTATGGAGGTGAGTTTTACACTACTGGTTTGGTTGTTTTTTTTTAACTAATTACTATGTTACCTAAATAAATATATTTTTATACTTACCTCTGTGATATGTAAATAATTATACTAAATATTACTATTAAATTGGGTAACTTACTAGTTATAAAAATTAGCCATATTGTGTTACAGGTTTTTTTTATCGTAAATGTTCAGATTTTATTTATTTTTTATTTTCAGTAGCTTTGAAATGTAAGTAACCCAAAAATTCTATCAACTACCAAATAAGTATGTATAGCACACTTAATAACAACAATTTAGATCTAAAGAAACAAAAAAACGTTTAATAATATTCGTATATCGCCAGGTATGAAAAAATGAACTTAACTATAGTTTAATACCGCGAAAGTAGCAATTGTAAATAGGATTCAAAGTTCCATGGTAAAACGTGTGACTTCGGACCTTATTTAGCATTCCTACATTCGTAGTATTGGATTCTCCCTGACGATAAAATATCTTCTAATAATAATGAATACTCTATCTCTATTTATGGTATTATTATTTCATATATGCATATTTAGTTTTTAGGTTGCATAATGCTACTTAGTATGTTTAGCAGTCTATGTTATACCTAATGTATATAATGTTAGAAATAAACTAAATATGAAAATAACTAGAACGTCACAAGAAGCAATTTCTAAGTTTATTTTACTACATTAGATCATGTTAATAACTTTTAATGTATATGCTTGTCTACTAAATATGATACGATTTACACAATAAATACAATATTTTATGCTGTAATATGCTGACAAATCTATAAAAAATTAAATCTATTTACTTTTAATATATGTATATATGTTTGAATGCCCTACGACAACATTTTAAAATGTACTCTTTGAATAATTTTTATTATTCAACAAAATCATGTGTCTAAAATATCACAATATCTAAAAGTGAGATATTTAAAGACGCGAGCAAAACTGATTTCTATTACTCTGATACGTATTTTACTAAATAGTACTTTAACTAAAGGCATTAAAGTTAGATTTTACTTTGCGAATATCTTGACAAACAGCTGTTATATTTTAGCGTAAAACTTGTCAAATTAAATTAAGCTGCGAGACACCACTTTGAACTCTTACTTCATAGATTAAGGCATATTCTGTAACAGTTTACTAAAATCTGAGTTTTATACATTTATTTTTAAATATAATTAAGTCAATATAAACATGTTTATAATCATAAATCAAAATATCCCCCAGTTTGATTTTATAACCATATTCCATAAACAGTCAGTAATTTGAACAAGTTTAAATACCTTAGTCTTTCTTTGCTTTTTCAAATGCTTTCTACTATTTCCTAGTAGTTTCATAATACATTTTATTTAAAAGATCAAATATTAGGCATCTAATAAAGTTTAGTGTACTGTCACAGAATGACTAACATTTTCTAAATAGGCTTTGTTAGTAGTAACTACTCTTCTAAGCGCGTTGCTTACGCGACACAAATCTACTTTGCAAGTTATACTGTTGCCTTCGTTACTTAGTCTTAAATATCATTAACCATAGTTTGCCCGTATTCTGCTTATAGTATTTTGAATAATTTTGATATATAATACGATCCTCAAAAAAAAGAAATACCGTAAAATAAGTAACATCGCAAAGATAAACACAACTTCCTATTAAATGTTATGTAACTTCCTTGAAATCTTTGACTTTAAGCATACAATTACATATTAACAGCGTAGCGTAGTTATTGAATCTCCAATCCTCGCTACGTCTAATTAAACAGTTTAGGTATTGGAACTACTTTATTACTGCAGTGCCTACTCCAATTAATACTAGCCAGTCATTAGTGCTCTCCTATTGCAAAAATATGGGGATTCTATTTCAAATATATTATATACAGTTGTTACTTTATATGTAAAGTATTTCTTTCGAGCCGTAGTTTATATAGAATTTGCTAGTATGTTGTCCATATCCCCATTTGTCTAAACAATGTCCTAAACCGTACCTTTTATAATTGCTGATGCTGTTTTGTTTTTTTATAATGTAACATAAACATTAATTATCAACTGTCTAAATCCATACGAAGGCAACAAATGAAGCATTAGTTCTATTCTAGCGATTTCATAAGCGCTGGCGTATTCCGGCGAATCTATTATTAATGCGTAATCGTATGATCGTAATAGTTTCACTTGCTCGACCGCTGTGTTTGCATATTTATTATAATTTAATGTTTCCTGAGGAATCAGTGTCGACGGTACTTTTGTAGAGGAGGGATTTAAGCTATTGACATTTATATATTCTCAATCTTTTCCATACTCTAAATTAAATGATGATTTTCTAATAGCTTTTCTAATCATCCATTATATTGTCTATAAACTTCTCAAAATAAAAATATTCAACACTGGCAGTATTTTTTAAAAATTAAATATATTAGTAAGTAATTCTCGATACATTACTTGTATCACATTTTTCTATACAATTATGTCTATTTTATACTTTTTATTTGGCTGATATTGCTTAATAATTTCATAACAGTATTAGATCAACCAAACAATCTTGTATTTTGAATCTACCCTAAGTTTTTTTATGAATAGGTAAGACAAAAAAAATCAGGTATTACAGCGAATTTAATAATTTACATTAATTTTGTACTAATTTCTGTTTGTGGGTAAAAGAGATCATAACATTAAAAATGATCGATAAAGTCTATGCAAAGAAACTATCTAATCATTAGATTACAACATTATTACGATCACATAACCAGAATACGCGCAGTTTTGCTTCTAACACAAATTGTCTTCACAAAACCATTAACTTACTCTCAGGTTTAAACGTCACTCGGTCTGAAATAATAAAACGAGACATTAATCCAAATCTTGAGAAAATGGCGCGACCAAATCGATCAGGCTTATGTCCGTGCCTACAAATGGTACACAAGTTTATATTTAGAGTTGCTCTCCTTTTGCTCGTTGGAAGAAATAACGGACAAAAACTTTTATAAATATTAGCTTGATTATAGAGCCATTGCAGCACACGTCTACGACTACAATTTATGACGTCAGCACACCCATGTAGCCTCGCATCACTACTGATATGATATAAAACTGTGATGATAATCAACGAAACACGAAGTTAATAAAATCTGAATATATCATCATATTTAATAAAAAAATATCCATGATTATAGAGAGTCGTTCGGTGGTTTGGTATGTCCTACTTTATCGCTTTGTCAATATTATTATAATAACTACAAAATAATATTAAATTTTGACACGGTATTTTAACCATAAGAATTTACAACATTCGTTTTCTTGCTCTTTACAATAAACAGAATTGAAAAGTTGGCATATAAAGTCATCGAGATACATGAGTTTATAAGATTACATTTTCATTTAGATTTTGAGTTTTGGATGGATTTTTACACTATATAATAATTGCTATTTATTACTAAATGCATGAACATAATATCAATTAGCACTCTTATTAAGGTATTTTCTTTTTTATATAAATCATTTAAACAGCAATAACACAGAATAATTCAATTTTATAATGTATCGACAAAGATATTTCACCATGACTTAAGTATATATACATTGTTTACTGTCAAAATCATACCGACATCTTTGGAAATAATATTATAATTATTTACATCTTTAATTCACAGTATTAATAAAACATCTAACCTACTCGTATCACAAAAGTATAATACATTGTCTTAATAATTTGGTAACTAAATTAAGGAAGTCAATGTCTGTACCGGTCTGACGAAAATTCAAACCGTATTTCGGCGAAGAGTACGTCGATGTTGTGCTGGAAATAATATTAAATCTATTTCACATTAGCCTACAAATAAAGCATGCAATATAATAATACCCTCTATTGAAATTCAACGTCTCTACTGAACATCTAAGATTATACAAACTCTTGAATTACAACTTTTCTCTAATTCATTAACTCCTTGAATGCTGTTTCCGTTTGAGTTTCAATACTTACCTTTATTTCAAAAGCCGGGTTGGAACAGGTACATGGAACAAAGAAAATGATTTTAAAAAATCGTTATGATAATTATATTCTGATTTCACAAGCATTTAGCTCCTGGTGTCAAGACCAGAAGCTAGAAAAACAAATTGCTACCTTTGTTAATTGTCGCAAGAGAATTTCCAATATTCATTATAAAACGCAAGAAACCTGTTTTGACAGTTATATTAACAATAAAATGTGTGTATACAAAAATATATGATAGAAACCATCTTTTTTAAAAGTCCAGGCTGATGTAAAGTCCGCGTGATAGAAAGCGCCACTGCAGCCTTTCGACGCTTTTGAAATCGCAAGAATAACATTAGTGATTTGATGATATTGTGTCACATTACCCAGAAATTTGACTGCCTCTGCACTGCAATTTGGTGGAAATGGTTGAGAGTGAGGTGCCAGTACAGACTACCTTCGAATATTTCTGTATTTCGCCGTTAAATATTTCAAAAATATAATTAATGTCAGGCATGCATCGACCTAAGATTGATGTAACTAACAATTTAATAAGCTCACAATATTTAAAACCTTTAATAATAATAACTTTATTCAACAACAAAAAAGAAACTTAAACTAAAAAACACTGATACTTAAGTACCTAAACTAGGTTTAGCCTGTTCTTATAGGCACCTTTATTGAATCAAAGAGGTTATATAACTTAATAATAATCAATATCATCAGTCCATCGCAATCTAAGACTAAGATGGATTTGTCACCAGCCATTTGGGATTTTAGATATTAATGCGCGATCACTAATGACACTATAAAAGCCATATACTAACAACTGAGTTATTAATTGGGTAATTTTATTTTTTTGTATCAATATCTCTTACTGAGGCACGTAAACGTAATTAATACATACATACATACATCACGATTGTGCCCCATCAGGGTAGGTTACTACGGATTTACACTTGTTACGACCTTGGCATACCTCTCTTGCTTCCTTTACACGTAATTTTAAATGTAACGTTTACATTATTTTTTGTAAAATATATTTCTTTATCATGAACTGTTGAGCGCTGTATAGGCACTCACTCTGATTAAAACATATGTGCTAATAAAATAAAATCGTTACAAAAACATACATCTCGACTGATACATCCGTTGATCTGTAACTACGGACCAACCAGAATTTTTTCAACAACCAATCTTTGTACAGTAATTGCTATGTCATCAATGACAGTGCAATATCGCGTAAGTAGCAGATGCAAATTTAGATAAAAATTAAATTAGAAAAAAAGGAATATGGACTTTACTAAACCAACAGATGCGGTATTGAAGTATCACTGATGTACTTGATACGTAAAAGCCGTGGGGGTAGAAGCACTGTACAATAGTGCCTTCCCCTGTACCATGTGTTGTAAGAGGCGATTGAGGTATTGAAACCAATATAACCTCCCGAAGGTATGTCAAATACAACAGTGCCAGAATGGGCAGCAGCATTCCTGATGAAAAAACAAAAAAAACTACGCCTTGAAATTGCCGCCACGCCTGCCCAACGAGGCAATATGCAAAGCCCCCCCTTTTAATGGCTATGGTGATTGTCATGAAAATGATATCTTTGATATGGATTGATATGTTAGGTATTTTACTAATTGAATTATTATTATTTGTTCACAATACGGTTGAAGATGAAACTTAATTAAATCTTGTTATTTTTCATTCAGCCTTCTATTCTATTCAGCGTTACAATAAACACAAAAAAACAGTTTACGCTGCTTCAAGTTCATAACTTCCGATATTGCATTGTAAATGTAATCAGCGGCCTCCGTAACCATAAACGAAACGGTTATTTTCATTATATTTGAAATCCTTGAAATTTGATCGCGTATTTTTTTCCTCGCCGACGGTGGCGCGCCCAAGCGGCGCCTGGCACGTCCCCACCCACCCTTGCGACCCATTTATTGGTGCAAGGCATAAGTTTACCGAGATTTATATAGTAGGGCATCCTGTTTGTGTGATCTTCAGATGGATTGGTAAGATTTATTGGGCAGAATGGGAATAAAAATCGTATGTAAGATGATGTGGGTATGGCAGTTCCCAGTTTAGATTTATAAGTTATTTTTTGTTTGTGATATTTCGCTTACTTCTTGATATTTAGTATATTCCTCATATTAATATGCGAAAGTTCATGAAAATATAAACACAAAGCAGTCAAAATTAACACTTTTCACTCGTTCATGTTAAAAATACTGAATACGTATTAATATAAATTTACAATAAAGTATCTTCGTGCTTTAGGATAAAACCTACCGTTAATAGATACTACTACTTAATAGGCATAGGCATATGCTTATTTCTACGAATAGGCTATAATTAGTTCGCGTTCGTTAGAGTGTCAGGTGAGCAGAGACGAAGATATGAGTCGTAGTCATAAATAAATAGTGCTTAAACCGAATTTATTAAAAAAGTGTCTTCTCTACAATCTCGTATGAATGAATATATGACGTATTCAAACATAATTTCTATATGATTAATGATATTTTGTGTCGAGTGCGATCCTGGCAGTTTTAGTCAGATCGTCCGTTCATTGAGGGTGGACGTGGACTACGCTACGCTTAATAAAAAAAAGACCATTTTATATTACAGAATTAACGAAAACGTTCAACGACTTGCTACGATAATTATATTATCAATCCCTTAAACTAAAATCAAATTTTTTAATTGTGTAAATACTGCAATGGTTATTCTAATATTTTTTATTGCATTGCGTTTAATCTTCTCCCGATAAAATTACTGGCTTCATTCTGGATTCGTATTCAAATTCAACTACTACCTAGTTTCACTTGCTTAAACGCCAGAAGTAAATAATGAACTTTTGTACAATTCTTATTACTCTACAGATATTTGTAGCATTTGTAAAAAGAAATAAAATGTAAAATAAAACATGTACAGTTCTAGATCTTGATTGGAATTAGGTTCTTCGAGTTGACATCACGCACCACATAACCACAGTATCTCAATGGATGCATGCTGCATACGACTGAATACACTAAAAACCTAACGGTCTTTGTCCACTTGAGGACGTTCTACATATGTAGTTATGATGGTGATTATCATATTTTGTGTCTAGTAAGGATTTTGTATTGAGGACCAGAAATAATGTTACTACGAATGTTCTCATTCACTGTGTACGGAAGCAAATCCGCTGCAGCAAAAACTGCGTTTAACATCAGCGCTATACGGGTCGTCGAAAATAGCAGCTACGTAATCAAATTACAAAACAATTACCACACTTTCTCCTGTGCCTTGTCACAACCCCATTGCCGAGTGAAGAGGGTCGAAGAACCCTCCGAATAAACACTCAGTTTTCATGTAAATTGTGACACGCTCCAGTATTCCTGACAAATTCGGTGACAACTTACGATATTGAGCTATTAGAACTTGTCGAGTTTTATTAGAGGGGGGGGGGGTTCTGTATGATATGATATATTTAGGTACCTAATTTAGTATTGATGGTGAGGAGAGGTACAATATTCTTGCATGGAATAGCGCAGCTCTACTAAAGACGGCAACAGCAAGGATATGTTTCCAAATGGTATTTTTCTTATCTTATATGTTGAGTTAGTATACTAACTTTTATTGCTTTGTGGCATACTTTATTTGAATTGTACGTTTTACAATTTTATGGATAGGATAGATTACTTATTTTCTTACTACGTTATTTAATAAATAAACACAGCATTTTTTCTACTTTTTGTACTCTTCGGTAATATTACTCACGGCTTATATTAACCAAAATTTTATCCCGGTCCATACGTTGTATAATTGGAAATATCATCATCAAGAAAAAGAAATTTTGCACATGATTGTCACATTATGATCTTCATTATTATCTGTATAATTATTGTCTGAGATATCTATCATCATTATTATGTGAGATTTCCACCACGCGTGCCCACGAGGGCACGCGTGGAAATCTCAGAGCAAATCTTTGCGACAGTAGTCCCATTGCCTCATTGCTGCTGTTGCTGATGCTGTTTTGGGTGGAAATACCACCATCGGTTTTAGTACCTCCGTTGCCTTTTATGATAACTGGTACAAAGACACTATTTTACTCTACCGGTAGGTACAAGTATCACCCTTGAAAATATAAAACTTTTCAAGTCTACTTTATATTTCGCTGGCAGTACTGCGCTACTAAATACTTCACATGCCCGCACAGACCTGCGGCGGGGTTGTAGCAATTTGCTCATCGCATACTAACACACCTCCGGCACGAGATCTGCATACATTAGCTGAGTAGACGTTTCTTGTTTTTATGTATTTCACCATGTAGTTTACTGTATAATATAGCATAAAAATATATTCCATAGAAAAACCTATACGTACCAACATCGCAGTGTTCGATCAAATGTTGTCGGTGTTAGCAATCTCATATATGCGTACATCGTTCGATCGTTCCATAGTAAAGGATTTTATTAACTCTTCTTATATATCCAAACTGAATAAACTGGAGTCTTTATTTCACAACGCACTGAGATCGTTACCGTACAATTGCACACTGGGACAGTGTTTTTGTAACTTTAACCTTAACAACGGTACCAACCCGAATTGGTATTACATTGTACCGACTACCAACAATATTCTATATTATCATTATATTATAGTTATTGGACATAGGACTTTCCAAAAAAGGGGAAATTAACCCATAATTGCCACGCTGGGTATGCGTGTTAGCAATCGTAGAGCGCAGCTTTCGCGATGGGGATGCTACTGCCCAGTCCCACCCTATGCATTTGAGCTACACTATCTCGTATGGATATTGGCGGTTCTGGTACCTTAGTCGCCTCTTCCGCCACCTGGTACAGAGGGAGGAACAATTTTACTCTTCCGGTACCTCACGGCAGTAATAATATATACAATCTATATATACATCCAATAACCTATGAAAACCTATATAATGTATTTATATCGTATATAATGTATTTATAATAAAATATGAGAACAGCAATATCATAAAAACATGCACGTTCTTATGCTTGGTTAGTTTGGTAGAAATCCACTCGAATATTAAGCACGCTGCCGAAGCTCAGATTTGCATACATAAGCTAGAAGGAAATTTCGCTTCACGCCAATTATGGATTTATAGGGGCACCTGCGACTAACAAATACACAGAAATTATTGTATGATCGATATCCTAAAGCTATGAAAATAATTTTTTCTAAAGACTTTGTTTACACGCAATTTGAACGATATGGCTTCTGGTGACTGTAAACTTACGCTCGAGTGTCCGTTTTATTCTAAAATCATTAGCGGTGCTACTCGGTTTTACCCGCGTAGTCCCCGATTCCCTAAGAATACAAAATATAAAATATTGCTTTTATTAGTTATTGAAAATTAAACTTTCCCTTAATTAAAGATAATTGAGGTGGGCCTCGCCCCACCGCCGTGCTTGCCACTACCACTCGCGAGTGTATCTTTGCGAGGTACCATGCCGCGCGGCTCAGACGCGTGGTCGGCTCCCTACGGAACTGTTGAATACAGCGTGCTTTATTTTAAAGAAAAGTAAAAATATAATTTATGCCGAAGTACTTTGACCCATTATTTTAAAAACAATATTTTTTTACATATTATTTAAAAAAATCTTATTCACGATTATACAATAACATAAACCAACGTGAAATCAAAAAATAATCTCGATAGAGTTTCCGAAAAACAAGCGAACCGAGTCGCGGGCACAGCTAGTTAGTTTATATATAGATTTTTGTCCTAAAACTCAAAAGTGTTTGTATATAATGCAACAATATGACTTTCACGGCTTAACCAGTCCAGTCCAACAAGTTAGAAAATCTGTTTAAATTTTACAAATCCTTCCAAAAGTAACCTATGTTCTACAGGTTACTTTTGATCGGGAACAAAGATTTTAATCATTAAATACAAAAAAGAAACACTTTTGATTAAATTTTGATTTTTATCATTCATTGACAGTGATTCATTAGGAAATTTATTGTTTTCGCAAAAATGCTGATTTTATCATGTCAATTAAGAACTTTATCCAAAGCAAAGCAAATAAAGGTTTGTAAAGTCATTTTATAACTTAGTTTCTATAATCAAAGAAATTGTGGTGAACATGTTTAAACGAACTGATTTGCACAACGATATTCTAAGTCTCATTCAATTATTTTTTTAATTACCCCTAACAAAATATTAACATCGTATCTGTAGTGAAAAATATTATCGTGCTCAAACGTGTATTAAATGTACATGTGAAAATATATCCATACACACTCCGACGAAGTGAACAACTATTATATATTTATATATATAGCGACGTCCACGTACAATGTCGTGTTTTTGTGCTAACTTTCCGTGTACCTGTTTTCCCGTAGAGTTATGTATGCAAAATGTGCAGACCTCATTCCGAATTCCGATGTATTGTGCACCGTTCCGGCTTTGATACAGAGTATTGGGACCCTATCCAACTAGAGAACGAGCGACCGACCAATCAACCTAACAAAACCTAAATTCTGCTAGCAAAGAGAATTGCTACAACAGTCGTCTTAGGTTATTCCATTTGTTGACATTTTAATACCACTCGCAAACAAGAACAAGACCAGTGATTAAACTTAAAGTTTAAGCTTAGTTTTAAGACCCATCTGGCAGTAAGTTTAAGGTAGGCATGATTTACACATTTAGATGACTTTTATGATCCCGTGGGGTCATCAGGGACATCAATGTCATCAGTATTATATAATATACTTTAGTACTTAATATTTTTTAATAATATTATTGTTTTTTAGTACTTATTGATGATTCGTAAATACTTATATTAATATAAAATAGGCTTATTTAAATAACGAATATGTTGAGTTTTATATTCAACGGCTACCGTAGCCAATAACAGACTAACAGATTTCGGTGGTCACCGGCATCTGCTACCAAATTCTAAACCGGCCTGTATCTGTTAGCAGGTAGTAAAATCATTTTATCTGGATGGAACAACAAACACGAGGTAGACATCTCATAACTACACACAAACGTATGTATTACATTTTAGGCACTGGAACGAGGTATTTTGGTGGGCCTAATAAACCAGCTCAAAATAGTCAAAATACTGCGCGCAAATGAATCAGGGGTGAGGAGATCCGTGAGAAAACCGATAGAGCCAAACCAATCACCAAGTTGGAGAAGCATGGAGAGGGTACACAGCACGCAGGACCGACGGCCAATGAAGACCGCAAGGCCCAGAGACCGGCATCCGTAAGAAATTTACTCGCAAGGTAGATAGATGATCTGACTAAAGCTGTAGCATGGCACTGGATGCTGGCCATTATTTCTTTTGGATGTTACTTGCGGACACCTTTATCCAGCAGAAGACATCCTGTGGTTGATGTAATAATGATTATTATTATAAAAGCGGTAAACATGTTTGGAAATATTAGCTCTAGAATTTATTCACGTCTAGTTTTTACCCAGAAAACCCTCATAGTTATTTCTTTCTAAGAACGAACAATCGCTTAATACATATACGAGACAAGATCACATTTATGTATAGTGCGTAGTGAAGTAATCAAATTGTGTTATACAAACACTTTTTTTTGTTTCGGAAATAAAGCTTATACTTCCAACTTTGATTACTTCAAACAGTGCTCTTATATATGCTATTCAGTCAGCTAAATGCACCACCTAAATGTATGTGCTAAAAAGTGAAGTTTAAATTATTTAATAGCCCGAACCTTTACAGTGTCAAGACCAGTTTACTAGTTTTATAATTCTTCTCCAGTTTAAGTTATCATCATCATTATCACAACCGCTGCGGAACGTCCACTGCTCGGCACAGGATTAAGAAGAGAGAATTTTGCCCGTAATTGCCGCGCTGGGCTGGCGTGGTGGTAGTCGCAAATCTTAGTTTCGAGATGGGAATACGACTGCCCTTCTCCTTGTTGCCTTTAAACTACACTATCTCAGATCTATGTTCTATTTATTTGTCGGTATACTATTTATTCCTCCAGTTTTTTACTCCACGGCTGATTCAAGTTATGCACAACTCAAAATCGGTATTCTTGCTTAGCCTTAAAAACGTTACAGTAAATTCAATATGTATTTCTAATAGTATTTTCGTAAATTATTATATAACATCAGGTCCGAAAAATGGACGGGTCTTCAAAGAAATTTTATTGTTCAAAGCGTCAAACAAGCAAGGAGCTCTAAACCTAATGATGTATGATGACCAAACTTTGCATTTAGTTTGTAGCGAGCACTCGAGAGGAACGTTCAGGAACATAGCCCGGCAAGTTGCCATTCTACGAGTAAGTATGTGGAAATTCATTACTTATAGCGATGGCTGATACAGTCGCCAACAATCAGTTTTATATCACAAGTTAGAAATATTTCAATAGAAACTCTTTGCTGACTCTTAGTGGAAACTTTGTTGAATATTAAAGATAATGATTGCCTTTTTTGACATGCTTTTATTAGATCTCATTATCCTGATCCTTGAAAACTATAAAACACGTTTTCACAATACACCAAACTAAAAAATAATTTAAAAACACATGGGCTGGTCACGCTTTTTACATAATGATACTAGTTATTTTCGTTCATTATTATTTTTAGCTTATTAAAAATATTTTTTACTTTTTAGTTTGATATGTTTTAGTTATTTTTTACCTAAATCTTTATCTATAAAAATAACATGTCATAATATTTTTTTGCTTCCTGTTTGATCAATTTTTTGAAATATGATAGTTTATATCTTAATTTATAGTTACAATACTTTTTCATTGAAAACATACGACTTTAGGTATGACAGGACATCATAACCGTAGCCTACACGCACGTGTCACCACTAATCTGAAGATATTATGTCACATTACCCAATAATTTCACGGCCTCTGACTCTTGAAAACTGGTGTTTAGCTTTAGTAACAGATGAGATGCAGGATTTTTGTGAGAAGTCTACGTATAGACTGCTAGGAAAGCCTGTACGAATACTTATTGTAAATTCAGATATGTAAAGTATATAATAATTAATATGTATTAATATTGATTATATTTTAAAACTTAAGTTAAAAGTAAAATTAAATTTTATGATACGCATAGCTTTTGGAATAATATCTGTCCATTATTTAAATGATGCTAGTGAGGAGGTAGAATCTAGTCAATTCATTGGATACAAAACATGTTTGAAATTGTTATTTTATATTTTCTCAGATATTTTTCTTAGCTTGGTGCACGCGAGTGTCCAGACACAGTAACTTGTCGACTGTCTACTACAATATTAAGGATATCGCTCGCTCTGTCTGGATGGAGCAGAACCAAGCTGGAGGTTATGCATAGATATTACGACTTGTTATAACCTATTTCACAGAAATATATTTGTAAAAGGTTTTCCTAAAATATTGTAATTTTTCTTAACACCGAATAATAATGCAGTGTTTAAATGTAACGTAATCAGTTTTCTCTTTCTTCTGTCGATACGGTATTATTTTGTTTTTGTAAATATATTAAAAAAATAATACAATTTTACAATTACTACATCATGGTACAAATTTGCCAAATTTGGTGATGAGATAGGAATCATAAGCCTGTATATCTATAATACCTATGGTCGTGTATTTATCATGCATGTTATCGTGTGATGGAGAAGTTAAAATATAGTCTAATTAAATAAGATACCTATACAAGACTATCTGAAAGTAGAACCTAGAATCCCAATCAAGGCAGCGTTTAGGATAATTAGAAATAGTTAAGTATCAGGTAGATATATCAACCCAATCCTCAATCAAGGTATTGCGAGACGACGTTGCCAAGTTTTTCGACTTTGTGAAACTAGTATGGACTGTGTTGCCTGGTATTTTAAGTGTAAGAAAACTAGCCACTGGCATTTTAACATAAGCGAAATCACTTGTGCACACTTTACTATGGCTATGAAGGTTTTTGTATAATACTACCAGTAGCGTATACTAGTTTCACAAAGTCGAAAAACTTGGTAACGTCTTCTCACAATACCCCGGATTGATATATCTATTTAAAGCTTATCTTTCCTAATTATCCTAAATATCTGATAGGTACCGGATACCAGAACTGTATCTGAAATCATATGTAGCGAAGATGATGCTGCATTCAAAGCTTATTTATCTTTAAGTATATATACTCGTTATATACTTCATAGCCGTAAGATACCGGTAGAGTAGACTAGTATTTCTCCCTACACCAGGTGTCGTAAGGTGCCAGAACCGACAGATGGCTGTATATCCTTCCAAAACAGTTTAGCTCAAATGCACATGGCGGGATGAGCAGTATCCCTATCACGGAAGCTGCCCTCAGCTTTTGTCAATACGCGTGCCAAGCGCGGCAATTATGTGCAAAATTCCTCTTAATTGGGCCTCCCCAATATGTCCCCTATATCCAGCAGCGGACTTTCAATAGTTGGTATGATCATGATATTATATATTATATATTAAGTTTGAGATTGATACAAGCTGCATAGAATCGGTTCTATTGGAAATCTCATAGAAACCTTTGTCGAACGATACAAATAAAACATTTTCTACGCCTATTATAATATTTTCATTGTAAAAAATTGTAGTACGTAACACATTTTTTACAACCAGCTACGTCCTACGGTATTACCACGTTAAATTGTAGAGCTTTCATACTACCTTTGAACCTTGCCATACTTAAGACTTTACCCCCTTAAGACTTGATTTAAAAAAAATATAGGTGTTTCATTACTATCATTAAAACACCTTAATACTGAATTTTTTTCGAATAATTTCAAAAACGGTAAAAGGTATTACACAAAAAAGGATTTTTGAAGTTTCCAAAATCTTTTCTTAGTGATATAAAAAAAACCCCTGTGTAAAATATTAAGTTTCTAACCATTATACTATAGGCCTTGCGTTGATATCTCATTTAGTCAACTTCTCCTTATATATACACATAAGGTTTAATCAACCCTTACGGTCCCTACGAACGAACGTACGTCCCTACGTACGAACCCTAACGGTTTTTCAACAAATAATATTTCAATCCAACTGAAACAAGACTTTCTGAATTTAACTAGCAGAACTTAGTTTGCCATTAGAGCCACATATTAGAGAATGTCTACACCTCCCGTGATCCATTACGATGCCGCGGCAACCACAATTGATGTACCTGCCCCTTGTACCTCCATTAAACTTATTAGCATATGTGTCGCCGGCTCTGGTTGTATGCATTGAGAAATTTGTAGTATTATGTATACAAATACCATTAATTCGAAAATACGTTAGTTTACTATGCTGGACTTGCTATCACGTAAACATTTTTTAAAGAATACTAGGAGAGATATAATTTAAAAGTCATAAAGTTTTCAGAATCTTGTAACATCTTTATAGCTTTTTTCTTTGTCCCATTGGTTTACTAAAAGATAATGTCTTCTGACATTAAGCCTGTTTCACTGTCTTTAACGAGCTAGAAATTAAAATACTAAAATTTTTGCTGTGGCGGCTTTTATATTTTGATTTCTAAAAAAAACGCATAAACGCGTAAATAAAGAAAACTATTTTGTTAGTGTCAGAAAAATATAAGCTAGAGTAGCACTAGTACTGGATTATATTTTTCTGATGCTGAGCTAGTAGTAGCTATAATGATGCTGAAGGCACAGCTATCCATATAGTAACATTATTATGCTTTCACCAAAGCAATATAAAGTAAATTGATAGCTTCCTCAACCAATAACAGAACGCAATAAAGCACTTTCCCAAGCAAATAAATATTGCGCCCCTAATAGAATTATTACAGCACCGTTACCACATTGCTGAGAAACCTCGTCTTGGGGGGGTTAATCTAAATATTCTAACCATTAACTGGCGTGTAAGGTTGTATATTCCCTTCTGCTTGTACCAAACGCGCAATGTGACGTATTCAGGGAGAATTATGTACAGTCATTACGAGAGTTCGGAGACACTTGTTGCTAAGGAAAAGTCGGATTGAGCGCACGCGCGAGAGGGACCAGTTTAATAGGACCTGCGATTATTATGTTTTTTGTGACGTTTTAAGTATAAGGCTGTTGCCTTGCTAGTAATTAAACCATTCGGTATATTGTACAGTGTTTAATTGACAACGATGCCCTCTCATTGTAGATTAAGTTTTTTTACCTGCCATTTTTATTCTTATTTTGGAAATATTCGTTCGAGATCAAATATAAATCGTTATCAGTGATGCTATGTGCCTATATTCCTTAGACTTGATATCATTCATTTATCTCGCGTTGTTACGTAATAAAAGATCGATTTCCTAATAAATTATAACCTATGTCCTTTTCTTTTGGTTATGTTTTAATTACATGTTTAAAACTAATGACTGTTAAGTACGTCTGGATACTTAGAACATATAATATCAGACATGCGCAATCACAATACTTATATTTAAACTAGCTTTCTGCCTGCGATATTATTAAAACGCACGACGTTAAAACTGTACCTAAATCTGTATCTTGTATCTTTGCCTAGATTAAACTTTCACATATGTATCTTATCAACATCAGTTCACCGATCTCATTTTTTATTATATTATGAAGTCAGCAAACAAACACACGATCTCATTGGAATGGAAAACGTGACCGCAGCCTATAGACACTCTTGTCATCACACAGATATCACTAGCGTGTCGCTAACCCACTGATTTCACTGCCTCTCTCACCCAAACCGGAACACAGCAAAGCGAACACTGCTATTTAGCTGTAGAAATATGTAAGAGTGAGATACTAATGCAGACGACCTTTCTGAGAGGTCTTTTTTCCAGTAAATTGAGATTCACATCGATTGATGACAGAGCAATAGATAAAGTTACTTTCGCATTTATATTAGTTTTGGCTAAGAATTCAACTTTGTCTGTACTATATTATAATTTCTGTATATATTGCCAGCCTTCCCTAACTAATTGGTTTGCGGCTCGTTGAATTATGTACTTAAAAATATCTCATTTAAAAAGAAAGAGTCGTACCCTCATTATAGGTTGAACACTTTTCATAATGTCCCTGAGAACATTTGGCGAGGACGAGGCGGTTGATAAATTGTCCCCAAAAGATAAAAAGTCATCTACCCACCGCTTACTGCCTGCAAATTATTTCACAGAAGCTTGTTTTTGTCACAAGATTATTCCAATTCTTTGGTAGGTATTTGGGAAATTTGTCAGTGTTTGTATGATAAATGATTTTTTTTGCGACTTGCTAATCGGATTACTGTTTTCAAGTACTTATTACAATTTGAAGTGTTCAAGATTGTAGAATAGAAAAAAATATAGGTTTGCTTGAAAATATGGCATGTACTTCCAAACTTGAATACTTGTAATGTGCCTATATTTTATAAAGCAAGGCTTATTATATACAACAAAAGCGGGTTACTTTGTCCTTAGGTATATATACTATAGACTAGATATAAACTAGATACTATTAAGTTATAATGAATAACAAAGATTTTTCTGTAGCATTTAATGTGTTTATATTTAAAGTATTGAAAATAAACCGGATAGGATTTTAAGAGTACAAAAAATTCAAGTACAATTTTACTTTTTCATTTAGAATAAAGTTACCCCTCAGGGTCTTGACCCAAAATTATTGTATTCTGAGTGAGAGACTTCAAAACACGTCCTGAGGAAAGGAAATATTGTAAATTGAATTATCAAAATGAATAAGTAATAAAACAGTACTCACAAATGTTGTCTCTAGGTTGTTTCGAAACATCTGAGGTAATTTTAAAGGGATTTTTAGTGGCAGATTGCTGATGTCAATCGGAGTATCTCAATATAACCAATTAAATAACAACGGTTCCAGGTTTAAAAATGCATAAAGCTTTGTACAGTTAAAGTAAGAGATTAAGAATTTTTTTAAATGGTTTAAAACTTTTCCTATTTCATTAAATATTACCGGGGTTTTGTTTTCCTCGAATGAATTGTAGTTCCTGTCGATCTCTGACCGCTAAACCACTATCTGTTATGTCTAACTAGAAACCACCTATCTGAAATAGAAAGTTTAATTTATCCGTTCTTGCAATAAAGAGCATATTGTACGTTTCATCATCGTCAGCTGAACATGGGCCGTCCCAAGAAAGGAGGAATTTTGCCCATCACTACCGCGCTTGGTAAGCGCATTGGCAATCGTAGAGCCGCAGCCTTTGAGACGGGGATGTTTTCTTTTCCGGTTTTATTGACACTTCCATGTTTTCTTCACACTTTTCCGGGTGGATATAACGCCATCTGTTGCTTCAGGTACGGCTTAAGGTACTTAGTATTATAATAACCTGCCGGTACCTAACGGCTAATACATACATTATAATTTATAAAAATGTGCAAACAACTTGTCCCTTCGACGGTAAAACTAGCTTCCCGGTTACCAGTTTAAAATCAGTATACCAGTCAAGCTGAGAAGGCTTTACAGGCAAACTGAATTTTACATTTATAATATGGGTATGGATTACGAAGTTACAGAGATATCCCGCCTATACAAAGGTCTCGTCAGAAGGTTCCAGCTTTCAGTACAAAACGAATTTAATTACGCCAGCAATTTGGGAAAAACAAAAGGGTACAGTGCAAAAGATCGGCTCCTTTTTCCTCAATACAAACTGACTGTTCATAATTAAACAAAGTTTTTTCTTTTTTGCATGCAAATTGATTTTTTTATAAAAGGGGAAAACGTAAAACCTTTGTCACTCATGAAGAGTCCAATTCGTTAAGCATTAAATAATTTGCCCTAATTATTTTTAATAGTTTAATCAACATAAAAATCTGCCGTAAGATCATCATCATCGTCATCTCACTCGATATAGCTAGAACCTAAACATGATTATTGCAGATATTCATTTTTGCAAATTCAAATAATCGGGCTTTCATTGGCTATTGTTTTAAAGACCAACTTACAACTTTTATTGTATGCTGTCAGTCTAATATACAATAATAATTTATTAGATAATAATAAATTAAACTTTACATACGTCTTTAACATAGTTTATTATTCTTCATAATAAACTATGATAGACATTTAAAGTCGTATAAAAGTAGACCTAAAGCAATGAATGACAAGAAGTTGACATAAATGCCTCATCCAGGTTGCAGCTAAACTCACCGCGCTAACACCCGTTGTTGTTCGATCAATATCAGCCAGTTTTAACTTATCTTTCTTTTTAATTCACAACAAAAAAATATTTTTTGGTTTTCTTTAATTTCATGTTCTGTATGATCGTCAATTATTTCCAAATATTTTTTCGCGGTAGGTAAATTTCCTGTAATTCTTTAAGAGAAATAAAATTTATCGGTGTAATAGATTTAAAGAATTAAAATAAAGCAGTAAGGTGGTTTTTAATAGATAATTATTGACGCAAGCCCTCGCGTAGCTTCACTCGCCTTTTGATACCTATCACATATTGTCTTCTTTCCCAACCTAACCTTGGTTGTTCTATTCTATGGAAAAAGTGCTCAAATAAAAAGATAAACGGTCTTTATTTTCATTTCAGTATCTCGAAATGTGTTAGTGCTTTATTTTATGAGATCGTTTGCAGTATATACAAAATCTAATGTTCTTATTTTTATAATTAGATTTTTGAGTACCAAAGCTGCATGGCATTTTTTTATCAGTCCTGGTTTTTAAAATACTCTGAAATACAATTTTGAAGGCATTAAACTGCGACAAGACACTCGGAAATGATATGTATAATTAGGTTTTTATGCATAAAAGTTTCGATGGCTTGTGCTGCTACCAGGCAATTTTATATGTCTTTTATGGCTGCCCTGTGCACTCCTCAGAATGAGAAACCCAAGAAACACTGGGGCTATCCACCGCAGCACTTAAACTAATTCGATTCAAGTGCAGTTCTAATTTCAGAATTGAATTTGCATTTGTCCGCTTTCGCACTAACTTGGATATAATTTCATTAGTTACACATTTTATTGTAAATTAAATTAATAATTCACAACATCTCATATATTGACTTGACTCCGTGGTATGTCGTTTATCGCACTTGTGTTACGGATATATGACATATATATTTACATATAAATACTACACAGACACAGAACAAATACAGATATTCATTATCTAAATATTTGTCCTGGGTGGGGATTAAATTCACGACCTTTGGCGTACAAGATAGAATCACTACCATCTGCGCTATCTGGCCCATCGATTTATTACGAGGTACATAGAAAAAAAAAATTTATTAACACAACCTCACTTCCTATAGTACAGGAACTAGAATTGTAAACACAGAAAATCTTACATCTGGAATAATACATTGACTACTCACTATAGCAAGCATATCCTATTTTCTTGCTCTTGTCTATGACGTTAATATGTTACAACCTAAACTTTTTTATATACCATTCACACTAAACAACACATTGAATATTGTCGGACTTGATTCCAAAGCTTGAAGGTAATTTTCAATCATTATCTATTCAACCATTGGTGGCGACACTACGAAATTATATATTTAGCTAATTTATTTGACACGATTCCGTGACTGAAATGTGTCAAACTCACGTAATCGCAAGCGGCACAAAGCTGTAATAGATACGTATTTAATATTACCAACCTATGTTGTTACATGCATATGATCATCACAGATACAACGCTAGTGCGTCGCCAACCTTTTAACCTGAAAATATTACGAGTACGTCATATTTAGCAGCATTTTAACTGCCTCTTTCACCCTAAAAACCGGACACAGCAATATCGTATCATCTTCATCTTCATAATCACAAGTCCACTGTTGAACACAGGTCTTTTCAGCAGAGCGCAGCTTTCGCGATGGGGATGCTGCTGCCTATCCCCACTCTGTGCATTTGAGCTACACTGTCTCGGATGGATAATCCGCCATCTCTCGGTTCTGGTACCTCAGTTGCCTCTAACGACACCGGGTATAGGGGGCGGCACTATTCTACTCTGCCGGTACCCCACAGCTCATAGCGCATACTTCCGCTTGACTGCAGAAATAACTAATAATTAAGCCCTTTTTAAGAGCTCTAGTTTTAGTAAGTATATATGTAACTCTTGTGTTGTACACTTATGTTACCTGTTAACACAAAAAAAGCATTTATTATTCTGTTTGTTTGTAAAAATGTGCCTTGAATTCTTTGACAAGCCTGTTATAAACAGCGACAACGGCAAACGAATAATTCTGTTAGATTTTTGCAAAGTATTACAAGCGTCATTATGCGAGACAGTTTGGTGTTTGGTTCCGCACCTTGCGAACTCTCCCAAATACTTTTTCAACTTTAAGGATCGCTTAGGACCCTTGAAACACTTTGAAGCACCCATCGCGGTATATTGAATTCGAATATTGGAAATCTTGACAGTCTAACAAAGTATTGAATGAAAAAAATAACTAAACTTACACCGTCTATGTTATGTGTGTGTTTGAGAGATAGATTAAATGCATTCATAATGCATAAAAAACCTCTAAACCGCTATAGTTCTTGATTTAACTTCTAAATAACGAAATTATACGAACGAATACATTCATATCAAGTTAAGCAAAGCTAACCGGTTAAAGGTTTGAGCGGAATAGCTTTTTTGATCATCCAACTTCCTATCTTCTTTTGCTTATCTTATCATACGAAACGGCTCCTGCCAGAATAATGAGGATCCGTAGTTTCCACCTCATTAATAACAGCTAATCCCACAAGCATCAACTTACGCGACTCGTCCTTCCAATTAACCAAATCCCGACCACATACCGTCCAAATGTCTGTCTCTCAAATCATTGTGACTAGGGATGCGATGTTACCTAGGTATCGAAACATTTATTAAGATACCATATTGAGAGTGACGTAGTCGTTCACTTTTTCATTCTTTATTTTGAAAATTCGATGTTTACCATGATTTTAAAGTCTTCTAACGATTTTTGTCTGAGATTGTAAATGGCTATGTAATTGACTATAAATCTCACGTTAATATTAGAAAATATTTTTACACAGTTCCTGAATGAAAGCGTTATGCTAAAATATTTCCGTCTCGATCAAAATTTAAGGTATTGTGTAGCACAATTCTTTCTCATAATTGCTTATTACTTATCAGATGTGTACCTGAAATTATAGTTAAAACAAAAAAATACAATGTAGCCTTATTATAGCCCTATATAAATAAGTACTCGTAACATACTTTTTATTTTGACCAAACTCATTATTATTATTTTTTATAACTCGACCTATATTCGATTAATAGAGTAGTTTTTATCGATACCGCGAATGGAAAGAAATGAATACTCTCGCACAGTTTCATCCCTAATTACGACTCAGGACGTCCTAATTCGACTTCAGTTTGTGTTAACGTACGCTAATGACAGGGCGTTCGATCAAGAGCGTAGTTACCGGAGAAATTGGATGTTACTTGTATATGTGGCGAATAGCAAATGCAAACTACCAATTGGACTTGGCCTAAGTATTACAACTATGTCTATATTTGAAAAATATCCTTTCTCGCCGCCACATTATACCTAGATAAATTGTACCAATATTTATCATAATCATGGTAACATTCACTGGATGTAGACCTTTTATACCTATCCTTACAAGCAAATAACAGGATTTGCATCACTGATCCGGTTTGCGGGTTGAAATAGGCAGTGAAATTACTGCGTAATGTGCCATCATCATCATATCAGTCTACAGACGTCCACTGCTGGACAAAGGCCGCACCAAATTTACGCCACAGCGAGCGGTTTTGTGCCGCTTGGAACCAACGGCATAATATCTGCAAATCACAAGGTTTAGCCATTTGTGACATCTGTGTTACAATAATAGCATCTATATACTACAGTGACTTTTACCATTACGCGGACTGTTTGCCCGTATGTGGATTTAGTTATGTAACAAAAAATAAATTGTAAATATGTTATTAGTTTCTCCATAGATTTCTAAGGTATTATTCGTGTTTTGTGTGAAGGAGTTTTTCGTGGTTCAAGCCAATGTCTATAGAATGCACTTTCTCATCATAGTGAAATAACGACTATAAACGATTGCAAATTATAAACGACAGATCATCTGTTTCTATCATTTTCTTTTATAAATAAATAGACGCTAATCGATTTATCTACACCCATACTAATGTCAAAAATATATTTTGTTATAAATGGGCATTAATACTGAATCCAAAATGATGTAATTGATTTTACTGAAAAAACTATTTAATAAAACCTTGTCTTTTGATATAAATGTTAGTTGTTTGGCATCTGGCGTGAGTCACGTAGAATAAGCCACAATAGAGCCCGGGGTATATGACTACGACATGTCGAAGCGATTTGACTGCGCAGACCGTATGTGAAGTTAATCGAATGCCCTTTGACTGTATACACATTTACGATATCTGTGTCAATTCAGTTCCCAGCAGAAACTCTAACGAAGAACATGTTATCAGCGATGAAAGTCGTGAGATTTACTTGCACCTCTTGACTTGACGGGTTTGATGGCGCAGATGGTAGTGATCCTTTCTTATGAGTCAAGGGTCATGGGTTCGATCTTCACCAAGGACAAATATTTATATGATTGTCACGGAGTCAGGTCGACGTGCGCCTACATCAAGCGTTGTGAACTAACTAAACGATTGCTTCAACTTCACAGTACGACAAAAAAATACAAACTCGAACTACGACAATGTACCATTTTTAAACAAAATCAGCATCATCGTCGTATTAGTCTACAATGTAAGTGCTGGACATAGGCCTTTACCACCAAATTTACGTACCCGTTTAAAGAATCCTTCCGTTGCTCTCTCCCTAGCACTCCACAATCAAAAACACCTTACGCACTCTTCTTACACATACCGTGTTCGCCGGCGAATGCGCATGCAGTCTCTGCCCACTCGAGGGATAACCAGCAGTACTAGAGTGGTCGATCTCAATCTCAATCTGTTCTCTTTTGCAAAAGCTAACTCATTCCCAACGATGGCCACTCGAGCCTAGGTCGAGCCTCAGAGGCGCCTTCGAGTAAATGCCATCTATCCCCGGGGAGACCGTAGCTAAACGTGCGGTCGCCGCGGCGGAGAAAATTGGGAACACAAAAAATAACAAATTTACGCTACAGCGTGCTGCCTGTGCCGCGTGGAACCGACGACTACCCGAAACCCTCAGCAGGTCATCCGTCCTTCAGACGGTGGATCGTCTCACGCTACGCTTTCCAGTACATGGCCGCCACTCGAGAACTTTTCTCTCCATCTGGCATCTGCTTGTCAACTTTGTCACTTCAGCTTTGCGATTCGGTGAGCTATGTTGACAACTTCCGTTCTCCTATAGATGTTTTTTATTTCTAAATCTATCACATTCGATCACGATTTTCGTACATACAATCGATATAAATCTACAACGGTATAAACAGTCAAGTCGCTAAGATAAATCGTTGTTGTGTCTACCGGGCTTAGGATAAGGTGACGTCTGTCGGGTGCGTTATACACGTGTAAAATATATACATAAAGCTAACCAGATAGAAATTATTCTGTTCTAACTTAGCCTTTGTTTATCATATAAAATATTGCAACTATAAATTAAGATAGAGACTAACCTATCTCTCAGGTTGGTATTTAATCTATATGACTAAATTAATGAAGAGGAGAGAATTTAATGTTAACTTATTACGGTTTAGCACAATAAAATCTAGACTGATTTATAAAAATATTAAAATTTATCGGGCACACCCGTTTTGGTAACTATAAAACACGATGTTTTGTTATTTTCATCTCAATAACATGAATTGGCCACAAATTTGCAGAGCAAAAATATTAATTGGTATTGTATTAAATGAACATAAAAAATTTCTACGGAATTTAAACTGAAGTTTTACGTTAACTTAAAAAACGAAAGATTTGGAAACGCTTGGTCATTAAATTTTAACCGCACAAAATTTTTGTCACTTGTTCTCATTTGTACAAATTGGATGTTCGGCTAGCAGCAACAGTTATTCATTAAAAGAGAATATATTAACACAATGTATCCATGTAAAATTTACTGTGGTAATTAATTTAATAATCTGTTAATGCTCTATCTGCATATTCAAACTGTTAAGTCTAGAGCAAGTGGAGTATATACAGAAATAACTATTAAAACATTGGATGTTATAGCTTTCAATTATCGGCCACATCTAAAATCTATATTTTTTAATTGACTTCAACGATCCCGTTGATCACCAGAAATAATAATAATTAATTAATAAACTCACACACACAACATCTCATACATTGA
>JACJUM010005602.1:7234085-7302314 GCA_020976665.1 Heortia vitessoides
GGCAGACTGCTTTGCCAATTATGCTACCTTACAAAACACGTAAAATTTTTCCTGATAGTTCACCTACAAACATTCAAATGTTACATAAGTGTAAAGTAATTGATATAGAGCTTATCATTGTTTTTTAAAGGAAAGGGCTTGTTTAAGTAAATTTGTTATAATCAACGACAATTTAAGAAAACAGAAATGTGTAAAGCTTTTCTAATTACACATCCCGTTGTAGTATTAATATTTAACACAAAAAAAAACTTTCTCAAAAACTGAATGCAGTACGGACCGAAAATGTGTCTCTGATTTGTAAATAAAAGTACAGTACGGTATGCAACCGGAATGAGCGGGAGGCACCGGACGCGGCCGTTTGGCGCCGCGCGACCTCGCCCGA
Source organism: Heortia vitessoides (assembly GCA_020976665.1). Taxonomy (NCBI): domain Eukaryota; kingdom Metazoa; phylum Arthropoda; class Insecta; order Lepidoptera; family Crambidae; genus Heortia; species Heortia vitessoides. The sequence continues at coordinate 7,234,468 of JACJUM010005602.1, forward strand.
GCAGGGAACGATTCGCATTGTTACCGGTTAAACGGTTCACACGGTTACACTACAACACTATTACAATCCAATTTCGTGTTTGCCTAATCAAACGAATTTCTATTAGACCTTTTTGTGCAATACCAACGTAAAAATATGAGTATCTTTATGATAGAGAGTGATGTTATGACATTTTCAAATTAAAATAGTAATTCGAAATCAATAGATTAAATTTCATCAAAATACCATAGAGCATTGTGCATCGACATGTTAATATAATAAGACTAAAAAGGTAAAAATTGATTTACAATAAATAATTGTGTGGAAAAGAGAAAAGATTGAAACATAAAAAGCCAATTAGAAACGGGCATATATTTACAGAAATAAAGCGAGGCCAACAACCTGTACTATTTTATGAACATTCGGGAAGCATCCGTAGCCCTAACTGGCAATTAGGGACAATAACGGTCCCTCTAAACGGTTTACCGGTACAGCTTCGGCCAAAAAGGCCGGTTACGTTTACTATCATGCAGAACGTAAGCTTGTTGAAAAATGGTCTCCCACTAAAGTGTAAGAAAAGACCAAGGTAGAAGGTCTTAGGAAAAGGCATTCTCTAGGCAACACCATCTCACTATTGGTCATTAAGAAAAAATATTCACTAGTTGCTTTTAATTATTTTCCCTCTTATTTCTTATTTTTCACCATCGCAGAAAGTATCCAAGCGAAGGAATAAAGGCTCGTAGAAAACTTCTGTGCTAGCAGGGTGTTTTTATTAGTTTTACTTCCATATAACAAGATAAGCTAGCCACGGGCTGCTAGCAAGTAAGGTTATTTTAAATGGCTGCCAGTCCCAGTAAATAGATAGTGCTATAAATGATTAAAAACACAGGCATATGTTGTAGGAATACAAACATGTCAACATGCAAATAATATTTTTCAATCGAGCCTAAGCGAATCATAGACTTTTTGAGATACGATTACAATGCTTTTCTGAGGAATTCTTTAGTTTATGAAGTAGCGAGAATGCTCTTTTACTCCAAAGGCGATTTTTATGAGATATGATTGCAAATTGCATGCAGAGATTGCATCCTAAATGTCTATTACGTAAATATTACCAATATGCAAAAATACATCAATTAAGTTAATCTTTTACAGTTTTTTCTCTTGTAAAGGAATTATGCTGTGCAAACCCTTAAAAATAACTTAAATGCCAAAGAGATGTTCCTTAGTGTTGATTTTAATATGGAGATCGAGTATGTTTTTTTATTAAAATAAAATTTTTGGGCTGGATTCGTTAATTAATTGAGTCGAATGTTCAAAGGATAATAGTAAAATATTTTATTCAAATATATGAAGATAACAATGTTTCAGTTAACACAAATATAATAAATAAATACATAGTTAACATTTAGAAACAAAACAAACACCAATATTCATCACATAAATATTTGTTCTGGATGGTGATCGAAGCCAGGAACGATTCACACCACGTTTACTATCATCTGCATCATCAAGCTCGTTAATTATTAACCCAATGATAAAATTACACATTGCAACTAATTTGAAAGTTTCTTTCACTCCATTTTCTCGAATCAGTGGAAAATATGCTCCCTGTAGCTGTTGATTAGTAAACAAGTTTTAATGAGAAATGCAACGTAGAGAGTAAGAGTAATCCACAAACTTTCCGATATAGTTGATTCCGTGCAAAATCTGCTTCTGACATTACTATAAAAAGAAAATATTATTCAATTTGGTGCAATCATTTCAAAGCTATGCACGTACATACTTGGTGATTATTTATTGTGATATATGTATAGATACCCGCAATTTTGAGTCGCAGTCACTAAAATTGATCAATATTAATATAAACTTTCAACCCCTATTTTTTTACTTAATAAGAGTAGTTTCTAAATATGAAAAGGAAAATATTGTTAAAGGGTATTTTTTGTGAGTTTCAGTATTTTTTATGTGTCTAAATAACGTTTTAATAGAATATTTATTAATATATTGAAACTATTACTATTAAAACCGTAAAAAAAATATTATGTAAAGTCTTGTCTTAGAGGGCCTTCAAGGTAGGTTCTAATAGGAACCTACAAATTTGAGACTTCTAGCACTAATATTTCCTAAGATTTCGACGAGTGAGTTAGTGACCATTCGTTTTTATATATATGTATATATATATATATATATCCTTACAAAAGTCTTTGTACTTCGAACTTCAAGTAAATATACCATCGTAAACTTAGTCATTCTGCTTATTAACTTCGAACGCTTAAGTAGATTTTTATAAATTATTAACTTTTTAATAACTATTGTTCAATATCCCACAAAGGTTTTAGTGATATGTTAATAATAGAACAATTTTATAACAAAAAAGCTAATTGTATTCATGTGGAATTCCTAATGTTCTATGTATTCAGATCAAAACCTTGACATGGAGAAATAAAAAAATACATTCATTTCCTTCATCTATTATACAATAATGATCTAAATACTAAGCGGCTTAAAACATTTATATATAACCATTTTTATTGCTCCAGCTGTAAAACAAAAGCAACACCATAATTAGACAGTATGGTAGCTATGATGCCACAGATTATATAAGCTACATTTATAACACCACAGAGTTAAAAATGGTATTGACTTTAAAAATAAACGGCGCACAATAACAGAGTGATCGATTTGTGAGCGTCGAACCACTCTCACCGGTTCAATGATCAAAAGGGACATTTGATTAAAACACTGCACCACTCAGAATGGTGTGCGCAGAACTCGGAAGATAATATAGTTTTACCGCTGTAAAAAAAACACAATTTTTACATGAACGGTTTTAGTATTAGTATTTTATGTTTTTTTTTGCTTCACGTTCGTGTGAACTATGAATCGATTTCGCTTTCGTCAATTTTAGCATTTTAAAGTTTTCATAAGGATGAAAAGCAATTAAAATTATTTAGAAAGTATTATATAAGTAATTAAAATTATAAAGCAATTAAAGTTATATAGATAGATTGAATTTGATGTAATGGTAGTAAGTAATTTAAATGTAGTCTTTGAGCACATTTAAAAATTGTGCTCAAAGACTAATTTTTTTGTGTTTTATATTTTAAACTTCCTCTATTTAAGTGCGGTTCTAATCAAAACGCAGACGTTTCTAAACTGGACCACGTTAAAAAGGAGATAAGGACGTAAAATAAATAATTATTACCTTTGGTGATAGAGAAAACAAAATAGAACCTGGAAAGGCTGTCCTTTACAGATTCCTTTACAGAAAAGCATTTTTTAAGATTTTGTGATCATTACAAAATAAATGATTTTTAGCATATTCTTTAAAGAACGTCATATCTATATGAATGACCGGAAATCAGTTGCTTTGAACATTTAGGTATTTATCTCATACGTGTATAAACGAAGCTTTTAATACTAAATGTCCGTAATTTATTCGAAGCGTCAACTTTTAAGTGGCGAGCAACTTATTGACCCAAATACATATTCATTATGGATTGAAAAGTGAAAGCACCGTTCAAGGTACATAAACCACATTAATAATTTAACACAGAACTAAATTAACTCAGTGCTATACGTACTACAATATGTACATTATACAGCAACGGTCGTTTTAAGAGACGCCTGAAACTTCGGTCGATGCGTCTATAATTTAATTAAAAAAGTTTGTACAAGCCACGTTTGATACTTCACGGTAGTTTTATTGTGTTGTAAATCCTGGCATGAAAACTGTTTCTGATTGTATTTTACCTCTATTAGCGTTAGAGATTATATGCGAAATGTGTGTAGATTAAACATGCGTAACATTTGTAAAACAAAATAAACAAATAAATAAATTCCCACGACATGTTACACATTGACCTGATTCCGGGATAAATCAATTAAAGCACTTGTGTTACGGACTTCAGACAACAGAGGAATCACAAATATACTACATAAATACATAAATTTAACACCCAGGCACAGAAAAAACACAAATATCATCGATCGAATCGGGATCGAATCCACGACCTTTGGCGCACAAGATAGAATCGCTACCATTTCCGCCATCAAATATAATATGAAGCAGTGGTTACAACGGCCACCGGAATAGTTTGAAATTAAGGAACTGTCACGACGATTTATGACGTTATGGGTGACCCAAAATTGTTCTATTACGTGGCTCGGAATGTACAATAAAACATTTGTTCTGCATATCATTATAATCATAAACGTTTGTTCATCGTGATAATAGTAGCCGTAGACTTTTAATTTATACAACTAGTAGCAGAGAGTAGCATTGCGACAGGAATGCTGCTGCCCACCCCCGCCCTATTTCATTTGAACTACGCCGTTGTGGGTGTAAGTACCACCATCTGTCGGTTCCGTTATCTGGATCGGTATCTTTTACTACACCTGGTACAGACGAGGTACTTACTATTCTTGGCTCTGCCGATGGCCCCCGGCAGTACGGCAGTACGGCAGTACTTAGAACCTGATATATCATCTAGCATGGTTGGATGCGATTTATTCAACCTTCTTCGAGATACCTATGTCCAGAAGTGGACTTCCAATGGCTGATAAGTTACGATTGTTTGCGGTGTTGTGGGTACCTTATACTGTACTGTCATATTGGATTTTCAGATGATATTTAGGGGGTACCTGTGTCACAGTTGGTGATACTGTATTTGTTTACATACTTGCACATACACGCCGTAGCAGTTTATAAATAAGACAACACTGTTACCTGAATTTTCAATGCTTTATCCATTCGAAACAGTGCAGTTCAAATGCATAAGGCGGGGATGGGCTGTAGTATCCCGTCGCGAAAGTTCACTCTGCGACTGCCAACACGCCTGCCCAGCGCGTTATAGGCGAAATACCTCGTTTCTTGGAGAGGCCTATGACCAGTAATGGATTTTCAATGGCTGTATGATGATGATGTTTAAAGTTTTTTTTATCATCAATGCCATCATCACCAAACTAGTCATTGAAAATCTACTGCTGGAGATAGGCCTCCCAAGAATGGGGAAATTTTGCACAAAATTGCCGCTCTTTGCAAGCGTGTGTTGCAATAGCAATGAGCGCATCTTTCGCGACGAGGAAGATGTAGCCCAACCCCGCCCTATGCATTTAAGCTACACAGATGGACATACCACCATCTATCGGTTCTTGTACCTTAGTTGTACTTTATATCACAAATATAATGACTTGCAAATTACAAAAATGTTTTTAAAAACATTTTATCACGAACGCTCGATAGCGTTTTTAAAATATGTGCGCATTCCTTTCCCGTTATGGATGAAATATAATTTAATTGCTAATTAATACTCTATTTGCAATTAGCCAGGGACGTGGAGCATATACCAATTTACAAAGGTTGTCTGCATTGGTACCTCACTAGATCCGTCGCCAAATAGCAATCTTCGCATTCCTGTGTTCTGGTTTGAAGGGTGAGAGAGACAGTGAAATTACTGGGTAATGTGATATAATATCTTCAAGTCATAAGGTTGACAACGCGTCAGTGATATCCTTGTGATATAACGTGCGTATATAGGCAGAACAGCTTTCACGGATTGTATGCTTAAATTTGTTTTTTTTTCTCTGTTTTAATACCTTCGATATATTATCGTATCAACTGTGTAGAAAAGCATTTACATGTCCTTGACATTTTTTGGCCTATTTAGGCAAACTAAAACTAAATCACTAGTGCATTGATTAAAAAAGTACAGGTTTGATAACAATTGAGTACATACTAACAATAACTAGCCTTGTGTTAAAATAAAAAGATGATCAAACAGGGATACATAATATCGATGTATTAAGTTGAAGCATCAAAAGGCAACTGATGAAATGGATTGGTCGTCAACATAAAATAATTTGAAATTGGAAAATTCGATTGGTTGTCAACGGGCAAACTGGGGCGTCCAACCACATTTCGAGCTCACGTCACTCTGATGCAAATCTTTATTGGCATGTGCCGCCCGCGCGGAAAGCGGCCATGTTCAAAAAGTTCCCATCTGCTGAAGTTGTCATGACAGCTCTCATTTTTTGAGCCTTTAATTTACTCCAATCTTTAATCGGAGTTGAAAACCTACTATTAAATTTGAACAAAATTAGAAATCCTCCCTAAGAAATCTTTTACTTTCAAATAAAATATTACATCATGTATATCTTACAAGTTTAAATGAATATTGTCATGGGAAAAGCTTTAATTTTTCGTTTTTTTGCTACAGTTTAACTCAAAATACTTAACAGATTTTAAATTTTGTTTCATCATCAAAAAGTTACATCTTAATCAAGTAACAAACGCTATATTATATTTTGAAAGAAATAAAACATTCTTACCTTAAATGGAACATTGCAAGCATAACTGACTTTTGTATGTTTGTATTTTTTGTTACGATGTCAAAATCTCTATCACAAATGAAAGTCTACAGAATATCATTACATTTTTATGAGTACGGAAACTACGACGGTTTATCCGTGTTATGCTGCTAGTTCAATATACATTTGTGATAATTAAAAATATTTCTTAATATCCATTGAATTTACACTAAGGAATAATGTACAAAATTTAAATAGCATTTCCGAAGGAAAACAAATTATATTTCATACCAAAGTAAAGGACTTGGATTAAATTATAAGAAAGTTTATCCACTTGCATCACATCTTAATTTCTTTAATTATTTTTTGTCCTGTATTATTGTTTCCTTGACATTTTTATTTTATGGTTATTAATCACCAGTAATTAACATTTGCAAAGATTATTTATGTTACATTTAACATTTAAATTTCCGGTCATACTCCGGTCATTAAATTATACTGTTTACATTCAATTCCAAATTATAATTAACATTTTAACCAAATTAAATTACAATATCTTTCGTTGAAAAGACAACAAACACATTATTTTAAACTTTCATGTTACAATGTATTGGGTAAAAATGAACACATACGTGAACGAATAAATCATCAATGGGGTTTATATCTGAGCAAAATACGACACGTTTCAACAACTTATCTCCGGAGTGAAATCTCAAGTCAATAGCGCCTCCACTTTAGGTGGCGTCACTTCGCGTGGGCGGCGGCGAAGGATCTTATCTCTACGTGCCGTGGAAGGCACTTGTGAAAAACGTAGATATGTAATACCTTGTTGACTGCAAAACTAGAGCTGACTAGACATTTGTAAAAACTCTTTGACTGTAATGAGGAGATTGAAATGAAACAATCTAACGAATAATTTAAATTATACAGAAACTAGAAGCACCTCGCAGTTTTACCCGCGTTAAATTGTAACATTTTCATACTAACTTTGCATCCCCTTTTTAAACCCTTAAGTCATATAAATAATAAAATCTCACACACAAACGCCTTGTCACTTGAAGAACTTGTGTTATGGATGTACAAACATACTCAACACCCAGACAGAACAAACACAAATATCCCTACCGAGCCCATTGAGCCGATGATTATCAAAAAAATGTTTTACACGTGTTTCATGACATGACGGCAAAGCTTCTTACAACTCGGCACCCCCGTTTTACCTCCTTAGAAAAGGTCAGTCAGTCAGATTCTCCTTTTATATAAATTGATATTAACACAATAATTTAACTTTTGTTTTATTTCACTAGATCGACAAACAAGCGTACATGCCGCACAATAGTAAGCGTCTCAGCAGCCTATAGACACTTGTAACATCACAAGGATATTACTAGTGCATTGCCTACGGTGAGGTCAGAGGTCAGCCTCTTTCTTGAAGTTGGACTTACCTAATTGGACTATTTGTCCTAGGTATACATACGAGTCAACAACTTCAAGAAGCGAGTTCTCAACTAAAACTGGGTTACAATGTGTAATGCCCATGTTTCTGCCATGTTACCAGCCAATTAAAGATATAAATGACAAGATAATTGGGGTACACAGACTGTAACATTAGGGGGACATCAATATCGATGGAGTAGGTTAGCTTGTTTAGCTTGGTCCCCGTCGCAGGTGTCGTAGGAAATGACTGAAATACCGGAACTAACACATGGCAGTATATCCACACTAAATAGCTTAGCTTGAATGCATCATGGAGTGGATGAGAAGCAACATTGTCGATGCGAAGCTATGTTCGATTGTCGATTGCGACTATACCAGCCTAGCGCGGCAAATATAGATTTTTTTTTTTTTGAGGAAGTCTAGGGATGAATGTTCTATGGCTGCTATGAAGATGATTGTAAAGTAACAAAAACAACTATACAAATAATGAATACCAATAGCGAAAAGGAATATGGAATCATTCCTCAAGTAAATATTACCAGTTCAATAGATGTGTTTGCGTAAAACACACAGCTGTTTTTACGACAAAGCGACATTCCACTTCTTATTAATAGTTACCGTCAATATATGAGTTAATAAAATTATCCTTTAACTATACATATATTATATTTTGGTTTGATGTATTACTCTGTGGCAACTTTACAATTAGTAGCGCTCGCGTCGCATAAATTCAGAAATATTAGTGATTTGAGCTAATCTTAGCTTTTCTAAAAGGGGAAGCTAATAATAATATACTGACTGTAGACAAACAGACTAACATAAGAATGTTCAGCAAAGTAAGGTTAACTTGTAAAACTAAATTCAGGTGAAATTACGTATTTATTTTCTTAATGTAAACTCCATGAGTATCCGGCTGAATGGGCAAATTCGTTCGCGTCAGAGCCAAAACAGAGGCTCAAAAAAATGTAGGCATGTACGTTGGGGATAAAACGGTTCGCCGCTTGTAGGTGGAGTAAATCAAGAAATGTATACTGCATACAATATTTATTTAAGACAGCAGCGGCGCAAATGGAGTTATTTGTAAATGCCAGAGCCCGTTTGTTTGTTTTATGTTCGCTGTTATTTGTAGGACTATTTTTAAGTTTTATGTAAAAGAAAAGTTTATCATCGAGCGGATTATATCAAATCATTGGAAATTTACAGAACTTGCTTTTAAATTTTCTCTAATAATAGACAATATTACAAACATCGCTGTAGTTCAACGCAAAATTAGGTCTACAATTGTTTTATGGGAACTATAGACCACAAAAGCATGTAGTAAGTATGTAAGTTAATATATTTGCGTGGCAATGGGAAACCAATACGTAAATCCGCTTAAAACAATAAAATCAGCGGTTGATATTTATTTGTGAATGCTGCTCAATTGTAATAAATATTTTTCCATGTATGTAAATAGTACTTTATTTATTTTTCAGGTTTATGCACCAATTCAATGCTTATAGCTCTATATATACCTTGCTTTACCAATAGAAAATTATCATATGATTCTTACACTGCTTCAATAGTAACTAGTCGCCTCTAGGCATATTTTGTCGAAAGTAGGTTATTCTGATAATTAAATTGCTCCATAATACTAAAAATAATTAGAAACATAAAATCGCAAGGTAAGCTCTTACCATAATACTAGCCGCTTATGGTAATAGTCCAAAGAATATGATTATTTCATATATACACTTCGCTTTAACCGTCCTTCCAAAAAGTACTGCTAGACCTTATACTAAGTAAATTAATAATTCAATAATTTATATCCATTTTCCTTTAGCTATGTATGTTACCAGTTGCGAATTTTGGACATTACTATCATTTGAATATCAACACGAAAAAACATCAAATAATATGTTATCAAAACATATTTTCATGATACCCGACATCAATAGAATAAAAATATTGACAGATACCGATCGATACTCTCTCCATTTGGCGATTGAAGCGGCCCAATTGGATTGTGCGGCACACAATCCGTTCTCTTGGATTTACTTCCATTTGGTAAATAAAATGAGACTTGATTGATTCCGACCAGCAAATGGATTTGATTCGGTGTTCGAAATGTCAATCTCTTAGCAAGAGTAGTGTCTTTCTTAGTTACTTGAATGACTTATCGTGATCAGCGACGCATTAGATTTCTATATTTTTCTATTAATAAATCTAATCATTGTTTAACTTCTTCATCCAGACCTAGGGCACTTCTAGAAAGTCACTATTAAGTTCTACATAGCGACTATCGCGCCGTGGTTGCTTCAGACAGAAGTTACCAGATATTAAAGTCATTTATAATAACCACTCGCCCCGGCTTTGTACGTGTAAGTAAATCTGTCAGGTGAATCCTGTGAGAGATCACCAGTGAATCCCGTAGTATAGTTTATCAGCAGTAGTAGAAAAAGTGAGACGTCGTGCAGACAATACAATATTGTCTTAAATTAATGTCTCGGAGTTCTATAGGTGGAACGATGCATGCAGTCAGGTCAATGTATAAAAATGTACATATAATTGTATTACACCACCATATCTGTAGTGCACAGAGTAATAAAACTATAACAGTTTCAGTTTGACCCAACTAGTTCACTGTGGGGAGCGATTGGTACAAACGATCCAATCCAATACGTGATTTTCCACAAACGCGCGACTCGCGTTTTATGACCAATAAATAATGTGTCATAAAACATAATGCAACTTCAAAACATTTGCTTCTTTATTTGTTTTTAGCGTGTTTGCGTTTATAACTCTTTGTATCGAGTACTCGATTCTCGACCAAGTTTCTCGGTAAAAGAGGGTTAACAGTCGATGGAGAAAAATGTGCTAATGAAAAATGTCAATACAGCCTCGCGGCTGTTAGAAGCATAGACAAGTAGAAAATTTCTACCTGTTATATTTTTCTAAGTACAACTGCGCTAGAACTTATAGTGTTGGTGGGCTGATTTTCTATATACATTTGTTAATACGTTATATTGTGTTGTTAATTACTATATTGTTTTTGTTACAATTACATATGTTTTTGAATGCACTGACTAAAAACTATTCCACGCGGACGAAGCCGCGGGCACAGCTAGTTATCAATAATGTTGACACATAACAAGCACCGATGACCTTCACGGTCATGTTTTATAAGACCTATTATTATTTTTGTGTCATAATGTTTTTTCTTGTATTTTTTCTTTTCATTTATTTGATTTATTGATAGAAAACCCTAATGGTACACAGACAAAAATAACACGACAAGTAACATTTGGTAAATTAACGACATTTATATTCTTAATTTTTATTATATTTTTAAAAGATTTTCTATTCTTAATAATTAAATAAAAGTGGGTTTTACTGTTTTAGACCTATAGTGATTCACTAATTAGTAGGGTTCCAGTACCTATTTAGTTAACGTTTGTTGAAAATCTCGAAAAGCGCTGTATATTGAGCAATAAAATATTATCTGAGTAGTCGAACTTTTCTTCATGAAAAATGTTAAAGAAATGCGTTTTATAATAATACAGATTTAATTTTTTCCAGTGCCAAAATTACAAAGAATTATAGCATCAGGTGTATATTCTAGACATATCAAATCATTGGAATATATTCTGAAAATATTAACAACTTTTTATATAGTAGGCTTTGTTTAAAAAATAAACATCAGTGTTTGCATGAATGCAATTCGATACGCAAAAAAAATGCCTTTTTATGAATAATACAATCTACTATTAAAAAATAAGTCGAGTAAAAAAAATAATTAATCGATGAAATTCTAGACACGTGTGAATGTAGCCCCAGGCTCAGACAGAATCATTTGTGCAACTCTTGACCTAGAGCGGGCAGCAGCCTTTTGAGACTATTTTCGTGCTATCTCCACAGCGATGCTGTACTCCAAGTATTTCTAAAGTGGATACCGTGGAAAAGTCGTACTACCGTGGAAAAGACAACCTATATTTTTAATTGAATATCTATAGGTAGTTAACTGTTATTGTTAAGGAATACAGGTAGTCATACAAATATTGAATTACCAGATGATAATATTTAAAAAAAAAAATTAAAAATATTTATTTCTTTGCAAAATTGACGTTGAATTTGCATTAGAAGCCAACTAATATTATTAAAGCGCGAATAAATAAAATTTGTTTAAAATTCTTACTACTACAACTTAACTTCAACTTAACAGCTTTGAAGAAGCTATAATTTCTAAAAATATGTAACAGACATTAAAGCAGGCTGTAGACATGTAGCTGGTAAATAAAAACGATGATTCGATCCATATGCGCCATTTTAATTGATGGTAAGTCAACGTTTTGAAATATACTATTGCCTATTCCGGATTCCCCAGAATCTGCTTAAGCAGAATCTTACAATTATATAAATATGTATTTGCGGGAAAACGTGGTGGAGATTACAGAGTGTAGCTTCGCGACGTGGATGCTGAAGCCCATCCCCGCCCTGCTGGATTTCAACTACTCTATGTTGGGTGAATATCCTGCCACCTGTCGGTTCCGGGACAGCAGTTGCCTCTTACGACGCCTGATACATGGGAAGGTACTATTTTGCTATGCCGGTACCTCACGGTTGTAAAAAGTTACTCATCAATAAGCAATCGCGTTCAAAGGTTGGTCATTAAATAGTGATAACTCTTCGATGAAACTGCATTGGACGCCAAAATAGTCCAGCAATACAGGTTTATCCAAAAGGTCATCAATTTTTACATGTAAATATATTTATCCCAATAGTAATATACGCACATCTATAGCTGTGCCTATATACCGCTGCCCGTTGAGAGAATGATTTATTTTTAAACCCTGCATTATTTCTGTACTGCACTGACGTAGACAGTGCGAAATAACTGGCGTAGTTTCACATTTTACGTGGCTTATGGTCGGCCATTATGGTAGTAAATGGTTATATTGATGGGGCAATACATATTTTTAAATTAAAAATGTCTATTAAACGTACAGATCCAAAATTCAAAAGCTTTTATTTATTACAAGACATGAACATTTCTTTAAATATTCTTTTAATTATATTCGTTTGTTTTTGCCTAAAAAATAATAATAAGCATTTTGAACATTTTAATTTGCAAATATAATTGTTGAAATATATTTGCAATGTTAAAACTTTTTTGCTAGAACAGAAGTGTAAATACAGATTAGATTTGTTACTGTTGGTGGTTAATGAAAACAAAATGCAAACGAAGTTTATATTTGTAGTCGTTTATGTTATACTAGCAATCCGTACGACTTTGTCGGTGTGGAATAGTGACTTTGGGTAATATAGTAGCCTACTTCTATAAATTAACTATCCAACACTGACATATTTTTTGATGCGGACCAACTATTCCAGAGATTAGCACGTTCAAACGAACAATGAAACAAACCCTTCAGCTCTTAATATTAGTATACATTTTCTTTAAAGTTAAATTACAATAATCAATTTTGTATAACGTACCTATTTTCTGGCTTGGGTATAAATTAAAACGATGTACCACTTAGACCCAAAACCATTAAATAAATTACATTATCTAATCTCAGCTTAGACTGGGAAATGAAACTTAAGGCTTAGTGCGAAAATCTGTCTGTTTTACTAATGTGTATTTGATATTCAAAATAAAAATTAAGATTAACTTCACTTTATTGATGTAATAAATCATTTTCACACAATAGTGATTTCCTTAGCTGAAGCTTGGTTGGTTTTTTTCTTCTTTCTTCGAGACCTATTTAATCTGGGCGATCAATCACAATTTGACGTTAAGTGCCCATCTTGCAATTTGAGCGGTAAGCTTGGTTGATTGATTTAGAAATTTCTCAATGTTAATTATACAGTTTAATTAGTATTTATTTTATTAATTACTCGTAAATTATATGCCTTTATTGGTGACGTAGAGTTTTTAAATTAAGTTCTTGCTAGTTTAGCTTATTATTCTGTGCATACATCCTTTCTTAAGTTAGACACAGTAATACATCACAGTCGCAGAAAGCAGGAATTTCACCAAAGACGCTGGGCAGGTGTGGTTGCAAAGCATTGCTTCGGATGTGAATGCTGCTGCCCTTTCGGTTTTATTATAATTGAGTACGGTGTTTTAAGGGTTTAACACTATTTTACTCGGCCGTGAGGTACCGGTAGAGTAGAATAATACCTCCCCTTGTACCAGGTGTTTTAAGAGCCCATTCCTACTCTGTGCATTTCAGCTACACTGTTGACGGATACACCGCCATCTGTCAGTTCCTTAGTCTTCTCTTACGACATTTGATACAAAATGAGGTACTATTCTAATCTGCCGGTACCACACGGCATATAGTTAGGATATATCAAATATTTATTACCCATTTTCACCGAATCTAAACCTGCCCGAATTTATAATTAGTAGTAGCAATAAGACCGAGAAATCTGTCATTAATTATTATGTTTAATGTGAGCTGAAGGTATTAATTAGAACCATTATGATGACTTCTTCCGAGTAATGAACAGCCAGAACCTGACAATGGATACCTACCTATCCAAATTTAAGTAATTAGGCATGCACCAGCAATTCAATTATGGATCTCTTGCTTCGTTATACATTTTGTTACTGCGCCTCAAATATAGGGATTGGACGGTGGGCTTTATAAAATTTTGTGTAATGCGAGTGATTTTCTTGAATATATAAGCAAAATTTCGATTAAAATATTTTTTTTATTAGATTAGGGCGATAAAGAAGTATAAATACGTCCAGCAATGTATAAAAGCTTGTAATATCACAAGAATTTCACTAGCGCGTTGCCAACCTTGTGACTTGAAAATATGTATTACCCAGTAACTTCACTACCTGTCTCAACCTTCAAACCAGAACACTACTATTAGAAGTAGGAGACAGAGAGTTACCCATGCAGACGACCTGTAAATTAGGTCTACCTCATGAAGAATCTGATTAGTTATGTAAATTGGGTAGTAGTCCCTTCCAATCCCTGATATCTTGTGCGCTGGAGGTCGTGGTTTTGATTTTCACATATTTATTCGTTGATATTTGTATCTGTCCTGTATTTTTGTGTTAAAAATATTTTTTATTGTCGAAACTTACAGCCAAAGAAGGATTTGTAAACTAATCAATTTATTTAAGAATTTAAACATTATATTTGGTTTATTCTTTATTGTCTAGTGATTATAGCGACTAACCACGCAGTCAGGTCAATAGATAAGATGTGTAAATATTATTATTATTTAAAAAATATTATAATCTATATAAGACTAGGTTAAAGACAAAAACAGAACAAATAATACAAAAATGGGTCTTTTTAGAAGATTACATATTGCTACTGTTTATATTCATTAATTCAAACGAATTATTGTCATTTATTATGTATGTATACATCATACGTTATGGAAATTATTTCTATACGCTTTCAAGTTTATTTTCTTAGAATATTTTCATCAGAAGTAACGGAATAAATAGTACGATTATGTAAATTAGAATGATATTGTTTCCCTGTTATTTTGAATATATTTTAAAAAGGTCCTGATAGGAAAAAATGAAATGGTAGACCAAAAACTCGCTCGTTAGATGACATACTGAGAATGTCAGGACAGAAATAGAACGGAGGAAACTGGAGGAAACCTGTACGCAATAGGGGCCATAATATATTTTTTTAAAGAAGTTGATAAGTGGTTTTTTTATTAAAGTATTCACATTAAAGATTGGTTAATGGTTAGCTGTGTGGTAAAAAAATGTGAAGGTGACGGACATATCAACTCAGGGCCTAAACAATGAGGTCAGAAAAATTCAGTTCAACATAACCCACTTATCGATAAAGCTCATATACACTATATAACATCACGCTAGGACCAACAACAGCGGAGCACAAATCATACTAGGTTTTTTCTACAAATGAGTGCAGGAGAACCCGCGGAGCGCTGCTAAAACAGTTAATACAGTTATACAAGAAGAGAATGAAACTTTTCACTAAAATTTTTTAGAAAAAACGAAGGTGTTTCAATCTTTTAAATACCACAAGAAAATATGGATGCATTTAAAATTAACAGTATTTGTGTCGTAATTAGTGTAACGGTTCTATAAATATTTATTGTTCTTTGCTATGACGGTATAAGAAGCCAGATGCAGCCTAAGGAAAGACCACTCAACACTTGGATATTTTTAGCGTAAATTGTTGTGTAAATAATATAGAGTTTCGGTCGAAACGGCTTCTACTTGAAACTCTCGGTATATTTAGCAGAGCGAATACCTTAGACATTTAACGCAATAATTGTATTTAGTACCTACTTACTTTTGAAATAAAATAATTTTTTTTTTTTTAATACAAAGCGGGAATGAATTATTAAAAGAAAACGCTTGGGAGACTTATATTTATTTTATAATTTACTTATATTTGTTAAAAATATATTCCTTAGGCTCAGTAGACTTTATATAAGTAAATAATTGGTTACATATGTACGGCACAATATTGACAAGTTTGTTATTATGCTAAAACAATTGGCAATTAATGAGTCACATAAATCTATAAACATCTATATAAATAAAAGGAAAAGCTGACTGACATATCATCGCACGGTCTAAACCAATAAACGGGTTAGGATCTTTATATAATGCACAAGTCTTTTTTACAACGTAGTGGAGCACTAAGAAATGATTTTTGAAAATACACCTCCTAAGAGGGTAAAAATGGCTGCAAAGTTAATATTAAACTGCGGTTTTTGAAGTTTTTCAAATAAAATTCAGCATAAAAGTCATGAAATACGTGTAAATTTTTTTTGAACATCGTCTCTTATTTGTATGAAAGGGGGTGTAAAGGAGGTAAAGGGTGTAAGAGGGGGTAAAGTTAGAATGAGTGTTTTACAATTTAACACGGGTGAATTCGCGCCATACTGCTAATTGTATTTAAAGCTGCTTCAAGTGAAATGAATGTACACAACAAAGATGACAAACAAACATGCGGCTCTTTTGACGGTAGGCGGTTACTGCAGCTAATGGACGTTTACAACACAAAGGCATCATTCACGCACTACCGACCCTTAAAAGTTTAATAAATAAAACAAACTAAACCATTAACCAGTTGGACGATTTAACACATGTGTCATTTTGCTATTTTTATTCTATTAATGTTTAAAACCTAAACATGCAACGAGTTCATATTATTTTAACCCTGATTCATTGATATTATTACACATTATAATTGTTATTGTCCGTGGGTTTTCGGCAGCGTAGCATAGTACCTTACTTGTACCAGGTATCGTAATAGGCGGCTGACCAGTGATAGTAGTTACCAGAACCGACAGATGGCGGCATATCCACTCAAAATAGCGTAACTCAAATTCAACAAGGCGGGGATGTGCCAGCAGCATTCCCGTCGTGAAGCTTCGCTCAGCGATTGTTACGACGCCTGCCTAGGCCGGTAGTAGATGTCCCCTGCAGTAAACGTCCAACGGCTGATATGACGATTAAGTTATAAGTCTGACTTATAACTTAATTTTCATATCAGTCGTGTGTATCTGACAATGAAAATACGCTGCTGCTTGAACTTTGATTCAATCCAAAGTCAGAACACAACATCGCTACAAGTTCAATCAAGTAGAATCTATTCCCGTTGCGTTTTATTGTCGGAATGTGTTTAGAGGTTTGTTTGCCTCTGTCGACTCGAACGCTGCTTATTCGTTTTTAGGCGATAAAACGCTTTTATAGCTGGAGTTCAACTCAGAAGGACTTAAAAGATAAAGTGCTCAAAGACACTCTTTTACACTTTTACATTTTAAAATGTGGGTGACTAGGAACATTTGCGTCTGCTATTCTGTCGCATAAAAATGAGCAATTCCATCGATAAAACTTTACTACTACTCTCTCTTTTTGTTGGACATTTTACCCGCGACGTTTTATATTGACAACAAAACTTTAAAAATATAAAAATAAATTCCGGGACCTGTTTTCGGGATAAAAAGGCGGTTTTATTAAAAAGGCGTACAAAAATTATTCACATTCATTCGTTTTGGGTTCTAAGAAGAATCTATAAATAGTAATCCTAATAAATATCAAACAATCAAATAGCAAAATGATTTCACACGACATCTCATACGTTGATCTGACTCAGAGGCAAATAGCATAAAACACTTGTGGCACGGATATCAGACAATAGACGAATTACAAGTATACAACTTAGAAACACGAAAATAACACCCAGACACAGAACAAATGCAAATACTCATCAAATAAATATTTGCTTTGGTTGGAGATCGAATTCACGACCTTTGGTGCACAAGATAGGAATATATGCGCCATCAAGCCCGCCATCATTAGCTCATACTAAATGCTTCATCCTCACTAATTCCATCCACCAAACATTAGTGCTCTCATTATTATATTTTGGATATTATGATCAGAGAGGTAGTGAAATTACTAGGTAATATGGACGTGACATCCACAGGTCAGAACTGGCACTATAGTGACACAAACCATACTTGTATTGAGTATAATAACCGATGTAAAAAATATCCTTTTTTATTTATCTCTAAAGCCGTGAGGTACCAGCAGAGTAGAATAGTACCTCCCCCTGTACCAGGTGTCGTAAGAGGCGACTAAGGTACCGGAACCGACCGATGGCGGTATATAAATCCATAGCAGTGCAGCTCAAATGCACAGAGCGTGATGGGCAGCAGCATCCAAGTCGCGAAAGCTGCGCTCTGCGATTATCAACTCGCTTGCCCGGCGCGACAATTATGGGTAAATTTCCCTCTTTCTTGGGGAGGCCTATGTCCAGCAGTAGACTTCCAATGGCTGATAAGATGATGATGATTTATCTCTAAACTACATCAATATCAAATCACTACACGGAATAATGTACTATTTTTCAAATATAAAGTATAGTATTCTAGACTATATCAATAGCAAAGGTTTTAATGACGCAAAAAACAACGATAATAATTTGTAAATAAACCAATAGAAAATAACCAAACAATTGCTTATTTATGTTACGTCAATTTTCAAACGGATTGTACTACTTTATTAAATAAAACTATATTAAATAAAAATCGGTGTTATTAGTTTAATACCAATACGGGAATTAAATAAAATTACATCGATTTTATTTATTGTCTATATCTTAAGCTTAATCTGTACCTTAATCGTCTATGCAAGTATACCAAGTCTAAAAATACTTTGGGGAATCTCCGCCATTGAATTATGATCTTAGCCGGAAAGTGTTTTCGTCACCTCTGCGACTCGACGCTTGATCACGGGAATCGCGCGTGGGTAAGTAAACAAACCGTAACGAGTAACGAGTCGCGAATGACATATGCATTGGATCTTAAAAGATAAAAGGCAAAGGAATGGTCTCAATAATTCCATTTAATTATGTAAAACACCTCCTCAAACGACTGTAAGAACAATATCGTTCTATTGTAAACTTTTTGTAAAGTCAGTTCAATTTGGTTTATCTTACATTTATGAATTTATTGTTTTGACTGGTCCGATATAGCAGATGGTTGTGCATCTTGTGCATTAAGAGTCGTGGGAACAATCCCCTTTTCCTTCTTGTTCTGTGTCTAAGTGTCAAAAGTGTATATAAATACTGTGATTCTTCTGTTGTCTGATGACAAAAATACAAGTGCTTTAAGAGACTTATCTCGGTATCAGTTCAATGTAGTGGTAGTAATATGAGATGTAGTGAGAATTTATTTGGTCATAATTATTGTGTAATCGTAAATTTAGCTAAAATTTCAAATCGTGATCCCTAAAATAAATTCTGGATATCGACTTATAAAACAATAAGATTTTTTTACAGAGAAGCAGTTACAGTGAAGAACAAATTAACAACTCTAAATACACTGTTTTATATGTAAGCAGGTATTCAGGATTGATATTTATTATTTTCATAGTATATTATATTTCATAGTATATTTAATATAGCTTTATATATAAAGATATATATATTTATTTATTTTATACATACAGCTTGCATTATATTAGACACATTCACTCACCTACCTGTACATATAAAAGCATAAGTGCCTATAAGAAAAGGCTAGACCTAGTTTAGGCATTAAAATGTATTATAAGTTTATTCTTTATTAAATAAAGTTATTATTATTACTAAGTGTTTCAAAGTTACTCCCAAGGGCCGAAGTTACTCCACCCTTTGGAGTGGTTCTTTCGCTGATTTAAAAGGCATTGACCAAATGTAATATTCCTTTGAGTAATTAAACACCATTTATATATACAAGTTTAAATTGGCATTAACTCTTAGCAGCCCATAATAATATTGATTTTGAAACCTCAAACAATGCTCGTCTGCATGGGTACCTCATGCCCATTTCTACCACCAAATAGACATTGCTCGCATTGCTATTTTTCGGTTTGATAAATAGCAATAGCGGTACAGTCCGCTTGATAGTACGCGTCACAGCAGCTTATACACGCTAGTAATATCACAAAAATATCACTAGCGGATTGCCAAGATTATGTCTTGAAGATATAATAGCATGTTACCTAATAATTTCACTGCTTCTCTCATCCTTTAAACCGGAACAGAGGAATGCAAACACTTATTTGGTGGTGGAAATAGGTGAAAGTGATTGCAGTATTCCGGTTTGAACGGTAAGAGAGCCAGTCAAATTAATGAGTAAATGTGACACTTTATCTTCAGTTATCAAAGTTGGCGAGACGCTAGTGATATCTTTGTGATGACACGACCGTCTATAGGCTGTGGTCAAGTTTTCTTTAGGTGGACCGTATGCTTGCTGACTTTGTAATCGATGTAAAATCTTGTATCTTGAAAAATATTGCGTCGTCAACCCCAATAACCTGATGATATTATGTTACATTACCTAAAAAAAACTGTCACTAAACCAGGTTTGCCAATTAAACTACAAGTCGATGCGATCTGAGAAGTGGACTAGCGCGCCCGCTCCTTGAATCCCTACTCAATATTAAAATAAAGTAGGAGTTTTACTGCAAATAGTTTAACTGTAACAATACAACCCCGAATTAGGGATTGTGCCCAATACGAGTTTAAAAGGCTAGCTACTTGATTACATTTAAATCTAGGCGCTAGTATCTAAATAGCGTTTAAACTAAAAATCTCTGAATTTCGTGAGTAACTTGGTAAACAAAATAAATGTTTTGAATTTTTCTCTCATTTTTAGTAATCGTAACGTTAATTAATACTTTAAATAACTTTAATACTTTAAAATTATGAAGTGTTAGGTAAAGTGTTAAGAAAAACATACATTATTTTTACTCATATCATTCACTAAATATGGCCCGGCCCGACTTTACATGGCCCGGGTGGTGTAACAGCATATCTATGTTAAATACAGGAGACAGAGAAACCCAACTTTTAAAAATAACTATCTCTTCTTCAAACCTTTACAGAATAAAAAGTGCATTAAATAGTCTGAGATACCAGAAGTGACTGTTCTACAAGTCCTAAGTTAAAATAATAATAAAACTCACCAAAGGATATGAGGCCGCTGTTTAGCATGGTCAGCTTAATGCTGTTGGGGATTGACACCAGGCTGGTGGTGCCAGAAGTCCTCAGGTCCTTGTTCTTCTTCGGCTTCTTCTCCAGGTCATACCTAGTGGTAGACCGGGACCTGTGCTTCCTCTGGCTAGTAGCCACCGATGTACCACGCTGACCCGTTCTCGAAGACATTCTGACAAACTCTGCTGCCCACCAACTAATTTATTCTTGCCACAACGGATGCGATTGACGTAAGACAAAATTAATAGCACATAATTTTACAACACCAAAACTTTATAGACTCACAGACGCTATTTACCGATATTTTATAACCAAAACTGTAATGTACACTTTTATATGAAATTTTGTGCGGCACGGAAGCGTTGATAAATATTTAAGCGCAACAATAATACTTCTTTATCAAAAAATTAATATTTACACTTTATATGTACAATATTTTGACACGCTAAATTAACACATTGGCAATTTGGAAGTATGACGATATATGTTTTTATCATAAAAGCCCTGACATTGTTTTTGTTTGCGGCGAGTGTTGGCACCCCTGTATCTGCAACAAAGAAACAGATTATATTGTAAGGAGGCATACAAAGCGCCTAGTGGGGCCCTCGAGAAAACTGCGGTCCCCATACAAATAAAATCCTTTGCAAATTTTGGGCGCGCTATATGTAAATCAGGAGTCACTCTTCAAATTTACAGTAAAATATTAATTATGTTTATTTATTTTTGTGAACGAATAATGTTAGGTTGTTTTAATAAAACAGTTTTAATTAATTCTCATTTTAAATAAGCCCTACGAGTTCTTTGTACAATGAGTTTCTTGGGAAACTCTCCGGAAAAATACTTATTGTGAAGATAGTGTTCTATTTTTATTGCAGTATCCTTGTTTTTTTTATTTTTGTGCTTAAGAAATTTTATGAGCTTGAAAGTCATTATTGATAATTGTGAAACTCCGCGTAAAAGAGAATAGAAACGAGCATATATTATATCCGTTGTAAAATAATATTTTAACTATATGTACTTTTAAATGGGTTGAAATACAATATCATTTTATTCATACATTATATTTGATGTCTTTTAATTTCCAAGTATTTTGTAGCGTAACAGTAACAAAGATAGTTGGACCTAAGTTAGATGGGAACATACCTAAGAAGTATTTTGAAAATGAGTATCTTATGAATAATAAATATATCAGGTGTTTCAAAAAATATTTTAATAGTCTAATGTGGTATGTCTATAATAGTTCAATGTTAGATAAAGCGATAAGGAGAATATAAATAAATGACAGGTGCAGGCAGTCACAATTTATACTAGCAATCTGGGATTGAAGACTAAATCCATCCTCGAACAACGTGCCAAGTGGGAGCTGACGGTAAGGAAAAAACTATTTGCTCTCAACCCACTAAAAATAACATTCCCTGAAGCTATTGAAAAACAATGTGCGATCAAGATGACTAAATGAGTATTATAACTTTGCGGTTTTAAAAACAATGATTGCTCATTTGTTTTTTTCTGGAATGGTGAATCCTGTTCCTTTGTTTGGGATGTTCACCTTCTGTTTCAACATTGTTCTTAAAAATCAACGCCTTTTGGATAAATTAAACGCTTATATTTTATAAATAAGCAGTACCCATTTACAGTATCACACTTATATGTGGACTCTGAAAATACATAAAACATATGAAGGTTAGGCGCAGTATGGAAGGTAAAAGCAGTCGAGCCTCTATAACACAATATTTCTATCATTCCACATCCCAGCTGATAAACAAATACATCTGCCCGAAAGTACCAGGAATTTGTTTATTGAAATCGCTCCAAGGCAGTCTGTTTCATGAATGAAGCGGGAATAGTGGGCGATTTGTGACGCATGCCGGATGGGAATTTTCAATGTATATCTACATATAGAGCTGGATGCGTTCACGATGAAAATGCTCTTTGGAATGTCATTTTGTGTGACACTTGTTACAGCTTAAGCATTTTGTGACGCGACGTTTGGTGCAATAGCCAACGATATTTTTATACATTCTTACATCACAGACTGCATGCGCTTGTATGGTGTAGATCATAGAAAGACTGACTGTTAAATCCTTCTTTCTATTTAAACTAATAATAATAATTTATAAGGTAATCCCTTATAAATTATTACTAATTATTTGGTAGAATACATTGGTGTTTAAGAACAAAGCGATAAGAGATGATAAGTGTTTAAAAGTAAAATTATGATAGTGATTATTAAAGCGCAAGATAATGGGGCGATTTGTGGGGGTAATCTACCCCCACATAATATATCATATATCCGCTGATCAATGTAAAATATTTTTAAAGAGGATCGGGTGCGGTCTTCGATCAATCAGTATTTATTAGTATAATGATTTTTTAAAGGAAGAAAAAATTTTGAGCAAACAAAGTATGTTAAATCTAAATCAATAGCCTCCGTTTGGGTTAAACTATTCCTATTTTATACTAGGTAAATATGCACACCATACACACTACAAAGGAAATATTCCTATTTCTTTTATGTATTATTTACTTAATAGTAAACTAAACTACTAAACTGTAATAGAGTATCCTCACGTATTTTTTTCTTATATTATCTTCAGTAAATTACTTTTACTCTTATCTTTTAGACGCTTTTCTACTAAAATGTAAGCATTTTGTTCTAATTTATTATAAATACATATTATACTATATACATATGATTAAAAATAAAAAACCCTTAGTTACTTTACAACGTGGTATTAATTTTCATATTGTTTTTAATAAATATAAACAGTGCGAACGTCTCTCATTAAGCAGGAGCGACACAGGATTGTCTACTTTTGTAAAATTGTGTTGATATTAATTGTACATTTAAATCTTTTTTACACGTAGGTGCATTAATTCATTTTGCATATAACAATTATGATCTAGCTAAATCTAGCATGTTGCTAAGATGGCTCTGTTTAATTAATCGAAATCCATGAATAAAACCGGTTTTAAGTATCGTAGCAAAATATTTCAGATAATTTATGTTTGTAATAACTTCACAATAAGTATTTCTCTGAAAAGCAATTACAGCTTAACGTGACAAATAAATGGCTGCCAGTTTTAATTACATCTGCTTTTAATATATTATAACAGAGCCTGAGATTAATAAGATTGATGCTAAATGTATATTGACTGGACTCGCCGGAGTTATTTATTGCCGCGCAATTAACGTAATTAAACCTCAAACCACATCAAAGTATACTAATTGTGGTTCGACTCACTAAGGTTTACTAGTTTCTAATAGATTTTAAATAAAATTATCTATTCATATACTGTGAAGCGAAACCTTTGGACCGCCGTTTTGGTAAACATTCCCCGGATGGAGCAGCATGAGAAATGGAATCAAAACTTAAACGGTTAATTTAAAAATGATAACAATTTCACCAATGGGGTCAAGTGATCGCTAGTATTTATAAATTAAAATCCAAGTATATTTGGTGTGAGAGATTATTATTAAACATCCGTACAAATATGATACATACAACATTTACTATACTAATTTTTCGCGTTTGTAATATAATCCCGATGAGTTTGTACACATACGAAATTTAAATCGATTTTTAAATATATATAAATAAAATATTAATAAATGATATACCTCCTATAACTGTATATTTCGAGAAATAGTTTACGATAAAATCACGTTTTTAAATAACAAAGAAAACAAAAAAACTATTATTTAAAGGTTTCATAATTGAAATTTATTTGAAAACACGGTTATAACATAAAATTTGTTGACAAGTCCTAATTTCTAATAAACAGCAGTTGATATTAATCAATACAAAAAAGATTAGAACTCATGGAGTACTGGTATCATGGTGTTTGTTTTAAATATTTAATTCACTTACAGTCATCGATGTTTTCACTTTCCACTGATGTTAAGAACAGGCACGTTGCCCGGGCTAATTGTTCCGGGGTAATGGACATGGGTGCGCGCGCGCGGCCAAGCTCGCTTGTAGTGACGTCACGACACAAAATAGATATCGATGGAAAACCCGCTAGATACAAACACATATGCGTACATAGCTATATTTTCGTGAAAGGTAACGTAAGTTTGTACCTAGGTTTCTACAAATATTAGTGCTATATATCGTTCCTCAAGATCTCTTGTTTTTCCTGTATCAGTCAGTCTACCTCTGTACAATGGACCAAACAGATTCGTTTCAAAAACAAAAACTGCTTTACCGTGATCAATTAAAATACCATACAACAGACTCATGAGGCACATTAACACAAAGCGCGATTATTATAATATTTAATCATATCTGGACGAAACAAAAATGTTAGCGTTAAGCGTTATTGTTATTATTTCCCTACTTTTACAAAAACTTTAAAACAATAATAATAAGTTAAAGGATGGAAGACAGTAGAATAGTACCTAGTAAGAATCAGGTGTCGTAAGAGGAAACTAAAGTATATCCATCTGAATGAGTGTAGCCCAATTGTACAAGATGGAAATGGGCAGTATTATCTCTGCAAAAGCAGCGCTCTACGATTGCTAACATACCTACGATGTTTCATATCAGATGTAGGCCATCAATTGCTCAAAGCAAGCCCATAAAGACTCCTCATAGGCCCAGTTTTTGGAACTAGTACAATTGGTTAATGGTTAGCCGTTTAGGATAGTAAAAGCACTATATATTGGATTTGGTATTTTTTTGCCTCTTATAATATTTTACAAAAGTTAATCAATGGCAATTACATTTATGTATGATGAAACTATATAGAAACGTTGTTGTTTATATTTGTGTAGTCAAATTTAATTATTGCTGGCCAGTGTCATCCTAAAAACAACTTTTTATTGTAAAACTTTCTGAATGTCCTCGTATGTATTGCTCGTTTTTATACAAACCGTTTGCTAAGCGACCAAGGTTTTAATTTATTAATGTTGTTTTTTTTATGGAAGATGTTGAATTGTGCAACTTACAACATAACAGGCAATTTTATTGTAAGTTAGGAATATATTTTTATGAATGTTAACAGTTAGTCGATTTGGACCCAATAGTTCTACCGATTTCACATTAAGTATTGACATTACAAGTTAGGATATAAACCATAACCTCTATTCTCATCTATTTAACATTGAGTAGATATAGAAACAAAAAAAATCTACAAAATACTGTAGTCAAAAGTATTAAATGAGGCGCTGCATTATGTACATTAAATAAAATAATCTATTTGAGTTGAAGATTCTGCCAAGGCATTGTCGATCCTCACTCATTCGAGCCTATCGCTTATGTTATCGCGTTTTTTAATGAAACACATCTCCAAAATCTCCCATAAAACGGTTTATCTGTGCGATCTCAATCATTGGTTATAGACCAAAACTAGTGGGAAGCTGAATACGCTGACGACAAAATAGTTTTTCATGCCAGAACCGAAGTGTGTATTACTTTACGTATTGAAGCTGTATTACTCATCCAGCAGATAGAATGCGTACCTACTGAAATTTGTAGATAATTGTTATGCCAACTGCATATTAATGATTTAAAATATTCCCATTAATATCTATATATGAAAATAATAATTTTAATAATCTAATCTCACTTAATTACGCGTTCAGAATAGTAAAGGTTAGATTATAAAAAGAAGTCGATATTATTTTTATACTTAAGACTTAAATTTTGTAATTAATAATAATTAATAATCCCACAACAAACTATGCATTGACCGGACTCCGTGGTAGTCGTTTAAAGCTTAGGTTACGGATGCCAGCCAACAGAGTAGTCACGAATATACTACTTAAATACATATTAGTTCTGTGAACTAACAAAAATTCTAGTACAATATTGGGAATTCGAGTGATTTACAACAGTCAAACAGCTAAAGTCGACAATGCCACATATTTTCAAGAATTCCAAACATCCTCATCATTTTCATTAAATAGGTACAGCAAAATCATTGTCAAAAAATGCTATATTATGGTATTATGGTGACAACTGCTCATTTTTTGATACAAAGTCTCTTGACCTAGGAAGATTTTTAACATTCATATATCAGATCGTTATATCTGACAAACAAAATATAAGAACACATTTTTACGACTCAAGGAACAATATTCCGCTTCATCACTTCCACTGCAAAACTTTATGGAGACATCAAACTAATTTCACGATCGGTCGCTCGATCTGTTTTCCACCATTGTTCGTTGTAAAATCGACCATAAACCTTACAAACAAAGTTTATTTTTAAATACAGCCCGAACAGGTATGCCACGTAACGTTGGACTTGCTTTATAAATATCTACACAGACAGTGCGGGAACAATATGCACATAAATTTGTTAGTATCACTTTTTAAATGTTGAAATAATAGCAGACATGTTGGCGACAACCTTCTCGCGAAAATGGCGGTGATTCGCGTTTCCACACTTGGATTGGAGTGAATATTATACTATATAATTATACGGATAAATAAATGGTGTCATCCATATAGACAAATACACTTCTAGTGTCAAACAATATCATTAATACACGACGTCATGCTTATCAACATCCTACAACCTACAAAAATGAAGTTCTATTCTTTATATATTAGGATATAATTAGGTGTGTAAGTTGAATTCTGATAATTTTTGCGATTTCGGTTGGATTTGACTATCAATAGCCAACATAATAATGCAATAAGAAATAAACCAGTATGTATGTAATACGTATTAAATTGTTTCTTGGATAATTATAGTTTATAAATAATTACCTGAATATGCAGCTAATATTACAAAGGCTATGTAATTTGCCGATACGCGCCAAATATACCGCAAGAGAGAAAGACTAGAATTTCAGATAATTAGTAGATCGTAACGCATCTACTGTTTCATAAGATAATACTGCTTGCTACATATTGTAGCTTGTATTAATAGTTTAAGTACTAATCAATATCAAATGTTTAAAATCCATGCCGTGAGGTATCGGCAGAGTAGAATTGTACTTCCCTCTGTACCAGGTGTCGCAAGAAGCGACGGAGGTACCATAACCGATGGCGGTATATCCATCCGAGGCAGTGTAGCTCAAATGCTGCAAAAGAGGATGAGCAGCAGCATCCTCGTCGTGAAAGCTGCGCTCAGCGATTGTCAACACGCTTTACCTGGCAATTATGCGCAGAATTCCCACTGTTTCGGGGAAGTCTATGTCCAGCAGTGGACTTCCAATGGCTGTAATGATGACGATAATGATCAAAATCCATGGATATGAATATTGTAAATGATTTTTGAGTAACTGTCATCATAATAATTTAAATACAAAAGCCGCCTTAATGCAAAAGTTAAAGAGTCAAGAGCCTATAAAGTTGTATAATGTAATTATCTAATACTATTTAATCGATAAAATTTAACCATATCATGAAATTGAATAAATTATGCATATAACTGGATAAATCACTATACTCTGAGCAGAAATTGATTGGGCAGGCCATATTTTCGTTTGTATGTCGCAAGCAAAATATTTTTAACCTTTTCATTAATTGGTTGCACACATAATTTTTGTCATATTTTCCGAATACTGCACTAAATCCTATACAAGATGTAATTTATGGACCTATTAATATATTGAGGCAGTAGAAAAGTTTAAAAATTGTATTTGAAGCAGCGGAAAGCTATAAATGTAGCCACAGTTAAATTGTGAACGGCTTTTGTAAATCTGAGCGGTTTTTTGCGGATCGGATGACACGACCGGGTCGGGATTGGCCTCAATTAAGATAATTGGTGTTGATGGGAGGCCATCTTTAATTGGTCCTGAACTGTTTGTATTTTAATCACAGGGATCTTGCATTTTGATCTTTATGATGGTAACCTATTAAGAGATTGATTTTTTAGCCCAACTTTATTTTGTTCGAAAACATTTATTTTCGGGACATAGACCTCCCAAGAAATAGGATTTTTTTCCCATAATTGCCGTGCTAGGCAAGCGTGTTGGCAATTGCAGAGCGCAGCTATCGCGACGGAGATGTTACTGCCCAGTCTCATCCTCTGCATTTGTATTACAATGATTCGGATAGATATGCCGCCATCTGTCGGTTCTGATATAAAAATCGCTCTTACACCTTTTACCAGGTATCGTAGGTGGCAAATGAGGTTCGGACTGACAGATGGCGCTTTATCCATTCGATACAGCGCAGCTTCAATACTACAGAGTGGGAATAAGCACAAGCATCCTCGTCGCAAAGTTGCGCTCTGCGATCGTCACCACGCCTGCCTAGCATGGCAATTATAAGAAACAATCCCCTATCTTGGAGAGGTCTATGTCTAACAGTAGACTTTTTATGGCTGATATGATGATGATGAAACACATAATTTATTTTTATTTTACTGGATATAATTTTTCCCCTCTTATTCACATATAGAAGTCCTCATGAAGAATTTCCAATGTAACTAATTGTTAGATTAGGTGTGTTAAAAACCAGCTTAATTGAGTGCTAGTTTTAGACTACGGACAACTTTAGTCTATGCAATGCCTTTTATAAGGTAACGTAAGTTCAGTTCAGTTGTGCAATAGGTAAGATTGGAACCTGTCTTATAATTTCATAATATGCCTCCATTGTATGACTAGGCTTCATATTATGGTTGCAGCTGGGCATAGGCTTCACCAAAAAAGGGGATGTCTGCCCATAATTGCCGCACTGGGATGGCATGTTTCGTTTGAGCTCAACCGTTTTGGGTTTACCGCTATCTATTTACGGTTACGGTTACGGTTCCTCAGTCACCTATAACGACATCTGGTGCATGGAAAATATCCATTCTACTCTTCCGATTTATAATAATAAAAATAATAATATAAATAATTAATAATAATAAGATACTGAAACTTTTTTCATCATCAAAACCACATGGTACTTGTCTGCCCTACTTAGAGTGTTGTATAGACCCGTAGGCGCTAAACAGGCAGCTTTTACCAGATGAAACGAACCGCAGGCGCCGTGTGAATCATAGCAGCTGAGCACATTCGCTAAAGGCGATTAGCAAACCAAAGCCTTGAAGCACAAGAGATTGAACTTTATGACCTAATGGTGAAATAGTTTCAATTCTGTATCGCTTTAGATACTCTAGAACCTCTTAGATGTACTTAGTACATGTGCATGTAACAGGCAAATCGTTAAAGCTAAATGTCCAACGAGTGTCTAAGTAGTCATACCTACATTTTCTTATTTATTATGCTATTCGACCATGACATATATGTAACATAAGAAACCTAGTCACATCTTGTAGGAAGTATTTTAGACGAAGATGTTTGCCTAGATGATTAATTCTACAACGAAACTTTAGCAATATGTACTCTTCACGTACTGCCACAGGCCAGGGGAGAATTCGTTCAAACTTCTACAAAAGTTGCATACGCATAACAAAACTAATCTAACATTTGTTTAGATCATGCAACAACTTCTCTACTAACATACTAAGTGATAATGACCAAATAGAGTTAGTGACACATTCAAATTCCAAAGCAGTCTCAATCTTTGAGTGTAAAAACTAACTAGTAATAAAATGGTTACAGTATAGAAGTTGCATAATAATATTTTAAATATGAAAATGTTTGTCTTTCTATTGCTTTCATGACCAAATCATTGACTTTATAACCTGAGAAATGACATAGACTTTTGGTCCCAGAAGAGTTCCCGTAAGACGCAATACGGGCAGAAAGCTTTTCAATATTTTATACAAATTTCCAAAACCTTTACGTAACACCATAAAAGAAGTGATTTCATTTTCAATTGTGTATTCATATGTTAGCTCTTAACTTTTAAGAAATGAGACTTAAGTATTTTAAAACCACATATATATTAGCATAATTTAGGAAAATTATAGACTAAATACTCATAACATTTTTTTTCTCTGAAAACGACGTCACGTTTACAAAAATTTTACCTCAACGTGATTCGTGAATGAACTGATTGTAGCAACCTCTGACTCACTCGCACAAGGTTGTGGTCGGTCTTAACTGTATCTGGTTCATTCTTATTTTAGATTAGTTAGTAATTTTGTTTGAAAATAAACTTCTCGCGCTTTAGGAAAATTTCTGAGCCGAGGTGATTGTAATGAGAAAAATAATGGATTGAAGCCAAAATAAAGTTATCAATTATTATGTTGAAATATAAGTATTTCAAGGAATAAAATATATATGCAACTAATAAATATTTTTGTAAATAATCTAAAACTTACAAAAATCTGTAACACTGATGACAAAATATGTTAAACTTGATAAACTTGGTAAAATGCGATTTCAAACGTACAAACGCTAGAACTAGAACAATTTCATTTGCAGATACTAACTCAATAAAACAAATTCAATTACATTCTTTCACCTTTTATTACAAGCAATTTAATGCGTTTACACAACCATTGTATCACGGTAACTATGCAAAAACACAACACGGGCCACATTACATGGCATTTGTATAAAAAAAGACGTACATAAAGCTCCTCTTACAAGCAGGGTAATAAACATGGATTATGTGATAAAACTGGCTTCTTACATTTTTTCCGGAGTTGTATGTTGCGAGCTAAATAAAAGCAACACCTTAAAATGTGGCTATTGTTGTTTAGATGCTTCTTTTTTGTTTTGGTTTGTAGGTAAGTATCTTTTGCTATGTAAGTAGTAAGAAGGTAAGTGTCTTTTGTATACTCATCAAATATTTTTACAACATCAAACAAATCAAACATTTTAAAACCTTAAATTTTATGATTATTATATAAGATATATTTTTTAATATTATTTATTTTTACTTTATATTTATAATTGAATTATGTACTTATAATTATCTGCTTACGGTATATCCAAACCTGTAGCCTTTTCTTATATGATTTACTGTACATAAATGGTTAGTTAATTAACCATTGCTTTTGCCAAGTAAATATTTTATAAAAAATATCGAATCTATGGATTTGGACATCATAAAATCCTTTATATCGTTTAATTTGAATATATTATTGTAAATTAAAGCCTAAATTACTTTGAAATATGCATGTATATATGTAATATATTATTGTAATCTGTCATAAAAATGCATTTAGTAGTCTTCGTGTGAAAGAGAAACAAACATTTATACATTTCTAATATTAGTAGGATTGACGTTTTCAATTATGATTATTTAAATGTATACTGTATTTTCCTATAAGGAATGGCAAGAAGATAAATAAATCCTAATAGCCAACCGTAGTCTATAAAACACGACGCAATTACAAGAGAAAGATTAACGAAGAGTAGAGATTAACAAAGTGCGCAAACTTTGATATCCCACTGGCGAACCTTCCCTGCCTACAGTATTTCCCCTGGCGCGTTTTTGGGATGGAATAGATTGGCCCACAAGTGGGAAATAATTCAATTGCTCTCCTGTCAAATGACGTTTGCTCCCCCAGAATTACTTGAGAGAGTTGGATGAGAAAACAAAAGTTAATTTTCCTTGTCTTTGCTTTGGATAAAGGCATGGAAGAATTTCAAACGGGATCGAATTACTCTTGCTGTCTTTACGTAATTATTTGAGGTAACTGGAGTATTGTCGGAAGTAGTATGTCATGTATAGACACTGCTTTTACCGTATGTTTTTTACCGTTAGTAACTCTAAAACTTTTATCTGACTTGCCACAAGTTTGGTGTGAGATTCTACCATGGCTTTTCGAAATTTTGCATTAAATTTAAGCACTAAAGAATTTATTGATACTCATTGATTATAAAAGCCCATATATTTAAAAATAAAATTACATCCATGGTACACATGGTAAAAGATCAGCTTACAACATTATCACAATAATTTTCGTATAGAGTTAGTTTTAAAATCAAAATCATGTCTTCAATCAAGTTGATCTATTGCCTCGTGCATAAACAGAATCGAAGCAAGAGCAGGACGCCAGTGTAAGATACAACATTTCGATAGCAAAACTCAAACAATTTCTATCTCTTGGTAAATTTACCGAGAAAGAACAAATGACGACGTGGAAATAAAAACAAAATATGGCGGTCTTATTTCTAAAGCTATATTACCAAAGCGAATTAATTATAATTTTTTGAAAACATAAATGCAGTAAAAGCCGTCGTTGTTGGCGGGAATTTATTAGAGGCTCGTTAAGGAATTTCGTTGTGATTTGATGAGTAATTGTGTTTGAAAGTCAATTTCGATGGTAATCAAGCGACCTGGGTTCCTGCCTCGCAAGAGTACGACACCTATAGCGGATTAATTGCTAGCTGAATTGGATTAGTAAGACCAAGTTAGTACAGATAATTAATGACTAGTTATTTTTTTTTGTTATTTAAATAAAGCCAGCCAAAAGACTTTTGTGAACATACATAATTTTATGACAATTGAAAAAGCCAATAATATCTGGTTATACGATTTAGTGTCGATAAATATTGATAATAAATAGGTTTCATACAGCTACGGTCGTATTTAACACGCATCTACACCCCAATTTTATATATTTCTGTGAGTTTTGTCGTTATATGTCGTCTATCTAACACATGTGAGCTTTAATAAGAATTTCGCAGTAGGTACAAATGAATTGTTGTACATTGAATTAAACACACGGCACACATACTTGCTAGATGCTAAAAAGACTGTTTTACAACTATTTGGGATGGAGTCCAAGAACCTTTGCGTCTAAAATCGGCATTGTTTACAGTTGCGTTCATGAGAAACTGCGATATATTCTAAGGACTTGCTTTCTATATGATCACACCATAATGACATTCATCATATCTGCCACGTTAATATAAAAACATATTTATTTCTTACATATTAAGAGGATTAATAATTAAAATAATGTTCACAGAGTAATTAAAACATTCATTCTCTACCTGATAAAGCTTAAGTTTGCGTCTTAATTTAAAACTTAATTTAAGAACTACAGTTACAAGAGAAAGATTTTTTTAGATAAAGCGGATATTTTGTAATCAATGAGTATTAACAAAATATAAACAGATAATAAATATCATCCACTGTATTAAAAAATAATAAGACAATAAAATAGTCGACATAATCATGCTCAAAAAACTCACTCAATTACATATATTAATTTAAAAGAAACACTGTAGAGATTTATTTAAGTCAGGCTCATTCGTGTAATATCAAGATAATGAAAACAAGATTAATATTTTGTGATTCATCATTGCTTATTAAATATTCAGACTTATTTTACTTTCATTTGCCGAGACATTGGCCATCTTTGTAAATCAGAGAGCTTAAGCGGACATCAAAAATTCAACAACTACGGCGGTTTGCGCAGGGGCTCTACGACCACGGGTGGCTGTGCAAACGAGCTAAGAAATTGAATCCACTTGTGTATTTGCTAAAATAATCATGCTTTATTATGTCTTACTTATGTTAACTACAAAAATTATTTGTATAAAAAAACATTTGTTTTATAAATTTAATATAATAAAATGTACTTCATAAATCAATCAAAAATAGCTTCCTTTGATATTTTAAAAGATTTACCTACCTTTGTGAAATGATTTGTAATTTATTCTATAACTATGACTTATCTACTTACATTTACCATTACAATTATATTTATATAATTAGTTTCCGTGTGTAATATGCACTTTAAATTGATGATCTAATGTTCACATAAAGATCAAAGCTGATGATAAAAATATAGATTTATGTCATTTATTATAAACACGTTAATTACATTTTTATGCAATTGTTAAGAATTACCAGTTAAGACGATATTTGCATCGATGTGGTCAAATTACTCGAAAATGAGACGTACAGGTTTGTGTGGCTATTTTGTAGTTGACCAGTGTTACAGACTATTTTTAAAAAACATAATAGTTTTTGTTGGTTCCGTTTATGAAATTGAATTGCTTGATTTTAACTTAAATCCGCCTTTATCAGAAATCATAAACACGATCACAAAGATCAGAATGTAAAGTCAAATATTTTTACTACCTAAGTTTTAATGCGATAAAATCTTGAAGACGTGAAGTGAGGTCGTGCTGTCAAATGGCTAAATCGGGTAGCAAAAATATGGATATTAGATGTAACTAGTTTGTGAAATATGATGATAGGGGCTTGTTAGACGGCGAGCCAACTTTGTAACGTTGTGGGTTGTCAGCGGAAAAACAAAGAAAACAGGATAATTAAGGTTTCTGCACGCGAGAGGTGCAGGTTGCAGTTTTTAAACTACGAATCACCAAAATTGGGCTGAGAGGCACTATTTATACTTAACACGAGGTAGTCCTTTTACAAAGTCCTCTGCATTGGTACCTCACTTTAACCTATTTATACCGCTAAACCGCAACACAGCAGTGTTCGCATTGCTGTGTTCCTGTTTGAAGGGAGAGAGAGGCAGTGAAATTATCAAGTAAATGTGACATAGTATCTCCAGTTCATAGGGGTGACGACACGCTAGTGATATCTTTGTGATGACACTAGCGCCTATAGGCTGTGGTCATGTTTTCAAGCAGATCGTATTTTGTTTTGTGACTTCATAATATAAAAAAGAAACTGTAAGACAAACATATAGTTAACCGGAATACTTTATTCAAAAGAAACAGCCGATGAATGTGTCTTACTTTTTTAACTTTCCATTTTCAGATATCTTTTTTAATTTTTTTGGCACCGGTAACAGATATAAGATGAATGATAATCAAAAGCGGGATTAATGACGTACACAACGTGCGTTTAGAAATGGTTTCTTCTATAAATTATTTAAACTTATATAAATAATGCGACTCTACACTGACAAGTAGTTACTTTATCATCGATAACGAGACAACAAGAAACGTAATCATCTTTTTTTGTAATTTTTGTGACATGCATGCATATATCTGACTAACACACTTCAAATTGAGAACAATTGCAATTGTTTCTACACAGCCTGTGAGTCATTTATAATTGGTTCTGTTATTTATCGTTGGATTGGTTTATAATACTGAGTGACATAAAATACGATAGAGTTACCAAAACCAGAAAATGGCGTCATATCCATAATGTGGAATGTCAGTCTGCCTTTACGCTTGTTCCAACTGGCTCGATTGGATTCTGCCAACTGCAGCTCTTGTCCAGATGTCGGCCTTAGGGTTAGACAAGTTCCATCTTTACGACTTTTGTTGGACTTCGCATTCTCCTGATTCTATCTTATCGTACCTTAGTGTGACTTGTTTATAAATATATTAATAAAATTATCATATTTGTTATATTAGACTTGATTATTTATCGGCTATATTACTTTCAGATTCAGGAAGGTTTTTCTTGCTAGAATAAGTTGATCAGAGTAATGTATGATGTATAATAATCTTAAAAGTGTCTCATCTCATTTCGGTTGTGTAATTTTTTTTACAGGGCTGCTGCGACTTGTTTTGGAAATACTAGATTCTCTTGACACTTTTGTTTATTGGGAATTGGTCATTGGGGTCTTTGCATTCCAATTTGAAGCGTCTTTTAGTTATACCACAAATATCTTAACGATGCCGATGAAGACGTCATGCATTCCTTGCTGTTTTAAACTGATGACCAGATGAGACCAGATGTAGAAAATATAGATACAATGAAATTCTTTATACTTTTCCTAAATCTCGTAGGTACTAAAGTTATGCTTTTATCATGTCCAACTTAAAATAATCAAGTTACCTCAAGTTGTCTAGTTTTGAATAAAGTCCGAAATTTATTTTTTTTATATCCAGTTTTTAGATATAAAAACTGTAATAATGACCGTATGGTCATTATTATATTGATCCAAAACAAAACAACGAATAGAAACGTTAATACGAGTAGTATGTCAACAGTACAGATAACACAATCTGTTGACTTCTGACTAATACGTAAAAACAAACCTATTGGATATGC
This sequence comes from Heortia vitessoides, assembly GCA_020976665.1. NCBI lineage: Eukaryota > Metazoa > Arthropoda > Insecta > Lepidoptera > Crambidae > Heortia > Heortia vitessoides. The sequence continues at coordinate 7,271,480 of JACJUM010005602.1, forward strand.
TAGCAAAGACATCTTGAGCGAGCCTATAAAGCTCAAAGAACTGTGAGTAAAAAAGATATCCAATTAGGCTTTGGGGCGACTAGAGAATGGATATAAAAAATGCAAGCCCCTCGCTTCGCGTCAGATTTGTGAGGAAAAGTTCGTCGCTAGCAAAAACTAAACGTGATGAAAATTTTAATCTTTCGCTTTGGTACAAGCGTGGACAAGCAGTTAAAATAAAATCTCCAATTCAAATCGCCAGGCTTGAATTATGAAGTACCGAAATAGCATGAAAGTTAATCTTTGCAACTAACTGTTGGAGCTTTATTTAAAACCGTGTTTTGACGGTGTGCCTCGCTTAGTTGCTTATTAATTAAATTTAATTCATTAATTACGAGTTACAAATTACAAAGCTCAGCTTGAAATTCAATGAGTCTTCCTTGAATACTAATATAATTAAATAAAACTTGTGCTAATTAATATGTTTAGAATTATTTAAATGATTTATTTTTAATTACGTATTCTTTAATAACTCTGTTGACTTTATCTACTTGATATTTGTTATCTTTTACATTTGTAATAAATTTTTATAATTTATGAATTCGATAAATAAAATAATCTAATTTTTGAATCGGATGATTCGGATACAAACGGCTTTTAAGTAATTGACGGGCCCGATGGCGCAGATGGTAGTGATCCTGTCGTGTGCACCAGGGGTCGTGGGTTCGATTCCCACCCAGAGCAAATATTTATATGATGATATTTGTGTTTGCTCTGTGTATGGGTGTAAAATATATGTATTTAAGTAGTATATTTGTGATTCCTCTGTTGTCTGGCATTCGTAACACAAGTGCTTTAAGCGACTTACCACGGAGTCAGGTCAATGTATGAGATGTTGTGGGAATTTATTATTATTATGATTAATTTTTGTTATTTTATAGTATATAGGTAATTACTATGACAATATTATAATGTTGAAACTGGGCGTGTAATTTAATTATAATACTGTAACATTTCGTCGTTTGGTAAACATGATAAAACAAATAAAGCGAAATAATAAATAAAGTGAATACAATAAAATCAAGCTCTTACAAAAATGGTATTTGATTTAATACTCGTATTGTTCTACCGTAAGGTACGGGTAGAGTAGAATAGTACCTATGTCTGTACCAAGTAATGTAAAAGGCGACTAAGGTTACCGACAGACGGCGGCTATTCATCCGAGACAGTGTAGCTCAAATGCACAGGGCCGATGGGCAGCAGCATCCTTCTCGCGAAAGCTGCGCTCTGCAATTGCCAACACGCTTGCCCAGCGCGGTAATTATGGGCAAAATTCCCTCTTTGTTGGAGCAGCCTATCTCCAGCAGTGGGCTAACAATGGCTTTAATTATGATGATGATGACTCGTATGTTATATCCTTATGATAGATATGTCTAAAGGCTGCGGTGATGGACATTATGGATTGTCGAACTGGTCTAAAAAAATATTAAGACTAATAAAATAGGAAGTTAAAATCCATATTCGAAAGCATGTCTCCCTGTTAGTTAGATATATATATAAGGAGAAGCTAACTGACTAACATATCAACGTAGGACCTAAACTGTAAGGGTTTTTATAACGTAGGAGCGTACTAAGAATATTTGAATATTACACCAGTAACATCTTATCCCAAAAAAAGTTAGTATACAACTTTGCAGTTTTTGAAGTTATTTGAATGAAATTCTGTTTTAGAATCTTCGTTTAAAGTAATAAAACATTTTCAATTTTAGTTTTTGATCATAAGTTAATATTTATCGAATCGAACAAATATGTTAATATATATTTCGAATAAAACAACTTATAAAATCATGGACAAAGACAGAATTTCAAAAATAACAATAATAAAATTCTTTTTGCCTCGTAGCTTCCGAGTGATCGCTTAGTTCATACGTGGAGTCGACATTATTAAAATTCGTTGGCGCCCAGGGCGACGTGTGTATCGCGCATGACAAGCAAATTATTGCTAAATTCCATTAACGGTGCAAAGTTAATATTTTTGGCTTCAGGTAAACGCGGTGCCCGTTTCGTCTGGGTTAATTAAATCGTTCCGATGGCCAGTTATGATTTTCAAAATTTCGATCAATATTTTGCTAGCTGCCAACCTTAACAATTAAAAGGGTTATGATATGATGTGTGTGTCAGTGTTTCCTGGATTGTGTAAGTGTTAGCGTAATGGCGGCGGTAAGATTTTTTAAAGTTACTATAAAATATGAGGAGTATTAAGAATGTATTGCGTTTAAATTTTATCTAGGTTTTCTTTAATTTAACTTCAGGTTATAATGAAAATTTTTGTAGCCATTAACTTTTAGCTTTCATAAACCAATTGTGTAAATAAATAAAAAAAATTATAATAACGGACTATGAGCCAATTTAATTACTTTGTGATGAAGTATCTCATAGCATATCCACAACTTTATTGAAATAGAGTTTATTTTTAACATAATTTCAACCATAGATACTAATATAATTAGAAAGATAATTCAGATCTTATATTACCTATATACCTGCAAGATACATACTATTTTGTATAAACATTCCAACAAAATGGTGAACTAATCTTTTTTATTTTATTTTACTAGGAAAGGTGATAAGCTTTAATTCTTCGGTTTAAAACTACTTAACACCTGATGAAGGTTTTAAAAAAGTATGTTTGAACTCGTGTTCTTCTTTCGACGTCACCATCGATACCAATTTATTAATTATTCAGTAATTAAATAGCGATGTTAATCAACTATTATATATACATCAATATTATAGAGCACATTCAGATAACTATTTGACGCCACGCCAATGCAAACTCAATCTCATAATTGAATATTAAATTTGCACGGGCTCATTCGAAAAGGCACTCAATTTCCAAAACTCGGTCACGTTCGCAAATCGTTCTTGTGGGCAACTTTATCCGGCATCTATATGAATAATACAAAACGTACACAAGCTTGCTGGTGAGATGTGCAACTTGGCTGGTCATCCATTAAAGTTTAACTAAAAACCAAATTACAAATAAAGTCTAGCTATATTCCTCGGTGAGAAATGGTATTTTTGAGGCATGTTTCTTTGATCATTTAGCTAGTTTTAGTTATGATTAGTTTTTTAATTGGTATCTGGCTCCCAATGAAGAACTAAAACCTACTTAGGATATTTTTAATTTAATAACTTCACAAAATTGAACATCAGGTCCATATCACAGTTCTTGTCAAGTTTTTTAGTCTTAAAATATATTCATTTTATTAATACTACACACTTTGTACGTATATAAACAAATACCCATAATATACTTTAATATATAATTCACAAAAACCTATACGTATGTTCCATTTCCAGGTCAGAAAGTTGTCTACCTAACTGTCAAATCTGTACTGTTGATTTATTAAAGCCACTTTCCTGTTGCTCGCCTAGCTACATTTCTAGTCCATTCAATCTGTTTTCACTCGGTAATGTATGTAAAAGTAGTGACTACATGAATTTACTCAAAAAACAAACGTAAATTGTTGTCAACCTTTGCGTAATTTTTGCAGACTGATTTCTGGGAGTGTGGTTTCATATATGGATGTCTAGCAATTTGTGGTTGAAATACTTGAATTGATTGCCAAACTCATGGAAGCAGCTTAGATTGACGCAATGCAAATTGAAGATTTTCTCATTCACAAATAGGACAGACCACTGACTGTATGTACTTCTTCAAATTCGTAACACTTATTTAAGACAGAAAATGTATTTACTATGGATGGTTGCCTATAGGTAGCTGTCTAACTATGGATAGTAATTTTGACTCCCTTTATGCAGTGATTAATTAAATAGCCTTATTCAGCCTCACTCTATCTCTTCATATTTCTTTGTGATATTCATAGTACTTGTATATTATGAAAAATAATAATTAAGTGTATATTTAGTATTTTCTAACATTTACGTAATCACTACTCTTAATTAAATCAGAATAATCTTTTAACAGCTATGAACCATAGTTGCTTAAACTTTTAATTTTTTTTTGTTTGTTGTTTCAGTTATTTTGCGGCAATCTTGACGAACAGTTGTGTCAGAAAAAATGTTTTATTGAGAAAATGCTTTACCACATACAACAGGTTCCAAATTGTAATGTAAGCCTTTCAGGTTTTGACTTGAGAATGCTTAGACGTACTTCAACTAATAGCTAAGTGGGTGTCGCCTAGGAACCAGTTATCAGGCGGCTGTCACTTCAAAGATAGATTATTATTTACAGAATCTATGCTAACACATCACTTCATGGCGTGATTTATTAAATTCTCTTCCACTGGGTTGCTGTGCCGAGACGCGTTCGTCTCTATTCACGTCATCTTATAAAAAATGTGTTCTTCCCGCGAACGTGACGCGAAAGGGTGGAAGGGAGCGGGGCACGGGAGCGAGGGAACTAGTGTAATTTATGTAGAGAACGTTTCGTATTTGAGCAATCACTTTACTTATCCGATCGGATTTTGGTTTTGGTAAGCTATTAGAAAAACCGATTTCAAATGCATTTTCTCTTTAAATATTTACATATCAAAAATGGGCCACAGTTTTAATACGACTCGAATTGATAGGCGCCAGAAATTTTAATTTGATGTAGCAGCACCAAACTTTAATATACCAAAAATATTTTAAATTATGTCTTCTTCTTAATCATTTCATTTATTCATTCGATGTACTTTTAAATTAATGTCTTAAACCTAAAACAACAAAACAAAGTAAGAGTTATTTTAAATATCAATTTGTCTCTTGTATCCCTTCAAAATTACTATCCCTTTAAAGTGTTAGTACCCTTTTCGTTCGTGAATCAATCAGATTGCACGATCTAAATGAAGCGCGATTGGACATGGCTATTAAATGCGTATGAGTATATTAATTATAAGTACATTTATTATTCCATATATATAATATTAATCTATATTCACCTTCTATCATTGTGCTGATTAACTCTTGTCGATGTGGTGACAACAGAATTCCGGTGTGTAGCGCTATGCAAATCTCCTCATGATTCGTTAAAAACTCCGCAGTCCGTATCAAATACCGAAATACTCATCACTAATTGATAACAGTGTGTTCTACATCATATTTTAGATAAATTAAATAAGCCAATATGCCAAATAAAGTATAAAGCAGCCAAATTTCCACCTGATCATAACTAAAAATACCTATTTATATCGTGCTGTAGTCTTACTTTATTTGTGAAAAACGTCGAGTTTTACCCCGGGACATGACTAGCTTTGAAAAAAAAACACCTTAGAATAGGCTCAATCTGGTACATATGCATATGCCATATGCCAATTCAGTTAGCAAATTAATCATTACTCTATCATCATTGCAGGCGCGGTAGTCGCAAACAATTTCCAAGCACGAGTCGCTCCGGACAGCCTTAACTACTGCTAAGAACGATGAGCGGAGAGAATTGCAATGTCTATTGCAACTGTCTTTATAGTATCACGATGACTATACATAATAATCAACTTATCTATGAAATAATATATCTACGCAACAAATATAATAATAATAATAAATACCTGCAACATCTCATACATTGACCTGACTCCGTGGGAAGTCGTTTAAAGCACTAGTGTTACGGACGCCAGACCAGAGGAATCACAAATATACAACTTAAATACATATATTTATAACCTATATAATAATAATAGATTACAATGCCTACTTCTCGGCTCCACAAAATAAATTCAAGGACAATAGTATAAGATTTTATATTAATGATATCTCAGAAAGTCAAATATGCCTTTAGATAATCTAAAGAAATCCGTAAATTTAAACGTTAACATTATTGTTAAAGCTTTTACTGTTTTAAGATTATATTGATGATTAAACAGCTTTGGCTTGAATTAAATGTTAGATTCTACTTTTAAAACAAGGGTTTGTTAGCGCCTACACCGGTAAAGGAACAAATAATTTTCAAGGCTTAATTTTTTCGTGTTGCGCTGCGCATCTGTGAGCATAATCCATCAAAACTCGGCCACCTATTCCGGACTAGACCCGTCGATCTATCTTTATTAAGTGTGTTAACTCCTGCGCGTTGCAGAGCCGTGATAAATGAGTGAATTCGCATGGTAACAGACCGATGCACGATGGTTAGGTTTTAGTTAACAAACATGTAACAACATGTCTGCTACACAAACACATAGTAAGCTATCACTTTAGTAAGCCAGTTCACAGATGCTCGAGATATTGCGAAACTAATCACATTACTTATTAACACCACTGCCTCTTATTCATTCAAAATACGTAGGGCACGTCACGCAATGCAACCTTTGTAAGAGGCAATTCAGGCAAGATTGCGTGGAAGACACAATCATGCAAAACGAGAGTTAGAGCAGTAATAATTTAACAGGAGATCGATTGCGCAATTTCAGCGAGGGTTACTTCCTATATATGTATAATAATTTTTTGTAAATAAATAAATAAATTCTTAATTTTTCTCTCCACAAATGAAAACATGTAATAAAGGCTTATAAATGTAACGTACATACAAAGATATAGATCATTCGCGGGAGACCGGTACACGTGTAAGTTCAGAGACGCGTATTACAGATCACCAGGCTCCCAATTATACTATTAAAGTCTCGAATGATCTAAAAGCTGGATGTGTAACATATTAATAATAATGATTTACACTACATCTTGTGAGATCATACATCATATGAATGTATGCATTGATCTGACTCCGAGATAAGTCGCTTAAAGCACTTGTGTTATGGATATCAGACTGATGCGCAGATGGTAGTGATCCTATCTTGTGCGGCAAAGGTCGTGGGTTCGGTCCCCATTCAGGGCAAATATTTATATGATGATAGCTGTGCCCGCGACTTCGTTCGCGTGGTTGTTGGAAACTCTATCGAGATTATTTTTTGATTGTTCACGTTGGTTTATGTTATTGTATAATCGTGAATAAGATTTTTTTAAATAATATGTAAAAAAAATAATGGGTCAGTCAGGTCAGAATACATCGGCATAAATTATATTTTTACTTTTGTTTAAAATAAAGCACGCTGTATTCAACCGTTCTGTATGGAGCCGACCACGCGTCTGAGCAGCGCGGAATGGTACCTCGTAAAGATACACTCGCGAGTGATAGTGGCAAGCACGGCGGTAGGGCGAGGCCCACCTCCCCCTCACCCGCCGCCGCGCGGCTTGCTTGCACATTATAATGGTAAAGCCTTCTTCGACAAATAATGTTATTATGAGTAAATCTTGAGAGATAGACATATACTGTCGCGGACTTTTTTTTATTATTATAAAGAAATATTAAATATTATTAATTAATATTCTTTCATTCATAGTTTTTGAATAACTTAAACCGTTTATGCAGCGCATACGACGAAAGAACTTAAATGTGAATAATTCGTTTTTGCAACATTTCTCACTGACTCTTCGCTCCTATTGGTCTCAACGTATATAGCCTAAAGCCTTTCTCTATAAACGGACTATCCAACAAAAAAAGAATTATCCAAATCGGACCAGTAAATCCTGAGATTAGCGCGTTTAAACAAACAAACAATCTCTTCCGCTTTATAATATTAGAATAGATTGTTCTGTGCTTGGGTGTTAAATAAATGTATTAAGGTATTAAATTTGTGATTCCTCTGTTGCCTGATGTCCGTAACACAAGTGCTTTAAGCGACTTATCACGGGGTTAGGTCAATCTATGACATTTTATGTGAATATATTATTTATTATACAACAAAGAAATAATAAAAATAGTACTCACATACACTTAACGCCCAGACAAAATAAACACAAATACTCATCAGATAAATATTTGTCCGGGTTATATAAACAACACTTATATGGCCACTAGTCAACTAGTCGATTATATAAAATAAATGTACTTATATTTTACAAAAAATATTTACGTTACTCTCGAGGCATCCAATAGAAGTTCCAAGGAGGTATCTTACCCGTCATCCATCAAACTGCCTACAGCTGATAGGTTTCCTCTCCGTTGCTTTTCTGGGGTTGTGGTGCGATCAATTGTATTACTTCTGGATCAGATTGTGTTTACATAAATTGTACTTTATGTAAACGTATTCAATTATTTAATATTTCATTTGAAGAACAATTTTGAGTATAAAAGACGCTGAGTTTTAGCGAACTAGGTTAGGCTAATTATAATACAATTTAAAAAAAACATAGTTATTTGCATTTTGTTAAATTAAAAATAGTCTTAATAATATCATTAATTATCAAATTTCGATGTATATTTGGCAATGGATTACATAAAATAATACCTGCCTGTACCTGGTGTCGTTAGAGCCAACTGAGGTACAGAAACTGCTAGACGACGGTATATCCCTCGGACCATGCTCACGTTAAATGCAATATGGCGAAGATGGGCTATTTCGCACAGATTCGCTCTGTAATGCGACACATGTTCAATGTGGAAATTATTAGCCAATCAAAAATTATTTACTAATAAAAAAATATATAATTCAAAATCACCTGAATATAATTAATGTCTTATAGCTGATACGGGATGGGTGTTTGCTACTCAACCCCACCAAACTTTAGCGTAAAGGTTATATTCTTGAATAGAATAAAGGTACACCACAAAAGCTCGTTCCCGTGTGCTTTTGTTTTAACAAAGCTTTGCTCAACACGAAGAAATTCGTGGGAAACAGTCCAGCCTTTATATAAAAGATGGGACAAATACTGAATAAATATACAACAACCCTCTAATAGTTAGTTCTCAAATTTAGGCTAATTATTTTTAGGCTTTTGTTCACGCAACTAAGGTTTTCAAGGTCAGCAAACAACAATTAAATTAAGGACGTATCCCGACAGAATTCTGTTTGAGATCACTCGTATGTTACGGGGCGTATCTTGTTATTAGTATGTACATATATTTAAAGAACTTTGATCCATAGGGACTCGTTTCTGAAACTTGCAAATCCAGCACAATTTCCGTTTATTTTACCTTGACTTTGTATTATTACAACCATATTCTTAAAATATATATATATATATACTCTAATATACTTATATAAAGTATATTGATTAGCCCGATAGTGCATTTGGCAGTGGGTAGGAGATATATATGTATTTATAATTCCTCTGTAATTCCGGAGTCAGGTGTAAGTTAATAAAAAAAGGTATATAGATAAAATATAGGATCTTCCAAACGCCTGGATAGATTTTCACAGAACTTTCGCGGGCAATTAGTTTACGTGACAATTAATAACTTGAGGTCATTTTATTGTATAAAAAAAATTAAAAAAACTAACCAAAAAGATGAGAAACCGAAAATAGAAATCGCGTCGATATAGTTTGATATCATCATCATCATACCAGCCTATAAGAAGTCCGCTGCTGGACATAGGCCTCCCTAAGTAATCTCCAATAGGACCGGTTGTATGCGGCCTGTGTCCAACGCGATCCTGCGGTTTTAGTCAGATCGTCTGTCCATCTTGCGGGTGGACGCCCTACGCTGCGCTTACCGGTACGTGGTCTCCACTCCAGAACCTTACGACTCTATCGGCTATCGGTTCTGCGTACCAAATGCCCTGCCCACTGCCGCTTAAACTTACTAATCCGCCGGGCAATGTCGGTAACTTTGGTTCTATTACGAATCTTCTTATTCCTGATTCGATCACGCAAAGAAACTCCGAGCATTTCCCTCTCCATAGCTCTCTGAGCTACTTTCAGTTGGCCAATGAGGTCAATGGTAAGAGACCACGTTTCGCTACCACAGGTTATCGCTGGATCATTTGATACATATCATATAATCATATTATATCATATAAAATGAGTTTTTCAAATGGACGCTTACAAAATACACGAATCCATTGTGGTTTAATGTAATTTAATATTAATAAAAGTCGATGATAAATGAAAGGGTAAACAACAGATTTTCATTCACGAATATTATTGTATTTCATTTTAGCTAGATTGAAATTAATGATTACGGCTTACCGCATTTAGTGATACCTATTATATAAAGTACAGAATTAGAACAGTTGACATTAGACGTTGAGTATACTATGATGTAGTTATATGTTAATACTTTATACAGTTTTAGTGAGGTATTGTAATAATAAGGACGATTTTCACATATTTAAACGTTTAAAAATAAACTAAAGAAATAATGCTAAGAATACTGAATGCATATTTCAAAATGACAAATATACCTTATACAAAAGCTTGTCTGCATTGGTACCATACTCTCACCTATTTCTACCGCTATATAACAGTATTTGCATTGCTATGTTCCGGTTGGAATGGTGAGGGAGGCAGTGAAAGCACTGGGTAATGTAACATGATATCTTTAAGTCATAAGATGGCGATCTACTGATGATTTCCTTGTGATATTATGAACTTCTATAAGCTGTTGTGTTCGACCCAAAAAAATAACTAGTAAGGAAAACATGTATTATGTTAATATGACCATATCTGAATATAAAAAAAACCACTAACACTTTCAACTGGATGTGTAATAACATCCAGAACTTGCCCGTGATTGGCTAAACCACACGAGTAACTAGGGCTGTCTTTTAAAAGAATAGCTAAATACTAATTCACGGCACAAAAAAATCTAATGACCAAAAAATGTCTTAACACTGGTGAGATATTAAAGAAAAAAATATTAGAATTCTAATTATGGAATTAAAACCAATGAAAGTAGAGTACTTTTTGGTCATCTGTTCTAACCACTAAAGCTTTTAAACTAAAATTAAATTCAGAGAAAGAAAAGTCTAATTTTAACGAAAATTACCAGAAATTAAATAATACCTGATGCGGGACGTATTATATATTTAATAAAAAGACAAAACAGATTAAAGAAAAGAGAGCATTAATTTGTTACTTACTATACTATCAATACTCTACAAATGAAAGCTACGAATGAACTACGAAGGAGAAAACGAAAATGAAACAAAGAATAGTACGCCACGAACAATATAATTAACTAAAACTAAAATCTACTAACAACAAGAAAAGAACCCAAAAGATTGTCTCAGCACATACTTAGAAAACAGGAATGAGGACATCCGTAGGTGAATCAAACCGACAAACCCAGCGGATTAGCAAGATCAAGTCGCAGCAGGCAAGGCACCCGTGCAGCTGATGTTTCACCTTAAGGTGGAGAATTAATCTGGCCGAATCCGCAGAATGCAAGTCGCTGGATGCAAGCAGTAAACTTTTTCAAATAGTATAACTTCTCTAAAAGCCTCCCTCAGGTGCCTACTCATTCAAAAATACTTTACACATCCTTTTAGTAGAGTAAAACACCGCGCCCTTGCCCCTTGAGCGAATACCAACCATACTAATGCGGGCGAGCTTACTCAGTTCTCCTCTTTTGCAAACAATTTAAGCCGAGGTCCGGATGATATCCGTCGGCCCAACTCTGATCCGTGAGCCCGGCCTTGCCGCTGCTTGCTTGTCCTTCTGGTTACACTGAATATGTCTGAGTAGACCAGCGTTAGGTTAATCTGAAAATACCCATCTCATAAGATAATATTTACTAGAAAAAAATCAACTTGTCTCAGGTGAAGATTTGTATGCATCTTTCCCAGTGAGATTCCCAAATAAGATTGGAAGGAGGTCATTGTTCACTTCTTTCCTAATTTTAACGTTGTCGAATATAGCACAACGGTAATGCAGTCCCCCGCATAAGAAAGATGCATAAATGACGAGAGAAACGGATCGAGTCCCGTCTGACACCTGAAGAGAAGTTTTTTTTTTAAGTTAATGTTATCTTAAATATAATTCAGCATTTTCTTCGCATAAAATCTCTTAGAGTAACAAATCTCTTATATTTCAAATAGTGTATGTCATCATCATCATACCAGCCGTTCGAAGTTCGCTGCTGGAAATAGGCCTCTTCAAGTGAAAAGGTTTTTTGCCTATAATTGCTGCGCTGGGCAAGCGTGTTCGCAATCGCAGAGCGCAGCTTTCGCAACGGGGATACTGCTGCCCATCCCCACCCTGTGCATTAGAGCTTCACTGTATCGGATTGATAAACCGCCATCTGTCAGTTCTGGTACTTTAGTCGCCTCTTACACCACATGGTGCAGTGTGAGGAACTTTTCTACTATGCCGGTTCGTCACGGCTAATCTAGTAGTCTCAGAGTATGCCCACTATTTGTAGTATATGTGGTAAGGTCGATAAGCTAATAATCGTAACATGTGCAATTGCTAATGATGCACTTATATTATGGTAAAAATATATGCATTTAATTAGTATATTCATGATTCCTCTATTGTCTGGCGTCAATAACGCAACACACAGGTCAATGTATGAGATGTTGTGGGAATTTATTATTTATTATTTTCATATCTTGTCTCTTGTTACGCTGTCGATATCGGAATATTTTCGGAATATAATAACCTAATCGGAGAAAATAACCAGTTTCTACAACATGACACCACAAAGTCCAAGCTGCAAATATTAAACACAAATTGAACAGATGAAAAAGCAGTTGTCAAAAGACAAGTTAGCCCGACTTAAGGAGCTTTACGTTTTGTTTCCAAGTCAAACAGCGAAAGAACTATCGACCGGAACTTGAGGATGGATTTTAAACTGAAATCCCACCGGTTCCTCGGGGATGCAGTAAACGGTGATATTTGCAAATGTCATGGATGCAAGCTGCTGTTAGCTTTGTTTGTTCTTTCCAATGTTTTTCATACTTATTATATACACAATTGTATGAAATCAGCACGAATACTGGTATTGCTTTTATTCTATATATGTGAAATATCTAATGAGAAATGAAATGAAAGAGAGACACAATAATTTGACTTTTATCATTCAGCCATTAGACTCCTCTGTTGGACAAAGGCCTCCCCAAAAAAGGGGAATTTTGCTCATAATTGCCGCGCTGGTCAAGCATGTTGGCAGTCGCAGAGCGTAGCTTCGCGGCGGGAATGCTGCTGCCAGTCCCTACTCTGTATTGAGCTACACTGTTCTGGATGGATATATCGCCATATATCGATTTTGGTACCTTAATCGCTTCTTACGACGCCTGGTACAAGGGGAGGTACTATTCTACTCTGCCGGTACCACACGGCCATTTGACCCATAAAAAATAATAAAATAATGCTGTTCTGGTAGCAATACCCGCTAACACACTCTTTGTTACTAGCGGGTTATAGGTAGGACTTAGGTCTAGACAGTTAGTAAGACAGACAGCTCCTCTTTTTTTAAAAATAGATTCACTAAACTCGTAATAAACAACATTTTGTAATAAGTTTCAAACATCAATCAAACTTGATTCTCTTTTAACTTGATGAAATATGTGAAAAAATGCTCGAATGAATCCGAGCATTCTCTGAGATGACCTATCCATAGTGAAATTATGGGTAATAATTCACCAAATATCTTGAAGAAGCTTATGCACAACAGATGATGTACATAGGCTAATATGTTACTTAAGCAGTTTAGCTTTAAGCCAGCCGACTTGCCTCACTTTGAACATACATACTAAAGTGAACTACAGCAAACTCGTATACATCTCATTGAATGCGAGATCATGGACATTAATAACTTTGCCGTGTCATTAAGCACAATTTGGTAATCAAAATAGTTATGCAGTCGACAACATTTAGCTTGAATTATGTGGCGACTCGTTACAAAATTTGTAATAGGAATTGGAGAGTAACATTCAGTGGAGAGTGACCATTTGTTTAGATAAAAACTATAGTTAGGTTCCAAGATACAAATAAACTGCGTGAAGTAATCTACATTCTCGTGAATTCTTAAGTATATTACATGTATGTGATGTACAATATATAGAACGGAGATGACCTAGAATAAAAGACCTAAAACAAAAGCAAATGTGTTGACATCAAGATTTTTTTATCCTTTATTTGTTAGGTAAAACAACAACTAAACTAAATGCAACTGATTGTTGTATCATCTTATTGTCATGGTTTTTCAATGCACCAAATGGTTACTTTTGTATTTTTGATTGTAGTTCAGACACTTTAATAATAATAAATAATTATTCTTTACAACCATATATAAAAGTTGATTAAAGCACTTAGGTTTCGGATATCAGACAACAGAGGACTCACAAATATAATACTTAAATACATATATTTAATATATAGACGGAACAAACAAATAAATATTTGTCCTGGGTGGGGATCGAACCCACAAGAAAAAAGGATCACCACCACCTGCGCTATGGGGCCTGTCTTTAACGTTGTTTAAAATCAGGTTTATTTACATAACGTTGCTAAGTAAAGACATGATATAATAAGGACGATATTGGGTATTACAAAATATTTCAGTTCATATTCTCAGTTAACGCTGTTGACCCATTTTAGAAACGTAGTAAACTTATCCCTGTGAAACGTGAGAAGTATTTTCAAGTTGCTTAGAAATGGAATATGAAGGAAACATTTAAAAGGAGTTGAATAGTTGTCTGAGAAGTCAGATGCAAGAGTTCTGTAAAATATAAGGGCAACTAACAAGTTTACAGGATTAACAGCAGCCCGCAAAGATTAAAGTTTAATCAGTAAATTAGCAGCTTGTTTATTGTAAATACTAGTGTTGTCTTAGATTTGAGTCTATATACAATAACAACTTGACAGCCCCATCAGCCATATTACGGCCTGTAATATAATTTACGTTCACTTTGAATAACTTTCGTTGTTAGTAAACAAAAAAACAACGTTGGAATAATTCTTTAATATTATTTTAGAAGTGATAAATAAATATTTGTGAATAAACTTTGCTTATTAGATCTATTTTTTAAAAATTCAACCATCAGATTTCAAAAATGTTTGTAACATAGCGATTTTCCTCATCCATTTCTAAAATACCATAACATTTTTTAAAATCTCATGCCGTTTTACTGAATTTTATTCATCAAGTTAATGGTATTATGTTCATCCAAAAAACTTTCTTATCTATGGATAATATTAGGTAAATTTTAGTTGTCCATACCTCAGCAAGTTGATGTAATAACACATTATTTATACTTTATTTTAAAATATAGAGTACACAATTAATTACTGTATTAATAGTACTTTTACAAACATCTCGATATGATTCGTTTTCAATTAATGGAAGATTTTTGCAACATTTGTGATCAAATTACTTAAAAATATTAAAGCTTTGAGTCTAGACGCATTATACGTGAAATTAAATAGGCTCCAATATCTTTTGTGGACACAATTTCTTATGGAGACAATTTAACAGTCATATAAGTTCATAGTGGCAGAAAATGTCTGCCATGTACAGCTAGTCAAAACAGAAAATAGGGTGCTTGCTCACTTTAATACGCCGTCTCATGAATCCAGTGTGAGCCAAGCTACGTACTGTTTAAAAATATCACAGTTTGTAGGTGCACATAATAACGCAGCCTGAGGATTAATCATGCTTTGTTATTGGTTAAAAGCTTCTCCCTTTTCCACCTACCACTACCTAATTTATATTATAAAATAGATATATTATTACCTGTAACAGTCAGACTTGAAAAAAGAATAAGGATTCATTTAACTTCTTTATTAATTATATATCTATACTAACAAAAAAAGCAATAAGATTCACGGCTGAGGAAGATATATGGTTTTAAATAAATTGATAGCCGTCCTTCGTGTAATTCCGTGATTTCAGAAGTGGCCCATCAATTTTCAACCCCACGGGGTCAATTCGAAAGTCGATCAACATTTATATGCACGAATATTTTCAAGGAAATTAAAAAACAAATACAAAATACAATGTTCAGTGAAAGCAGATCAACCTTATTTAGTGAACAACGTTAGTTATTTTTCGGACTATTAAACTATGATATAAAACGTAACAATTAATGTATTTCATGACCTATATTAGCCAGCTCAGAAGTTAATGATCGTTAGTTATGATGCTATAACCGTTAGTACGATTTTTGTTCCAATCAAAAAAGGAATGGACGCTATTTGAACTTTTCGTTCGGATTGCCAATAATGTAAAGAGTATTTAATCTAAGAGTATTTATACTGCATTTGAATTTATCTATCCATATGTATGAAAATGTACTTATGTCTTTTAGCCGCGACATAACGCGTAAACGCGTAGATTTTATCTACGACAAGCGATTATACTAATCACATAAAAGAAAAAATCAGAAAACTATACAAAGGATTAGTTAATTGGAAAACCTTAACGAAGATATTATTTTTTCTTCCGTAACCTTTTGAAAATACATTCTCTTATAATATCTGACGTTTAACATAAATATCAGTTATTTAGAACTTTTAGAAATACAACATTATAATTATGTAATTTATCGTGTCAGCTAGTTAGGAATTAATATCTGCCCACACATTTGATATCTGTCAAGGCCATGGCCCGTTTATCTTAGCAATAATGAGCAAAATTCGTAAAACTGAAAACGCAGAATCATATGTATGCGAACAGACGATTATATTGGAAACATTCTTTTAAAATATACAATTGATATTATATTTTCTAACATTTACGCTTTACTCACAATAAAAACAAATTATTTAAAAAATTTAATGAACTAAAAATGTAGAAAGTTAAACCTTGTCCAAAATGCGGTTAAAAAATAGTTTTCTTACATATAATTGATATTTATGTAAAATATATAATTATACTTTGTACAAAAAAGAACGACGTATAGTAATTTCTTTATTCCACTTTAATCCTTCCCTTGCTATAGTCAATGACAAAATGAATTATAAGGTAATATAACGCATTAATATTTTGTGTAAATTTATTAAAATATAGTGAATACACAGCTTCATTGGTGATAGTCTGATATAATGTTCAACATTATCTTATCAGTAATTGAAAGTCCACAGTTGGACATGTTTCTTCAAGAAACGGGGGTGATTGTTTAATTCAACTATCTTAAGTTTACTTTAAATTATTTATATTGTATTAAATGCAAATTTATATTTATTTTATCGACATTAACTTTAAATATAGAAAATTTCACATTTACACAAAGTTTTCGCTATATCTATGAATATATAGAAAATGCAAGCAAATGCTCTGCTATCTAAGCTAAACTTGCTAGTGTGATTATACTGTATCTTTAGTGTGTTTCTCCATTTTGGCAAAACGGCCATGGGGGCGTCCGTGCGGAAAATATGACGTTGACCCGGCAACCTTAATGCGCAACCACGGGTATAATTGCTGCGGAGGGTTCCAAAAAACGCCTCTGATAGATAAATCTGAGAACATTTTAAGCTCGTGGCAAAATTGCATAACGCTCCAGTTACCGGCCGTTTTTTACACCACAAATTCATTTATGTGGGATACCGCCAGAGTAGAATAGTACCTTTCCTCGTATCAGGTGTCGTAGTTGGCGGCTGAGGTATCGGGACTGATAAATGGCGTTCTACCCGGAACAGTGTAGCTTAAATGCAACGGCGTGATTGGAAAGCAGCATTTCCGTCACGAAGCTACGCTCTGCAATGGCTTCCACGCCTGCCCAGCGCGTCAATTATGGGTAGTGATAATAGATACTTTATTGTACACCAAACCTAAAAAAATATGAAAAAAACAGTAATCATAATTTAACAGTAAACTAATTTCTTCCAGGCAACCTTTGGACGAAATGAGTAAATGAAACGTAAATAGATAGAAAGAACATTATATGTACCCCGATGTCAAAATATATATCTTTTGATTGCCATCCATACTTTGTTTGCTTCCTTGATATTATTTACCTTTTTATACACAAGCGTGAATTGGCAGTAGGCATAACAATTAGTGCGTAGAACCGATGGAAGATGGCGTCAAAGAGTAATGGAAGAATGGAGAACACGTAAAGGCAAGCTCAGAGTAAGACGCCCACGACCTTACATGGTGAACAGACGATCTCAGTAAAATCGCAGTATTGCGCTGGACAACAACAGTACAACCGGTCCAATTGGAAATCGAAATCTCTTGGTGGACGTCCTACTGAAGATGATGATGACGACACAAGTGTCGGTTGAAAAATTAATGTTGTCTTAATGAAAATAGAAAAAAAATTACACCGAATATATAAACTAATACATTAATGGATAGTTAAGAATAAGGAACTGGACATGGTTAACTACAGTGTTCTTAAATCTAACCCTGGACGGCAAGCTACAACAGAGACCTCATGTAGTTGATATAGCTAAAAGACTTAGTTCTGCAGATTTTGCAATATACAAAATTCATCAATTAACAGATGAAGTAACACCTCGCCTTGTTTATTTTAGTTATTTTCAGTGTCGTGATATGATCATCCGATAAATAATTTAAATACTAAGCTTATTTCAAA
Source organism: Heortia vitessoides (assembly GCA_020976665.1). NCBI lineage: Eukaryota > Metazoa > Arthropoda > Insecta > Lepidoptera > Crambidae > Heortia > Heortia vitessoides. The sequence continues at coordinate 7,289,716 of JACJUM010005602.1, forward strand.
ATCATATTCTAGTGTTAAAGATTACATTAATGATAAAAATGCCTGGTATTTAACTGCTCTAACCTAGCTTTAAAACAACACTCATAAACCTTTATCACCAGTTTTTCTTGCAAGTTCCTTTCTGGTGGTTCGTGTAATGAACCTGCAATTAACTTAGTTTTAAGACTAGTCTGGTCCCGGCTGACTAGTATAGGGTAGGCCTAATTTATATGTTAAATGACTCTTATGATCCCATGGGGTCATCAAAGTCATCAGTATTGTAAATATAATAGAATCAGTTTTCATATTTCTAAAATAAAATAGTTTTATTTATTGTTTTTGAAGATAAAAAAGTGCTGTAATAGGCCTACTTGAGTAAGAATATTTTTTACCAAACCTGTAACTTCTATCTGTACCAACCACTCCATTAACCTTTACCGTATAAATCACTTTCGTAATTCTACTTTCAACCAACCACTCTGTACACCCGAACCTGAAAATGGTTACCTTTTTTGATTACTTCACCTCACCTTCGTATGATTATATAATAGTACTTAATTAGTTGAATTTTAATGTTCGGGATTAAATTTTGTACATTTTTAAAAACGACTTCATATACAAATAGTATATATATTCCCCTAGTATTTAAATACATACATCACGTCTGTGTCCTATCAGTGTAGGCAGAGAGTAAGATCTCCACTTGGTACGATCTTGGCATACCTCTCTCGCTTCCCTTACTCGCCTTAGTCCCTCTAAACACGCTCGTTTATCCTTGGTACTTCTAACCTGGCCCTTCTCTACCCCTTCTACCAGTTCACCTAGGTCGTGCTATACCAACTTTTCCATCACTTTCGGTTTTTTTTGTGCAGTCATTCTAATTTCATCTATCCTTTCTACTTCTCCAAATCACCTCAACAGTCCTGTTCTCTACTGTTATGACATCATCTTCTACATCACTTTCTACTTTCACTACTTTCCCACCGCAACTATATCCATTTCTCCACTCATGACATGACTTCACTTTACGGACTTTACATCTAGCAGAAACTTTAACATCACTAGTATTATAAATCCGAAAGAAACTCTGTCTGTCTGTCTGTTACGCAATCACGCCTAAACTACTGAACCGATTTCAATGAAATTTAGTACACAGATAGCCTAAAGCCTTAGAAAGAACATAGGCTATTTTTTCATTTAACATAAGAGTTGTAAGGGATCAAAAGGGAGGAATGAAAAGTTGTAAGGAAATATCACTATTTTTAGAGCTAGAAACTTAAAACTTATTATTTAGGCTATTGATTTCTTCATATAAATAAATATAACATTCATAGTTTATATAATTCAAGTGGAAAGGTACGGTGCCCAAAGAAACTACTGCACGCGGACGAAGTCGCGGGCACAGCTAGTATAAATATGAGCTAGTATTATTACATACTATACTTTATCTAAATTGGCTCACCGGTTGAGAGGTGAAAGAATATTTAAATAGATAAAAAACACTTCTGCATTTTTGATATTCATCAAAATCATCAAAGAAGCCGTAGAATGTCTGCTGATGGACATATGATTCCCCACGAAACAGGGAATTTTATCCATAATTGCCGTGCTGGACAATCGCAAAGCGTAGTGTCGCGATAAAAATGCTGTTGCCCATCTCCACTCTCAAGTAACACTTTACGAATGAATCTGTCAGTTCCGGTACCTCAGTTACCTCTTACAGCACCAGGTACAGAGGAGATACTATTCTACTCTGCTGGTATATTATGGCTAAATGATTTCTAGTAAAAAAAATATTAAAAAAGCGTCAATTAAGGAGTGAGGGGGTAAGGGATTGTTAATTTGGGGTAATAGGTATTATTCAATAGCTAGTAAAAAAATCATTTTCCCACACCGATAAAAATCATTTATACAAGAGAACTGAAGAGGCAAGACAAAGTTAACTGGCTTATCTACTATTCTTTTGAAATCGTCTACCACAAGTATGTCACTATACATTATTTCTGGGGTATTGTGACGTAGTATTATCAGGTAAGTGGTATTATAGGTTATGTTGATCGTTTACTTGATCGTTGTTTTATTGGCTAGCCTTGTAGTGAACAAAACAATTTTGTAAACCCCGAACTACAACGTTAAGGAAACATATTTTAATCAGTGAATCAACGATCTCCCAGTAATTAAGGCAACTTTTTGCGGAGCAGGTCTAATAACGCAAGTAATCAGGGGTCCGATGGACGAGATTTGCGACCGCTAAATTAAGTCGACTGAACTCGGATGTTTCTTACTTTATTAAAGAGAAAGAAGAAAGAGTATGATTATGAGGTAGGTTACCTATGTGGATTTTTTTTTAATTAATTTGAATTGTTGCTTATATTATCAAACATTTACTCGCTTAAACGCGGTTTATTTAACTTTTTATAATTATTTTTGTTTGATGCTTTGGTAACCGTGCGGTGCAAAGTGCGTTCTCATGATTGTCAAAATATATTGTGGAGACATTACTTGGTTTGAAAGCCGTTAAAGAGTAGAGTAGGTAGTAATAATTATTTACAAGGACATGTTGACGGGCCAGTTGGTGTAGATTTTTTTGTATTTTTATCTATTATACTAGCTCCACCATCGAACATACTGTCCGCATGTCACAAGGATACACAAGAAAACTGTGACTTAGAAATATTATGTGATTTACCCAGTAATTTCACTCCCTCTATTACCTTTCAAACCGAAACACTGCAATGCTTATAATGCTGTTAATGCGGTAGTGAGAGAGTGGTACCAATACAGATGGTCTATTAGATATGGCAGTGAACCTTTCTTGTACGCCAAGGGTCGATTTCCACCCTGAAATTTATTATAGCACAAGATCTTTAAGCGACATGTTTTGGAGTCAGCTCAATATATAAGATATTCTGCTATTTTATTTATTTTATTACTTACTATAAAAAGTGTATTTGCGAGTGTCACAAACATTTAGTATACATTTTGTGTCAAAGATAAAGGAATGTAAAATGGGATGCTGAAAGAGGGTTTTGCCAAAATTTTATTTGGACAGATATTTCCAACCGAACCGTACCCGCTGTCAACAAAATTCACCTGTTTTATCTAAATCCCACTTTGGGTTTCGATTTGTTGCGAATTCATGATTCTAAAAATGTTCGAGGAAATAGTCGCTTATGTATAAAAATTACTTTTTGTTAGACAGTTAAAAATTAAAAGTTTAAAATAATGATTTGTTAGCGCCAACGCCAGTAGCGGTTTCATTAAGGCCAACCTTAAACATCTGTGTTAATAGAGTTATTGGTGTTTTAACAGGTTCCTTTCCGGCGAGTCAGTGAACCTGCATTAAACTTAAGTTTTAAGATCCGTTTGATACCGGCGGACCTGATTAAAGTAGGCCTAATTAAATTAGCTATGTAATAGGTACTTATTAACCCTTGGGTTATCAATGTCACCTGTCTCGGACAGCTTGAACTTACTAGAGGCAGAACCTCTAACAGAAGTCATCTGCATTGGTACCTTACTCTCCTTTATTTCCACCGCTAAATAGCAGGATTAGAGAGGCAGTGAAATTACTGGATAACTGTGACATAGTATCTTTAGTTCACAAGGTTAGCGACACGCTGGTGATATTTATAACGACATGAGTGGCTTAAGGCTGCGGTCATATTTATAAAGGGGAAATTTTGCCCATAATTGCCGCGCTGGGCAAGTGTGTTGGCAATTGCAGAGCGCAACTTTCACGACGGGGATGCTGCTGCCTATCTCCACCCTGTGCATTTAATTTACACTGTTTCGGATGGATATACCGCCATCTGTCGGCTCTGGCACCTTAGTCGCCTCTTACGACCCCTGGCACAGAGGGAGGTGCCTATTCTCCCGGTACCTCACGAATAGGCTTGATAGCTTACTTCACAATATAAAAAAACAACTTATTAATAGATTATGTAAGGTTAATGATATATAAAACATATCCTTTCTGATTAATGTTTTGGAGAATAATGTTAAAGTCCATTTGTATCTGCATTAAGCATGTATGCTACCTACATATAAGTAAATGTAAATAGGCAGTCAGTCAGAAACAAACATTAAGCACTCCTGATGAATGGCGAAGTGCAAATCGTTGTAGCATGACGGTTGACTGCTCTAGTTTATTATTCAGTGTGAAAATGATGTATGTTTGTACGTCGTTATGATAGTTGTTTTTCTTTTCTATTCGGCTTCAGTAAATTTTATTATTTAAATACTATAAACGTATAATTACATAATAATCTTTAGATAGTTATAAGTTAATTACTAGTGACTACTTTCTAATAATTACAATTTCAAAAGTTATTCTTGTAGCTTGTGGATTCGTATCAAGAGAATATAATATATAGGATACAGAAGTGAGATTAGACTTTCCCGTGAGACTTTCATTGGGACGTGTAAAAGCCTGTTGCTAAATTTACAAGTCATTTGATGTTATAGAGATGTTAGATACGTATAGTGTCTCAGCTGCAACCATCAAATTAGCAGCTTGAATAATGTACCAACACTAACTCTTAATGGATTAATCAAACTGCATCCAGTGCTTTTACATTGATGAATGTTAGCTTCGTGTGCGTGTGTTAGGAAAGTAAACAAATTAAAAAAATATTTATTCAAAAAGACTCACTGTCTATAAAAAAAAATTACATTAATTCTATTCATACTACTTTCATTCATTTTAAGTATATACACACAAACTCTCATTACACTTATGACAGTATCAGAAAATAAATGACGTCTAAAGGTCGGATTTTCGAGTGCTATATTATTATCTTATATACATGTATGTTCATATACGTAAAACGTTCAAATACGTATTAAAAACGTAAAACCCCTTGTTTTTTAAGAATCTACTTGTCTCCGAGGCAAGTCGCTTTTAGCTTTTGTATTTCGGACATTAGTCAATAGAGGTATCACAAATATAATACCAAACACATATTTTTGATAACCAGACACAGAACAAAAAAAATATTACATAAATATTTGTTCTAGGTAGAGGTCGACACTATAACCCTAAGAAATGATCTGAGATAAGTGTGAAAGATACGATCACTACCATCGGCGCCAACGGGCCGGTTAAACCAAGTAATGTTTTGCACTGCATCACATTTTCACACAATTTCATTTCATCATTATAATAACTTATTATTCAATTGTTTTTCTTTTATAATAGGTAGGTATATTGATTGTTACTTATATTTCGCTCATTCTCATTGAGTTCCATTCTAATAATTAATAAAATTAAGTCACACTTCAAGCTATTTTTACTTCACAGTTTATTCCTCAGAGCGTCAATTATTCTGGGATAAACAGTGAGTTACTTAGACATTTCGAATACTTATGAGAAAAAAACTTTTATAATCGCTATTATAAAAGATTTTAGATCAATTATTCATACTGAGTTCTTTAAGATTGCCACAGCACCGTCTTAGATAAAAATGATACCATCGAATTGTCGATCACTCGGAATTCAGTTTCGGCTAACTAATTCGGGATCGCCGCGGGCTCCATAATAGAGTTTCGATCGGCCTGCGGATGGGACTTGTCCAACTTGTCTAATAGACAACTCGTTTACACGTCTCTTCGATTGATTCTGAAGTGATGTGCGGTATCATAGTATTGTATGTTTTGGTTTTCAGGCTTTCAAAAAAATTAACATTTGTTTATTTATTTGGATTAGATTGTTTTTTTGCTTGGTTTCTTATCTTCTTTGTTGTTGAAAATACATTTAACCGATAGAACAATATATAACATAATTAATAAAAAATAATAGTTTTACACACCATCTTATATATTGACCTAACTTGGAGATAAGTCTAAATGACTTATTTCCGTAATCACTTGTGTCACGGACATCAGATAACAGAGGAATCTCAGATATAATACATATTAAACACCCAGATATAGAACTAACACAAACACTATTTAAGCATTTGTCCCGAACCCACGACTCTTCGCACAAAATAAACACTACCGGAACACCACCTAATGCGCCATCATCCATTCAATGTACGTCGAAAACGTAAAACATAAAATAGTCCCGTTAAAATCCATAATAATTTCAGAGATTAGCCTGAAAAAACAGACATATACTTCATTTTTGTTAATGCGTATTATACTTCTAACTCCATTTATTAAACAAAACACCTATTGAATAGTACAAAGAGATATATTTCATACTTAAAATATATTTGAAATGGAAACATAAGTAATCTTTAACGGGTACTGTTAAAATTTCTACAATGCCAACGTTCACCGTGTACACTATAGCGAAGTAGAACCGATTCCAGAGCTATGTTTGTAAGCGGAACCTTATTTGGAACATACTAAAGTCCATTTTCAACAAACTCACTACATAATCCCTCACAGTGAAGGCACCAAGAACTTCTTTGTATACGTATTGTCGGAGGTGATCGTTAAGGTCCTCCGTTACCCAGATTGAGCTATAAATAAAATACCTGCTAGTCTCGAAAGCTGACTGATGGGTGCTCATCAAGGGCCCTTACTGAATTAGGTTACCGGTTTAGCGATCACGATGACGGTTAGAAAGGGGTCGACGCGATTTATTTTGATAGAAATGGTCTGTTGACTGCAATTTCGTTTGGAATGTTTTCACACGATTTAGAGCATCAATAATAGATTTCCTGAGTAATTTGTGAAAAAAACTAAATATTGCAGTATATATTTCCGCGTTTTTTCATCTGTTTAGCCGTTCCAGCGTAAAAGAGTAACAAAAACATATCCATACGCTTATTTTCACAAACTACTACGTTTATTATATATATATATATATATATATATATTAGTAAATTACATTACATTGTTTAAACCTTCGTCATTTAGTTATAATATTCACGAGCTCGAAGTCATTTTTATCTTATGCGTCAAAGAGAAATTTATGTGATAGAACTTTGTATTTGTCTGGGTGTTATATATACGTATTCAAGTATTGTACTTGTGACTCCTCTGTCTGATATCCGTTACAGAAGTCCTTTCAGCTACTTACATGTCTCCCTCAGGTCAAAGTATGAGATGTCGTTTGTATTTGTTTATTATTTAATAATACTACCCTTGCATCAGTTACTTTCTTAAGTAAATTTGGTAATGTAGTGAATGTCTTCAGATGAAGCCGTGAAAAACTTTTCTAAATATGTTTAATTTTTTTCGTAGCGGCGTTTCAAGGTTTCATGTTTTGTATCTCAACAATCACCTGGCAAGGTGCCCGCCACAACTGTGTTGACCCATAATCCGTACTCGATGGCTATTGAGCCTTTGGATCTCCACTTTTGGCTGAAAACCACTAGAGCGACAAGCCAAGTGGCTACACGAAAACATTTTCAGGCACAAATAATGTTATTAATGCCATAACTGACTTGTGTCTTTGTAAAGCAAAAAATATTGTTGATCTCCAAAATATAGCTATTAAATCTTATTACTAATTATTTTCGTTACTTACTAATTAGGTTCATGATTTTAATAATTAACGTATCTGGTAGAAACAAATGTGAATATATTTTCAACACAAAACAACACATCATCTAATTCTATATAATCAATACAGATACCATTCGTATCTGAATTGATTATATAGAATTAGATATTAGCTAATAGTATATAATATAGTATAATATTAAATTAAATATGTACCTAAATACACATCTGTACTTACAGGAAATACGAGGACGCAATTACGATAAAAGCTGCCGTCAAAATATCAGTAATTTTTTATTAGTCAATTCCTTTGCAACCTGTCAGTTTTGTTAAGGATAAAACTTACTCATTAAATTTTAAATGGTCTGTATAAAATTTATACCGTTTAGGTAAACATTTTCTTGTTAATATTTTAGCGTCAGTGTACGCTACAAAAAACATCAGTAAATCTATAGAGCTGATTAAAAAGCTGGGGCAAATAGGCAAGTTTTCTAGTCAATGCAATGGAAATCTTGCTACCAACTTCAAATTTCTTTATTATATAATAAAACATCAATCGCCTTTATACTTGACGCCATTTTAAGATTTGAGTTTTACTTTGAGTAATGAACGCGTAAATGTTAGAAAACATTATGACGTAAAGTCAAAATACTTCCAATTTGTAAGGAACAATTTTGCACTGAACATGCAAAATTTATAACTGATTTTAAAATAATCTGTACCTTCTAGTGATGGAACAAAGCTGACTTTCTACTCACTTTTTCCGAGACCTGAAACAATATAAAACATATATGTACAATATTTGAAATACATTTTTAATTATTAAAAGTTAAAACAAGAATTCTACCAACGTTTCATATAATCAAATTCTTATACTCTGACGAATTTCCAGCAGAAAAACATGTCTTAGTTAAATATGAAGTTAGTAAGAACTTCCTGTGTCTTATAAGTAATTTGTTAATTAGAAAACTTTGCTGATTACTTAATACCAAAAATGGCCGAGTTAGTCCTTGTTACTAATTGATACATTTTTGTTTTTCTTCTAATTGCCAATTTCTAGTTTGCTAACAACTTATATGAGTTTCCTGTTATGATAAAAGACAGCGAGATGTTTTAGTAGAAGATTGTCAATCAAAACTTTTTATTACACACCATTTTTTTATTGTAAACAATTTTACTGTTCAAATGTGGAGATAGCATTTAAAAGCAAATCCACAACTTGAAAATTAACAAAATACAGATAAGACTTCGGTAGGTAGGTAGGTAGCTACCTACCTACCTACGGAAGGCTTAACCTTGAAGGGCCACATTTTACTTTTAACATTGCCAGTAAGATAACTAGAAAACTTAATATTTTCAATAATCAATGTAAAGGATATCACTACTTACGCCAGTAGCATTCCTTTTCTAGTGTGTATGAAATTATTATAATCTATGCAACTATTAGCTGTCAATCTGACGTGAGTGACACCGACGCTAAATTTGAGAAGGTAAAAGTTAGATTATGTGATCTTGAGAAAAACGTGAAAAGTATTGTAAAAAGTATTTATATTATTTAAATAAGAAATAAAGGCTTTAAATGTTGTTTGTTGTTATTTCAGGTAAACTATTCTGTTTAAAATATGTTAATTATAGTAAAACTTGTGTATAAATGTGATATGAAAAAAAAAATTTGTTATTTCAGAAAACACAATTTCGTCTTTTTTTGTCTGAGCATATACTATTATATCAATAGTAAAATCCAATAACTCAATTAATACTGCACTATATTTTTCTAATCAAAACTGTCACGGATAAGAACTAAGCTCAGTACGATATATAGGAAATATTTTGAACCACTGCTATGTCGTTATTATACTAACAGTGACATGGTTGCATGCCGATGTATTAAACAATGAATTCATTGGCTCCCGCTATACAGTGTATCGCAGCGATCACAACTGAGCAGCTACTGGCCTCCGTTTCAGCGGTGGCGTATAAGCGGCTGTGCTGCGCTCGATTAGTTCCGAGCTTCGCAATAAGCACGGCAATAATGGGCAAAATTTTCCCTTTCTTCGGGAGGCAGTAGCAGGCTATGTCCAGCAGTAGACTTCTAATGGCTGGTATGATGATTTGCTTGATACCCTCCGCAAAAACCTCACGTAAATTTCCCCCATATTCCCCGAGGAGTTGATTATACTGTATACTTAACATATTTTGATTTTATGAGAAAGTACATTCAGATTGTGATTTATAAATAAGTTCTATATATTTGGAGAATTCAATATTTCGCATCTCGAATGGAAAATCACTATAAATTAGGTCAAGCCCGTAAAAGTAAACACTCAGGTCCTCTAAACTCATACTTAATAAATTTTATGACCTTGATTTAAATATACACAATTGAATATTTTTAAAAATAGCAATGAACGCCTACTGCATTTATGTATAACAAATACATTAGGTAGGACATCGTCTCCTACATCAGTGTCTCTGTTGCCAATTGATAATCAACAGACCCCATTTTTTTGTTTTAGCCTCCTCGGAATTGTTAAATACTCAACTGAAACCTTAACAACGCACAATACATTGTTGTAATAAATCTGACTATGAGCAAGTAAATCTTGAACTTTCAAACATTAACTGAGATGTCCTATTTCATGACCAATATGTAAACTATTGAGTGGACACCTTTTATGAACAAATCTAAAATATTGTCCGGAAATGCACTCCTTACAAACTATCATCTAACTCTTACTTTTCTGTGTGTCTCATAACTGAAACATATCTTTAAACAAAACTCGACATGAATAAAGTGGAGAAAAAACTTAAAAACTAAGCAAATTACTTTGTATTTTCCTTATACCGTGAAAGATTTAAAAAAGAGGTCAGGAAATGTTATAATAATTACATAAACAAAGTATAAGACAATATTAAAGACAACACAAAATACTACCTAATATTGTTAAATTAAATGACTCTAAGGTCGATATGCCTGAAGACATATGCAACTTGTTTATAATTATTTTCAATCAATCGGTGTATCAGCCTTCGCATGTGTCGAACACATACGATGTGTCATTTGTGACATGGAAGTAAAAATTTAAACAAACTTTCTTACTACCGATATTTTGTTGACCGACGATAGCATAGTTAATAAACTCAAATCACTTGATGCTTCAAAAGGACCAGGAATGAGAAATCTACCACCGAATATCCTTAAAAGAATAGAAAAACTATTTATAAACCAACTCGATTACAATTACTCGGATTGATTTAAGACAATGATTTCGGGGGCTCAAAACAAGATGTAACTAAATATCGGCCTATTTCAATCTTATATACATGAGAATAGGTTCAAAATAGACTTTTTTTACAGCAATCTCTACTCACATATTCATAAGAACATCCTTCCCCAACAATACGGATTTGTTTTAAAGCATTCAACTATCACAAACAATTTTTGATAACATAGATTCCAACAAACAAACTGACGTCGTGTACCTATACAGATTTTAAAAAAGCCTTTGATCATGTTGACCATAAAATCTTAAAGATAGCCTTCAATGGGATTGGAGGATTGGAATCTATGAAGCTGGTTCAAATTATAAAATAAAACACAAAATTGTAATCAATTGACATGAATCCAAAACCGTTACAGTAACATCAGTCGTCGCGCAGGGCTCAATTATTGGCCTATTACTGTTCGTCATTTATATAAATGATAAAAACAAATAATTTCAATACTGCAATTTTCTTCTTCATACCGGCAACCTTAAAATCTATCAAACTATTGAATTATTATAGATCTAAATCTTCAAGAGGAACTTATAACGAGATAGAACCCTAGCGCAAACTGTCGCCTATGCAGATGACATCATCCCTTCAAGGTCTTGGTAGAGTCACGCCATTGCCCAAAATAACAGCGATAATGGCCTCACCCAAAACGCGGAAGTAATTAATGGGTACTTAGCTTAATGTTCAAGGTGGCCAGTGCTGGCGACGAGCTCAACTTTTAAATTTACAGCGCTAGAAGTCGTTTACAGTGACACCTTTACTGGTATCATTTGTTATCCCTAAAATAAGCTGGTAATATAGTTTCGGAATGATATGGTCTAGTGGTTTTGCTGCTTGTGATATTTTAATACATCGTACCTAAGAAACATCGTTATGGGTTGAATTTCAGTACTGCAAAATCAACTTTACAGTTGGTTTGGATACAGGTATTCTGGATAAGAGTGAATGGATTGCGATCCACGGTGCTAGTCACTACTTAACTTCGAAGCATCGGTCACGTTTTTTGTAACCTGTGTATGCATTGGTATTGGACTATTGATCTAGATATTTTATATGATAGAGACGTATAGTGTATATATATATTCCGTCACATATATATATCATATAGTATATATCATAGCCTCACAGTAGAAACGAATTACTTGTCTAAAATTCGTTTGTCTGATTTTCATTTAGCCGAAAACGTCTAATCGACATTTAAGTCATTATTTGCGTTTAAATATAAATTTAATTATATATTTTTTTACAATATCGAATTATTACATTACCATACTACTTTCCACTTTCTGCCCTTGACCGAAGACACTCTTGATATTTTATTTACGTTAATTGGTTATGCTAGAATTGTGGTGCGCAACGAGAGGACCCCCAAATTCATATCGGTTAATAACCGAAAGTTAAAACAAAAATATCTAAATGACAATAGGTACTGGTACAGTAGCAAACGTACTTTCGACCAAGTTAATAAGAGGATTTTTTCCAACAAATTAAATTCAACCTATAAAAATAAATATTAGTCATTCAGCAAAAATTGAACGCGTGCAAAATAAATTTTGAAAGCTAAGCTATTTAAAAATGGTAGAGGAAAAAAAGGTGGTAGTTGTTATCATATTTTAGGATACTTTCAATTGTTTTTAGGCTTAAATTATTTCACAAACAGGTAATAATACATTTTAGTTGACTTCTTTTGAATTAGCGAGAGTACATTTTGTTTAATTACCATTGCCATCGTAACCTTTTTTAAATTTTATCCCATACAAGAGAAGTTGTAAACCGTGCTCAAAATAAAAAAATATTAGTTCCATTTTAATGCATAATTAACTGCAGGTTGTATTAATTAAGCGAACAAAGCCCAAACAAAACGACCCAATTACCCAATCTTTTGT
>JACJUM010005602.1:7302714-7342101 GCA_020976665.1 Heortia vitessoides
AATCACAATGAAGCCAGAACAAAATAATTGCTTCCGTAAACATCATTAAAATTGAAGTTTGCTCCATCTGACAACAAAGACGGTTACACAATTAGTCAGCCGTTCCCCGCCGGTTCTTTGTCAATCAACTTTTATGCCTGATCAATATAGCCGCACACAGCGATTGCAGACTCTCGGACGTCATAAATAAAAGTCAAAAGAGCCCGGTTTGGGGTACTGCATTTGAACGGAAGAATGGAAAATGAATATTCGTGTGCTTTTTGATGAACTTCATGAGGGAAAACTGATTTTCAGTAACATTACATAACTGGTTGCTGGTTTGAGTCTCACGTAAAAACTGAGTTAATATGAAAAGATTCTTCAGAGGCCGTCTCTTCTGCAATAGTACCTCACTCTCACCTATTCGGCCGCCAAATATCAGTGTTCGCATTGCTGTGTCCCGAATTGAAGGGTGAGAGATGCTGTAAAATTACTGGGTAATGTGACATATCGACATCAATAGGTTGGCAAAGCGCTAGTGATACTTTTGGTGTATTTATTATTACATCTATTGAAAGTCCACAGCTGGACATAGGCTTCTCCAAGAAAAGAGGAATTTGCCTAAATATCTTTTTTTCTTTTATAATATAATAGATTTATCCACGAAATGTCGATTTTATAGTAAGACTTGTTATCCTTATTGAATGACCTATAAGTTACATTGACGCAATATTTCCCCTTGGTTTAAAAGAGTCGTATGTACTTAGAATATCAATTACTTTCTTCTTGAAATTATTATTATTCCGGAATTTCGAAAGGGCTTGTAATGCGCCTACTTGTATAAAGTATATTTGAGTTTGAAACCAACAAAGCATTTTCCGTACATGTTGTTGACATCCGATGTTCAAGAAACATCGGAACTAACATTTAAATAAGACTTGTGAACTGTTGGCTCTTTGTAAAAGTAATTAATATTGTTATATTAAAAAGCTTTATAAAGCTTGAAGTACAGGACAACCTGTACAAAGCTATTTTAATTATCTTAATAAGAGACGTAACAATCTGTACATTGTATAAAAAATGCATTCATTCTTTATTATTTAAATAAACGACTGATCAACTCAAGAAAAAATATACATATTTTCTTGCCAGCCTAGTTCTTCTGGGAAGTGCAGCAAACCCTCTTAGTTGCTATCAATTTGTGTCTTAAATAATGTATACTCTGCACACATATCTAATGTTTACCTAAACTTGTAAAACTAAAGAACCTTCAAAGCGTCAGACACACTCCTACTTGGTCGTATTTGGTTGTGTATTGAACTGTAAAGCTGTCTGGCGACGATGGTCGGCGACTTTTCGATTGTCAGCCATTTAAAACGGACATTTCTATTGTAATTGGAAATCTCTTAATACAATATTGATATTTATCGTGACCCGCGGTTTTCCCTGCGTAGTTTCCGTCCCCGTAAAATTATAATTATGAAGTATCTTAAGTAAATCTTTGCATCGTCAACTAACTACTTGTAATAGTCCCGTTAAAATTAGTTTAGCCGCGTCAAAAATTATCCAGAATCAGCAGACAGACAAAGCAATACAAACTGATTTATTTTATGTAAATACCGTATATACTTTCATGTGTATTCAGTAAAAGACGGTTAATTTTTATATTCAATTTCTATATAGTATAGTATAGTTTTATTTTATCATTCTATTACAATCAATGATCGTGTAATACAAACAATTTTCCTTTTTGAAGTATCTAAGCTTTTTTGTAGGTTTTTACTTAATAAGTTTTCTTTAAAAAAATAAGTGGCCATCCATTTAAATGATTTAGTGTTCTTTTATTTTTCTTGCTGAATTGCTAGCTTTCCATCAATGAAAAAACTTCTGAGATCAGTAAGGTACTTTTGTAATTTATTATTATACGTTTATAACAACCAACATATAATAATATAAATCTTACTTACATAATTGACGGGCCGATGCCACTGGTCTTGGGTTTGATCCCCACCCAGGACAACCCGATAAATATTATCCTGTCTTAACTATACTTTTATGTATATCATGAATTTTTTTATGACTATAAATTGAGATTTAAACTAATCAATCTTTCAGGTTGGATCAAACTACACAGTAAAAGGACAATTATTAAAATTAGTAAAGTAGTTTAGAAGTTCGTCGCATGCAAACACAGTGGTTTGGAATTTCGGTTGATCTGGTCAACTAGCTTTGTAATGGTGATAGAATTTTTAAAATTAGTCATTTAGGTCTTTAGTTGAATCGTAACAACACATTAATCAAAATAAATATGTCTGATAAAATTCTTCATAATTTTCGTATAGATGTCGCAACACGCAGCACTGACAACTTTGAACTAAGTTTCCACACTCCGTTAGTGTGGATTGTTATAATTAGCATTTCAACAAAGTGTTTGATGTCGCAATCTAAATCCAGCTGCTTGGTTACACCTAAACCTCGACTTTCATGATTATTTACTGCCACAAATATCGCTAAGACCTAGATTTCAAAAATAGTGTGGAGTATTTGTAAGTCTATTCACTAAATTCTATAGATACGTGAGATCATGTGTACAAATTTAATAATTAAATTATATTGATAGTTAATGTTTGCTTTTTAAATCATAGTTTATATAGTTTTTGTTAAAAAAAGTTGCAAACATCTATACGTCCTCAGAAACTTTTGCATTCATAATATTAACAAGGTTTATAACAAAATTACTTTTTATGGCTATACAACGCAGTACATTTATAAATGAATAATAACAATATTTTAACTTTTGATAACATATATGAACATGTTTACTCTCCAAAATACACGCGTCCGTATCCAAGATTCCGAAAGCTTTCAGCCCGAGCCCTCAAGTCGCTTCGATTGCTTGGAGAACTGCGTCGGTGGACTTAATTAACAACAGGGTCGTTGAAACTCTCCGAACGGTAGGTTCTAAGTTTATTGGACCCAGCTGTTCAAATATACCTTATAAATTTTCAGATCACACTGGATCTGAACGTCGCTTCCCGAATCGAATCGCATCCCATTTAACCATGAAATCGTATCCCATTTAACCGCGAATTCATAAAAGCGGCTTAATAGACTGCGGACTTAACAGAAAGCGGATTAATATATTTCAAAATCTTCATCATCGTTACAGCCATTTGAAGTCCATTGCTGGACATAGGGCTCCCCAAAAAAGGGGGAATCACATAATTGCCTCGCTGGGTAAGCGGGGTAAGAGTGTTGGCAATCACAGAGCGCAGCTTTCGCGACGAAAATTCTACTAACCATCCCCACCCTGTGCATTTTATACAGTCTCGGATGGATATACCACCATCTGTCGAATCTGGTACCTCAGTTGCCTCTTACGACACCTGTTACAGAAGGAGGTAATATTCTATTGTGCCGGTACCTCACGGCTTATACATATGCGTCATCCGTCTCTTTAAAACTAAATGTTCGTAAGAAATATGTCTATCTTTTCGTCATACCTCAGTGTCTCAAGTCGAAAGTCTACAATCATTGTGTGTTACCAGCTATGGACAAGGCAATGCTTGGAATCTTATTAATGACGCGATCGTAAAACCGCCAAATTTACGCTCTATTCGTAACGTAACACCCGGCAGATCAGCAAATGTCAGTTGGCAGTGCACATAGAGCATATAGCATCGAGATCAAATACCGATAAGTGCAGCGTGTAATGCTCTCTACAAGGAGAATTACTTAAACCGCGGAATCGCGCTAGTTGCGGGCTGCATACAACCGGTCCTATTGCTGACCACTTGGGAAGACTTATGTGCAGTAGTGAACGTTCTACTCTTCCTCAAATCACTCTAACCCCTTAATTTCCAAGTCCGCGAAATACGTTGCTAGGAAAAACGTCCACGCCCGATCTCGTAGACCGCGTCACGTCTTAGACGACCCTCCCGACAATATAACCGCGAAACTCGCAGCCCTTTCTCGCCCTCTCACTGGCACAACTCAACCACTGACACTCCACATGCACTCGTACAACAGAGCAGTACACCGCGTTCGCCGGCGAACGCGTGAAGTCCCTGCCCCAACGAGCGATAACCGACAGCCCTAGGGCTGTCGGGCTCAACCTGTCCGTCCTCTTTTTGCTTTAATTTAATTCATTCATAGTAAATTCAACCCCAACGACGGCGACCGAGCCTAGGTCGAGCCTCTAGAGGCGCCCTCAGTCACGCCGTCGGTCCCGCTCAAATCTCGCGAGCCATTGCGGGCGCGACCGCGCTAAACGCGCGGTCGCGGCCGCGGGGCACGCAGGATTGTTACGGGCATCGGACCTCTCATCTATGAGAGGCCCCGCCCTCTTTTTCGGTGGCGCTGGAATTGACGTCTGAGTAGTCCAGCACTAGGTTCGTCCGAAAAAAAAAAAGTTCTACTCTGATTTTATGATAATGATTCGTGAACGCAATTATATTAGAAAATAAAATAGCCAACCAATTTATTCATTAATTGAAACATACAGTTTTAAAAATACCGCTTTTTTCTATCTTTTATCCCAATAATTGTTAAAATTCGCAAACAAAAATTGCGAATGCAGTGGAGTTGGAGAGTAATGGTTACTTGGAATTTATGAATAATAAAAACAAAATACTGTCACAATTTAAAAATTTAATTCCTATTGCGTACATACGTGACATTTCAATACATAGTTCTGTTTGTTGCTGTCAAAATGAATACAGTTCAGGTCAGTATTGCGACACATTGAAAGCGAACCGTATTTAATGTTTGTGGGGAAAAATTTAACTGACAAAATATCGTTACGTATCATTTATATTATTTTGTTTTGGCACGACGAGAATTTTGTAATGTTGAGTGAGAAAATTATTAATTCTTTCAATTGTGTATATACCGTGGTAATAAACATAGTTTTAGCGTTTATCTAAAACTAAACCTATATAAACTAAAATTATAAAGAGAGATATGTAATTGTTAGTTGATAAACTGAAAAGATAAAATCTTTTACTTAAAGCATAATTGCGAATCACATAATAAATATTTTATTATCAACTTGTAACCTAACACTCTTAAAATATTAATTTAAACGATGTTGTTTAAAAAAATATTATATAAAATAACAATTTTCTTATAACATTTTATACATTGAACTAACTCGAAGGTGAGTCACTTAAAGCATTTGTGTTACGGACGTCAAACAACAGAGGAATCACAAATATAGTACTTAAATGTGTATTTTAACACCCACACACAGAACAAATACAAATATCAAGTTAATGTTAGTTCAGAGTTCTAGTAGATAGGGTTCGTCCATTTGCGCCATTGAACCCGTCAAAAATATAAAAAAGAAACAAAAAAGTTTATAGTGCATGAAATACTAACGTATTTAAGTTGATAATAATAATAAACTAAAATTAACTAATATAACAATAATATTTAATACTGTATCCGTTTAAATAGCTTCCCAATTACTACATTTTTTTTATGGCGGAATGGTTATAGTGAACTAACTATCCTTAAAAGATATTCCATCGGAACCTTTCTGTATATCTGAAAAAGCGAAATATCGAACATGCATGCATTATCTTGTTAGGGATTAGTGATTTGGGAATAGGATTAGGCATTTTTATGAAAGCCTCGATGGACTAGACTTTTGTACTTTTCCATCAATTATTTTTACATATTGTAATTAGATTCCATAGAATTTTACACAATTTTTTTATTTCGTATAACATATGTTGTTTAATGTTTAAAAGGACTTATAAGGAAATCGCTCATGGACAGCTAAAGACGTATGAAAGTGTATACTTTACTTTCAAAAGTTTAGGGATGCAATAAAAAATTAAGTAAACGTGAACGAATCACTAACGATCAGGAGCTATTATAAATGTGAAAGTTTGGCCCATCGAAATACTTGAGACTCAATAACGCTGAAAGAGCTGGATTTAGATGAAACACAGATAAAGACAGTCTGGAATAACAACCACATTTAACACTAAATAAAAAGAATCACTTGGAATAGATCTGCTTTTGATTTCCAAATTGCCGCGAGCGAAGTCTTAAAAATAAAGGCAGTGATATATATTTAGGTAACTATCAAGCGTTACCATTTTTGAAACTAGATACAATACAGGATTCCCAAAAACAAACACTTGCGCAGGCTAAGTAAGGCATATGTTGAACTCGAGCTGAATGTACTAGTGTCTATAAGAATAGATTAGGTATTAAATATATATTCTAGTGTGATACTGTGATACAGGCGAACTCATAGGTGCACTGCGTATAAAAAGTTTTCAGATTATAATACTGAATATACAACCAAATACTCAGGCTTGATTTATTTTTTTAATTCACTTAACAGAACAAAACATTTTTGTTAAGCACCTTGAGGGTAAATTTGGTAACTTTTACAATGAGGAGTGTAAAATTTTACAATAAGATGAAATTAAAGTCTACTAATCAGGTAATTATTGCGGGTAATTTCTTTGCCGCGAATTTTGTTACATAGCAAAAACCGTGTGAAAGCAGGTGAAGATTGGTTAAACATCATTTCTAATTATTTATAGTTATATTTTACCGGAATGTTTTATCAATTGTATCTACCGGCAGATGAAGATTCATCTGCTGGTATTACTAAGTATTAATAAGTAATATAGTTAACCGCGCCGTAAACAATGTGGTTTGTGTCAATGATAAAATAATGGCGCACACTCAAGCTCGTGGAAGTGAAACATTCAGTTGCGGGCGGTATTGCTATGTAGTTATGGAAGTAAGGTTTGCCCTTAGTAATAATTTAATATGAGCTCGCAGCCATCCTGCAGGATCCATTCTGGGTGCGAGCCGGCAACATAAATACAAACACTTGTAATATGAACCACAGTTCACTCGAGCGTTAATATATTAGTTGATGTAACTCCGACTTGAAAATAAAATAAACACAAATAAATAAATATACTAAATTTATATAACATCTCATGCATTGACCTGATACCAGTACCTTACGGATATAAAACAATGGAGATATTTAAAATATATTTAACACCCAGATACAGGACAAACACTTTTTTATCATATAAATGTTTGTCTTAGGTGCGACTCGAACCCATGCCGAGCTACCACCTACCAGCTATCGAGCCGGTCAAAATGAAAGATAGATACACTTTTCATAAATGTTGTGATGAATCGAGGTGAGGCTTTAAACTTCTGAGCCGTGGAACTTGCTGGTTCTCTCACAACAGGGCTTTAAACAAGTCAAAGGAAAAACATAACATTTGCTATTGTTTTAAGAAATATCTTTCAACAAATGCAAATTTGAAACTTTTTACAAGAAATTTTATCACGCCTCAACTTTGTAAATTACTCGAACAACGATAACTCAGACATGATGTTTACAGATCTTACGTTTAGAACTTTTTAGCAGACCCAAAGGTGATAGCGTTTGATAGCAACAACTGAATTCATAAAAATAAAAACAAAGTGATTGTGTTTGACAAAAAAGTTTTTTGAATAATCTCACATTTTATTTAAGACTAGCAGTGCTCCGAGGTTTCTCCCGCGTTATGTTGTAGAAATTTCATAATAACTTAGCACCCACCCCTGTAAGGGTTAATTTTTGAAAAATAATTTTCACTTGTTTTATGACTTTAAATAATGAGCCTTCAAACTAAATTTTATTCGATTAACTTCAAAAACAGCAAAATTTCATACTAACATTGCACCCCCGTTTTACTCCTTAAGGAGGTGAAAAGGAACCCCTTTGCAAATTTCAAATCTTTAATAAGTTATAATATAATAATATAGTTTAGGCCTTGTGTTAACATGTCAGTCAGTCTGCTTCTCCTATTATATATATAGATAACAATCCGTGGATTTGGTTGTAACTCTTAAAAAATAATCTCTCGGATATTCCACTGAAATGTGCCAGCAAACAAAACCTAGCGGTCTTCGCGTGTATCGCATAAAAGCTAAAAAAATCCACGAATCTAAAATCTGAGACCAATAGCATAATCAGATCTCTTAAAAATATAACTATTTACCAAGAACTGTAAATTAACGCGATAAAATCAAAACTCACCCAACAAAGACGTGTAACAAAATCATTGAAAATCCGAATCAAATTAACCCACATTTGAATAATGACAACTTGATCACAAAAGACCGGCATCGGTTACAAATCGAGAATTTCCACATCTGTCATCCAGTTATAATAGGGTGAAGAGTGTGGCAATCAATGTGGATCCATTACGGGCTGTTGGGGGACGGAGGGGGTCGGGAGGGGTCTGTTCTCGGGGAGGGGAACCCCCTAAGGTCGGGAAACGGCGAAGTGTTTTGTTTGAACGTGTAAATTGAGGGCATTGGCAATTACTAGTTGGCTAGACAGCGTTCAAACTGAGTATCTGGTATCTTGATTAGTCTTTGGCTTACGTCAGTCTTTATCGCTTGTTACGTTTAATGAATTGGCATCTACTATATATACAGCTTTTCGATTTATAAATAGTTTTATTATCAGTCAGCATGGCACCCTGCTATATGTTTAACAACAAGAGAGGAAATTACGTTAACAAAAATTATATTGGGAGACCTTAAAAATATTAAAATCCTGGCGAAAATATGATCACTTTTTTGCAATGGAATACATAAAGAGCATACTGATAAACTAAATAACTAAAAAGAAGTCAAGAGCATATCAGCCTCAAATTCTTAATAAGTACACTCACTCAAGTTCATACAAAAACAGCACCGACTTATTTTTATTTTATTTATTTATTTAACTTTATTGCACAAAATGTTACAAAATGTACAAATGGCGGACTTAATGCCAGATGGCATTATCTCCCAGCCAACCATTACACAAAACAGAAATATATATATAGTGGTGCAGGCAATATATATACAAAATAGATAAACGTGGCATACATATTTGTATAAATAAACGCAATAAATGCATATGCTGAATATGATTTTTATAATTATATCTAACTAAAAAATAGTAAAGACTATATGTATCTTAAAATGGCAGTCATGGAGTTAATATTCAATTAGAAGAGAAATGTACGGTTACAAGAAGTAAGGAGTTAGTATAGGAACGCAAATTATTCGTAAGTTCTATAGGTATATGCTAGGGTAGTTAATGAAGTAACGCTGACAAACCATCATAATTCACCCTTCGAAGGTTCGAAGGGCCGACCCAAGCTAGTAAATTGATTTACCATCACTTTTAAGTGTGGCCTAAGATAAATTGCTTTTAGTATATCTTAAATAAGGTCCAGAACTGAGATTTGCATTCTATATAACTATATATTTGTTATATTCATTAATGATTTACGCGTGAATTTGTAACACATTTGTATCAAAATCTATTATCTTATAATATTTTCTACCACATGAATAGAATAACAACTGCTATTAAGGTGTATCATATTATTATGTATTTTCCTTTTGAATTAAGTATTTGCAATGTCTTAAAAGTTAATTAAATTATTAAATAGGAATAATTTAGTGAACTTTTGAGAGATCCCGGATTGTGTCTAGACTTAATCTTAATAAGTGATTAGACAATATTTTTACTCAATAACCAAAAGTATATTGCGCGTTTGTTTAAGCCATATTAAAAACTTCTTAATAAAATACCACATAGTCGATTAAATTAATGTCAGATTTATAGCTATAGTAAAAATGAATAGTAATTAAAATGAAATTTCATGAATTATATTCATCCACTCGCACACTCGCACGTCTGTCGTACTTACCAAAATTTAATCGAAATATTGTCCGAGTTAAAATTAGCTTCCACTACGTTCGATGGGTATTGACAGTAAAATGGGTACGTTGCATGCACCGGTGCAATGCAAACTCGGCTAAAGAGAATTCAAATGAGCTCGTGGATTTACATAACAACTACTGCTGGATATTGAGTCCCCAAGGACCTCATATGACGGGTGTGCTAGCTGTTTCCTAGAAATTTAGACGGCCACCGTGCCACTGGGATTTCTGTTTATCAAATTCGTGTAGTTAATACCGTGTTAGATAAATGTTGGACTTTATAAATATTTTTTAAGTAAACTTTATGATTTATCGTCTGATATAAAATACACATCTGAAATATAAGAAATTTATAACCAAACACATCATATACACAAATAATCGACAAATAAATGAAATTACAGTCGGAGCTCGGAAAGAAACATTGGAAGAAATTAAGATGTGATATGAACCAAAGAAGTTAATAACAAAAAAAATCATAAATATAATATTATTTGAGTGTTACTCTTTTACCATCCTTTTGACCACTGGCAAGGACTGGGTATATCTGACTTTAAAGAAAGCGCATTCTACATACGGCCGGTCTACGCCGTAAATAATTTGCTTTAAAACAGTATGCCAGTGCTATCTTGTCTAAATATAGGTGACCTGGTAATTTTTACAAAGAAAAAGACACTAATCAATGAGTACTCATAATTTTAAGGTATTAATTAAGGCATCAAAGGCATCGTTGTTGCTAAAAATATAGGAGTATAGTAAATGGGATTATCCTTAAGGCATTATTAAAGTCCAAAACATATTGAACATGCATGTGCTGAAATATTTTCTACAGTCAAAGTGAGGTATGAACCTAAATCACATGGACTGGGTAGTCAGATACACAAAACAAAACCTTTTTTACATCATACTAAGAAGCATTTTGCGAGTGATAAGCTTTGAGTTAATTTGTGTAAAAGTTGGCACAGCTAATCCGGCTTAGACTTTTGATCCCATAAAACGATTAACTGAAGCAAACCTTTTCGTTTAAATATAAATAATAATAAAATTAAAAGATTTTAAAAGAAAATATTATAATGTTAAATACAAAATGATAAATGAATACTTTTTTCAAACACCCCAGTTGCTGTCTCATATTAAGGTATTTACACAATATTCTTAATTTAATATAGCATCGAATTTTTTAGTAAAGGGTTGTACTATTATGCAGAACAGATACAATTTAACGTAAAATATGTAAATATGTAAATATATATATATATTAAAAGACAAGCTTGCTGACTGACTGTCATATCAACGCAGTGCCTTAACTTTAAGGGTTAGAATCTCAATATTTTGCACATGGATTCATATTATAACGTAGACAACCACTAAGAAAAAATAAAAATTTACTACCTGAGGGAGTAAAACAGGGGTGAAAATTAGTATGACACTTAGCTGTTTTTGAAGTACTTCGAATGAATTTTAGTAAAAAGGTTTTGTTTTGAAAGTCATGATACATGTGTAATATAGTTTAGTTATTTTTTTTGAAAATCATTCCCTAAGAGAGTAAAAGGAAGGTGCAAAGTTTGTATGAAAGTTTTATAATTTAAAGCTGGTGGAACCGCGGGGCACTGCTAGTATCCCATAAAAGAACAGCATCCCTTTTAACGTACTATTGTGATCAAGATTATTTTGCTACCAGTATTTCTTTGCATCATGTCTAGATCTCAACAATGAAAAATTATTATGATGTAACGTAAAAATGTGTTAATAAATCAACGCCTCAAAGCAACTGTTCCAATTTAAATACTGAAATGGCACTCTCTAAACCTCCTTGGATCCACTTTAAAATTGAATAATGTTCCAATAAAGCGAGTGAGCGTTGAAACGGCAGCCGATTCCTGGGAGATAATTCAGCACTTTTATCGTAAGGAGACGATCGAAACGACAGTTGAATGGGGCCGCCCGACCAGCGTAATTGCTCAGGCCATATCTGCCACTGCCATTAGAGCCGACAGAAATATTTGAAACTAATTTATATTTTACATTGAGGAGTTATTCAAGCGCTCCCATAAAACTTAATAATCACTTAAACAGTTGAGGAAAAGGAACTCTTTTGACGATTACCTTTAAATTACCGTCGATTAATATTTCTTTCTGGATTATTGGGACTTCAGTCTTTAATTAAACCAAGATTTTTTAATTTTGACACATGTTTCTAACTGACTTAGTTAGAAACATGTGTCAAGTCTGTAGTTTCATGCATAAAATTATTATATTTTATATATAAAAAATACCCTGAAACACGTTGTTAATTCATCTATTCCGTTCTTTTTTTTATTTAACAAGTAAATAGCGATATTTTCATGGGAATTAGAATTATTTTGGGTAACCAGTTTTAAACTAGGGCTGTAATATGTTGTTCCTTTTTGTCCTAAGTTTTTGTCTGTCATGCATGATCACTTCAGTTTTATATGTTTATTCATCTATTTCTAGTAGTTATTTAAGGGATAAACAGAAACATAAAATTGACTATGGACGACTGGGAACTTTATAAAGAGTGCTCATTATTTTATAAAGATTCATAACGTGGCATAAGTTCTAACACCGCGTATGTCAAAATATTGACACTTTGTACGATTAGGAAAACATTGCTCACGTTTTATCCAATTATTTTAAAACTAATTGCTTGTGCATTTAGTTGGTGCAAAATACATTTCGTTTAAATAATACACGGTATAAAACGTTTACTGCAGCGTTAGAAATATAAAATAGTGTTATCATTGCGCTTAATTATTAAGTTGCCAACTTTGACATACGCGGTGTTAGAACTTAAGCGACGAATTTAGCTAAGTGCTGGCACAAATTGCCCTAATTTCCAAATAACGCACCTATTCGAGATGGTTTTTGTTTTAAACTTTTTACTCCTTCATAGTTATATTTAGCCAACAAACACACATAATATATGATTAATACAGCATAAATTCATATGTACACAGTATATTGTTTTAAAAGACTATTTGAATATGTTAAAACATCAACTCGTTTGGTACAATTTCATTTTGTAACCTACATATTAAAAACCCAGTGAAAAAAAGATAAAAACGAAATTTATAAAGTGGATTGGGCGGTGTAGCTTTTAGCGAAAAAATTTCACTGCAAAAATCCAATGTTTTTTTAATAATACGACTTTAAATTATAACATAAATGTAACGCACCAATGGCCGCCCGAACGTGATTTTAAAATATGGTAAATATGAATGTAGTATTTTTTGTGTGCATAGCGACGCAGATGATATTTTACATATTTAATTTTCATCCCTCGGGATTCTTATTATTACAGGAAGCAGTCTAAGTCGCTCCCTGACAAATTTGTGCAAATGATGTGGCGAATCCATAAAAAATCCAAATCTATCCCTTAGGAACATGCTGTCGAGTTTACGAGTAGCTTATGTATTACTGCTCCAGACTATCAAAATCCTTGTGCTATTCTGTAGAAAGTAAAACAATTATTAGAGTTAACAAATTAAACTTCAGTTTATTGCACGTAAAGTATTACAAAGGAATGACTTGACATTTATCTATGCGTAAGAGGTGGCCAATAAGTAAACTAGTTTTTTTTTTTAATTTTAATTGGCTATGGGCGATGGTTACATTTTTACAATATCCTCCCTTAAACATAAGCCCATCTTGGATGAACAATAAGCTAGTTTGGAATATGACGTTGCTTTCGTGAGGGCATCTGCAACCATCATATCGGTCTGTACATAGCGAACTTGAATTGTCCCTCCGAGTACCTTATCGCGGATAAAGTGGTGCCTCACGTCGATGTGTTTTGTCGTGGAATGATAACCATCAGCACCTGAAAATTTAATGGAACCTTGATTATTACTGTAAATAATCGTAGATTTATTCTTCACCTGTGGCCAAAAACATTCTTGAAATTGCTTCAGCCATAAAGCTTCTTGTACACAAGATGACAACGACATGTATTCTGCTTCTGTTGTAGACAGAGCAACTGTAGGCTGTCGCCTCGAGTTCCAGCTTATCGTTCTTCCATGAAAAAGGAATGCGTAACAAGTGCAGGAACGACGATCATCCTCTGAAATAGCCCAGTCAGCATCGCAATAGCCATGAGCCATAGTCTCTTCAGAGTTCTGCTTATAGCTCAGTCTTGAGTGCCTTTCAAGTAACGCATGACGCGCTTAAGAGCAATCCAGTGCTTCATTTCGGGCTTGGTATTATATTTGCCATCATCACATTTTTCGATGAATGTCACATCTCTACTAATCACAATTTTCCCACAAACTGGATCAAAAATCTACCTGTGTAGCCTACAAAAACCACTGCACGTGATTTACGATCCTATTTTAAACGAGGAACATGTACCATGGTCTTAGAACGAAATATCTTTAAATATGAAAGGTTTGGTTTCTTACCAGTCCATTTTTCATATGATGTTACCTCAGTCAGAACTCGTGATGGGAATCTGTTGATAACGTAGGCTGCAGTACCGATAGCCTCAGCCCAAAAAAATTTCTGCAATTTTGCTTCAAATAGCATGCACTTAGCACGCTCCACCAGCGTTTCCGTGAGTAATCACCTATGAATGTTATAAAATACTTTCCACCTCCAGCGGATGGAGTCTACATCGGACCACATAGTTCTGTGTGAATTATCTCAAGTAATGCATTCGCTCTAGAACCAGAATTTGGAAACGGTACTCGTGTTTGTTTTGCTTCACAACAAGGCATACAAACACTAGTACTTTCTTCGTTACTTTTAGAAATACCCTCAGCACACAATTTTAACCTCTTTACATCAGCTATATTTAAATGCCCCGTTATCTTCCCATGTAGTTAATTCTGACTTACTTTCGCTTATCACTGCATATGCATTACCAGTAACAATGTTGAGTAGTTATACATGTTATTGGTTAGTTTCGCTGTTGCTACTAAATCCTTATTAACATTGTAAATATTACATCCAGTGTCCGTAAATTTAACTTTACAGCCACTCTTTGTTAACTGACTGACTATAGGTTTATAGTCGTCCGGTAAATCTGGTCCGGTAACATGAGTGTTCCCAGCCATCTCCGACTTCGAAGCCAATATTTCGCAGTTTGTGCGCGGTATTTATGATTTTATTCACATATTCTTCTATACTAGGACAGTTATCCAATAAAGAACTGATTAAATCCTTCAGTAAGCCAACTTTTCTAGATAGACCGGAGTCTTCAAACGCATTTTGAAGGTTTTGCCAAAACTGTTTCGCTGACGTAGCATTTTCTATATGCACGTAATTTAACGGTTCAACCAACAAAATTATCTTTGACTTGGCTTTTACTTTTCTTTTTCTTCGGATCGACCTCGGTACCAGGATCAATACATTCCCATAAGTCATCTAATTCCAAAGTTCTCAACTTGTAGGTTAGCCGTCCTTATTTACGGAGTGATTCGAATTCGCGATTTATTGGACAGTACTTTAAAATTTTGCAATAAATATTTTATTCTAATCTAATAAAGGTATATGAGACTCTGGGCCCATAGCCTGTAGAAAGTAAAACAATTATTAGAGTTAGTTTTTATAGAGTTAATTATATTTTTACTTTTGTTTTCTTGTGGTAAAATAACATACTGATTTTCCCCGCAACCCCATCTTGACAATGCGACATATAGTTGGCCGTGCGAAAAGCAATCTTAATCGATTCCTATGTGTTTGAATTAATTAATTGTTACGTCAAAAGATAACTTGTAAAAAAGTAAATCATTTGGAATTATTGGGATGCGAGGTATAAGCACTGTTTGACCAACAGCCGGACCAGTCAAAACTGTTGCAACGATCACGTTACTGCGAAGGAATTTTACTTGAAGTCGGGTCCCGTTTTATAAATTTGGGGGTTTGAGAAAAAAACAATTATACATATAACTTCTACAAATTAAAAGTGTACTATGAAAGTAATATTTATTTATTATACGATGATATATCGCCGAAACAAATTGAAAAATAAAGCACGCTGTATTCAACTGTTCCGTAGGGAGCCGACCACGCGTCCGAGCTACGCGGAACTTTGAATAACTTAGACCGCTTATGCAGCGCATGCGACGAAAGACCTCAAATGTGAATAATTTTCCCCGTTTTTGCAACATTTCTCACTGACGCTTCGCTCCTATTGGTCTCAGCGTAATGTTATATAGCCTATAGCCTTCCTCTAAATGGACTATCCAACAAAAAAGAATTAATTAAAATCGGACCAGTAGGTTAGGTAGGAAACTTGTAAGTTTTCTAGGGATTCCTTTTATAACGTAGAGGAGAAATAAGAAAGGATTATCATGAAAGTTCTACAGATTAACGCGAGTGAAACCGCGGGTAACTAGTAGCGTAGTTTATTTTAATTTGAACTTTAACAGAAAGTTACATTTCATACATCTTAATATGTAGTAAGTGCCTATTATATGAAATTGTGGCAACACCTTACTAATAATATATATATATATATATATATATATATATAAACAACTCTTATCGAGAAAATCTAGATAGAAACCCGAGAATCCTTACTAAAATCATAACGCGAAAGTTTGTGAGTATGGATGTATGTCTTTTACTTTTTCACGTCAGAACGCTTGAACCTGAACGCCTAACATCTGAATGAAATATAGTACAATGATTTATTGATATATAACATATTACTCAACTTTTTATCACGATAACATATTCCCGTGGGATAGATCTGGCTCTTTATTTTTTACTATGTAACCGGCGCTATGGTTTGCACAGTTATCTGTCAGGGAGGGATATAGAATTCTTAGAATAACAAGAGTAAACAGGAGGCGAAATCTAGTTGGACATAATAATATTCTAAATTCTAAAGGTGACGCTCCGCTGACGTGTGCCGCGCTGCAAAGTGTTGTTTGTCGCAGAGGCCCTAAGCCCTATCACCAGTTCTTTTGTTTACCAGTTTTTTTTTAATATCTAGACAGATATTACAAATAAAACTGGTCAAATGCGAGTCCGATTCGGGTACTAGAAGTCTCTTACAAACTTGTATTATTTTTTTTATGATGTTATAAAAAGCCATAACTGGCTAATCTGACAGACGTCCTGTCTTAACTAAAAATATATTATCATTAAAAAATATTGCGATTATAAGTTGAGATATAAACTATTCTGCCTCTTAAGTAGGATCAAACAATGTACACAGTAAGGAAAAATTTATTGAAATTTGGATTAGTTCTTTATAAGTTCACCCTAGATCTGATGCCGTACCACGAGTGCTTTAAACGACTTATCGCCCAGTCAGGTCAATATATGAAATGTAAATGTGAATTTACTAACTTCTTTTGAAACTCAATAATGAAAACTTCTAAGTTAAAGCAATTCGACGTTAAACTCTCAGTAAAGGATTACAAATACACTTTGTTAATTCAATGTGAATTGTGTTGTTAAATTTAAATATTAGCTTAATGCCAAAATCAACACGAAGTATTTCCACCTAAACAAATTATCTTAATTTAAAAAAAACAATTGTATTAATTTCTTTGGCTTGTTAATTATACATTTGGGCTAAAAGTATTGGCCTAGAAAATAATAATTATTAAACAGACTGTATTTACTTAATTTTTTTCAGGGAAATGTAATTTGCATTACAGACTCTTTGAGTACCTTACACAATAAATTAAATTATGTTTCTATACGGCACTGTTTCAATATCATCATTCATTTCATTTAATGGGTTTTGTAATAAACAAGAAAGAGTTGTTTAGCAGTGCTTATAGATCGTATTTATTGGAGTATGAAGTCGAACTAATTAGAAACCTCTACCAAGCCTGCATTTCTTGGAATTTGATATTTTGAAACAATACACTTAATAACATATTTGATAATTGTTATGATTCAATGAAAAAGTCAAATTATCATGTGGAACATTATTTCGAATTTAACGTAAGGATGTGATATTGTCACGTGTTTGTAGTTATTTAATATTTCTATGCTTGGACTGTGAAAGAAAGGAAACGTACAAATTGGAGATAGGCTCGCCTACGAAAGGTTCTGCATTTAGTCGCTCGGTAATTAATTTCGTACTTTTTAAGTACTTTTATTTTTCGGCAAAAACAGATATTATTTTTTATGTTAATTAAGAATATAGTTTTTTTCACTGATTAAGTAAGAGGCGACTGAGGTATAGGAATTGATAGCTGGCTGTATTCTCGAAACAGCGTCGTAGCTCATGGAGAGAGCCAAATGCCCTGTTTCTTGGGGAGACCTACATTAAACATTGGACGTACTAAGGCTGCAATGATGATGATAGTACTTTTATATTGGTTGGCCTCATTTTCCTAACGGGGTCGGTATTTTTGGGGCCACAGGAAGACATGCGTTAATATTATCTAACATTTACGCATTTAAACTTATAATGAAACTACTAGTCTAACGGCTTTAAAACGCGGTTATTTAACTTTTCGGTTACCGTTTGAAGTTTCGGTTATCTTGCGGCAACAGTTCTTAAGATTAGGATACAATGCCTGGCAGCCTGGCCAAAGTGAGATTACAAAACGTGATAGGACAACACAAGCCGGAGCGGAAAGCTAGTCATTTCTGAAACAGACCTGTATAAGAAGAAAATAAGTCAATTTGCGTGTAAAATAAATGAATGGAAAAAAATATTAAAAAGAGCAGACTACCACGCCGTGTTTAATCGTACATATTAGACGGTGCCGAGGCTAAAATATTTCTTTAGCCTGTGGCGCTAACGAGGTTATTTTCGAGCCGGTCGGAACATGTTTTTGCGGGTGTGCCGCTGTCATAGGCAGACTAAACGGTTTACCATCTCCCATGTTTTTGTAAGTTTACCAATAGGTACTGTGATGTCAGGAATAGATAAAGATTTTATAGGAAACTAATATTTATTAGTGACTTCGGCCGCGATTAGTTTATTATCAAGTCCAGAGAATAATATACAATAGTAGCCTGCGTTGGTACCTCATTTGTTTTATTATATATTATGAAGTCAGCAAAAAGCATACGGTCCGCTTGATGGTAACCGTGACCGCAGCCTATAAACGCTAGTATCATCACAAGGATATCACTAGCGTGTCGCCAACATTGTGAACTGAAGATACTATGTCACCCAGCAATTTCACTAATTAAACTAAACTAAAAAAGCAAATTCATTTAACCGGAACACAGCAATACAAACACTGCTATTTGGCGGTAGAAATAAGTAAGAGTGAGGTATCAATGCAGACGACCTTTGTAAGAGGTCTACCTTAATGCGCAATTTTTTAATACGTAAATTGAAAATATTTAAGGGAATTGATTGAGTGAACGTGAAAGTGAAAGTTAAAGTTAAAATAACTGCCTCAAGCATTTTCCGGTCCTTTACACAAAATCCACTAGAAATACCTACAATTAATTAATTAAAACAACCTTTACATTACACACGCTACTGTGTTGTTCACATACTTAAATAGAGCAAATGCTCAAATTCGATTGCATGTCAAACAAATAATGACAGTGTTTTTACAAAATTGAATAAATTGTGGTCGAATTTCAACCACCGGGCGATCACGCAGACCAGAGCTTGCTTGTCGTTTTAGTCACATAAAAAAATAAAACTTAATCTTTTAAATCGTAAAAAGATATAATGTAAATATAACCTAAATTACCGTTTGACATAACTCCAGTCATTTAACAGTTGACATGATTAACAGAACGAAAAATGTAATTGATTGTTTTTTAGAATAATAGTAGCAATTCGATTTCAATATATATAGTAAGACGCAATGTAAGACGGGGCAGCGTCTGCCCAGTCAGCTAGTTCTTTATAAACATTTTAGGTAAACAAACGATTTTCTTATTCATTTGACAGTTGACATGATTGGCAGAACGAAAAAAGTAATAGATTGTTTTTTAAAATAATGATAGTAATACGAATTCAATATAAATAGTAACACGCAATGTAAGACGGGGTAACGTCTGTCGAGTCAGCTGGTTATTTACAAACGTTTGAGCTAAATAAATCATTTGGCTACTTGAAGCTTCTTTGCTATTTTTTATCCAACACATTTTTCGCTGTTTGTTATATCTGGTTAATGTTAAACCAATATAGTGTTTATTGGGGCGCACTGGCAGACAAGCCTTGCCACTCGAGTGCTTCTCGTGGCGTCCACTCCGCAGCCTATTTACCTTTCTCACGTATCTTGAAAAATACTCACACACACGTATTATATATCTATGTAGAACAGGGAGTCTTACATCAGGGAGGCGGAAGAAGAAATTTCGTTCATTCTACTTTTCTTAGAAATACCTACAAGGTTCAAAACGTAACGAAGGTGTCAAACATTTTTTAAATACTACAAAGTACAAAGTCAGCAGTCGGTACCGGCAGAGTAGAATTGTACTTTCCCATATACCAGGTGTTGTAAGAGGCGACTGAGGATCTGGAACCAATAGGTAGTGGTATATCCACCTGAAATAAAGTAGCTCAAATGCAACAGGGCAGGGATGGGCAGCAGCACCCCCATCGTGAAGCTAAGCTCTGCAATTGCCACCACGCTTGCCTAGCGCGGCAATTATCGGTAAATTCACCCTCTCATGAGGAGGTCTATGTTCAATATCCACGCGTTACCGACCTTGTAAAAGTCTTTTTACTCCCTTTAATTGTTGTTGTATATTAATATAAATAATTTAACGAAATTTGCAGACCTGTCTGGTGAATATTTGTTAAAATCGTGTTTATTGGACCGCACAGACAGACAAACCTTGTCACTTGAGTGTCTCGAGGCGTTCACTTTGCAAACTATTTAGCTCTTGTCACGAAAAATCGTTAAGCACATAAAAAAATACAGGTTTCAATGTTAATTAGGAATATCAGTTATATATCGACGCGTAAGGAATGCAAAGCTCGTATGTCACTAGAAGATATTAATTAAGCAGCTGGAGATAAATCCATATAGTTCATTGCTCTGTCCGTCCTCATATTGATGATTTATTAATTAATACCTAAATTGGATTATCTACTTACCTATATTACATTGGGTAGTATATTCAGAACCCACTGCTGGTGACATCTTAAAGCTTTGAAATGAAAACCACATATTGCAAGCATACAACCAATCTTAGAAAATCACCAGGAGAAACTTATGTCTAGCTATAAGTGACTGCATGTGGAATTTACATAATCCATTTCCTTTTCAGATCTTAGAGAAAAATTTAATTTACCTTAAATTCTACCCAATTAAATCTATACTTAATTTGAAACGATAATGTTACTATACCAGTTTGGATAACTGCGATATATAAATTATATTGCACAAATCATATTTGTAAAATCATCTTTAAATATTAGATTATTTCCAAAGCCTTCCATCTAAACTGCCAATGTTTAGATGTAAAGAAAAATTAAAAGAAACATGCTGAATTTTTTTTCTTCTAATATTTTTTAATTTTTACGCATATTTAACAAATCATAACAAAACTACTTCTTAACAAAAAGCAGTCATGGTAACCGTAAAGGGAAAAAAAGTTAAATAAACCGCGCGTTGCAGCAAATTTTATTATGATTTATTTCTTGGTTTACATGTTCTCTTTATTTAGAAGAGAAAAAAAGTAAAAGTAAACATAGTAAGTGTATAAACATTCAAGTCAAGTAAACACATTACTGCCAGAAACTGTGCAAAGTTTAGAAGAGTAGAATTATTTAAATAAATATTGTTTGAAACATATTCAAATACGAAGTAAACTAGCTCTTTTAAGGCGTATTAAACTGCCAAGCTCCGCAAAATGCAAAAGAGGAATTTTAAAACTACCCCGGCTTAGATACGAAGCCGGTTGTAACACAATGTTAGAAAAGTCTGACTTTCATTGCTTCAAGAAAGTAGTTTATACGGAAATACGGGGATCAATAAAACCTTTATAAATTTCTAGTTTATATACATCAAAAACCGCTTGTTCTCAAAACTCTATTACATTTTTTTTCTCTTTTTCATCTTTTTTATTTAAAGCAACAAATATAAGGCGATACAGTTCGGCGATCTGTATCGCCTGTATTTGAAATGGCTTTAATTGATTTCTTACGTATTTTTTATTTACTAAATATAAATCAAACCAGAAAACAAATCAAGCTTTTAATAAACAACCAACCATTACTAAATTTGCACTTAAGCAAACAAACGGGCAACAAATTGAATATAAATATACTACTTACTAATATAACAATCTAACTCAACTTATTGTATTAGTTACTCGTATTATAAAAGTAAATAAATAAGTACTAAGCATTTAAGTGCCGTGAGGTACTGTGAGACAGAGTAAAATAGTACCTCCCTGTATCCCTGTGTCGTAAAAGGCGATTGAGGTGCCGGAACCGACAGATGGCGATATCCATCCGAAACAATGCAGCTCAAATGTACAGGGCGGGAATGGGCAGCAGCATCCCCGTCGTGATAGCTGCGCTCTGCGATTGTCAACACGCTTACCCTGAAAAATACCTCCTTTCTTGTGGAGACTTGTGTCCAGCAGTGGATTATCAATGACCGGTATGATGATGATGATATTCAGAGCATTGAAAGAAGTTGTTGATCTGAGCACTAATTAAGTGATTTTTTATGTTTTTTTTATTTACTGAATATAAATCAAACCAGAAAAAACTACCCACTACTAAATTTGCACTTAAACAGCAAACGGGCAACAAATTTGATATTAATCTAACCATTTAATTTCAATAATTGTATTAGTTACTCGTATTATTAAAGTAAATAAATAAATACTAAGCATTGACTGATTTTCGAGCTTATTTCAAAAGCATATTTTAGTGTCAAATATTTTATTAATGATGAAACTGCCCGGGATTGAATTGATTTATTCTAGTTTTAAGACAATGGTTCCATTAACATCTATTTAGTGTTAATGGAACCTTTATCACCGCTAGTTTTTCTAGTTAGTAGGTGGCTTTCTGGTGGCTCGTGTAATAAACCTGCATTAACCTTAGTTTTAAGACTCGTATAGTGTCGGCAAACTAGTATATGGTAGGCCTAATTTATCTTCATATTTCTGAGAAAATTTTGATTCGATTTGGAATAATTTACTTATGGAGCAAAAGTTTAAATTATAATATAATTATAATATAAATATTCGGTATTTAATGTCAAGCTAATCGCTGTTGTCTGTATTTAGATCAACGAATAAAGTATATTTTGCAACGTTGAAAGGTTTCCTTGTACCCTTTCTTCAGAGTTTCCCCATTATTGTCAAGCAATAAAAAGGTAAACCCTTCAAATCACCATCCACTCGGGGAGCATTGATCCTGCATACGTTACATATTGCCCGGCTGTACCCGATTGTACGTGGGAACAGTCCCCGACGTAGTCTGCCAGATAATAAACGCTAGTGAGCGTGCCTTCGTCAATCTGACAGCTCGGCGTCTAGGGATGCCGATACGTTCGATTGTGATGGGGCGTTTTCATGTTTGCTTTGGTCTCTAAAGAGGTTATAAATAATCAGAATTATATACAAAAATATGCTTTTTCTGCCCTAGAATCTGTCTTTGAAGAATTCACTTTATAATCAACAATAAAATAAATTCCTTTAAAATCTCATCCATTCTCCAAGATAGACGCTCACAGAACTTGTGTTATAGGTACCCATATAAATATAATACTTAACACTAACATATTTTATAACCAACCACTGAACAAATACAAATATTCAGCCTTTAAATGTTTGTCCTGGGTAAGGATCGAACCTTTCGAGACCGTCACCTCACATGAGCATTCCTGATATAGAATGCTTATCGTTTCTTAGAATACAAGCACTTCTGCACTATTATTTCATATAATCGGGTAGGCCGTTAAAAGCGGCTTTGTACATTTTGATAATGAAATGGTCATCAATGCTAATATTAAATATTATGTCTAAGACCTCTACCATCAGGTAGAGCTTGGGCATTTTCTGCAACTAAATGCGCGCATTTTTGCGTTTTTCTGTGCTATGGTATAGCTCTTTCAAGAATTAAAGAAGAGCCTTTATAGCTGCTGGTAGCCTGAGTTTTGTATCAAACTTAAAAACTGTCAAACCGTTTGCGTCCCTCACTTTCCAATTTGGATATTGCTTGATAATGTGTTGATAATACAGGGTTGTGGTAATGATATCTTTGCATTGTCTTAGCTTGCATCCAAGGGATACAGCAGCTTGTATTCAAATTTAATAGTATAAACAGAAAAGTATGAATGCATTACAAAAAGTATCCAAAAATAATTTTCATGCTTCAAAATAAAAAGACCACAAAATAATCAAATTGAATCATTATCATCACCATACCAGCCTTTGGAAGTCCACTGCTGGACAAAGGCCTCTCCCAGTAAGGAGGAATTTTGCTCATAATTGCAGTGTTAGGCAAGCGTATTGGCAATCGTAGAGCGCAGCTTGCGCGACTGGGATGCCGCTGCCGATCCCCACTCTGTGCATTTGAGCTGCACTTTTTCGGATGGATATACCGCCATCTCTCGGTTCTAGTACCTTAGTCGTCTCTTACTATTCTTACTCCGCAGGTACCTTAAGGTATGAATTGAATCACATAAATTTTAATATGTTTACTGTTATGAAAAATTTTGTGAGCTAAATGTGTTTTATTTAGTTTATTATACTCGTATTTAGTATGATACATGTAATTTTAAAAATCCTCGATTGTCAATTTAATTAAGGCCTGTCAGCCCTGACGCATTGGATGCAAGCCACCTATTCTGTTCACAGCTTTATTACACGCCGAGAATATTCTTTGCTGTCAATAACTCAATTTCGCTGTATCGCGCCGAATGCACGGTACCGAGTGGATTATGTCCACTGTGAATAGAGGCACGATGTTGACGATTCATACACTGATATCTATGGAAACATCGTTTATGTTACATTCAGTGATTGGCAATATGTATTTCAATTCTGAATAGATTGGTCCTGCATATATAGAAAGCAGAGTGACCGCATATATGGCGTGATTAATACCAAGTAATATATGAAATGGAAATCGCCAGTGCACTCATTACGTTCGGCTATATATAAGGATACAGATATATAAGGATGCAGATATATAAGGATAATAATATACTTTATTGTATAGAGTGCAATCAAAGAATAAAGCATTTTTTTTCAATATAACCTTTTGTTTTCCATTTATTACCATTTTTTTTCAAAATAACATTTTACTTACGTACTCTGCTGGAAGCAGTTATTAACTAAGCACCTTGAGGGTTATTTAGATAAAACAACTAAAATACATATTTCAATATGCTTTGTTATGCCATAGCGCTTTCTAAACAAAGGCAGTGATTGCACACAACCTATTTTTGAGATCATTACAAATATCATTATAGCGGCGGTAGAAAATCCACTGCTGGACGTAGACCTCCCCAAAAAAGTTCGAATTGTATCCAAAACTCGCACTGGGCAGGCGTGGTGCCATTTGCAAAGCGTAGTTTTGTGACGGAAGTACCTATTACAATAGTATTCAAGCTCTTTTGTATTAGAGCAACTCAGTTTCGGGTAGGAATATCGCCATTTGTCGGTTGCGGTACCTCAAATAAATGCTTCTTACGACAGGAGGGGGGTATTATTTTACTCTGCGGTACAGTACGCTACCGCACTATGCTTTTATTACTACTATTACCGTACACTACGGCAATATGCTTTTATTTTGTATCTTCATACATATAATGAAAACTACAATACATTTCATAGTGGTAAAAATTCATGCAGGATTGTAATCTAGTTGATTAATTGTGGTTAGCTCAACCAACATACAAAACTACTTACCCTCATAACTTCACAGAAAAAAAGCAAATACATTAACACGTGACCTCAATTAAGATGTGTCACTTTGTTATTCTCTTTCGCACTCTCGTGTTAAATTTTGTCACGTGCCGTGCTGAGTTAAACAACTTTATAGCAGATCAAGATAACGATACAATATTGAGTATTTTTTGTATCAAACATTAGGATTTACAGCTGTAGAATACTATTAGCACAAAATATTACCTCTGCCTTTACCAGATAATCGTATATTAAGAGGGGACTGTGGTGCCAGAACCGATAGATGGCGGAATCAAAACATCATAGCTCAAATACATCAGGGTGGGTTAAGGCTTCGGTTCACGATTGTTACGCCGGACGCACGCCGGACTAGAGTTATAAATTAGGTCCAATACGCATTATAAAGCGAAATATTAATCACTGCGTTAATCTGAATACACATAAACGTATAGATATAGTAAAATTGTAAATTTTCATAGATAAACCTTAACCCACAGGAATATAGATAAATCTTGTGAACTATTGATTATACTTCTTTCGAATACAACGCTCTGACTGCGAAGTGAATCACTGCCCAAAGTAGTAAATAATGCTCCAAGTACATCCAAAACTACTCGACCCATTTTCCTCAAATGGCACCGAAAGAAAGCAGATTAATTTGGGCACGGCGCAATAAAGACGTGTCGCGCTGCGTGTTAACTTTGTCACGTAGCGCACGCACTGACAGCTTGAAGAAATTGAGGCATACAGCCAGAGAATACCTACACGCAATACGATTTGCTATTATATATGTGTTTGAGGATTGTTATATTTAAGTAAATATAATACAAAATTATGTAATTGTTTGTTAAAAGCAGCTAGCTAAATTAAGTATTAGGACTTATTAGGAAACAACTATATTTAGTGACGTTGAAATAAAATATTTCAGAATGTGCAATAATGATGCATGTACATTTGTAGACCTACGATTTAGGTCTTATTAATGAAGCTGTGATTGTTTCAGAATATAATAAAATCATTATAAATCAGCATCGGTCCATAGTCTATCGGTTTAAGTTGGCAACATCAAAATTTTCTATTGATATTACTTATCGGACTTATTTAGCATTCTCTTATCGTAATTTTATTATTCCAACAGTTCCTTTCATGTAGGATCAGTGTCATATTTATTATGTTTATTAAAAACTAGCAGCGCCCACCGGGTACACCACGTTAAAGTATAACTTATCTTACTTACTGAAAGTATAACTCTTTTTGCTAAACCCTTTCTTTTTAATTAATAATTTATTAATATTAGTAATTGTCTTAAGAATGAAAATAAAGTCAAAAGCTGTGAATTTGGAATTAAAAATGTATATCATAAAAAACAAAATTTCGGCTATAATATAATATATAAACTACCTTATCTTTCAAGTTTATCAATTTGAACTTTAAAATGAATATGAAAATTGGTGCAGTAGTTTAGAAGTACATCCCGGACAGAACACAGTGACACGTAATTTTCGTATATAAAGATATCTAGCTGTATCAATATGTACTGAAGATCTTATGGTTATTGTATCTAGCAAACAATTATTATAAAACACGTGTCACTTAAAGAAATTTACATCTCGATTAATGTTTTATCAAAGAAAAACTTACAAACACCGTAATAAAGTTGAGTCACGTGTTGACGTCGTCACGTGACGGAACTTTTAGGCGCTCTATGCCGACATTACAAATTCGTGAAATTATGAAACTGTTGAAAAGATACGGTGACTATATTATATATACATAGACTTTTATGTAACAAATATTTTTTCTATGTAAAAGTGAAGTCTGTTTTTTTTAATAATTTCATAATTGAAGGAGGTTTAGTTAAGTTTATTTCGCAGAAGTTTAATTATTTTTGTTTAAAAAAAGTAACCCAAGTTACTAAGACTTATTTTAACGTTAACTATACACCGCGGTAGAAGGTCTACTGATGAACATCTATCCAAAGCCTGCCTTCCCAAAAAAGGAGGACTTTTGCTCATAATTGCCACGCTGGGTAAGTGTAGCGGTAATTTCAGATCCCAGCTTATGACGGGGATTCTTTTGCTGCATATCCCTTAAATACCACTATCTGTCGATCCGCTACTTAAGTCGCTTTTTACGACACCTCTGGTAAAGAGTGAGATACTAATCCACTTTGCCGGCAGTCAAACTCGCAAATCTCGCGTCCACTGCACGTGTTATATTTAATACAATGCAGATATTTCATAAAAAATATATGTAAGGCACAGTTTGATATTAGCGGACGCAGTGCTAGTCCCGGCCCGGCTTAATCAGGTCCAACACGTTCGTACAAGGTCGACTACGGACTTGTTTGCTCTTTATTACTTTAGCTGTAATGGTTTAGGAGCTATATGGTCTCTCACAGTCATTATTGACCAATTAACTAGCCCAACTAGACGTATTTTACTATCGTTACGGTACAATTAAAAAGTATTAATTCAAGTTATATTAATTCTGAGACTTCTTCAAATTCACTTTATAATGGTTTGTGATTCATATATGCAATATCTATCATAGATTGTCTATTTTATTTAATTTACAGAAAAATAAAATAAAAAAATTATAATAATACATACAGGGGCAACTGCACACGATTTTACAAAAGAATACCAGGCAGCATGTCAGGCATTAAATAAATACGTAAAGATTAAGCTTATTTCAAAAGCATATTATAGTGATAAAGATTAAATTAATGATACAACTGCCTGGAATTCAATTGCTCTAACCTAGCTTCAAAGAAAACAGTTTTGTTAGCGTCAACGCTGGCAGGTGTTTTATTAACACTAACTATTTAGTATTGATTATATTTAGATGGAACTTTTATCGCCGCCAGATTTTCTTGTAGGTTCTTTTCTGGTGGCTCGTGTAATGAGCCACATTAACTTTAAACCCACCTGGTGCCTAATTTAAATGTTAGATGTCTCGTATCATCCTATCAAAGTCATATCAGTATTATGAATATAATAAAAATGTGTACTTCATATTTCTAAATTTTAATTGTTTTATTTATTATTTTTGAGGATTCGAAAGTGTTTGTAATGTACCTACTTGAGCAAAGAATATTATCCTTTTGATATATCTACATAGCAATGAAAATTAAAGTGTTTATTTGTAATTCCGAAAAAACGTTCATTTCATATTTTATCGAATTACAAATCAAAAGTAATTGCTGATTTAATATATTTGAATGCTTTATTGAGCTAACTTTACGTTTCGTATGTGATGTACGCCTATAATGTGCATGTGCATTTATTATAGACTGCGACTCTGCGAGCGTATTATACTAATGTTAATGTTATAATCGTTGGTGTGCCAAATAAATAATATAAAATAAAAATTAAACATTTTTCCACTTAATGCATATTACTAGTATTTGCGGTACTCATAATAATTATAAATTAAAAATGTATGTACGTCTATGTGTTTGTGTTCCTGCTAACCACAGAAATAATGTACGGTTTTCATATAAAAAATAAATTATTACGTTAATTAATACGTTTTACTGTTATAAATATTTTATAAGTTCGCACGATATCTCATGCATTGACTTGACTCCGACATAAGTCGCTTAAAGCATTTGTGTTTTGGACATCAGACAACAGGGGAACAAGATAAATAATTTAATACATTACAATTTTTTTTAACAATTTTTGTAACTACCTTAATATAACGCTCAAAACTCTATGATTTGCATAATAACTTTCATTACAGTGTTATACACATAAGAGTATGTTAATTAAAACTTTATTTTAATACTTGTAAAAAAAAACAAAACACTCTCGTTTGAACTAATATTGAAAAAGTTATAATATTCTGCATAATATGTATATATAATGCATTATATTATATTATTAGAGAATACGAAATAGCAAAATCGGGCTCACAAACACGAATTCAAATATTCAGTGGACGAAGAGAGAATAAGGTTTTTAGAAATAAGCAAATTTTGTTTCATTTCTACGATATATTTAGTACAAAAAATGAAACTTGGGGATATTCCGCAAATCCTTCCAGACCGATGGGTTAGGCAGTAAATCGCCCGTGTCGACAACACGTGAATACAAACATTTTATATACCTACTAAAACCCTTTTTTACATATGACTTATTTTAGACACACCGAGCTCTCTTTAGACCCGATGACGCGTTTGGTAGTGTCTTTATTGTGCGCTAAGGGTGACCCTTAGTGGGGATCAAATCTAAGAAGGTTCGATCATGAACAATGGTGCTTGTTCTGTTTATAGATATTAAAAATGTAACGCTATAATTCAAACTGCAAATTATCGATAATCAATTGATTCTTGAACGTAAAAACAACAACAACCCTAACATAAAAAAGAATAAGTGAACTGTTGGCGCGGTTTTCATTTGTTTTTTCAAAGTTGTAATTGCTGATATGATGTTTGATTAAGGT
Source organism: Heortia vitessoides (assembly GCA_020976665.1). Classification (NCBI taxonomy): domain Eukaryota; kingdom Metazoa; phylum Arthropoda; class Insecta; order Lepidoptera; family Crambidae; genus Heortia; species Heortia vitessoides. Next base: position 7,332,685 of record JACJUM010005602.1, read on the forward strand.
TCTTGTGCTAATCCATAGCAACAATGGAATCTTCTCTAAAAGAAGAGGAATCACTAAATAATAAAGAACATTAATCTATATTAATATTTAAATATAATATGTGTAAATTTACTTTATTTAATATCCGTATAACAGGTCACTTATGTCGGATTCAGGTCAACACGAAACCTTCAGAGCCTGAATAGGTCCGTTCAACGTTTGTGATTTACCATCATTTTCATGTTGGTCAGTCGACAGCGATTTATTCAAATACCTCTTATATGTATGGGAGATATTATAATATATTGTGAGGGGTGTCTTTAGATGAAACTTAGTTAGATCTTAGATAAAACTTAGTTAATATTTAGTTAAAGCTTAATATAACACAGAAGTGAAAAATAGGTTTCATAAATCCGCAATGTAGTAAATATTTTTAAAAGAATAGTAGCACTCAACATGTAATAATTACTATTGTGAGAAATAAAATCCGATAGCTTGTGAAAATGTTGGAATGGTCTATCACGTGCAAAATACTAAATGAAACTTAATAATCATCTAACTCTTACTCAAAGAAACAAATAAAGCTTCACTAATCTGTCAAAACATAGTCAATTTTGAACTTGATAGCTTATTTAGCTTTAGCGTTATTTAAGTTTAATGTGCAAAAATTTGGCAGATTTGTGTGGTTAATTGCTATATTACATCCAAATAATACATAAAAGGATATGCGTTCAAACGAATACACGGGGAATTTGTCTAAATTATAAAATAAATCTTGCTCCTGTTTTCAAATATACCTATTGATTTAGTTAACAAAGCTATTTTAATTTCAAACTCCTCCTGCACTTTAAGGTAACATTCAAAGGGAAGGAAATGGAAGTAGGATAGAAGCATGCATACAGGCGTAAAAACAATTGACAAAAGCTTGTTCAAGCAAACAATAGCAAACGAAGAAGCACTAAGAACCGTTCGTATCTTAGTTCTCGAGTACAAAACTCAATTTCTTGTTTAATTTCCGCCGCGAGAGACGCGGGCGTTGCAGCGCTGTGTCGTGCGGCTGCAAGTTTCCGATCGTGTGGCTTCGACTAATACCGATATGTCGAAGTCGAACTTTAAAAAGCTACATACTGCGTTTTATTAATCAAAACGATATATTTCCGGTGATTTTAAGACCGATTACGACATGGGTAGATGATATTACAAAAAAAGGCAAATTCAGGCTGAATGCAAATGCCTCAAGATAAAGCGTTTTGAATGGCTTCTTTGGAGGAGGATGGAATGGATCTTGCAAACTTAATAATATATATTATTTATATTTTTCGTTTAGGATATAGGACTTAACTTTACATACTTGTTTTTTTGTTTGCAAATTAAAAACTTTATTTACTAACTATGTCATTCCGGGCTCGATGGCGTTTTCGGTAGTGTCTTGTTCTTGTTGGCCAATAGTTTGATCACTACCCAAGATAAATATTTATGTGATGAGTATTTTTCATTCTTCTGTTGTCTAATATCCGTAATACAAGTGCTTTCTTTAAGCGACTTACGGAGTCAGGTCAATATTATGGCATGGCATATTGTTTGATTTTTTTTTCTATAAAATATTATGTTAGTAATACTTTCAACCGAACATTACCCGTTCACTCCTTTTGTTCATTGAACAATAACTAATAGATATTGTTTTTATTGTTTGATGGACTTTACGGTGACCGTTTTGAAGAGCGAAATATTTTTGATGTTATGGACCCAATTGCAAACCACATGTTATTTTTGGTTTAAACGTGAAAACCATCATCTAAGGTCAAAAGAAGCACTGAGACTTGGGCATCGTTTTTGAAAATTAGTTACTAATGTCAAGCAGCGACGTTGATTAAAAATCTTGTAGCGAGAATTTAGCGTATTAATTCGTTTTACGCAGATACCATTTGGCCTGGTGGTACCGGCAAAGTAGTAAGAAAGTAAGAATAGTACCTCCCCCTGAACCAGGTGTCGGAAGAGGCCTAGGGTACCGGAATCGACAGATGGTAAAATATCCATTCAAAACAGCGAAGCTTAAATAAAACAGTACGAGAATGGGCAGCAGCATTTCCATCGTGCAGCTATGCTTATCACCACGCCTTCCCAGCCTACTAATTATGGGCGAAATTCCCCCCATTCCTGGAGAAGTTTATATCCAGTGTGGATGTTCTGCGGTTCTCATGATGATCATAAAATGCCATTTAAGATTGTTTTTTGTCTTAGGTGAAAGTTTGTGGTACCATTGTTATATAGGATTCAATTCAATACACATTTTCTTGTGAAGTAGAAGTCTAAAAGCTTTTTTAAACATCTTTACTTTATCGAACCATCTGGCACAAATTAATTCTAAATTATTATAAAAAAACAAGGCAGAGGACAACAGAAATAAATTAATGTAAGTCAGCTCTTGAGATTTCAAGATAAAACTAAGAAACTCGTAATTGTATTGGTCAGCGAAGAAATAAACAACAACAATAAAAGTGTATGAACCGTTCGTATCTTAGTTCCCGACGCAAACTTAATTTCACGTTTAATTTCCTCCAGTACAAACTCGTGCGGCTCTAGACTTCCGACCATAGCGGTTTGGACCAATACCGGCGTGAAATCTTTCTGGATGTTACACTGTAAGACGATTAACGATCTAAATTATATATCCGTAGGGCATGTTTTCCCATGGACTTGATCTTAATTGACTTAAATAAGTTTTATGGATTTGATAGTATGGATTGAATTTACTTTTCATTGGTTTGCTGTTGATTATGTATTTTCCGGATAGCGAAAGTTTAAAGTTATTTATGTTTTAGGGCTTAATGATTTCACATAATACTGCTTACAGCTCCACCTGCTTTCACGTTAGCAACAATGTTAACGTCCAAGAACGCGTTAATTAGACATTAAAACTTAGCGATAGGTACATTAAGTTACAATACTGTCATGAGCTTAATCAAAGAGTTGCCACCAACAAGTGAGCTATCCTAAACCTCAGGAGTTAGAATTAACGACTCAGTAGTTCAACAATTAGCCTCAACCTTAAAAAATTGGTTAGGTATAATATTTTCTGGTAACTGTACAAATGCAGATAGAAAGTAAAAATCTATCTAAAATATTCTATTTTAATGCATATTAAAAGTGTGAAAAGTATATTCATAAAGTTTAAAAAAAAATTAGCTATGACTTAGTCTTAAATGTCTTGTAATATTGAAAGCAAATACATCCATCTATCCGGCAGTACATCTATCAGAAACAACAAAGTTTAATGTATGTAGCAGCATCCTCATCACGAAACTACGGTCTGTGATTGCAATGACGACGCTCGCCCGGCGTGATAAGCCCAGACAAAATTTCTTCTTTGTTGGGAAGACCTTATGTCCATTGGCGGACTTTCTTAATATCAAAGAAAGAGCCTGAAGAGTTTTGTTAAATGATGTCAATAGAACATGACATTAACGTAACTACAAATTTGTCTGTTCATTGTTTTGATTTAAGACCAGCAACGGATTCTTCTCCCGCGTTAAATTGTAGATATACTTGATGCTATTGGTCCGATGTTATTGGTCCGATGTTTTTGGTCCTAGCGTGATGTTATATAGTCTTATATATTATAGATGTTATATAGCCACTTATTGAGTAAGCCTTACTCAATAAGTGGTTTATGTAATGGGATACTGAATTCATAGTTTAGGTCCTATGTGATATATAAAGGTGTAATATTTTAATTAAATAACTCAGAAAATCAGAGAAGTTTAATACTAACTCTGTACACCTTTTTAATCACTTTAAGGGATGATTTTCTAAAATAATGTTTTTGCACATGTTTCAGGACTTTAAATGAAGAAGCTTCATGCTGAATTTAATTTAAATAACTTCAAAAATAGCAAAGTTTCATATGTATTATTATATATGTAACATTATGCACCCATGTATTACCCCTTCTGGGTCAAAACTCCTGTGCATAATTTTAAGTTTCTGACCCTTATTATTTAGACCCTGCGTTGACATGTCATTGAGTCAGTCAGTCAGCTTAACTTTTACATATATACATACATATATTTAAACGCAGTTTGAAAGTAAACACATTAACTAAAATCATCGAACTTGTTTTGTCGAATACTTCAGAAGTTTACCAATAAGCCTAACCATTAAAATTTCCAGCCAACTCAGCGTTTAATATTTGAACAACAATACCCGTTCCGTCTGATAAGACGACTAACTTTAACAATAGATAATATTGTTAACGGCGCCACTCTTGGAATTATTTACTTCCTATTCGACTGCGGCACTAACGAAAATAAGCGGATGACCTACTTGCATAAAACATTCAACAAGGCAATATAAATTAAAGAAGGCGAGGTACATATAAAAGTACGGTTGCATTAGTACCTCACTCTCACCTATTTCTACCGCCAAATTCATATTGCTGTGTTTCGGTTTGAAGAGTGAGAGAGGCAGTGAAACTACTGGGTAATGTGATATAATATCTTCATGTGACATGTTTGGTAACTCACTAGTAATATCCTTGTGATATTACGAGTGGCTCAAGGATGCGGTGACGCTTACAATCAAGCGGTTTATATGCTTGTGTTTTGAAATGGTCTAATAAAAAAAGATCTATTTCATATTTGATTTCACGACAGAACTTTATTTCTGTATACGTTCTTTCAAAAGTATAATGACACAAAACAAAATATCGCAATATTCAAAAATGGAATCTATAATTACTAAAAGTAAGTTTTCTTTATTGAACTTTGGTTAATTTAGAGTAATATCGTTATTCTAGCAAAATAGCGAGAATACAAGGCAACCGTTTTAGCTGATACATCAACACATAGTTCAGACTATTGAACAGATGCGAATGCGAAACGAATTGTGTACTCATATATTTACCTTAAAGCAGGAATATATTGAGAAAATATTTCCTAAAATTCACTTCTTAAGGTAAAGAAATGTTATAATGGAGAAACTAAAATAGATCAAACTTTTTTATTCGGGACTTTACACGACTTCTTGTTTTAAACTAAATCAACCGCTAAAGGTGTGAAATAAGGTAACAAAGTACTAAGACCCTACTTCGAATTTCACGCATGGCAAGGCTCGGGCGAGAGCTAGTTTATTAAATATAGCGATTTGCCCGCGACTTCATCTACGTATGCTTCACTTTCAAGCTACAACTCTCTCCCCACTTGGCGCATTCGGTAGATATATTAAAAAACTTAACATCTCACACATTGACCTGATTCCAAGATAAGTCACTTAAATACTTTTGTTACCGATATCAGACAATTTAAGTATCATAAATAAAGTCAAAGTCAAATACTTTATTGAAATAGGAACATTTAAATCGTCAATAAAATCTATGACTGTAGATTTGCTAATAACAATTTTACACAAATAACCGATAACTCTGATAACCAGTGTTATAAAAGTATTTTAAACAAATAGGTCATTGAGTGTCCTACTTTAATACTAGTCTGCTTGCACCAGACGGATCTTATAACTTATAGCAGGCCACCAGAAAAGAACCTTTAATATCACCAATAAGAATGATGTTCTTCTTACTATGTGCTATAGTTAATACACTGTCTATTGATAGAAGAGTAAAAGTTATTTGAATTCAAGAATAAGGGAATCTGCATACAGCAAACACAAGAATGTCAGTGTTAAAGTTTATTTCTAGACAGTTGCAGTCCTCGCAGTCCGACTCATTTACTTGTACATTTCTGGAATCCTTAACATAAGCTACCACTCCACCACTCTTGTTTATATATTTACTTGTGTAAAAACATTGTATCCAAGGAATTGTAAAATAAAGAAGTCTCTTGTCAACCAGCACTGTTAAAACTATAAGGTCCAACTCAATCCAAGAGCGGTGCAATGTAACCATACAAGAATGTAATCACATTTGCGCTGTATGCTGAGTGTGTTTAAGGTTGACACTATGATGGATGTTTTCTAACGAAAAGCAGTCCACCGTTAAAAATTTGTTAAGGTCCTCTATCAGTTCAGACATTTACGTAAATCTTGGTAGTAAACAAAACGTAGAAAAGAGTTCTAGTTACTATTTTAAAATATGGTTGGCCGACCACCCGAAATCATCTTTTTATAGGTAATTTTGCCTTCTTGTGCATGATTGCATATGTGAATGCTAGTGTATGTGTGCGTGTGAGTGTAAGTGTGAGTGTGATTTTTTCTGCTTAGACTAGCTTGTTCTCTTATATCACTTCACTGTTCGGGTTTCTAGATTTACTTTTACACTATAGAATTGGTACTTTAACTGTGCGCGAAATTAGAAGTTTAACAATGATTTTCGGAGCGTGGTTTGAAATTGTGTTAACCGCTCGAGCGGCGCCACGCCAATCAACCTTGGCGCACTAGAAAGGATCTTAGTAGTCGACCTTATACGCTAAGGGTCGTGGGTGCTATAATTACCCCAGACAAACATTTTTGCGATAGACATTTGTTATGTTGAATTAAATAACAAATTTTTGTGTAACCATTTTGTCTGATATCTGATATATAACACAAGTATTTAATGCTACATATCTTTGTATCAATTTATTATTTATTATTATTACCAATGGTGTTCCGTGTATCAAGGTAGCTCATATCATTATCTAACCTCTTAAGTACAGTGAAAGAAAATATATCAATCACGTTTTCAAGAATAACCTAATGTACCACAATTAGTAGATTGTTTTGATGATATCAACATATTTTCTTTCAGGTCTTAAATCTTTATGGCGGTACCCATGAAGATTTAAGATCCTCGCGGGTAAATTGGTGTTTATGCTAGCCTCCGGCTTAAACTTGTCCTCAGTACGACACAATTACGAGCCCAAAGAACTGAGAAATACACATTACCTAGCCTAACAACGTTAAGGATGTTCCGAGCATGTTCGGAGAATCTTTTTTGTATTTCGCTCAAAGTAAATATAGCCCGTATGAAGTTGGTTGACTAAGTTCACGTTTGAATGTGTTTCTTTTTTTCAATTTAAACTTGATGTATACGCCGGACACATATTAACCTATAGAACGTCCACTGTATGTTATTAAGAGATTTTCAAAAGTTTAGAGGTTTTTTCTCATAATAGCCTAGCTGGGCAGGCGTAGTAGTAATTCGAGAAGTAGCTGTGCTGTATCAGAAGGATGTACCTCCACCTGCCCATTTCGGTACCTTAGTCGCCTTTTGTAACAACTTGTATAAAAGATGGTAGTATCCTATTTTGGCGGTAGCCCTGGCAAAGGTGAATATATATCAATTATTTACATACCTATACAACTAGCAGGTATATTATATGCGTACTTATATTACGAAGAAATTACGCTTACGTGAATAATCAGAAAATATGACAGGTCCGATGGGGATGATGGTAGTGATCTTGTCTTGGACGCAAAAGCTCGTGCTATCAAACTCACCCAGGACAAATATTTGTATGATTTTATTTATTTGTTCTGTGTCTGGGTATTATTTATATGTATTTAATTTATATGGTAGCAATTGCTCTGTTTTTTGATATCCGTAATACCAGTGCTTTAAGCTACTTATCTACGAGTCAGGTCAATGTATAAGATGTCGTGTGAATTATATAATTTATTTATATAAAACTTTCATACCAGTTAATTTTAATTACGAAAAAAACATTATATAAACCTTTTTCTAAAAACAAGCTCTAATTTAAGTATGCTAAAAAGAAAAAGAAAGTTAATACGTCGTTTAACATTTGAATATTTTTTATGCTATAAAAACTGCTCGCGAGATTTACTCATGAAATAAGCAATTCTATAAATATTTTTACTATGCACGTATCAATTTTAGTATTAACGATGCAGTATTCGTGTATAACCACTAACTCCAACATAATTTCAAAAAGTGGGAACATTCGTGTGCGACGGCTTTTAAAGTCCAACCAGTACCGGCGCGTAAAACTAAAAAGCCTTTATATAAATCCGTAGCGTCGTAGCTCGTAATCAACAAAGTTGTTCGTTCCTGGTTGGAGTTATTGCTCGCTTGAGTACCGTTTGTGGGGACCAAAGGCCTTACACATTACAATGTGCACTCTAAGTCGATCTCACACATGTTGGATAAGATGCGCTTTATTTTGCGAATTTGGCCGCTGTTTCAAAGCTAAAACATCTTATTAGTTTGCTAGCAACACAACGCGGTTTCACTAACGCAATCCCGCTTCCCGTGCCACATGCTGTTAATGGTTATTTTCTATGATGATTTTGAAATCATTTCAGTCATTTCTGATTTAATTTGTTACAAATGTACAGAAATACAAATCTTATGTACATAGTTCCATTTTAGGTATTAGTATAGTTTGAGAATGTGAGTATAATTTATCAACATATCAGCTGTAGAACATTCACTGTTGGACATGGTTTCCCCAAGAAATTAAGTAACATATATATAATTTAAAATTATAACATAATCAATATATTATTGGCGCTTAATACGTAGGGTACACTATAAAAATATCACACAAAAAAAATTGCTGATTTCTTCAAACTATTTACTTCGCCGACCTATCTACAATAACCACATACCAAAAAAACTACATTTCTCGACAAGATCAATTCCACTATACAAAGCTCAAATACAATACAAATCTAGCAGCACAACTTCTTAATGTGAAAACGCCCTTAACTTTATCGTCAAACCATCTTAAAGAACGTTGCCCAGACAGTAGTTATTTCATTCTCTTAATTCAGAACTCTAGATTCATTTGTCTTGTCTACACTGTTGGCGTTCATTCCCTATCGCTATCTCATGAATTGAATAGATTGAATTCAGCTTTCTCGTTTTTCTTTAGTTGCAAACGTTGAACATAAAATCTGTAATCTAGCTTATTTCTCAGTACCGCGATGTGACTACTAGAACTGGTCTAGCAATTTTACATTTCCAAACCAATACTTTAAGAATTATTTATATTCATGAAGAATTATCTTTATTCATCAATCAACGACTGTACCATTGTAAATGCCTAAACGGTCAAAAACAATTTTAAAAATAACGTTCACCATATCGGAGTTTGTTTGATTAAAAAAACATGATAAATATTTTCTCATTCAACATGGGAACTCAACAAGATAGATTAATGGACCTAAGCATAATCCTCTTGATTTTTTTACTCTTTTTTAAATTTGCTGCGGGGTACCAACGTAGCTGAATTGTGCCAGCTTTGTACCTAACAAAATTAGAAATAACTTAAATGCATGGAAAGTGGAAATGGGAAGCAGCATTCCTGTCACGAATCTACGCTCTGCAATTACCACCACGCTTGCCCAGCGCAGCAACTATGACTAACATTATCCCTTCCTTGGAGAGGCTTTTGTCCAACTCTAGTCGTCTTACGGTTGACGTCGTGATGATGATGATGCAGTATTCGTGTATAACCACTAACTCCAACATAATTTCAAAAA